>JANUWF010001752.1:0-1245000 GCA_026120185.1 Voacanga thouarsii
TCCAAATGAAAAACGTGCACAAACAAAAAGTAAATTCACAAACAATTTCTGAAAATAAATTCTTTTATTAAATAATTCGATTTTACATCAGAAACCTAGTCTAAGAGGGCATACAATCCAACATCTAGAGCCATGTCAACTTTAGTCTCAAGCTTAATTTCAACCCCTAAGACCTCTGTCACGTTAAACTGAGCGATCAATTCTAACATATGATCCCTCACGGGTGTTCCAGGTTTCATGCGCATATTCATTATGCGCCTCATTGCTGCTTGACGGGCCTGACGTCCTTTGTACTCAAACATTTGCTGGAGGATTCTCATGATGTCTGCAGCTGTTGTCATGTTCTCATGTTTCTGCTGAAACACATTTGAGATAGATCCCAAAATGTAGCAGCGAGCCATCTCATCAGAACTTAACCACTTATCATAAGTGTAACACCCCACTACCTAGGCCCAACAGGGACGGGGATGTTGCCCCGTCCAAAGGACAATGGGTCATTATAACTAGGTTACATGAAATAAAATAAAACAAAAGACTTTAAAATTAAATTTATTACAACCCAAAAGATAAACACTGGCACAAAACCAAAATAAATTGGTTGCAACAATCTCTCAAACAATACTTAAAGTAAACAACAAGAGTCTTCAAGCATGGCAACATTCTAGCTAATGATCTCCACAGCAGGATCTTCTTGAAAATATGGCATAAAAGGTGGTGAGATAAAAATCTCAGTAGGCCCGTGTGTGCTTTGAGTGTTTCAGGTAAAATAATTCTTGTATGCAAATTGTAAAAGTTTCAAAAGGAAAAGTGCTGGCAAGGAATAAATAAGTGTTGAAAATAAAGAGTGGTGTTTCACTTTTCAAATCATACATGTGCACAATAAATACAACCACTCAAATGGGTAGCCATAGGTTACCACACGTTAGGCCCCATGACCAATAACAGTCAGAATGCCATACTTTGTGCAATGCTGACAAAAGGTAGGTGTACAGCCTACCGGGTGAGATACTCCTCCATCTCTACACCCAAACTTACCGGTTGTCCACTCCGGAACACACAATCCACATGACTGAAACTTGCTAGCTCGGACCGGTATGACCTACCGGACTGGCATCCTATCCAGGAAGAACTCACCCCTCAGAGGTGGCCACCTACTGAGAGACTTACCCTAACCCTTCAAAGACTAGTCCTGGTGGTCTACCCTTATTGAGTACTCAACGTTGATTGTTCCCCTTGGGAGAAAATTGATCAAACTTTGCTTTATTTGAAAATAGCAATTAAGGGTTTCCAAAAGTCTAGTCAAGTTGGGTTTTAGAAAAAGTTTAGATTTGTGTAAAACTGCTTGTTCAATTTTCAAATGGTTTGCTTGACTGAAATAAAGAAGGAAAAACAGTCCTCAATTGCATTTACAAATAAATGTCCATATACATTGCATTTGCTTGCCATAATAACTTTTGGTCTTCACAAAACTCCATGCAGGAGCTTACTTGCTTCTTTGCTTGCTCACACTCAAAAGTCTTCCAAGGCTGACCTAACCCCGCCTGGGGTAAACACAAAACATAAGGTCACATTCAAGCTATACCTGCCTTACATAAATAATTCTTAGCTCAACTAGTTACAACCATGATTAACCATGACCTCAATGTCCTAAGCTTTAAGGCTAGATGCTAAAGAATTTTATAAAATAAGTCTAGTTTGATAGATTGAAATAACTAGGGTTTCTAAAATAATTGTTAATAAATTATAGACTCAAATAATAATTCTTGAGTGTTATTATTAATAAATAAACCAAGGTTTGAATTTTAAATATTATTAAGTCTTATTTGATATTAAGAAATGGTAATTTAAAAATAGCTTTATTATAAATAAATAATAAATTAAATAAATAATAATTTTTAATTAATTTCGAAGAGATAATAAATAATTAATAATAATTAAAATTTATTAATAAATTATTTTAAATTTTCGTTTAATAAAAATATTAATAGTTTGATTTAATATTCTAATACAAATCCCCTAGTGTTTCGAATTTTTGAAGAAAAATATAGTAGTAATTTTAATTTATGTAATAAAATTTGCTAATGAATATAACTTAGAATTTACAAGAAAATAATCTTACATCATGGTCTTCCTATTGCTAAAAAAGATTCATGATCCCATTCTCCATCATCAAACAAGAAATTAATCTATTCATGCACAAACACTTGAACTATCTCATACTATCACATGGCCAAAATCCTACTAAGCATAATCATCAATCATGGTTTCCATGGGAAAATAAGATCATAAAAGCCTAATCACCTTTGGTGTCATAATATCTAATCATGCTCCAACATCCATTAAATTCATCAAACATGAAGAACATATATTGATTCGAAAGGAAAACACATACATCCTAGTCAAATACAACCATCATCATGTCATAACTTCATCCCCTAATCCACATGCATATATTCAATCTCCCAATCATAATCCATTTCTCTATCATCAGCTAGGAGACATGATTTCAGAATTTAATAAGAGAAATTTAAGAATGAATACTTGATTGTCGAGCCCTTTGATGAAGACAAAAGAAGGTCCACGCGCGATGGAATGACTTGAATGAAACAACGTTCATGGTTGATGGTTTGATCAACCATTTCGGTTAGAAGAGGGTGAGAGAGAGAGAGAGAGAAAAAGAAAGAGAGCATTAGATAGGGGTATTAAGAATTGAATGGAAGAAGATGAACAAGAAGATTGTTCTTGTTTTACCTTGTTGATGTTCTTGAGGTCTTCAAGAAAACCTGATTTTTTGATCCGGTTGAAAATTCTTGTTTGCGAGATTTTGTGTTATAAATGGCAGAAATGAAGTCTAGGGATTAAGTAGAGATGATCTGGAGTATTTGAGAGTGATTGGAGGTGTTTGGAGCTGGTTTAGGCTTGAAGAAGTTTAGTGTGTGTTCTTGGTGTTCTTGGTGTTTTAGGTGAAAATGGAGAGAAACTAGAAGAAGTGCTGTGTGATTTCTGCTAGAAAGCTGGCCGAGTGGTAGGGTGTGATTGAGGGTTTCAGTTTTCAGCTTTGTGAGAGAGAGAAACCAGATTTTATTTGAAATTTAAATGGAGGAAATGGTGGAGATGTTTAAGGTAAAAGATCAGCTATGGTGTTTGATCAAGAGAGGTGTCTAGGAGCTTTAATGGTGTCGGCTGGAACAAGCATGTTTTGCTGAAATGGTTGAGGGTTAATGTTGCTCAGGGCTGGCCGAAATTCAGTCCTTAAAGGCAGAGAAAATTCTGGTTATTTCAGCTTATTGCAAGAGTGATTTATGGGAGTGGAATGCTGGAATTTTTGAAGTTCAAATGGAGTTTGAATGGAGTGATCTTAGGAGTGTTTTGTGGTGCAGCCATGGAGTCCTTATGCTTCAAGGTAAGTGTGGGTTTAATGGTGTTCAGAGTATGGCTGAGCAAGGCTCAATTCTACAGAGATTGAAGGTGACTTTCGGTCCTAGGCTAGAAAGGAACAAGGCTGGAAAAATTCTGCTCTCAAGTGTTCATGGCTTTTTCGAAAATTTGCAGAATTTTGGTACAGGATTTTCGCACCTTCTTAGCTCGGTTTTTCAGAGGTTCTTCAGGGTTGTTTGAGGGTCTTCCAAGGGTGGTTTTTCAGCCTCATTCCTGGACTAATGCAGAGAAGTTTGCTGGCTTGAAGATGAACTAAAAACAGCTTCATTTCCTTGATGAAGAGCTGCTAATTGCCCAGAAAAATTTCTGGTTTGGTGCTGTTTTGTGCAGTCCGAAAATTGCACAATTTTTCCAGCTTCCAAGCCACTTGAAATGACCATTTTCTTGGCAGCAAATGGTTGGGTTTATGGCCTGAATTTTCGAAGAGAAGGGTTGCAACAAATCTGGAAAATTTCCAAATTTCCTACCAGTAAAGCATGAACATCTTGAATATAGATTTGAAGGTCCTTCCATGGTGATTGATTTTCTCTTGGAACCCTTGCTATTTCCCCTCCTATTTTTCGGTCAACCTCCCTTCCCCAAAGCTGATTTTTGAAATTCAAGGGGAAGAAATTATCACAGAATTTTTTTGGAATTCAAAGAAAAAGATTTAATGGATTTTAGTTTATTTGAATTATGAAAATGCTAGGACAAAGCTAGAGGTAATAAGCTGGATAAGAATTCTTCTAGAATTCTTTTAGGACATGAGGATAAGATTAGGACATTCTCTTCATGTCTCCCTTAAGACAACATTCCTATTTTTATGGAATGCAAGAAAACAAAATTTCAAACTTAATGAAAATAATCATGATAAAACTTAAATAATGGGATTTTAACTCATGACCTTAGAAATTAATTCACCAAGCTCTAACCACTAAACCACACTAATTCTTGTTCTTATTTCCTCACTCACATATTTTTCTTAACTACTCCTCAAGTTATCTCCCTATTCTGACCTCAGGCAAAATTACCATTTTACCCCTCCTACTCAATAAGCATAACTAAGCATTTAAACCTATAATCCATGATTTTAAAGCACATAAAATCATTTAAAACATATATATTCATGCAAAATAATATGATATGCATTCCCGACCCCCTTACTCTAGGGTTGATTTTGTTAACATGAATGATACATAATTCAATCACAATTAAATAGTAAAAACTATAAAATAAAAATAATTTTATGGCCAACCTAGACTCAAAAACAAAATTGCAAAATTACAATTGAAAATTTAATTGGCTAACAAAATAGCCAACCTTCAATCTTCTGCAATATTAATTTGTTGCAGCAGCTTTAAGTCACATGTTCTGCAGTGGAGTAGTGGTTAGAATGCTACACTTCTATGTTGGAGGTCTTAGGATCAAATCCCACCTTAACCACTTCCATCCCCCTTTTTTTTTTTTTTTTATTTATTGAAGGAAGATTATGTTGCTGGCCCAAGGCCAGCCCAGTGACAGCCAAGCTTGTTTGCTAGCCCGCTGGCCCAAGGCTAGCCCAACAACAGCAAGGCCCGTTTGATAGACCGCTGGCCCAAGGCCAGCCCAGCACAGCTAGCCCAAGGCTTCTATACAGAAGGCATTTAGGCGCTGCTGTTGGCAGCTTCAGTCCACTGACGGCAAGCACAACCCAAGCACCAATTTCAATTGTTCTTCATGCTGTTCTTCGTGCGCCGAGCTCCAGTACATTCCTTTTTTTTTATAACATAAAAATAAAATAAAATAAACCAAAAAAAAATCGAAAGGGAAACATGGAGAAGTAATCCACCCCTTTTGTTACAAGACTCGATAATACTTATACATATTCACCGAATAAAAAACTATGGCCATAAAATTATTTTAAACAGAATTAATCAAATCATTCACCATTAACATAAATACATTATTCCTACACCGCTCAACTAAATATATGCATAAAAGATTTAATCGTAACACATAAACACATATCAAAACTTGTCTCTGATACCAATTGTTAGATAATAGGATCGGCATACTTATGTGTCAACCAGATTAAACCTTGAGAATACGTGAAAATGGATCATACCTTTGTAGATATCGCCTTCACCAATACGATTCTTGAAATCTTTGGCCTTCTGGTAATGCTCCAGACCCATAAGTCTTCTTCAATGTAATCTCCTTGGACCAGAAAATTGCTAATCGTATTTTATTTCTCACTTTGTTGAGGGTGGACTCACACAAAAACTGAGAGAATAACTCAGAGAACAACAACGATGTTTCTCACGTATATCCAAAAAAAAGTCATAAACCAATATGTATTAATGACTCTTTCTCAAAATACGAGTCCTGATAGAATAAGAAAACTATAGTTGAATACAACTATTTCCACTTATCATATTCCATCTAAAATACGATTCTTTTTGTTTTATGTAATTTTCATTAATAAATTATAAACAAATTATAATTTATTATTATCCCATAATTAGGAGCCACTAAAGGGACCTGACCGGATACAATTAGACTAAGCTCCAATAAATTATTTTGTCAATAAAAATAATTTATTAATTACGTTGCACTCCACTAAAAGAATGTAACTGCACTCTTAGTCTAATCGCAATTACTGGAGTAAATAATTATATCCATTAATTGATAGATCCAACAAATGAAACAGTTGTAGTTCCATAACTAGTGTAATTCCCTCCACTCAGTGAAATAGAATTCCATTTTCCCTAACCACACAAAAGAAACAGTTGTAGTTCACCGACAATTTCTACCACAAAATACAGGAAACTCATCCCCAAAATATTATGGTTATCGACAACATAGCAGTTTAAAGTAAAAAATATTATAAATACTAAACTCCAAATTTAAGTAAGGTAAATAGCAATGTATAAACACAAACAACATGAACATATCTAGTAATTCAACCAACTCTCCATTCCTTCTCTCATATTCCATTTCTTCAATGCATAATTGTGCATTTTGAGGTGGCCTAGTGCCTAGAAAATATTCAATTTATAGGGGAAGATCGGTCAAAATTTTTTCTAGATCCATGAGTTTTCTCTTCTCATATTTGGCCTTGAAACATGCTTATCTCAATCTTTTTGTTTGGTCTTCCAACTTCGCATCAAAGATTTCTTCCATCAACTTCTCACGTTCCAGTATCTCAATGGCCATTCTCAACTTCTTCTCAGTCATATGTACTCCTTCTTCTTCATTTGCAAACCCTGCCAAATCCAAATGGAAGCTTTCAAATTATTATTTCTTTGTTAACTTTGGGGCCATATATTTATTAGTTCTTCATGCACAAGTGTGTGTGAGAAAGAACCTGACCATTCTTGATTAGGGTCTCCAAGCTCCTAAACTTCCTGTAAGGCCATCGACGAATTTCCAACTCCTTACATCTTTTCTTGAGACCGGTTTGACAAACATTCAGTTCTTTGGCCACCCGAGTGATTGTCATGTAAAAGTACTTCGAAATAATTGCTCTTGATAGTGTCTTGGAGCTTCTGCCCTTCTCTTTTCGCTGTTTCCTGATTACCTTTTTCTCCACAACATGCTCATAACTTTCACTGATTCATAACACAACAAATCAAACCAGATGAAGAAGATGGGTGAACCCCCCCCCCCCCCAAATGCCTTAAAAGTGTTTCACCTGAAATTAAGAAGAAGTAGTTGGCTTGGAATGGAAAACACATCAAAATCTTCTTGATTGGAAGCTATTTCAAAATTTGACCACCTCTCAAACGAATTACAACTATCCATAAGAGGAACAGCATAAAAAATAGTCTCTTGAATAGGTAGATCAAATTGAAAATCCAAAGCAGCATGTTCATAACTTTCACTAATTCATAACACAATAAACCAAACCAGAGGAAAAAGACGGGTGAAAACCCCAAGAAAAAGAAAAAATGGCCTTAAAAGTATCACACTTGAAATCAAGAAGAAGCGATTGGCTTGGAAAGGAAAACACATCAAAATCTTCTTGATTGGAAGCTATTTAAAATTTTGACCACTTCTCAAATGAATTACAACTATCCTTCAGAGGAACAACATAAAAAATAGTCTCTTGAATAGGTAGATCAAATTGAAAATCCAAAGCAACATGCTCATAACTTTCACCGATTCATAACACAACAAACCAAACCAGATGAAGAAGACGGGTGAAACCCCCCTCCCCCACAAAAAAAAGGCATTAAAAGTGTCTCACCTAAAATCAAGAGGAAGTGGTTAGCTTCGAAAGGAAAACACATCAAAATCTTCATGATTGGAAGTTATTTCAAAATTTGACCGCCTCTCAAACGAATTACAACTATCCATCTTTGAGAAAGAAAACCAAATAACAAATCCCGGTGCCTTTGTGGTTTCCACTAATGACAGATGACTAAGGGATATATATATCGTGCAGGAAGGGGAGGAAGGACTGAGGAGAGAAAAAGACAAGGAGGAAGGGGAAGAGGTAGATGACAGGTGGAGGTTGGGATGACTGAGGAGAGAAAGAGATAAGGAGGAAGGGGAAAATGGAGATGAAAGGTTAAGTGCGGGAATAGGAGAGCGATGACTCAGGAGAAAAAGAGATAAAAAGGAAGGGAAAAAGGGAGACGAAAGGTTATGTGCGAGAATAGGGGAGGGATGGCTAAGGAAAGAAAGAGACAAGGAGTAAGGGGAAAAGGGAGATGAAAGGTTATGTGCGGGAATAGGGGAGGAGAGAAAGAGACAAGGAGGAAGGGGATAAGTTAATTTTTGAGTTCTCATCCTATTGAGTTCTCTATTCAGTTCTCAAAGGATTGATATTGTACCATCTAAAGAGTCATCTATAGGTATTACCTCATTTTTGAATTCTTTGTTATTGTTCTAAGGATGAAAAATGCTAACATACTTCTGACTTTTCAATAACAAAATTACAGACTTGGGCAGTAGTCCAAGAAGCAGAATAGTGCTGAACAAAGCAAAGAAAACAGTGGTAAGCTCATTTAATTTGGTGGAAATATATAGGTCTATTATGTTTAATGATATATCTTTTCAGATGTTTTTCAGAACTATATCTACTTGAAATATATTTCAAAGTTTTCTTAAAGTAATCTTTATAATTCATCGAGTAGCCCCCACACTTGCTCTTTTAGTTTTTTTCCACAGAATGAATTTTGGAAAGTATCTTCTGCCTTGGCCTATTAATGTTGAATTCTAGGAAAGCATCTTCTGAAAAAGTATCATGTTATTAAGGAAGTTCTTTGTAATGACAATGTTATTTGGAGAAAATTATGTTTGTGATCCCTTGTAATTTAAAATTTACAATATCAAGTTCTTAAATCACCGGGTATGCAGTAGCATGTGTGAGACATGTCATGTTAAATTTGATTTAGGTTTACGTTGATATTTCTGATCAAAAGTTGGAGTTCTAGGTGCCATAGGAGTTTGATTGTTCTAAAAAATGCAAGTTAAAAGTGCTGGTGGAGAACTACAGCATTAGTAGGTTTTATCTTGAAAAAAGAAAAGGGGAAAATCAGTTGCCTTCTACAATTGCAGTATCTAGGATGGTATTGTTGCATTTTGTATTCATCTAAAATAGAGCACTTCATGTGTAGAATGTCTGATCTCTCAACTACATTGGAGCAAGCAACATTGCTGTTGCACTAACTTGTGAAGTTTGTGCTTAAGGTCTGTCTTAGAACTTCAAAAGAATAAATAAATAAAGGGTTCATCTCTCAATACACAAGTTCTTTGCCTCTTTGTTGACTTAAAAGCAGTTGGATTCAGTGATTCCTTTCCTTTTGTGGCATTGAAATTCTGCCTTTTTCTTTTTGTTAATCCATATATTTCTAAAGTAATCTTATGGTATGCAAACCATCTAATTGCATCTTACCTATTTTGTCTAGTTCACGATAGTAGGATATATAGTCTCCACTTTACTCATATCCAATCATAACAAGTGCAAAAGAAGTTATAGATGAGGATAGAGGCTCAAGGGAAATACTTGCAAGCAATATTGGAGAAAACTCAGAAGAGTCTTTCACTTGATGTGAATAATCCCAGTAATGTAGAAGCAACAAGAGCTGAACTGTCCAAATTCAATCTAGCTCTATCAAATTTCATGGAGAACATGAATGGAGATTTCAAATTTCCTTCTTCTTTGTGTTTGTACTACTGTTTCTGACTGAGTTCTTGATATTTCCTACTTCTCGTACATGTAGTAATACATTTTTTTGGGACTTTGTAAACTATTTATGATTTGATTATTGAGGATATTGCTTTTGAATTGTTTGGCAATGAGGAAATTGTGTTTTATTATATTGGATGTTGAATGAGTTGATTTTATTGTGTTTGGCAGGAAATTATACGTGCGCAGAGTCAAATACAAATAAAAAAATGATTAAAAAAAATGTGTGTAGGGTCAAATTCAAAAAAATTTAAATTTTTAATAAATTTTAATTTTTTAATAATCCGTAGCAAATTCGTGACAATTTACTATGGAAAAAATAATGTTTCCGTGGCAAATTGCCACGGATTTGCCACGGAACAAATTTTTAAATGAAGTATCCGTGGCAAATCTGTGACAATCTGCCACGGATTTGTCATGGATTGCTTGTTTAACATTGCTTCTGTGGTAAATCCGTGGCAGATTGCCACGGATTTGTCACATAAAGTATTTCTAAATAAAGTATCCGTGACAAATCAGTGACAAATTGTCACGGATTTGCCACGAAAAGTATTTCTAAATAAAGTATCCATGATAAATCCGTGGCAAATTGCCACAAATTTGTCACAGTTCCCTCGCAATATTTCTTGTTCAAGGTGCTACCAAGTTGAACAATCTGTGGTAAATTGACACGGAAAAAAAGTTCCCTCCTAAAATATGCTTAGCGACGAAGATATTTTTCACGGACCAATTCCGTCACATATTCGTGGCAAATTCTAGTTTAGCCACGGATTTGTCCGTGGCAAATTAGCAAATTTCTTGTAGTGCTAAACCTCTTAAAAATAATATAATGATTAAAATTTAAATGTAGAATAAATATCTTAAAAATAAAATTAAACAATTACATAATGTTATTTATCCTAATTATTTAAAATACTAACTACTTGGCTCATCCCATTCTTCATTCGAGTCATCATTAACAATCCATGAATTGGTCATCTAATCCTCGACAGCGAACCAACTGTTGCAAAACATTAACATCTCCAAAGTTGGTATTAAAACGAGATTTTCTTTCATCAATTACTCGAGTACTCTCACTAAAGACGTTTTCTGATAGTACTGTGGAGATAGTTGGTATCAAAAGATCATGTGTCATTTTGGATAAAATTGGATATTTCTTTACATGATTCTTTCATCAACCACAAATGTCAAAATGCTTGTAACATACCTCCTTTTTTGTACTTAAATTGTTACTACTTTGTATTAAAGTAGTATACGTATGGATGCTCAAAACAAGAAATGCTCAGTTTAACTAGACGAATATTCTGGAGTGATAAAAATTTTGAGGGGCGTCAAAGGAATCTTTGATCCCGAATTAAGAAAAATTGGGAAAGAATTTGGAATTTTCGCGAGACATCGTGAAGGACAGTATAATGCATAGATCGCATTGGTGAAATAAAAAATTTTACTAACCGGGATGAATAGTGACGTTAACTACGATTAATATTCGAGAAGTATAGTTAACTATGGTTAAAGTGGAAATGATAAAAAAAAAAAAAAAAAAAGAGTTTGGAGGATTTATGAATTCTAAAATTAATTGGAGCTTTTTAAACAAAATTTAAATGAGATGATTGGCTATATAGAAATTGCATGGCTTAATATAATTGGTGCAAGGAAGCTAAGTGGTGTTTGGTGATTGGTTGAACAAAAAGCCATGTGGTTTGAGGAGATTAGTTATATGAGAAGCTAAATTATGTTTGACGATTGGCTACATGAATTACATGGTCTAAAATAATTGGTTGCATGAGTGAGATAGCAATTCTATAAAGTTCTCCTCATTTCTACAAGCTTCCACAAGAAGCTTTGATTGCAAGATCTATGTATTACATGAAAAATGTGAAGGGAAATTAATTAAGAAAGGAAGAGAAGTGGCCATAAGAAGGCCACCAAGGCGGACCAAGGGAGGAATAAAAAAGCGAAAAAGGAAGGGGAAAAAAAGAATTATTGGTAGACCATTCTTTATTTCGTGGAAATATTTGATTGGGTGCATGTAAGCTAAATGGACTCATTTGATTGGTTGTATGAAAAGTTACGTGGGATTATATGATTGGTTGCAAGGATGTTAAATGACATTATTTAGTTGGCTATATGATTGGTTTCATGGAATTGTTTGATTGGTTAAGAAGAGTTAGGTGGAATTCTAGGAAATTCTAAAGATTTCTATAAAATTTCACAAATTTCTACAAAACTCCATTAGTTTTCCAAGGGTCCAAATACCATTCATGACCTTTAATTGATCACACACTAATTATAGCTATAAATATAGCAAGAAGGGTTGTGGAGGCCTTTTTTGGCCACCGAAATTTAACAAGAAAGAGAGAGAAAAGAATAGAGGGAAGAAAGGTTGGACAATTTTCAAGCTAGAATTCATCCTACACAAGGTAAAGTGCAAATCTTCAAGAATTAAAGTTGTTCTATGCATTATAAGGAGTATTTTCATATGAATTTTGCAAGAAACTAAGCATGAAATAGCTATGCTTATTTTTATTAAGTTGAAGTTATGATGGTGTTTAGCTATAGCTATATGCCGGTTGCCTAGAAGGTTGTATTGTCATGATTTTTTTGATGTTTGGTAAAGTTTTGGAGGAGTTGTGGTGGAGTATTGATGGCTGTATTTGTGGATGAAAAGAACAAAGAAAGAAATGAATCAACTAGTGGTAATTATTGTAAAAGCAAGCATTTTTAGTGCTTACTACATGGCTGCTATTTTTCATTGCCTTATGGGTACCGAATCAGATTTCTTGATGACTGAAAATGGACTGATTTTGTGATGATTAAATGAAGGATGAAAGATAAAATAGTGATGGTTAAGTGTTAAAGTGAAGATAGAAGAAATAGAGATAAACATGGGATTTATTTTGTGAAAAATTAAAGCATTCTTATGCTTTGTTCATGGCTGCAAATTTTATTGTGCTTAAACCATGTCATGTTTGTGTTCTTCATGACTGAAACCTGGCTGCGGTGATATGTTTTGATAGATAAGTGAATGAATAGATTGATAATTAAGTTGTAACAGAAGAATAAAACAAGGAGAAGTGGTGCTTGTTGAGAACACTGCTCAGTTGCTGGATTAACAACAAGCTTTTGCTTGCAGTATCTTTGTGTTGGTGACTGGCATTTGGAAATAAAGACATGGTTTTGTAGCTAACGATCTTAGGAGCGTTTTGGCCAAATTTGAGATTAATCAGATTTACGGATCAACCGTTACGATGAAAATACGAAGGCTTGCTGCAAAGTAAAAATGCAGAGTTGTGTGCCATTATATATATTATTGGTATATTATTAATTTCCTTAGAAATTAAAGGACAAGCAAGAAGAGTGAGAAACCATGTTTATGACTTGTATACATGTTGGATGAAGGAAGAAGGAAATAGATACACAAAGAAGATAACATATATGTCTATTTATTTATAGTGAAAGAAATAAGGAGATAGGAAATTAATAATTTCCTTGTTAGTGTATGTGGTTAGCAAGATAGTATTTGTGATTCTATAATCACTAAGAAACATATGGATTGATCCTTGATGTAGGCGAGTTTTCCTACAAGGATTTTGTGAGCATTGAGATTAATAGCATTACAGAATAATGTTACTCACGATGAGTCCCTCAATTTTTAAACCCGTCTTAGCTAAGTGTTTTTCTGGCTAGCAAAATACTTTCCTAATATAGATAGATGTTTTCTGATATATCCAAGTAAAAGCGTTTTTCATGAATTTGAGAACAACTTGAATGTTGTGAGTTCCTTGGTTTTAACTCCCGCTCCAGTTAAGTGTTTTTCTAAAATATTATACTTGAGCATTTCCTGAACTTGTGGAACTCTTGACTTCATTTTTGGTAGCGAAATATTACTGATACAATTAAATGATTTTCAGATATTGACTTGTGTTATCCTCATATATTTCAAACAAAGAATTGGCACCTAAAATTCCTCAGCTTTCAAGTACCTTGGAATCACAAAGTGTTTTTTCTGATATGAATAAACACTTTCCGAATACAGATTTGTGTTTCTCTTATATATTCAAGTAAATGGTTTTTGCTTGAAATTTAGGGGCATCAATTGACAGATTTAAACATAAATCATTTTCTTAAAGATTTTTATATTACGAAACCTTTATACATTAAAAGTTATGTTTTTGTGCATAGCACAAGTTTCCTAAATTTTGAAATTATATTTATTTATGAGTTTACGGTTGAACTCGCGTATGGGAATTTTGTACAAAATGAATTGGGCAGTTTAGAAAACATCATATTTGGACAGAGGAATTCTGATGCAGAAAATTTTTATGAATCATAGGTGGCCATGCCCAGTTTTTCTACAACTCTGTTTCAATTACGAATTTTTACTTCATGTGAAGTATAAGCGCTTCACTTGGTAAAACAAAAAACCAAGAATACATAGAATTTCAAATTCTCTTCTCTTTTAGGCTATTTCATTCATGATACTTGCAAAAGCTATGTTTCATGCTCTTTTTAGCATATTATTGGTTAAAATCCTTTAACATGACAAGCTTTTCATGTTACTTGGAAAAATCACTAATTCTTGACATGTTCTATAAGTTACTTGTGAAAATATAGTTCATGATATTTTACTCATGTTTTGCATTTACTAACATGACAAGTTATGGAAAAAGGATAAGAAACCCTTTTTCTATTTCTTGGACCCGAATATGTGTATCCTATGATGTTGAGTGCTCGACATGAGCTTTTCTCCTTGTACTAATTCACATTAGAGGTAGACGGTCCAAAGTAACCTGATCAATCCTGGGGTTCGTCTTACTCAGAATGGGGCGACAGGACATTAGGATTAGCTAACTCCTGAATTCCTAAATGACCAGTATAATTTCGCCATAACTCCTGAATTATTGAATGACCGGCACAATTGCGTCATAACTCTTGAAATCCTGAATTCCTGATATATTAACTACTGATAAGGAATTCTTGCATACTCGAATTATCAAGTTTTATACAAGAACTCCTACATTTCCTAAAATAAAATGTTTTATACATGAATTCCTGGATTCTTGCTTTAGCCTATTTTCAAACAAGAGCTCCTGAATTTTTGAAATCTTGTGCATTAATTCCCTAGAATTAAAACATGAATTACATGAATTCTTAAAATCCTGAACATGATTTTCTAGCAGTGGCACAAGGAATTTTACTACTTGCATTTCTTGATAAACATGAATTCCAGTTATTTGATCGTGCTTTTGTCTCTTGAATATGTTAGTGTACAATGAACTCAAGCCTATTGGTTTGTCTTGATTATTACTTAATTTACAAGTTGACCCTTGGATTAGTACTTGGTTTTACAAGAGCTGTTTCTTCAAGGAAAAACATTAGCACACATGGGACTCACTGTACATTTAGCACTCACACGTGTTTTGTCCTATATCAAATTTTAAAAGTCGGTCCGTGGCAAATGATTCCTAGAGATACCAATTACTCTGGAAATGTAACAAAGGATGGCATATGAAGCTTTGGGTTACTGGTGTTTCTTTAGATCTTGGTCTCTTATGGCTCTATGTACCAAACATCTATTGTACAAAATGTAAAGTTTTGAAAATTCTAGTGTGTTGTCAGCTGGATATGTTATAAAGACCTATTGTTTGGGAAGATTAGACGAGGTGACATCCCATAGTGTAAGACCTACTACGATATATTTATAGGGGTGTTACAAATGGTATTAGAGCCTATGTTGGGGATTAGTAGAGACTATAATGACATCTCATAGAGCCTAGAGCTTATAATTGTCGGATAGGTATCGAGTTGGAAACCCTTGTGGAACTCAATATTGAGATACCTAAAATTGTGGTATTCTGAGTAGGTTATGATCTCTTTTGATGAGTTTGAAGAAGAGGTAGCTGATATAGTCGCAATATCTTTGGACTCCAACTCCTAAGACTAGTAGAAATCCAGAAAGCTCACGTATTTAGTGTGATATGCATCTAGGATATAGTCACAACTATGAGTTAAGAATGTGAGCGTTTATACACCAAACATAAACCATGTGTTACCTTGAATGCCTGATTATATGGTATACCGATAGGTATAATTTTATTGACATGAAGATACCTAGAACCTACTAGAATACTAAAGTTAAATGTGCTCAGATCGGAGTGATATTATGATAGGTGACCCTTGGGAAGTATCTTTAGTAAGGAAAATAATTTAAAGGACAGCAGGAGGAGCCATCTTCTTAAGACAATATGTGCATATGGGTGCTAGTGAATATATCTCCATAAAATTCTTCTTTAGCTTGCATAATTTTTTCTATAGGAATGATTTTCCAGTATTATGTTTCTATGATATATAAATATCAAGTGAATTGTTTATTAGCATTGAAAGAGGACTTGACATGCCGCCAAGACGTACTAACCGTGGACGTGTAGGAGACCAAGTAGGAGAAAGTTCAATTGATACCCCTACCCCTACTACACCAAGAATGGAGGCACAACCTATGGAAATGAAGTGACACAAATATTATAAAATATTACCGCATTGCTTCAGCACATAACAGAGACCTCAACACGAGCAGAACAATGCTCTGAGGATGAAGTGGATCGAGCGTTAGAGCGATTTTTGAAATTCCATAGTACTCAATTTTATGGAAAAGCATATCAAGAACAAGAAGTCGAGTCATGGATGGAACAAATAGAAGATATTTTTCAAGCTTTGGATTAATCGGAGCAAAGAAAAGTACAATTTGCTACTTTTAAACTTCAAGGCCATGCATGAGATTGGTTGTTAAGGAAAAAAAGGCACGAAAGCAAGAGCAGAGGGAATGGATTTGGAAATAGTTCTTGGAGGAATTCAAGAAAGAATTTATCCCTCGCTGGGTGGTCTTTATCCTTCGCTGGGTGGTCGAAAGAAATGACAAAGAGTTTCAAAATTTTAGCCTAGCAAAAAAAAGCTGTTGGACAGTATGCTACCGAATTTATCTAGCTCTCAAAATATTGTCCTTTATTGGTACAGTCAGAGTCAGACCGAACTTGACAATTCACAAAAGGGCTACGACCTGAGTTTAGAAGAACAATGATTTCAATAGCCTCATATAGATATAGTGTTGCTGTAGAAATAGCTTCCCGATTAGAAGGGGAAGATTTAGAGCAAATTAGACAGGATTGCAAGAGGAAAGCTGACTCAAGTCAGCAATCTAAAGAGAAATTTCCAAGGAAGAAAAGGTCATTTCAAGAAAAGAAGAAAGTGAAGTAATGTACTTATTACCAAAAGAACGACCACATTTATGAGAAATATAGAAAAAGGCTTAAGACATGTTATTATTGTGGAAATATGGGATATAATTGAGCTAACTGTCCATATGTTCAGAAACAAGGAAATGTACCACCTAGGAAAGAAAGACACAAGCCAGGACAACAAAACTAGATGAAGGGCTCATCCAAGTTTACATAGCAGCAAAAAATAAGCAGAAATTTGTTTATCGACATATGCACAAATTTCGAGGAAAAAGATTTCTAAAAGGAGAGGAGAATGTAACATTCTTCCTTTTTTGTACTTAAATAGTTACTACTTTGTATTAAAGTAGCATAGGTATGGATGCTCAGAACAAGAAATACTCAATTTAACTAGATGAATATTCTGAAGTGATAAAAATTTTGAGGGGCGGCAGAGTAATTTTTGATCGCGAGCTAAGAAAAATTAGGAAATAATTTGAAAATTCTGAGAGACACCATCAAGATTAGTATAATGCATATATTTCATTGGTGAAATAAAAAGTTTTACAAACCTGGATGAATAGTAATACAAACTATGGTTAATTTTGGAGAAGTATAGTTAACAGTGGTTAAAGTGAAAATGATAAAAAAAAAAAAGAAAAAGAAAAAGAAAAAAGAGTTTGGAGGATTTATGGATTCTAAAATTAATTGGAGCTATTTGAATAAAATTTAAATAAGATGATTCATCATATAGAAATTACATTTCTTAATATCATTGGTGCTGATGAGTGCACATCATATACATATTTTATACATCATTTGTACCTTAAATTGTCAATAAATCCTTTATGAATTACTATTTATCCCCATTTTCTTCTTGTTTAATGTAGATTGAAAAGAGTTCAAGTTAGAATAGAATTCATGAAGGAGAGACTGGAAAGAACCACATTTGAAGAACCACGGCGCTATGCATATCATTTTACACGCCGCCATCGACCATCAGGATTTAGAAAGTGCCAGAACATCTGGAGCTATACGGTGTCATTAAGTTTATCTCCCACGGCACCGTGCAACATCGCAGAAGAACTTCTGTTTTGCAATTTTTGGGGGTTTTCAATAGGCATTTATAAATACTCAGCTCCTAACCCTAAGAATCAGTCTTTGACGGCCAAAAACACCAAAGAACTCATTGAGAGGTCAAGAAACACCAACAAAAGAAGGATCAAGAGGAATCAAAGGAGAATAAGAGAGGAGTTGCTTAAGAGGATCTCAAGAAAGAAGAAGGAAGTTACCTTGCCCATGAATGCTCTCTTTTCTCTTTCTAGTAATCTATTTTTGGCAATCTTGAATGTATAGGTTTTAGTTATATTTGTGGGACGAACTCTAACTTTGTGTTCTTGGATTAATTTTATTCTAGATCTATTGAATTTCTCTCTCTTTGTTTGATTACTTGTGCTTTATTGTGTTAGATTGATTGTTAGAGATTGGTTAATTTTATCAATTGATTGGTTTGCTTCTACTGAATTCGAGAGATGTGGTTAGGAGTTAAACACCCAATTTATTAATTCAATTGTTATTTTCCTTCAATTTACTCGAGAGAGTGTGTGGGGGATTAGAACTTAGTAATCAAAGGGTTTATGTTAGAAAGAGTTTGAGTTTGGCAAATCTGCTCTTTGATTTTTAAATAATTCAAATGTTTGAAATAAGAGAGAGTTCAACCCTCAATTGCCTTTACATAAATGAGTGTCCATACACTTTACATTTGGCTTACCATAAGAAAAACATTTCACATCAATTAGGTTTTATGCAGGAGCTTACCTGACTCTTGCTCACAAATAAAAGGTCTCCAATAGTTGACCTAACCCCACATGGGCAAGTACAAAACACAATCAATTTCAAGCCACAATCCACTTCCTCAATTTAAAACAACTTAACTTACTACTATCATGATCCTAGTGTCCCAAGCTTCAAGGCCACTCAATAAATAAATAGGTTTATAGGCTAAGGATAATTTGATATTTAAAATAATTAATGTTTTGGGATATAGGCACTAATAAGTTAAAGGTTTAAAACTTGCTAAGAAAAATTTAGAGTTTATTTGTTAATGATTTATTAATAATTTAGTTGTTAGAAAATAATTGATAACTAAAGTTAGTTGAAAATGAATTTTAATGAATTCTTCTTGAAAAATAATAAATGAGTTTTAATAGGTTTTGATTAAAAGATGATAATTAAATTTATAGAAATAAGTATTTTACTAGTCATGATTATTTCCAGAAAAGGCTTTAGTGGATTTCACTATTTTATAAAGTATCTATATATTTTATTTTTCTATTAAAACTATTATTTATTTGACTAAATTTTCCTTTATATATATATAATATTCCAAATCCACCATTCCTAGGGTTTTTCGAAATCACTAGCAAAATTATATTACTACATATTTTATTCATAACATTAAAATTTGCTTAAGGACAACTAGATCATGATCATAATTCCAAGGTTACTCACAATCATGAACATATTCAACCATTCAACTCATCAATTCATCCAAATCATGCTCACAATCATAGATCGCAATTTATCAAGACATGATCTAACCTCTACTAGCATAGGTATGGCCATAGCTTCAATAATCCAACATGAATATAAGTCCTAATCACCAATGGTGACATAATCTCTGGTATACTTCATCACAAATACTACCTATGACATGGAAACATGCATCAAACCCCAAATCATCATTCAATCAAACAATATAATCCTTCCATGCATAAATCCCATCTCCTTCACAATCATACATATATTCATGCTTCAATCTCTACAATGCATACTCAAATCCTATCACAATCCACATACTATCAATATCATCCTAGAGACATGAATCTAGAATTTAAAAGAAAGATTGAGGGGACTTACTTGGTTGAGGGATGCCTTGAAGGATTTTAGAATGGATCTCAACTCCTAGATGGCTAAAATTGTCCAAGGAAGGTGGAGGGAGCATGGCCATGGAGAAAGAAGCCATCCGGCCAAGAGAGGGAGTTTCGGCCATGAGAGGAAGAGAGAGAGAGAGAGAGAGAGAGAGAGAGAGAGAGAGAGAGAGAGAGAGAGAGACCATTAGCATGTCTATTCACATATATTCTCACTAGAGATCAAGATTGGAGAAGATGAAGTTGTTAGAACAAACCTACCATGAAGGTGTTCTTGAACCTTCACAGAATTTTCTGGTTTTGATCCGAAGTAGCGAGTTGATTTGTGGAGTTTGATGTTAAAAGTGGTGTTGATGGACTCACGGCAGTGAGTAGGTCAAATCTAGGGATTTTAGAGAAGGTTTGAAGTGGTTTGGAGGGGTATTAAGTGAAAGGAAGAATTAGGTGTTCTTGGTGTAGTGTGTGTGTTCTTGAAGGTTGAAGGAATTTGTGAGATTGTAGTTTGCAGCTGCCGAAATTCTGTGAGAACTAGGGCTGGCCAAATTTCTATAGGGTTTAGGAAGATGATTCTCTGATTTGGAAGGGAAAAGGAAAGGTTAGTTGTTAAAATCCTTGAAGAATATTTTTAGAAAGTAAATTTGGAAACTAAATATCCTAGAATATCTTGATTGTTGGAGAGCTTTGGAAGTCTGCCATGGCTGACTGCTTTGAGCAGAATTTCGGTGGGATTATTGCTGGCTTAAGGAAGCTTATAGTGGCCGAAAATAGGAAGCATAATGGTGAAGAAGAAGTCTGGTTATTTGAGGGATACATTACGGAAAGTTGCTAAACTATGGTGGCTGGAAATTTGGTAATCCATCAAGCATAATTGCAGGGATTTGTTGGAGAGATTTTTGGGCAGCCATGTCTGAATTTTGTACAGAAGCTTGAGGGGAATAATGGAGCACAGTTACTGGAGGTTTAAGGAAGGTTCATATAGAACCATGATGGTGTTTCGGCTGGAGGAAGATTAGGAAACAAACCTGGACAATTTTCTGCACAGCATTTTCGCAAGCTGAAGTTTTCCTGGGCAGTTTTCGGCTGCCATTTTCCAACCCGTTTGCAAGGAGTTTGAAGGGGAATTCCAGGGGCTTTCAAGGCTGGTTTCCAGCCTTCTTCATGGAGGAAAAACATGGCTATGGTTCTGAACAAATTCTGGAAGAAAACAGCTTGGTTTTGGACTCTCAAAGCTACGATTTGTACAGGAATTTTTCCTGGTTTTGCTCCAGCTTTGAGCAGTCCGAAAATGGCTAAAGAATTCAGGTTGCAAGCTGATCCAAAAGACAATTTTTCTTGCAGCATTTGGGAGGGAATGTTAGCTAAGAATCTCGATACCTTGATGGCACAATCAGCTGGAGAATTTTCAGTTCATTTCAAGAAGGAAAATGAACTAGCCAGAGTGAATTTTTCAGCAAGCTCACTAAAGGAATTTTCCTCTTGAAATCTCCCACAACTCTTTCACATTTTCGGACCATTAGAAGTCCTTTACTAAGACATTCTGATCCTACAAGACCCCAGCACTTCACTGAAATTTCTAGAAAGAAAATGGCTAGAACAAATTGCTCAACCTCATGAGTTGAGAACTAACGAAAAATCAAAGATCAAGGAAAAATGAATTCCTCTTAGGAAATTCGAGTAGAACAAATGAGTAGGATTTGAAGACTCCTATCATGCCTCCCATAGGACAACAACTCTACCCTATTCCAAACACCACTAAGGCCGAAATTATTACTTCCCAAGCAAAAGTAAAATTTAACTAAGCTAAAGCTCCTATGATGGAATTTGAACCCAAGACCTCAATAATTAATTTCAAATCTTTAACCACTAAACCACAACAACTCTTGTTGTTATTTTCACTAGCAACTTATTTCCTATTCAATCCTCAAGCTATCTCCTTATTTTCACCTCGGGCAAAAATTACCATTTTGCCCTTCTTACTCACTATTCTCCAACAAGCCTCCAATACATTAAAACTCAAATCCAAGGCATATAAAATCAAATAAAAATATATTTAATTATGCAGTAAAGTATGTTATGCATCCCAACCCCCTTACTCTAAGGTCGGTTTTAACTGGGGTTTCACACTTTAGGCTCATTGAGATTGGAAAATTGGCCTCAGTGTGAATCCTTCCTAATGGGAAAGATGACCAAAAGGTCATTTACCCCAAAGGCAGATAGAGCCAAGGAGATATTGAGTCTTGTTCAAACTGATGTGTGTGGTCCCTTGTCTACACCAGCTAGATGAGGTTTTGAGTACTTCATCACTTTCATGGATGATTGTACAAGGTATGGTTACATTTACCTAATGAGATGCAAGTCTGACTCTTTTGACAATTAAGGAGTTTAAGGTTGAAGTAGAGCGTCGAACAGGTAAATTAATCAAAACCTTACGATCGGATCGTGGTGGAGAGTACCTCCTAGGTGAATTCAAGGACGACATGGTACATCATGGGATAGTATCCAAGCTCTCTGCACCGGGAATACCCCAGTAGAATGGAGTAGCTGAGAGAAGGAATAGGACGTTGATGGAAATGGTTCGAAGCATGATGTCTCATGCTACTCTTCCAGTGTCTTTTTGGGGATATGCTCCGAAGACAGCGGCATATATTGTGAACTTAGTGCCTTCCAAGTTAGTACCTAGGACTCCCTATGAGATGTGGACTGGGCGTAAGCCAAGTTTGAATCATCTCAAGATATGGGATTGTCCAGTTTATGTACTGATCAAGGGAGACAAGTTGGAACCAAGATCAGAATTATGCTATTTTGTTGGGTATCCAAAAGGAGCAAAGGGTGGTTACTTTTATCAATCTAGGGAGTAGAACGTACTGGTTAGTACCAATGCTAGATACTTAGAGGATGATTAGAGTACTTCCACTAAAGGTTCAACTAGGTTGGAACTTGAGGAGAAGTTGTCTTCAGAATCAACTTCTTCTGACCCAATTGTGGAACAAAAAGAGGCACATCCTCAAGAGCTTGTGCAAATGGAGCTTCGTCGTAGTGGGAGATCATCTAGGGTTCCAGAGAGATGGACTGGAGAAGCTTTCGAGCTAGTCTCCGACCATCAGGAACAAAACCCCACTAGATACGAGGAGGCTATTGCTGATGTCGATGCAAATCTATGGCATGAAGCAATGAAAGCCGAGGTTGAGTCTATGAACTTTAATCAGGTTTGCGATCTTGTAGCTTCACCTGAAGGGATAAAACCCATTGGATGTAAGTGGGTATACAAGAGGAAGAGGGGAGCAGAGGAGAAGGTGGAAACCTTCAAAGCTAGGCTTATGGCGAATGGGTATACTCAGAAAGAAGGAATTGATTAAGAGGAAACATTTTCCCTGGTAGCCATACTTAAGTCCATCCGTATCCTTCTTGCCATCGCATGTTATTATGACTACGAGATATGGCAAATGGATGTTAAGACGGCATTTTTAAATGGCTATCTTAGCAAAGACATCTATATGTCCCAACCGGAAAGCTTTATTGTTAAAGGCCAAGAACATATGGTTTGCAAGCTTAAGAAGTTCATTTATGGACTTAAGTAGGCATCTAGAGCATGAAACATTCATTTTGATGAGACTGTAAAGTCTTACGATTTTATTCAAAATGAGGATAAACCTTGCGTGTACATGAAACTTGAAGGCATTTAATGTGGTTTTTCTTATCTTGTATGTGGATGACATTCTACTAATTGGAAATGATGTAGGGGCATTGTCATCTACAAAGGTTTGGCTGTCTAGTTAATTCAGTATAAAGGATTTGGGAGAAGCCAGTTACATTCTCAGGATTAGGCTTCTTAGAAATAGGAAGCAGAGAATGTTAGGATTATCCCAAGCGACATACATTGACAGGATACTAGCTAAGTATAGCATGGACTCATGCAAGGGAGCTCTAATTCCTTGCAGACATGGATTATCTTTTTGTTCAAGGGACTGCCCTAAATCTCAAGAAGAAAAAGACAGAATGAGTAGGATTCCCTACGCTTCGACTGTGGGAAGTCTTACGTACGCCATGCTATGTACTAGGCCAGATATCTGCTTTGTCGTAGGCTTGGTTAGCATATATTAGTCAAACCCTGGGGAGGTTCATTGGCAAGCTGTAAAACATATTCTCCTGTACCTCAAGGGAATAAGAGATTATATGCTGGTTTATAGGGCTGATGACTTAGTTCCTACAGGATACACAAACTCAAACTTCCAAGCAGATAAGGATGAGAGAAAATCTACTAGTGGATATGTCTTCACTTTGTCTGGAGGAGTCATTTCATGGAAGAGTATCAAGCAATCTTGTAGTACTGACTCAATCATGGAAGCTGAGTATGTGGCAGCTTCGGAGGCATCCAAGGAAGCAGTCTGGCTCTGGAAATTCCTTTCAGAACATGAAGTCATGCCATAAATGGACAGACCGATTGTGATGTATTACGACAATACTGGAGCAGTATCGCAATCCAAAGAACCCAAGAACCAGAGGGGAAGCACATCGAGAGGAAGTACCACCTGATCCAGGATTTCATCCAGAGACGGGAAGTCGTGGTGGAACAGATTACCTCAGAGAACAATCTAGCAGATCCATTCACCAAGCCTTTAGCTAAGAGAGTCTTTAAGAGACACTTAGACCCCATAGGGATGGGCACCTACGGACATACTTAGTCTTAGAGTGCAATTGAGAGATTGTTAGAAAATATGCCCTCTTAAACTAGGTTTCTGACGTAAACATCGAATGTTTTAATAAAAAAATTTATTCTCAGAAATTGTATGTTAATTTACATTTTATTTGTGCACAGTTACGTTTGCAAAAGACCCATTACGTTTAAGTAAGTGGTCCATGTGAATGGTGGTCTTTCACAGTAAGGTATAGATCACGGGTTACTTAACACATAAATGTTTGTTCTTAACCGATTGAAGAGAATGAGAATCTCATCATGTTTAGGTTATTGTGTTATGAATTCCAAATGTGGAATGGCTTACCTTTAGCCAGTGAGTAGTCCACTCACTTCATGACATAAGCGTATTTTGAATACGTAGAACAGGAACTGTAGTAGTGGTTTCTTAAAGTACTATATGATAGAAACCTAGACTTCTACTGCTACAGCGTGAACTAATACTCTACGACTTGAGTATGACTTGGTGGTCTGACGAAGCTGGAAGCATGTACTTTGATATGTTTTAGTTAAGGTTCTATCGTAGAACCAATACACTTACATGTTTGGTATATATGACTAGTTAGTTAAGATAGACTTATACAAGATAGTTTCTATACTATAACGCCCATTGTGGTTGTCCGAATGATCTAAATATCCAAGACCCTGGGAAACATGACTTGGATATTTGCTTTAGGGTAGCTCCCTTGGAAAGCAGAACAATCCAGGAAGTCGTGGATCATTGGACTAGAAGTCTAAGGATGATAGATGTTATTTAGAGAGATATTAGTACATTTCTTCCTCTCTAATGCACGGCGATGTATAGAGGGGTATTTTTGTCATTTCACCTATAGGTTGGAGACTTTGCTAATACGGCATTGTCCTTATGGTCAATATTTTCTTATGGTGATATTAGGAAATATTTAAAATGTAAAATACAACTATTTATATAGCAAGGGTATTTTGGTTATTTTAATAGCCAATACGGTGTGTGTGTTTTGGTCCCCAGTGTAGACCGTAAGTCCTAATTATATATAGGCTAAGGAATTGGTCTTAAATTAAATTCAATAGAATTTATTTTATTTAAATAGCCTGATTTAATTATTGGACTAAAATAAAATAAAGGTCCACAGAGAGAGAGAGAGAGAGAGAGAGAGAGAGAGAGAGATTGAGAGAGAGAGAGAGAGGGGGAGAATTAATTAAATTAGTTTGGTGGGTTAATTAATTGTTCAGGGCTTTGGCCCAGTTTGAATAATTAAAGATTGACCTGAGACTAAACTAATATAGTCTTGTTAATTGGACTAGTTTATTTGGGTTGGAAAATTAATTATTTACTGGGCCATTTATTTGGTCCTGATTAGAATAATTAATTTGGTTCAAAAGGCTAAACTAAGAGTCCAATGGGCCAAATTAAAAATCCAATTTTACCTGAGATTTTATTTAGGTTAAACAGGAAAATAGAAGACAACGGTCTCTGTGAAAAATAACTCTCATTTCTCTCTGGAAAAATTCCTTAGTCCTGTGAGTCTTCACCAAACGTGGGTTAGACAGGCCATATATTGGAAGATTGAGAGACTATTTGGTGTTCATATACATGCACAGACGCAGTAGGAGGCTTGCAGGAATCGTACCAGAGGTTTCCACCAGTGCACCTACCCGAGTTTTACATATTCCTGTCCAGCCAATTTTGAGAACAAGTAGAGGTAAATATTTTTTTCCTTTCTTCACGTTGGATGTGCTGCTGCGTTTTTTTTCTTTTCTTGTTTTGCCGTTGGTTTTCACTGTGTTTTTACTTGTCCTTTAATCTTCAAGATCTAGGTCGTGTTTGCAATGGTAGAGGTGCCCGTATTGGTAGATGATTATTTAACAAAGTGGGTGGCTTTGGCAGATATTGCACTACCTC
Organism: Voacanga thouarsii; assembly: GCA_026120185.1. Lineage (NCBI taxonomy): Eukaryota > Viridiplantae > Streptophyta > Magnoliopsida > Gentianales > Apocynaceae > Voacanga > Voacanga thouarsii. The sequence goes on from JANUWF010001752.1 coordinate 26,309, forward strand.
TATCTAGATAATCAACCATGGTGAATCCTCTTGACTTCCTCTTACCAGCCTTGTTGGTATCTGCAAAAGAGGAAAACCTAGAGATTACCTAATGCTTGAGAGCACACAAGATGATCAAAATCAAATTGAAGGCATGAATTCCAATATTTGTGAAAAAATTTACCTTTACAGCAATACCAAACCAACTCTGCTCTAGAATCCCTTCAGTGAAGCATGAAACAGAAACTTACCGCCAAATTAAAAACCCTAGTTAAAGCTAAAGCGAAAATATGATGCGTGTTTTTTAGTGTAGAATATATTACTAATGAATTACACAATTAATCAAGTTTTAATTAAAATGCCAATCACTAAAACCACACATATGGGCAAGTATACCCGTTGTATAGTTTATGGACTAGCACGTATCGAATCAATGAGACCTTAGGCTCTCACCTTACTTTACCCAAATCTTTATTGTTTAGCTAATAAAATAAGGAGAGATAAATAAAATAATAACTTAATATACTAGCGAAAAGGTCAAGTCACAAAAGAAAAGTCACAAGGATAATCAAGGAGTGAGAATAAGGAGAAAAGATATGTAAATAGATAGAAATCCTTGAATACACAATAATGATTGACTAGCAATTTTCTCATTTAATTATTATCTGGGTATCATGAAGGAATTAAAATAGACCCACTTCATTTGCAATCCATGGAATCGCTATTTTCTAGTTGAATCAGTGAATATATTCTATCTCAACTAATTTACCCAAAAGATGTATTAAAATTAATCCTCACACAAATCCCTGTATTCTAGGTGATTTAAAGTATGAAATTAGCCAATGAATCTATATTCTAGCCATCATCAACCAATCTTTGATTACCTAATCTTTACCCTTAACCTTTTTTTCAAGCCAGTTAAGAATAACTAGCATGGAATTAATTAGTTGGCTATTCTCTCCTAAAATCGTTTTTCAAGTTAATTAGAAGAGAACTCATCAATCCAACAAGATATTATGCTCAAGTAATCAAATACCAAGAATAGCAATAAACTGATCAAAGAACTAAAATCAATACAAAATCATGAATCCAAAAGAATATTCCCTAAAGACAATTAAGACACTAATCTCAAATTGTCAAAAAATTACAAAGAAGAGAAAAAAACCACTCATAGATAAGTAAGCCTTCTTCTTCTTCCTTGAAACCTTCTTGAGCAACCTCATCTCCTAACATCGTTTTTCAAGTTAATTAGAAGAGAACTTATCAATCCAACAAGATATTATACTCAAGTAATCAAATATGAAGAATAGCAATAAATTGATCATGGTACTAAAATCAATACAAAATCATGGATCCAAAAAAATATCCTCTAAAGACAATTAAAACAATAATCACAAATTGTCAATAAATTACAAAGAAGAGAAAAAGAAACCACTCATAGACAAGTAAGCCTTCTTCTTCTTTTTCCTTGAAACCTTCTTGAGCAACGTCATCTCCTTCTCCAAGAGTTCACCTTGATCCTCCTAAATCTTAGTGTTTTTCTAGGAGTTTTCTAAAGATATTACATTAAAGAACTGAAAAACTATGAAAACTCGTTTGTATAATGTTATTCTCTTGTACTTATAGGAGTTCTAATTGCCAAAAAAGTGCATAAAGGGTCATTTTCCGTGGTTAAAAGAGTTCCCAAAAGAATCTAACTGAAATTGTCAAAATCTACTTGGAAAAAGAAAACCCGCCGACATTGTACAACATGGAGCTGACACCAACTGTCCTATGCAGAGCTGGCACCAGTTGTACTCTGTTTGCCCGACGTTGCTATGTTTTTTTCTTGATTTTCACCCCTTTCTAAAATGGGATCGGCGCCAACTACGCATCTTTTACCCTTTTTTTTGTAATAAAGTTCTAAAATACCATTCCAAGGGTAAAATACTAAATATGAAGGAATATGATAAGTTATTGCATCAAAAGTATCACAAAAGAACCTTAATAACTAGCAAAATATGGGTGAATTTAGCCCCTATTAATTCTCCCACACTTAAACTTTGCTTGTCCTCAAGCAAACAAGAATTAAAGCACTAAGTATTTAGACAAGATAAAGTAATTTTGCAAATTTTTCCTTAGTAAATCCATCCATAGTGAAGACATAACCTTCTTCCAACCTTAAGAATAAATTTTTCATTCATTCAACCCTTTCAAAATCTTGTAAACTCATGTATTAAATCAAAAAATCCTAAGGCCTTTGAACTTAAGTTAAACAAGTTTATATCCAGTATACAAGAAAATCATCCTACTCCTCAAGCAAAAATATAGATAACATAAATCATACAAGTCAAGCAATTTAACCAATTCACTACAAAAGATGGGGTAAATATGACGAAGACAAAAACGACGGTCAAAAAACCGTCGTAATAGGTTACTTTATATGACGGTTTTGAAACCGTCGCGATAGATAAACCTAATACGATGGTCCAATGCCAACCGTCCTATTTGGTAACCAAATACGACGGTTTACACAAACCTTTGTAATAGATAGATGAAATATGACAGTTTATTGTAACCGTCGCAACAAAGTAGGCTACATATGACGGTTTATTTTAACCGGCGCAATAGAGTGGACCAAATACGACAGTTTATTGTAACCCATCGCAATAGATAGACCAAATACGGTGGTTTATTATAACCATCGCAATTGTGTAGACCAAATACGATGGTTTATTGTAACCGTCGTTTTTAGTCTAATTATAACAAAGCCCTCAAAATTATTTTTAATTTTATTAGATTATTTTCAAATTTAGTCACAGTACTATTGGTAATGATTACAATAAATTTAAAAGTTGGATCGTTAATTTGATATTTTTATATTTGTAAATACTAAGATATCTTTCTATTTTATAGATATTATTGCACAAATATGACAAAATAGAACGAATGACCTTCAAAATTGGTCAGTAAACTTGTTTAAACTTTATAAATATATGTAATGGTTACATCATTGATTTTTAAAATACATTTTTGTTTACATCTTAAGTTTTCATATATTGGTATTAAAGAGCTTGAATTTCATTTTAATTATTAGTTATTTTAAGATATACATACATATATATATATAATTGTTTCTATACAGTATAATTTATCCTTATCAGTTAGTGAGTATTAGATTAATATGTTATATAACATAAATAATTTTTTAATTACGAACAAACATATGTGTGTACATATATATCTACATATATACCTAGGTAGAGTATACCATCTCTTGATTATTACATTTAATTATATATATAGACATTCTATCTATAATTTTTATTGTAAAAGTAGATTTTTACAGGCATTCTATCTTATAAGACTCCAGCTATCTCATAGTCTCCAACTTATAAGTCTCCAACTTATAACAATTATTCTAATGATTCTTAGCAGCCGTGTATTATTTTAACATTTACAAACAAGAATGATGCCTTAGTGCCAATTAAAGATAAATTTAATTGTAGAGTTTTTTTTAAAGTCTAAATTATCTTTATTGAAATTTGTAGAGCTGTTTTGAAATTAAAAAATTAATGCTATTTAAAAAAATAATAAATGAAAATGGTACAATTGGAAAAAGACAATGAATATATTCTTGATTTCATTAAATGATATACACAATTTGAAAGCACATAACTGAAACTAGAGTTGATTGAAGATTGAAAAGAAAAAGAATAAAAAACTAAGTTTTTTTTTTATAAACTTAATTGTACTGAAAAACTAAGTTTTTTTTTTATAAACTTAATTGTACTGACTTCAATAATGTTATTTTTAGAAACATTTATTTTTTTAATTATCTACTATTTTATGAAATTAATAATATATTTATTAATTTATTTTCAATTATATATATTCTTATTATTTATTACTCTATTCAATGGTAATACTAATTAATTTTTAATTTTCATACCAATTTTATTATTTCTAAGAAGAATAATTCAATCTTTCTCCCTCAAGCTATTAAAAATTAGAATTTCTTTAATATATGTAAATTTTACAAATGTGATAATTTTCATACCAAATCTTTCGCCCTCAATCTTTCTCCTTTCTTATTTCACTTTCTTCTTCAATCACAGTGTATATATTTTTTCATTCAATCACAGTGTAATATATATATATATATATATATATATATATAAGACATATATAAATTATTTTTTAAAAAACATTAAAATTGTAAATTGCTTTGCATAAGATTTGTTCGAATTTGAAACTTTACTTTTTGTAAAAGAAAAGGCTTTACTTTTTGCTTGTCTTTCTTTCCAACTTTGCACTGTACAAAGAAAATTATTGTTGTTGTCTTCTTCATCCTTCTTCAACCACCCACAACCAACCCCCCGCCGTTGACCCCTGCCCCCCCGCTTCCCCCACCTGCCGCACCCTGCTCGCCTTCCCCCCTGTAGTCCCTTCCCTCGTCTCCCCCGTAGCCCTCCTCCCCCCCCGGCTCCCCTTCCCCTGTCTCCCTGCAGCCTCCCTTTCCCTCTTCACCCACACACCCCTTCGCCCCTCCCCCCTCCCCGGTTGCCCACCCACGCAACCTCTCCCCTTCTCCCTTCCCCCTCCCCCCTCCTGCCGCCCGCCTTCCCGCATTCCCCCTACCGCCCCTTCCCCGTCTCCCCCGCCCACCTTCAATACTATTGGATCCTTCTTCTTCAATATTTAGAAAGGTATGTCGTGTCTTGCATTCCCTATTGGATTTATTGCTTCTTTTAGAAAAATGAAGAACCTCACAAAAGATGTGTCATTGATAGTGTCTGCACTCAGGGAATCCTCTGTTCTTGTAAGCTACTTAATTTATTGGAGGGGTACTTTGATATTAGGTTTCTGGTTTTTTGTTATCTTTCTCACACAAAGAACACTAAGTTTGTAGCCTGGCTGAATTGTTTTATTATTTTATCTTTTAGTGTGCTTTTCTTAGGCTTGTTTCTTTTTGTGTCAAAATTGGTAATCATTGGCCTAGTCCATTGTATAACTGCAGGTTGTGAGCTCTAGTGGGAAGAAGGTGAGGCGGCTCCATCCTCTTCCATTTCTGAGGTTAAAGATCCAATGGTATCTTTTTATGTTTTTGTCATTCCATAGTTAGTATTCCTGACTTTACATGAATGTTATTCATGGAAAATTTGGTACACTACTTTTTGTAGTTGTGCATTGTTTTGGTAGAAAATTTACCTCAAGATCATTCTGTTGAGAATATTCTACAAGTATTTGGTGAAGCAGGAAAGTATGTATCTATCTATGTCATGTTGTATGCTTAATGCTTTTTTTTTTTAAACCTTCTTATCCACATCTTCATCTTCAAACTTTTAGAATTAAAAATATTGTAATTCGTGACCCACATGCTGAAAAATATTTTCTCCATGCTACCTATAGTGTTAAAACAAATTATATAACACATGATATGGAATCAAACAATTTATTTGAGAATTGTTTTTTTGCTCTGTGAGTGTTGGATATTGGATATTGGATATTGGATTTTTATGCTCTGTGAGTTTGGATTTATTTTAATATTTCTATGAATTTTTTTGAAGCATATTTGTTTTGAAAATTCTTGTGTTGTTGAATTGTTGAATGTTGATTTGTGGAGTTGTCGGGGTGTTGAAAAATTGATGTGGAGATTTGGTGTTGGCATTGTGATTATTGGTGAAAGGGAACTGTAGTGTTATTGAAGTATGGTGCTCCATATATTTTAAATTTTCCTTTAGTTTTTCTGGTGCTCCATATTGTTGAGTGTTGAATTACATAATTGCGTATTTTTAGGTCGCCAAGTGCCTGGGAAATATTCAATTTATAGAGGAAACTCTGTCAAAATTTTTTCTAGATCCACACTACATAATATAAGAACCACCTTATTCATATATAGACCCCTGATCCTTAAGAAAAATCAGAAGATACACTTATGTTTTATTACTGCATAAAATATTATTCAAGCTTGAAACATGTTTGCCTTGAGTTTTCTCTTCTTATATAGATCCCACGAGTTTTCTCTTCTTGTAGTTGGCCTTGAAACATGCTTATCTCAGCCTCTTTGTTTGATCTTCCAACTTCGCATCAGGGTATTCTTCCATCAACTTCTTCTCACGTTATAGTTTGATGAATCTCTAACATTTAATCAACTTAAGATAAAAGATATAAAAAGATAACATGGCTAAAACTCTATCTGATATATATAACTTATATGATTTTGAGTCTTTTTATCCTAGTTTTGCTACTATAAATGGGAAGGTTCATCAACATTATCTAAAAATCAATTTCAACCACCATAAAAATCTACATCTTTAATTTCATCAAAATTTAATCCATGGAATATCATGAAGTGTCAAAGAAGATCACCTACCACCTATAATGAGATAGTAATCTACGAGATGCAACTGCCAGTAGAAAATTAGGATAAGCATTGTAACACCCCTATAAATATATCACAGTAGGTCGTATATTGTGGGATATCGCCCTGTATGATCTTCCCAGACAAGAGGATATTATAACTTATCCAACTAACAACATAATGAATTTTTCAAAACTTTACATTTTTGTACAAGAGAGGTTTGGTACATAAAGTTATAAGAGATCAAGATCTTAACAAACACCAGTGGCCCAAAGCTTCACATGCCATCCTTTGTTATTTTTTTGGAGTAATTAGTATCTTTGGGAATCTTCTACCACGAACTAACTTCTAAAATTTGATAGAAAATAAAACATGCGTGAGTGCTAAACAATCATTAAGTCCCGTTGTGCTATGTTTTTCCTAGAATAAATAGCTCTTGTATAACCAAGTACTAATCCAAGGGTCATCTTGTAAATTAAGTAATAATCAAGATAGACTAAGAATCTTGAGTTCATTGCAAACAAACATATTCAAGAGATAGGAGGCATGATCAAATAATTAGAATTCATGTTTATCAAGAAATGCAAGTAGTAAAATTCCATGTGCTATTACTGGAAAATCATGTTCAGGATTTCCAGAATTCATGTAATTCATGTTTTAATTCTAGGAAATTAATGCACAAGATTTTACTATTCATCATTTGTCAATTGAGGAGTTCTTGCATGAAAATAGGCTAAAAAAGGAATCTAGGAATTTATGTAAAAAACATTTTATTTTAGGAATGCAGGAGTTCTTGTACAAAACTTGCTAATTCAAGTATTCTGGAATTTATGATTAGTAGTCAATATATCAGGAATTCATAAATTCAGGCATTTAGGAGTCATGATGCAATTGCACCGATCATTCGGGAATTCAAGAGTTATAATGCAATTTTGCCGGTCATGCTGGAATTCAGGGGTTAGTTAATCCCAATGTCCTGTCGCCCCATTCTGAGTAAGACGAAGCCTAGAATTGATCAGGTTACTTGGGACTCTCTACCTCTAACATGAGCTAGTATAAGGAGAAATGCTCTTGTCGAGTACTCAACGTTCATAGGATACATGTATTCCAGTCCAAGAAATAGAAAAAGTGTTTCTTAACATTTTTCCATAACTTGTTATGTTAGTAAATGCAAGATCTGAATAAAATATCATGAATCGAGTACAAGAAATAGAAAAAGGGTTTCTTAATCTTTTTCCACAACTTAACATGTTAGTAAATGCAAGACATGAGTAAAAAATCATGAAATATGGCACATGGCATGATTTTCACAAGTAACTTCAAGAACATGTTAAGAATTAGTGATTTTACCAAGTAACATGAAAATCATGTCATGTAATAGGATTTTAACCAATAATATGTTAAAAATAGCATGAAACATGTGTTTTACAAGTATCATAAATGAAATAGCCAGAAACAGGGTTTTGACGAATAGTGGAATTCGTGTCTCAACTTTTTATAAGAAGAGAATTCAAAATTCTTATTATTCTTAGTTTTCCATTTTTACCAAGTGAAGCACTTGTACTTCACATGATGAAAAAATCTATATTTAAAATGGAGTTTTGGAAAACCAATGCTCGGCTACCCATGATTCATAAAATGTTTCCGCTTAAGAATTCCTCAATCCAAATGTGACGTTTTCTAAACAACCAAATTTATTTTGTACAAAATTCCTATACGCGAGTTAAATTGCAAACTCATAAATAAATATAGTTTCAAAATTTAGGAAACTCGCGCGATGCGCAATAACATAACTTTTAATGTACAAAGGTTTCGTGATACATAATCTTTAATAAAAGGATTTGTATTTAAATCTGGCAATTCATGCCGGGAAATTTCATGCAAAAAGTTTCAGTAGAATATATTTAAAAAAATCAACTTCGTATCATGAAAACGTTTATTCATATTAGAAAAACACTTTGTGATTCCAAGGGATTTGAAAGCCGAGGAATTTTAGGTACCAATACTTTGTCTGAAATATATCAGGATAACACAATTCTATATCTGAAAAGCATTTAATTGTTTCGGAAATAGTTTGCTACCAAAAATCAAGTCAAGAGTTCCACAAGTTAAAGAAATAAACAAGTATAATATTTTAGAAAAGAACTTAACTAGAGCAGGAGTTAAAACCAAGAGAGTCACTACATTCACGTTGTTCTAAATTCATGCAAAACGCTTTTACTTGGATATATCAAAAAACATCTATCCATATTAGGAAAGCATTTTTCTAGTAAAAAAAAAACACTTAGCTAAGACGGGTTTAAAAATACAGGGAGTCACCGTAAGTAACGTTATTCTGAAATGCTATTAATCTCAATGCTCACAAAATCCTAGTAGGAAAGCTTGCCTACATCAAGGATCAATCCATATGTTTCTTAGTGATTATAGAATCACAAATACTATCTTGCTAACTACATATATTAACAAGGAAATTATTAATTTCCTACTTCTTATTTCTTTCACTAGAAATAAATAGCCATATATGGTATCTTCTTCATGTTTCCTTCTTCCTTCATCCAACATGTATAATAGTCATGAACATTGTTTCAAAATTTTCTTGCTTGTCCTTTTATTTCTAAGGAAATTAATAATATACCAGTAATATATATAATGGCACATAACTCTGCATTTTTACTTTGTGACAAGCCTTCGTACTTTCATTGTAACTTTTGATCCGAAAATCCGATTAACCTCAATTTTTTGCCAAAATGCTCTTAAGATCATTAGCTACAAAACATTATCTTTATTTCCAACATACCAGACACCAACACAAAGATACTACAAGCATATGCTTGCTGTTATTCTAGCAACTGAGCAGTGTTCTCGATAAACATCATTTTTTTTTTGTTTTATTCTTCTCTTACAACTTAATTACCAATCCATTCATTCATGTCTCTATCTAAACATCATCACAGCAGTAAGGTTTCAGTCATGAAGAATAAAACATAACATGGTTTAATGACCAAAAAAAATCGCAGCCATGAACAAAGCATAAGAATGCTTTAATTCTTAAAAAAATAAATCCTATGTTTCTCACTATTTCTGCTATCTTCAATTTAACACTTAACCATCACCTTTTTCTCCTTAATCATCACAAAATCAGTCCATTTTTTGTCATCAAGAAATCTGATTTGGTACACATAAGGCAACGAAAAATAGCAGGCATGTAGTAAGCATTCAAAATGCTTGATTTTACAACAATAACCAATAGTTGATTTCATTTCTTTCATTGTTCATTTCATCCACAAATACAGCCATCAATACTCCACCACAACTCCACCAAAACTTCACCAAACATCATAAAAATCATGAGAAAACAACCTTCTAGGCAACTGGCACATAGCTATAGCTAAACAACATCATAACTTCAACTTAATGAAAATAAGCATAGCTATTTCATGCTTCGTTTCTTGCAAAATTTATATCCAAAATACTCCATATAATCCATGGAACAACTTTAATTCTTGAAGATTAGCACTTTACCTTGTGTAGGATAAATTCTAGCTTGAAAATTGTCAAACCTTACCTCTCCCTCTTTTCTCTCTGTTTCTCTTCCGCAATTCTCTCTCTTTCTTGTTGAATTTCGATGGCCAAGAATGTCCTCCACCAGCCCTTCTTTCTATATTTATAGCTACAATTAGCAAGTGATCAATTATAGGTCATGAATGGTTTTTGGACACTTGGAAAGGTAATGGAGTTTTGTAGAAATTTGTGGAATTTTATGGAAATCTCTAAAATTTCCTAGAGTTCTACCTAACTCCTCTTAACCAATCAAACAGTCCCAAGAAACCAATCATATAACCAACCAAATAATGCCATTTAACGTCCTTGCAACCTAGTATGTAATCCCACATAGCTTTTTATGCAACCAATCAAATGTGTCCATTAAGTTTCCATGTACCCAGTCAAATACTTCCCTCAATTAAAGAATGGACTTCCAATTATTCTTTTCTTCCTTCCTTTTTCCTATATTTTATTCCTTCCTTGGCCAGTTGCCTTGGTGGCCTTTTTACCGCCACTTCTCTTGATTTCTTAATTATTTTCCCTTCACACTTTTCATGTAATACATAGATCATACAATTAAAACCTCTCGTGGAAGCTTGTAGAATCTTGTAGAAATGAGGGGAATTTTACAGAATTGCCATCCTACTCATGCAACCAATTATCTAAGACTATATAATTCATGTAGCCAATCATCAAACACCATTTTGCTTCTCATATAACAAATCTCCTCAGATCACATTGTTCAACCAATCAACAAACTCCAATGCACATGTTCTAATATAGTATATAAATGCACATGTTCCTAACTCATAGTTGTTACTACATCACTAATGTATATCACACTAAATACACAAGGCCACTGGATTTCTACTAGTTGTAGGAGTTGGAGTCCAAAGATATTGTGACTAATTGACTACCTCTTCTTCGAACTCATCAAAAGAGACCATAACCTACTCAAAATACCCCAAGTTTGGGTATCATCTTAATTTCAATACCAAGTTCCACGAGTGTTTCCACCTGCATGCCTATCCGTCTATTATAGGCTCTAGGCTCTATTAGATGTCCTTATAGTCTCTACCAAAACATCAATATGGGCTATGATACCATTTATAACACACCAAAAAATATGTCGTAGTAGGTCTTACATTGTGGGATATCGCCCCATCTGAACTTCCAAGACAAGGGATCTTTATATCGTATCCAACTGACAACACAGTAGAATTTTCAAAACCTTACATTGAGTACAAGAAATTTTTGGTACATAGATCCATAAGAGATCAAGATCTAAATAATCACCGGTGGCCTAATGCTTCACATGCAATCCTTTGTTGCTTTTCTAGAGTAATTGGTATGTTCAGGAATCTTCTACCATAAACCTGCTTCTAAAATTTCATAGAGGATAAAACACGTGTGAGTACTAAACACTCAGCGAATCCTCTGTGTGCAAGTGTTTTTCCTTGAAGAAACAACTCTTGTAAAACCAAGTACTAATCCAAGGATCAACTTGTAAATTAAATAATAATCAAGACAGACTAATAGGTTTGAGTTCATTGTACACAAATATTCAAGAGACATGAGGCATGATCAAATAACTAGAATTCATGTTTATCAAGAAATGCAAGTAGTAAAATTCCATGTTCCATTGTTGAAAAATCGTGTTTAGGATTTCAAGAATTCATGTTTTAATTCTAGGAAATTAATGCACAAGATTTCACGAATCATGACTTGTCAATTCAAGAGTTCTTGTACAAAAATTAGCTAAAGTAAGAATCCAAGAATTCATCCATAAAACATTTTATTTCAAGAATATAGGAGTTCTTGTATAAAACTTACTAATTCAAGTTTGCAAGAATTCATGAATTTTGCTAGTCAGAAAACGCTTAGCCAAGACAGGTTTTGAAATTGAGGAGCTCACTGTGAGTAACGTTATTCCGTTGTGCTATTAATCTCAATGCTCACAAAATCCTCGTTAGAAAGCTCATCTGCATCAAGGATCAATCCATATGTTTCTTAGTGATTATAGAATCACAAATACTATCTTGCTAACCACATACACTAACAAGGAAATTATTAATCTCCTATCTCCTTATTTCTTACACTAGAAATAAATAGCCATATATGTTATCTTCTTTATGTATCTATTTCCTTCTTCCATCACCCAACATGTATACAAGTCATAAACATGGTTTCTCACACTTCTTGCTTGTCCTTTAATATCTAAGAAAATTAATAATATAGCACTAATACATGTAATGGCACAAAACTCTGCATTTTTACTTTGCAACAAGCCTTTGTATTTTTATCGTAACTTTTGATCTGTAATCCGATTAACCACAATTTTAGGCCAAAACTCTCTTAGGATCATTAGCTAGAAAATTTTATCTTTATTTCCAACATACCCATCACCAACATAAAGATACTACAAGCGTAAACTTGCTGTTATTCCAGTAAATGAGCAATGTTCTCAACAAACATCACTTCTCCCTATTTTATTCTTCTCTTACAAATTAATTATCAATCCATTCATTCACTTCTCTATCAAAACATCATCACTGCAGCATGGTTTCAATCATGAAGAATACAAACATAACATGGTTTAAGCACAACAAAATTCGCAGCCATGAAACAAAGTATAAGAATGTTTTAATTCTTCACAAAATAAATCCCATGTTTATATCTATTTCTTTTATCTTCAATTTAACACTTAACCATCACTTTTTTCTCTTTAATCCTTCATTTAATCATCACAAAATCAGCCCATTTTCAGTCATCAAGAAATCCGATTCGGTATACATAAGGATACGAAAAATAGCAGCCATGTAGTAAGAATTAAAAATGCATGATTTTACAACAATAACCACTAGTTGGTTTTTTAGCAACAAATACAGCCATCAATACTCCACCACAACTTCTCCAAAACTTCACCAAACATCATATCAAAATACTTCTTATAATCCATGGAATAACTTTAATTCATGAAGATTAGCACATTACTGTGTGTAGGATGAATTCTAGCTTGAATATGGACCAAACATTCTTCTACCTCTTCTCTCTCTTACTCTTTCGACAATTTTCTATCTTTCTTATTGAATTTCGGTGGCCAAAAATGGCCTCCAGTATCCCTCTATGTTATATTTATAGCCACAATTCGTATGTGATCAATTAAAGGTCATGAATGGGTTTTAGACATTTGGAAAGCTAATGGAGTTTTGTAGAAATTTGTGGAATTTTACGAAAATCTATAGAATTTCCTAGAATTCCAGGTAACTCCTCTTAATCAATCAAACATTTCCATGAAACCAATCATATAACCAACCAAATAATACCATTTAACATCCTTGCAACCAATCATATAATCCCATATAGCTTTTCATGCAGACAATCGAATGAGTCCATTTAGCTTCCATGCACCTTGTCAAATATTTCCATGAATTAAAGAATGGTCTACCAATAATTCTGCCCCCCTCCTTTTTCCTCTTTTTTATTCCTCTCTTGGCCGGCTGCCTTAGTGGCCTTCTTACTACCAATTTTCTTCCTTTCGTAATTAATTTCACTTCACATTTTTCATGTAATACATAGATCTTGCAATCAAAGCTTCTTGCGGAAGCTTGTTGAATCTTGTAGAATTGTGGGGAATTTTATAGAATTGTCATCTCACTTATGCAACCAATTATCTTAGACTATATAATTTATGTAGCCAACCATCAAACGCCATTTAGCTTCTCATATGACCAATTTCCTCAAACCACATGGACTTTTGTTCAACCAATCACGAAACACCACTTATCTTCCTTGCACCAATGATATTAAGCCATGTAATTTCATAAAAATGAATCATCTCATTTAAATTTCATTGAAATAGCTCCAATTAATTTTAGAATCATTTCTACTTTAACCATAGTTAACTACTCCAAAATTAACCGTAGTTAGAGTCATTATCCATCCTGGTGGGTAAAACTATTTATTTCTCCAATACAATCTATGCATTATACTGACCTTAATGGTCTTTCTCAAAATTTCCAAATTCTTTCCCAATTTATCTTAATTCGCGATCGAAAATTATTCCGATACTCCTCAAAATTTTTATCACTCTAGAATATTCATCTAGTTAAACTGAGCATTTCATATTCTGAGCTTGTATACGTATACTGTTTTAAAACAAAGTAGTAACCATTTAAGTACAAAGAGAGAGGGATGTTACACTCTCTCCTCATTTCAAAAATTTTATCCTCAAAATTTACACATATGTCGATAAATAAATTTCTGCTTATTTCTAGCTACTACGTAATCTTGGTTGAGCCCTTCATATATTTTTGTTGTCCTTGCTTGTGTCTTTGTTTCCCAGGTGGTACTCTTCCTTGCTTCTGAACACATAGGTTGTTAGCTAAATTAAATCCCATATTTCCGCAACGATAACATGCCTTAAGTCTTTTTCTGCATTCCTTATAAATGTGGCAGTTCTTTTGGCAATAAGTACTTTACTTAGCTTTCTTGTTTTTTGGGAAAGACATTTCCTTTCTTGGAAATTTCTTTTTAGATTGCTGACTTGAGTCAGCTTTCCTCTTGCAAACCTGTCTAATTTGCTCTAAATCTTTCCTTCTAATTGAGAGGCTATTTCTACAGCAGCACTATATCTATTTGGGGCTATCTAAATCAATATTCTTCTCAACTCACGTTGTAGCCCTTTTATGAATCGTCGGGTTCAGTCTAACTCTGACAGTACCAATAAAGGACAATATTTTGAAAGCCAGGTAAATTCGGTAGCATACTGTCTAACAGTTTTTTCTACTTGCGTAAAATTTTGAAATCTTCTTCTTTTCTTTCAACCACCCAATGAAAGATAAATTCTTTCTTACATTCCTCCAAGAATTATTTCTAAGTTCATTCCATTTGTTCTTTCTCTCGTGCCATTTTCTTTCTTAACCACCAATCTCGTGCAGGCCTTTGAAGCTTAAAAATAGCAAATTATACTTTTTTTTCCTTCGCATAATCTAAAGATTGAAAATATCTTCCATTTTTTCCATCCATGAGTCGACTTCTTGTTCTTGATATGTTTTTCCATAAAATCGAGGAGGATAGAATTTTACAAATTACTCTAACACTCGATCGATTTGGTCTTCAGAGCATTGTTCTTTTTGCGTTGAGGTCTCTGTTATGTGCTGAAATCAAAAGATCGCGGGAAAAATAAATACGCAACGGAAGATAGCAAATTAAAAATTTTTTTGAGCCAAAGTCTAGGAATACTTACTTCTAGGGTGATTAACTTTAATAACCGGGGCAGATTCAGGTTTGACGGTGCTTATTGAATAGGAACGTCTACTTGTTCCGCAGGGACACCAACTAACCGTTGGCTCATTTGCAATAAACACTTACCACGTTTGTAAGTTGCTGACCTTCTAGAGCATTCTCTAACCACTATGGACCTTTACTAGTGAAAGTAGAATTAGGGTGAATAAAATTGAAATAAAAACAGAAGAGTTAAACGCTAAGAAAAAATGAAGGAAAATAAAATGAAGAAAAACCGATGGCTTTAATTCTTTTTCTCAAAGAAAAAAAAAAACGAAAGCTCTAATTCCAATTTCTAATTTTTTTCAGTCAACCTACAATAATGGCACACGAGATGCCCTTTATTAATATTATTAGCTTTCCTTTTGTTTTTAGAAACAAAACAGCCACCTATATTTCTTTGTTTCCTTTTTCCTCTTTTCTTTTTTTTTTCTTTTACATGGCTACTTCCATCAAAAACCCTGATCAGCCATACTCTTTTAAATAGTCTAATGACTAATTAAATAGATATCTTATTAATTAATTAATCCAATTGAGCTCAATATTAAAAATTATCCAAGATAATTAATTAATAAACTAATTAATTTAATTAGCTCTTTTATAAATTAAACTACTTGGGCCCAATGTAAAATTTCCCAAGATAATTAATTAAATTGGCCTAATTAATTATTTTATCCCAAATAAATAAATAATTGGACTCTTAGAATAATTCTTCCAATAATAAATTCACCCAATAAGCCCATATAGTAAATAAATTTATTAAGGTTATTCTTGGCTACTAAAATGATCAAAATACCCTTGCTAACAAATAGTTGTATTTTAATCATTTTAAATATTTCATTTATCACCGTATAAAAATATTGACCCCAAGAATAATATTGCAAGTACAGTGTCTCCGACCTATAGGTGTAGTGACGAAAATACCCTTCTACATAACACCTGTCATTGAGATAAGAAAATAGTTCTAATGCCTTTCTCAAGGACATCTTCCATCATTTGATAACTAGTCCTTCTAGTATGTATCCACTTATCATAGGGAGCTACCCAAAATGGTACATACTTAGTCATGCTTCCGGGTCCTGAATTATTAGATTATTCCAAACAATCACAAAGGGGTGATTTCTTCACATAATGAAGTATAGAAACTCTATTGTATAAGTCCGTCTTAATTAACTAGAGTCATACACCCAACGTACATGGTTAATGGCCTTGTGATAAGACCTCACCTAACATACATCAAACTATACAAATCAAACTTCAGCAGACCACCAACTTATACTCAAGTCCTAGGGTACTCATCCACGCAGTAGCTACGATAAACTAATCCTTATTTATTTTAGTACTTTACTAAATATTATTATCGTGTGGTCCAGTTCTACGTATTCCGAATACGCTTACACTATTGGTACGAGTGGACTACTCACTGGTTAAAGGTAAACCATTCCCTATTTAGAAACTATAGTGTAATGATCTAAACCTTGATAATGTGTCCAACTTCATCAATCGATCAAGAACAATTTTTTTGCTTATATGTTAGTAGCCCTTAGTCTACACCTTACTGTAAAAGCACGACTCAATCACGTAGATTATTTACTAACACACTTAGACCTTTAATGTGCGAATATATGTAAACAAACAACCATTAATGAATGAAAATTTTATTAATTTGTAAAATACAAAAATATATAGTAATTTTGGGCATATATTCAAACAATCTCCCATTTACACTAAATGGACTGCCATAGTCCATATGCACCTACCCTTATGACGTCCAAGTGTCTTTTGAACACCTTCTCCTTCAAAGGCTTGGTAAATAAGTCCCGCCAAATTGTTTATTGAGGAAATTTAATCAACCTTTATCTCTTATTTTCTGGATGAACTCCTGGATCAAGGAATAAATTCTTTCAATGTACTTGCCCTTCTTGTGGTTTCTTGTCTCCTTACATTGTGACACAACTCCAAAATTGTCACAATATATTGTATGGTATTGTCCACGTTTGGCATAACTCCAAGTTTTGTGAGGAACTTTCGGAGCAAAACCACTTCTTTAGACTCTTCGAAGCTGCCACATACTCAGCTTCTACGGTAGAATCAGCAATGCAAGATTGCTTGACACTCCTCCATGAAATAACCCTTATAGACAAAGTAAAGACATATCCATTAGTGGATTTTCTTTCATCTTTATCGGCCTGAAAATTTGAGTCCATGTAACCGATAGGAACTAAGTTATCAAGTCTGTAAACTAGCATGCAATCCTTCATTCCCTTTAGATACTTAAGTATATGCTTTACATCTTACCAATATTCTTCCCCAGAGTTTGACTGATACTTGCTAACTATGCCTACTGCAAAGTAGATATTCGGCCTACTACAAAGCCTGGCATACGTGAGACTTCTCACTGCCCAAGCATAGGGAATCTTACTCATCATTTTCTTTTCTTCTTGTGCCCTAGGATATTGCTTGGAAGATAAAGTTAATCTGCACCTAAAGGGTATGATTTCCCCTTTGCACTAATCCATTCTAAACCTAGCCAGTATCTTGTCAGTATAAGCTGTTAGGATAAGCCTAACATTCTTTCCTTCCTATATCTAAGAAGCTTAATACCAAGAATATAGCTTGCTTCTCCCATATTCTTCATGCTAAATTGACTTGAAAGCCAAATCGTTATAGATGACAACATCCGTACACCATTTCCAATTAGTAGAATGTCATCAACATAAAGTACCTTAAAGGACACATTATTCCTATCTGACTTTCCATATATACATAGTTCACCCACATTTTGTATGAACCCATAAGATTTCATAGTCTCATCAAAATGCAGGTTCCATATTTGTGATACTTGCTTAAGTCCATAAATGGACTTCTTAAGCTTGTAGACCATATGTTCTTGACCTTAAGCAATAAAGTCCCTAGGCTAGGACATATAGATGTCTTCGCTAAGCTAGCCATTAAGAAAGGTTGTCTTGACATCCATGTTTTCATATCTCATAGTCACAGTGACATGTGATGGCCAAGAGAATGCATATGGGCTTAAGTATGGCAACAAGTGAAAAGGTATCCTCATAATCGATCCCTTCTTTCTAAGTTTAACCTTTTGCGACCAACCTTACTTTAAATGTTTCCACATTTCCATCCACACCTCTCTTTTTCTTGTATACCCACTTACACCTTATGAGTTTAATCCCTTCAGGTGTAGTGATAAGAGCCCAGACTTGATTGAGATACATTGACTAAATCTCAGCATCCATTGCAGTTTGCTATTTGTCCGCATCAACATCAACAATGGCCTCATCGTATCTAGCAGGGTCTTGTTTCTGATAGTTGAAAATGACTTCAAAGGCCTCTCCACTTCAACTCTCAGGAACCCTAGATATCCTCCCACTATGACGCTGAAAACTGTTGACCGAATTCTTGGCAAAAGAAAATAGGAATAGCTTTCGATTTTCCTTCACAAAACAAAAAGCCACCAGTTTTATCTTTTTCATTCCCTTTCCTTCGAACCATTCTGACACTTCTTTTGTTTTTCAATCTTCTTCACCCTAATTCTACTTTCACTGATAGAGGTCCACAGAGGTTCAATACTCTGGAAGGTCAAGAGCTAGCAAACGTGGTAAATGTTTGATGTGAAGGAACTGACAATTAGCTGGTATTCTCATGGAACAAGAAAAATTCTAGTTCAAGAAGCACCGTCAAACCCGAACTCAACTCCTATTAATTAAGCAAAATGCTTAAAAGTAAGTGTACCAGAAGTTTAGCTAGGAAAAATTTTTTAGATTGCAATTTTCACTGCAGTCCTTCAAGTGGTATCAAAGCCATGGTTATAATCTAGGAGCATGCTTAGGGTGAATAATTAGAAAAGGTGGTTCATTTACTAATAAAAATATGATCTTTGTGATTGTATGGATCCTTTGTGGTTTTTGATATAGATAGATTTTGTGTACGCTTCGCGAGTAGGGGCATAGGCACCTGTAATTTATTGTTAATCGCTTTATGTAGAATTCATGAACGCCTCTTTTTGAAAGGCATAAGAGATTGAAATTGTTTTACATTTAGTTTATTGAATTCATATAACAAAAAATTGGTGCCTGGATTAATACTCAAAGTTCTTGAAAAAAGCTTGAAGAAGAAACTGGTGGAGATTCAGAAAACTAGAAGATAATAGAGGTTAGACGAAGCCCTTGGAAAGGGCCCAGCCACAACTAGCTATCCACCAAGCCGTGGATGGCTAGGAGAAGAAATTATCCCACAAGCTGTGCCCTACTAGTGTGTAGTCACGGCCGACTTGGGGAGAATTTCTCCCTAAAGCTATGTGCAGCTTCCATGGTAGTCGCAGCTGGCTTTGGGAGTTTTTACCCCTCAAGCCGTGGCCGGCTTAAAGGAAGCCACAGCTGGTTTTGGCAAAAGGGAACCGGGTTACATTTTTTGGTTCGATGTGCTGTTCGTTTCTTCAGTTTGGGTCTTCTGAAGTTTTTCTATTTTATTTTCCTTGTAATTTATTTTTCTTTAGGCTCCATATCACACAAGGTTATTTTTTTGCAATGATTTATTTGTGGAATTAAATAATTTTGCATGAAAAATTGTTAGTAATGGCATAACTACCTTAGGATTATACAAGATCATTTTAATTTTATTAATATTATGATGTTTAATCCGTTATTTGGCCACACAAGTATTAAAGGTTAGAAATGGCATATAAAAAGTTTATTTTTAGCATATCTGTTATATTTAATTTTGTGATCAAATGTACAAAGTTTTGAGAAATTAATTTTTCTCTAGAAAAGCAATTAGGAAAAACATTTTAAAATGTAACTAAGTAATTTAAAAAGAAAGTTATAGTTTATTCTTCCAAAGGGTTGTATCCTTGACATGGAGAATAATTTTAAGTTTAAGTATTTTAAATTTAGTCACTAGAAAGTAGTTTTAACTTAAGTAGTGAAATAAAAAATTCATAGTTTATTCTCTTAAAGGGTTTTATCCTTAACATAGAGAATAATGGTTAATTTTTTGGGTTTTTACTAAAGTTAAAAAAAACTTATTAAATTTTAAAGAAAGTTTTTTTTTTTTCAAAAATCTATTCCTCTTAAAAGATTAAGTGGGAGAGGGGTTCAATGGCCACACGGATTCCTATTAGAGATTGTGGATTTCCTCGCGTCATTCTGAGCATAACCTTGATAGGATGGATCCACGAGAATCTAAAACTAATGGAGGAATTATAATTAAAGCTTAGGATATATTTTAGTGTCGGCCAGCCTATCGTTGAAGGCATTAATGTTGGATTGTCCGTAGATGGTGAGAGTAGTGAACATCCTATCGATAGAACTATTTCTGGATTATTACCTGCTAAGGAAGTTTAATTTGTTATGGCTGTACACTTAACTTAGAAAATTGTTAACCTTCCTATGAAGCTCTGTTAATTTTGCTAAGAGCTAAAATTTTTCATATTTTTGATAATGTTTTAATAGGTTAATCATATCACGGAAATAATATGATGTTTTAAATGTGCATTTTTATATGTTTTTCCAAACAAAAATTTTTAGGAATGAAGTTTTTTTTCCCCAATCAATAGAAATGTCTGGTTTCAATCATTTGTCTGTTATTCTCATGGAGAATAAGTTAATTGGACCTAACTATGTGGATTGGAAAAAGGAATCTGAATATAGTACTTGATGCGTAAATTTTGGGTGTATAAAATCATTAATTTTAAATCCTTCCCTTAGTCAAGTTTTAATCACAATATTAATTCCAAAATACATATTTGAGCAAGTATACTCACCGCAAGCATAGTATAGGGAATTAACTAGTATCGATACTCAAAAGAACAAGTACACATTAATCACTTTTCATTCATTGTTTAACCTATCAAACAAAGTGGTAAGATAAAAATTAAAAAAAATAAAGAAATATATACAACTTAAGGGTGTGAAAATATGTAATTTAGACAAAAGCTTTTGAAAACATGATCATGAATCACTTAGCCAATATCACAATAAATTATTATCTTGGTCTCATGAAGGATTTAATATAGATCGACTTCGTTTGAAATCCATGGAATCACTACCTTCTAGTTAAATCAATAGATGCTTATTCTGTCTCTACTAACTTATCCAATAGATGCATTAAAATCAATTCTCATATAAACCCCTATATTCTAGGCGATTTAAAATATGAAATTAGTCAACGGATCTATATTCTAGCAATCATCAACTAACCTTTGATTACTAATGTTTTAGACAATTAACCCATTTTTCAAGCAAGTTAAGAGATAACAAATATAAAACTAATTAATTAAAGTCATTACCAACCTCTTTTTTCAAGCAAGTTAATAATAAAACTCAATCAACCAAATCCGTAAGAAAAATAAGTAATCAAATCCCAAGAACAATAATCAATTGTTCAAAATACTAAATTAATCAATAAATCATGAATAACAAGAACAATGCCGAATTACAATGGACATATTTAATACAAGATTGTTTAAGGAAAAGAAAACAAAGGTAAAAGTGTTGGAATTCGTAGACTCCTAAACACGGAAAACATCCACAAATCCCTCCCGAGGACCCAAGTAAACGATTAAGAAGATCTAAGGTTTAAGAATTACCTCTGGTTGCTGTAATCGAAATCCTTCGATTCTGATTGCGCTGTTGTACGTTCAATCCGAACAATCACCAGACGCTACAGTATGCGAACGTCCTCTATCGGATACACACCGCGAACTCACTCGATACCCAGGGAGTGCTAGCACCTAGGGTTTGAGAGGTTTTTTTTTTCTCTTCTGGTAGAGAATGGTACGAATGTTCTCAACCAAAAATTGGACTCTTGAAAAGACGGCTAGGGTTTTCTTAAAAACCCCCCGAACCTCTTAGAGTCCAACCCTAATAATATCTTATCATATTCTAATTTAAATTCAAATTAAATTAAAACTGATATGATAAGATTCTGTCATTATCTCGGTAATTTAACTAATTAATTTACAGAGTCAAATTCTTATAATCTGGACATCATCCAGATACATCGAATGTGGACATATTTCCAGATTCATTGTATCTGGTAAATTTTCTAAGTACGATTAACTTAGACATATTTCCAGATTCATAGAATCTGGTCACCAGAAAAATAACCTAACAAATTCGTTTATTGTGTGACCCTATAGGTTCATTTAACACTAGTAGTGTGCCTAAATCATATTTAAATGGCCCACAAGTTATAAGCGGTTTCTAGCAAAACATTATAACTATCCAGGTTAAATGAAGATCGGTGATCTCTTTGAACCAAACCATAATTTTATATTTAGTCCTTTTGTCACACGATATCCAGATTAAGCATAAGGCACGGAGCATGTCATCCTTATTAAGCTTAATCAATTATTTCTTGATTTCATAGTAGACTGTTCAAACAAATGATATCAATATCTTAGATTGATATATTTGAGCACGGCCATGCATTTTTTAACAGTCTAACTTATCAAAGGGCCCATGGATATCTCTCCCATAATTGAGAGGGACAAATTCCTTCACAATCAATTCATATTCCTCTCCTTGATTTATTCTATATCCAACAGTAGTCTAATTTATTATCTGGTTAAAGACAACTTTAGACAATGTCAAAATATAGAATTTATCAAGTAGGAAACTATGATGAATTTAGGTCGAAGGACTTTCAATATTATTATGGCTAGAAAGTACTTATGACATATTCCATGAAGTACTCTCACAGTGGGTCATGTCCAATACAATGTTCTCTACATTTATTTTTATCTTGACTCGATATCACAAATATCCATGGCCAGTAAAATATAGCCATCAAGTCACAAACATACTAATCTTAATTTATTATTATTCCAATAATAATAATCGATCAGGGATAGTTTTAGAATAGTCATTGTATTCATTGTAGGGTTTTACTATCAAGTCACGTACTTGATGACCACAAAACAAAACTCACTATTCATGGAAAGGAAAGCCTCATATTATTATACAAAAAATAATGATAATAGTATAAGTACAAATTGACTCTAGGGCATATCCCTAACAAAAAGAAGGCACTCATAGACATGCCTTTTTCTTTCTCCTTAAGACTCTCTTGAACAATCCTCCTTAATTTGGGTGAACTCCTCCTTCAGTGAGAGATTGAGAATTTTTTGGTTATGGATTCACCTCCCTCTATGTATATCTTTCAACTCTTGTGTTTTTTTTTTTTTTGGGTACTTTTATAGGCCTCTTGGATGCTAAATTCATGCCTGAGGAAGTCTTGGCTGAGTAGGAGTAGGAAAATACCAAAATCATTCGAAAATTCCTATTTTCGTACACAAAATATTCACCTCTAGAGCGTACCTGGCGTGGGTACCTTCGACCCACCTGGCGCAGGTGCACTCTGTTCTTCCTCTATTTTTGCTCTGTTTTTGGCATTTTCTCTTCGACAAACAAAATGGACTCGATGCTAAGTGCACTTACCAGACCTGGCGGCAGGTCTGTTATGAAATTTCCCCTAAAGCTTGCTTAAATTCTTCTGCTATAGCAGAATGGACCCGGTGCTTGGTCCATTAGCTAGGCCTGGCACTAGGTCTATTCTGGTTTTGTGCACTTTCTGCACAAGTTTTACTTAAATCTGCACAAATTTGCCAAAAACTCCTTTTACAAGCAAAATGTCAAATAGAAAGGAATATGCCCAGTTATTATAACAAATGTATCTCAAAACAACTTTAAATAACTAAGAAAATAATGGAAATTTTAACCCACTATCAATCCCCCACACTTAAACATTCGCTTGTCCTCAAGCAAAATACTTTACTCCACGAAAAATTATTCAGAAAACACAAGTTCTTACTCATTCAAATCTTCTTTACCATAGCAAAGATCATGTCTTCCCTTCAAACTTTAGATACAACTCTTGTCATTCATACCCTTTGAAAAGAATACACACTTTGAAACATTGGATAAGACATCACAAAACTCTCGAAGTTAAATTAATCAAGTGTATACCTTAGTCTCAGAAGATTATTTCACTTTTCCAGTTAAAATATAGATAATATGAATCACATAAGTCAAGCTATCTACCAATCAAGTATTATAAATCCAAAAATTGCACAACTCAAGTCATGATGTAAGGAAATCACTCCAATTTTTTCTCTCCAAAATTTTTTCAATGACTTGGGGAATTGATAGCCTCAAGTGCATGGATTCCTCTTCACACACCGTATTGCCCCTCTTTACAGTCATCACTCATTATTTTTTTTCAAACAATTCTTTCTTTCTTCCTTTGTTCTTTCTTGCCTTTTTGCCTTGGGGATAGCCTCAAGAGAGTGTACCGAATTCACTTGCTACCTCTCCCCATCTTGACCCCCTTTTTAGCTAAAGGTCTTCAACGATCGTCAATAAGAGTTTTTTTTTTTTTTTTTGAATTCACACTCACAATAGTGTTGTTTCTACTCAGTATTTTTTCAACTAAAATAAAAAATTATGTCAGAATTCTCCACAATCTTTCCTCTCAAAGATCTTTTATCAACTCGCATTATTCATCATAACTCAAAGCTAGCAAAATTTAAACTTATAATACAAGAGTTAGCCAACAAACTCTTCTCATATTCATCATATTCTCCATATTTCAACTAGATGAGTTAAATAACTTTTAAACACTAATGCATAAACAAGATTAATCAAAATTCTCAAATCTTAACAAATATCCTATCCAATAAAATCAATTTCATAAAAATCTGCCTAATAAATGATAAAACTCATATCCAAGTAAGAACAAAAATTACAACATTGCTTAATAATGAAAACCACTGAAATTCTCAAAAAGCTTTCACAGAATATAATATGGAAAAGTACTTCTTCAACCTCATTCTTCCCCCCACACTTAGACTGGACATTGCCCTCAATGGCCAAAGATATAACAATAAAAGTACAGCTAAGAAGACCAAAATGAATAAAGAAGGAGAAGAAAGTAAGGAAGGTACTCCCATTAAATCGTAGTGCCACCTTGTTTGAATCCACCACAAGGAAGGGTTATTGTACGAGTACCTACTAAAAAAAACAAAACCAAAAAGAAACCTAAATCTAGAAAAAAAAAATTGAAAAGCAATCAAATGAAAATAAACATAAAAAAAATGACAAAGATGAAAAACATCCATACGATCCAAAAGAAGAATCATGGTTCATAGAGAAAAACATCTACATGATCTAAGGTGTCCAATGTCTCCCCAAAATAATGCTTTACCCGATTCCCATTAAACTTGAAAGTACCATTATCAGGATGAGAGACTTTAAGTGTACCAAAATGATTTACCTTAGTTACCATATATGGCCCAAACCATCTTGATTTCAACTTTTTCAGAAAGATTCACAAAAGAGAGTTTAATAGTAATACTTGATCCCCTTCTTTAAACTCCCTGGATTGAGAAATATGATTGTCATGCCACCATTTTACCTTTTCCTTGTAGATGAGAGAATTATCATGGGCAGCAATGCGCAATTCGTCCAAGACATTCAAGTGAAGTAACCTAGATTGTCCAACAAGATCAAGATTAAAGTTGACAAGTTTAATAGCCCAATAAGCTTTGTGTTCAATCTCTATCAGTAAATGACAAGATTTTCCATACACCAATCAATAAGGGGTAGTGCCAAGAGGAGTTTTAAAAGCTGTCCTATAGGCCCAAAGAGTATCATCTTGCTTCAAACTCCAATCCTTCCTTGTATGATTAACCACTTTTTCCAAGATTCTTTTTAACCCTCTATTAACCACCTCAACTTAGCCACTTGTTTGGGGATGGTAGGGGGAAGCCAACTTATGAGTAACCCCTAAATACCTGAGAATCTTATCTAATTGGGAATTACAAAAGTGGGTTTCACTATCACTAATAAGCACCTTAGGTGCTCAAACCGGGTGAAAAAGTTTTTTAGAAATTTTACAACAACCTGTGCATCATTAATAGGCAAGGCTTGCACCTCAACCCACTTTGATACATACTCAACCGCACCCAAGATGTACATTTTACCCAAAGAACTATGAAAATGGCCCATGAAATCAATCCCCCAATTATAAAAAATTTCACACGCTTGAAAGATTTATAATGGCATCTCATTAGATTTAGAGATGTTACCTGTACGTTGACACCTATCATAATTTTAAACAAACCTGTGAAAGTTCTTGAAGAGTGTAGGCCAATAAAAACCAAACTCAAGTACCTTTCTTTCGATGTTGTTAGCTTGGTAGTGGCTTCTTGGGTCCTTCATGATAATGTTTCAAGATATGGATGCTTTCCATGGAATCCACACACCTTCGAATGATTTGATCTGCACAACACCGGAACAAGTACAGATCTTCCCAAAAGTAATGCTTTACTTCGGAGAGGAATTTCTTCTTTTGTTGTGCATTGAAATCTTCCAGAAGAATTACTGCAACCAAGTAATTAGCAAAATTCACATACCAAGGTAGTTCAGAAACCTTACCATCAACAAGTAAAAGTTGTTCATCCGGGAAGGTGGCATTGATGTCTTCTTCGGCCAATGGCTCAAGGTTGGGATTTTCCAACCTTGATAAGTGATCTACAGCTAATTTTTTTGCTCCTTTTTTGTCCCTAATTTCCAAGTCAAATTCCTATAATAATAAAACCCATCTTATTAATCATGGTTTAGAATCATGCTTGTTCAGTAGGTACTTAAGGGCGAAATGATCTATGTACACAATGACTTTGGATAAAACAAGATAAGAACGAAATTTATCAAAAGCAAATACTATTGCAAGCAACTCTTTTCCGTTGTGGTGTAGTTCTCTTGTACCGCCGTAAGAATTTTCTTGCATAGTAAATTGGTTGAAAGTTCTTATCCCTCTTTTGTCCAAGAATTGCGCCTACTGCAAAGTCACTTGTATCACATATTAGTTCAAAAGGGAGAGACCAATCCGGTGCAATTAGAATAAGAGAATTGATCAATTTTGTTTTAAGCGCATTGAATGCATTGAGACATTTTTTTTTCATCAAAATAAAAAATAGCATCTTTTAAAGCAAAGAAGTAAGGGTGTTTATTAATCTTTGAGAAATCCAAGATAAACCTCCTATAAAAACCTTCATACCCAAGAAAGCTTCGAATTACCTTCACGGAAGTTGGAGGAGGAAGTTTCTCAATTGCATCAATTTTAGCCTATCAACCTCAATACATTTTCTTGAAATCTTATGTTCCAATACCATACCTTCTTGTACCATGAAGTGGTATTTTTCCTAATTAAGCATGAGGTTCTTCACACCGTTGAAGTACCTTTTCCAAGTTGGCCAAACACAACTCAAAAAAATCACCAAAAAAATAAAAATCATTTATAAATACCTCCATGATGTCTCCCACAAGCCCTTCAAAAATAGCCATCATATATTGTTGGAATGTTCTGGGGCCATTGTAAAGACCAAAAGGCATACGTCAATATGCTAAAGTACTAAAAGGGCATATAAAGGTAGTCTTTTCTTGATACTCTGATGCTATGGAAATTTAAAAGTATCTGGAAAAACCATCTAAGAAGCAATAAAACTCATGTTCGGCTAACCGTTCTATCATTTGGTTAATGAAAGGGGGAGGAAAATAGTCCTTCTTAGTTGTCTCATTTAATTTTCTATAATCAATACAAACTCTCCAACCAGTTACCAATCTCATTGGGATCAACTCATTTTTTTCATTAGGGTTCACAGTCATTCCTCTTTTCTTTGGTACCATTTGTGTTGGACTAACCCAAATACTATTAGAAATAGGGTAAATGATGCTTGGATCTGAGAGTTTAATCACCTCACCTTTTACCACATCACTCATATTTTGGTTCAACCTACATTGGGGTTGCACTGCGGGTTTGGCTCCTTCCTCCAAAAAGATTTTATGAGTACAAAAGGAATGGCTAATTCCCTTAATATCCGTGATTTTCCATGTAATAACTCTCGTATATTTTCCCAATAGGCTTACCAATTTGGTCTTTTGTTCATAAGTAAGGTCTTTGGCAATGATCACTGGCAGTTTTCACCTTTTACCAAAAATGTATATTCTAAGTGCTCAGGGAGGTCTTTCGAGTCCAATTCTGGTGGTTTCTCAATGGATGACTTCATCCTTCTCAAACTGCCTTTTTCGATTTCCTCAAATTTTTCCAACCTATGGCCCTCAATTGTGTCCTCCAAATATGCAATGGATTGTTCCATATAATCCTAGACAAATGATTCCGGCATAGAGTTAATGATAGGTTCATTAAGAATATCAACCATTAAACAAGAATCATCATAAGAACTAGGATGTTGCATGCTTTTGTGGATTTTGATAATGACCTCCTTGTCTCCAACCTTAAGTGTCAATTTTCCTCCATGAACATCAATTAAAGCGTTAGCAGTTGCTAAATAGGTTGACCTAGGATTAAAGGGACTTTAGAATCTTCATCCATATCAAGAATATCAAAATCTACTACAAATATAAATCTATCCACCTTAACTAATACATTTTTCACGATCCCCCTAGGATATTTAATAGATCTATCTGCAAGTTGAATAGTCATCCTAGTGGGCTTGGGTTCACCTAGGCCTAGCTTTTTGAAAGTCTTATATGGTATAAGATTAATACTAGCACCTAGGTCGACTAAAGCATTGCAAAATGTAAGAGTACCAACAAGATAAGGAATAGAAAAACTCCCTGGATCATTTTCTTTTCATGGTAGAGTTCGTTGGTCCTGCAAGATAGCTGAGCATTCTTCACCTAAAACTATGGTGGATAAGTCTTCCAACCTCTTTTTGTTAACAACCATGTTTTTTAGAAATTTTGCATATTTGGGCATGTGCACCAAGGCCTTACTAAGTAGAATGTTTATGTACAGTTGTTTGAATATTTCCAAAAATTTGTCAAACTGTGCATCTTTTCTTACTTTGTGTGTGCGAGTGGAGTAAGGTACCGGTGGCTGAAAATCTGATTTTTTAGTTTATTTTTCAAAAGGTTCAACAAGAGGGGTTAGTTCAAGCCTATCTTCTTTAAATGGTACCGGTTCCGTGCTGGGATCAGGTAGCTCCTTATCACTTCTTAGTGTAATGGCAATTGAATCATGTTGTACTTCTACCCCTATTGGCGACTTTATCACTAAATCCGTTAAAAATCAAATTTGCCTTTCCATATTCCTAACTATTCCCTCAAATTTTGCCAATGTGTCATCTATTTCAAGAAAGCATTTAGTTACATAGGTGGCAAATTTTTTCAGCACCCCTTCGAAGGAAATGGAGTCCGATGGTTGAGATGTCATCCCGTGAGACATGTTAGGATACCGTCCCAAGTTTCAATTGTCTATCTTTCCTATACAAAATAACTTGTTAGCATCATATACACACATCATAATATGAAATCAAGTTAGTTAGTTAAAGTACATGTTTACAAATTAAGTTACAATGAATTACAATGTATAGAGACGTTCAAGTACAAGTATACAAGGAAACAAAATATAGAACCTAGTCACACAAGGAACATATTTACATATTCACATATTTATATATAGACATATAAACATATAAACATGGTTAAATCAACAAAATTCAAGCTTTCATGATATTGTTCCCCAGCAGCGGTGCCAAAAACTTGATGCGCAAATTTTGGGTGCATAAAATCATTAATTTTAAATCCATCTCATAGTCAAGTTTTAATTAAAACATTAATCTCAAAATACACATATGAGCAAGTATACTCATTGGAAGCATAGTATAGGAAATTAACGAGTATCGATCCTCAAAAGAACAAGTACACATTAGTCACATTTCATTCATTGTTTAACCTATCAAACAAAGTTGTAAGATAAAAATAAGAAAAATAAAGAAATATATACAACTCAAGGATGTAAAAATATGCAATTTAGACAAAAGCTTTTGAAAAAACGTGACCATAAATCACTTAGCCAATATCACAATCAATTATCATCTGGTCTCATGAAGGATTTATATAGATCCACTTTATTTGCAATTCATAGAATCACTACCTTCAAGTTAAATTAGCAAACATATTCTATCTCGACTAAATTATCCAAAATTTGCATTAAAATCAAACCTCATATAAATCCCTATATTCTAGCTACTTTAAAACATGAAATTAGTCAACGGATCCATACTTTAGCAATTATCAACTAACCTTTGATCATCAATGTTCTAGACAATTAACCCATTTTTCATGCAAGCTAAGAGATAAAAAATATGAAACTAATTAATTAAAGTCATTAACAACCTATTTTTCAAGCAAGTTAATAACAAAACTCAATCAACCAACTCCGTAAGAAAAATAAGTAATCAAATCCCAAGAACAATAATCAATTGATCAAAAGACTAAATTAATCAATAAATTATGAATCACAAGAACAATGTCAAATTACAATGGACATATTGAATACATGATTTTTTTAAGGAAAAGAAAACAAAGGTAAAAGAAAGCACTCATAGATAAACCTCTTTCTTCCTTCTTGGAGACACTCTCAAACAACCCTCTTTGATTTGGGTGAACTCCTCCTTTAATGAGTAATTGAGAATTTTTGCTTATGGATTCACCTTCTTCTGCGTATATCTTTTAACCCTTCTGTTTTCTTGGGTTTTTATAGGCCTCTTGGATGATAAATTCATGGCTGAGGAAGTCTTGGCCCAGTAGGAGTAGGCAAATACCAAAATCACTGGATAATTCCTAATTTTGTGCAAAGAATATTCGCCTCCAGAGCGTACCTGGCGCCGGGTACCTTCAACCCACCTGGCACCAAGTGCATTCCATTCTTCCTTTATTTTTGCTCTGTTTTTGGCCTTTTCTCTTTAGCATACAGAATGGACCCAGTGCCAGGTGCACTTACTGGACCTGGCGGCAGGTCTGTTCTGGAATTTCTCCTGAAGCTTGCTCGAATTCTTCTACTAGAGCAGAATGGACCCAATGCTCGGTCCCTTAGCTGGGCCTGGCACTAGGTCTATTATGGTTTTATGCACTGTCTACTCGAATTTAACTTAATTCAAATTTTCCAAAAACACCTTTTACAAGTAAAATGTCAAATAGGAAGGAATATGCCTACTTATTATTACAAATATATTTCAAAACAATCTCAAATAATTAGGAAAATAATGGTGATTTTAACCCCTATCAATAGTATTCACTGCAGAAGAATACAAGTATGTTTTGACCATTCCCTGTCCAAAAATTAGGGAAGATTTCACGAACTAGGATCGTGAGGCTAAGAAGGTATAGATGAAAGCTGATGAAATGGCTTGATGCTATATGTTAGCTTCCATGTCAAATGTTCTTTAGTCTAAGCATGAGAACATGCCTATTGCATATGATATCGATGTGTCGTTGCGTACCATATATTTGCTGATAAGAGCTGGACCTAGGACATTGATGCTATATGTTAGCTTCTATGTTAAGGCAGGATACTCTTAGAGCAATCATGAACACTAGGATGGCTGAGAAGGCATCAGCTCACAAGCATATACTCAAGATGATTGCTCATTTTAAGGAGGTCGAGATCCTAGGGCCAACAATCTATATTGAGAGCCAAATTGACATGGTTATTGAGACTTAGCTAAAATTATATTCTTAGTGCAAGTTAAATTATAACATGAACAAGTTGATTAGGTCTTTGATTGAGTTGATGAAAGAACTCCAAGCTGCTGAGAAAATTATTAAGCCTGAGTTAAAGATTTTGGTTACTAGTTCTGGTTCATCTTCTAGAATTGGGCCCCAACCCAAAAATTTCAAGAAGAAGAAGGCCCAGAACAATGCGGGGGCTAGCCTAAGGGATTCAAGCTTGGTCTGTCCAAGCCCAAGGGTAAGTGTTTCAAATGTAGCAGAAAGGGAATTTCAAAAAGGTTTGTCCATACTTCTTGGCCAAGTCCTCTTCAAGTATTGCTCTATACTTAGAGTCTATATTGATGGTTGGATCATCATCCATTTAGATTGTTGATTCTGGAGCCACTGACCATATTTATCACTCTTTACAGGGGTTCAGCAAGATAAGATGACTTAGTAAAGGATAGCATGGACTTAGAATGGGTAATGGAGCACAAGTATAGCCGAAGCAATGAAAGACTTGGAGCTTTTATTTGATTGTAATAGAATTTTATTTTTAAAAGATATTTTATATGTTTCTAGTTTTAAATAGAATTTGATTTCAGTTTCAAGATTCATTAATCAAGGATATTCTATTTCTTTCCATTCTGGTATTTCAATCAATAGAAATGGAAATATTATTTATTTTGCAAGCATGTATGTGAATATTTTTTATATTAATCCTATTAATTTTTAAATAAATAATCCTCAGATGGAACCTAATAATAAGAATAGAAATGTCACATCAAATAACTTTTATTTATAACATTTGATATTACGATATACAAATCCTAATCGGATTCAGAGGTTAATCCAAAATGGGTCTTTAGACTCATTAAAATTGGAGGAATGGCCTCTGTATGAATCTTTTCTTATGGATAAAATGACCAAGAGGTCATTTATTCAAAAGGTGGAAAGGGCCAAAGAAATATTGGAGTTAGTTCATACTAATATTTGTAGTCCTACATCTACAGCTGCAAGAAGAGGTTAAAAGGACTTTATCACGTTAACTAATAATCACATGCTTTTGGTTACGTTTACTTGATGAGGTGCAAGTTTGATTCTTCTGATAAATTCAAGGGGTTTAAGCCTGAAGTGGAGCGTCAAGGAGGTAAACTAATAGAAAAGTTAAGATCGGATTGTGGTGGAGCGTATATTCTTGGTGAATTCAAGGACTACTTGACACATCATGGTATAGTATCTCAGCTAACTGCAGCTAGAACTACCCAACAAAATGGAGTATTAGAGAAAACAAAGAGAACATTGATGGAAATAGTTAGAAGTGATGGGAAGAAAAACAGGGGAGCATGCTTCACGGGAAAAAATAGAGAGAAAAAAAAAACACAAGCCTTAATGGCCGCACGGAAGCGTTAAGGTCATACCTTTGCGCGCTTTAAACCTACTAGGTTGAGTAGGAGTGGATTGAATGACAGGAATAGCTTCGCCTTGCCCACTTGAAGAAGCTTTCGGTTGATAACCCGCTAACCACCTACTTCGCCTTGTTTGCAAGAACGCCAAGCTTTTCAGCTCTCAGAATATGCCATTGCCCAACTTCTAGTCGGTGAACACAACAGCGAAGAAGAATGGTCTTAAATCTCCTTGGTTCTCTTGCTATTAGTTAGCAAAGAAACAAGAACAAGAGGCTGAACAAAACTTACAAAAGAGAGAGCTTTTGTCAACAGAGAGACCTTTGGGAGTCCTACGTGAGGCTAGAGAGAAAAGCTAGGAAAAATTAGGGTTTTCTATCTACCAAAGTCTTGTTTTATTGTGAGCCAAAACTAGGTCTCCAATATCTAATAAACATATCCTCGGGATATCATATTTCAAACACTCGGATATTATCCTGAGAATAAGTTTGGCTTAACCATAAACTCATCTGAATCGTATCTGAAAAAAAACTCTACGGTCCAAGCTATTTGGCCGAAATAATATTTATCATTTTTCTTGGATCCAAGAGGCCCAAAATAATAAACATTAATTATTTATTTTCTGGGCTTATAGAAATAACCCAATAAATAATTAATGAGCCCAAATGAACCAAAATAATTAATCTTTAATTATTTATTTCTTGGGCTTATATAAATAACCCAATAAATAATTACGCATTAATTATTTCCCCTTAGTTTAAGCCCAGGTTAATTTCCAAATTATTCATACTGGACTTAGGCCCTGAATAATTAATTAACCAAATAAACCAAAAAATTAATTTCTCTCAACTCCTAATTTTATTTTATTTATTTCTTTATTTTATTCCAGTCTAATAATAAATTAAAGATCCTGAATAAAATCCAATAAAATAAAGTAAAACAAAATCCTTTTGAACTGAGACTATTTACTCAACCCAAAATTAATTAAGACTTACGGGCTATTCCGAGGACCAAAAAGACACATCGTCTTGGCTGCTAAAATGACCAAAATACCCCTGCTATATAAATATTTCCTAATATCACCATAAGAAAATATTGACTCCAAGGATAATGCTGCATTAGCAAACTCTCTGACCTACAGGTGGAATGACTAAAATACCCCTCTACACATCGCCGTACACTTAGAAAGGAAGAAGTGTACTAACCCCCCTCTTAATGACATTTACCAACCTTAGGCTTCTACTCCAATGATCCACGACTTCCTGGAGTGTTTCCGCTTTTCAAGGGAGCTATCCTAAAGCAAACATCCAAGTTATGTTTCCTAGGGCCCTGGACATTTTAGACCATTCGGACAACCACAAGGGGCGATATAGTGTAAAAACTATATTGTACAGTCTGTCTTAACTAACTAGTTACATATACCCAATACACAAGTATATTGGTTCTACTGTAGAACCTCAATTATAACATATCAAAGCATATGCTTCCAGCTTCGTTAGACCACCAACTCATACTCAAGTTGTAGAGTACTAGTCCACGCTGTAGCGGTAGTAGTCTAGGTTTCTATCATATAGTATTTTTAGAAATCACTACTATAGGTCTTGTCGAACGTATTCGAAATACGCTTATGTCATGAAGTGAGTGAACTACTCACTGCCTAAAGGTAAGCCATTCCCCATTTGGAATTCATAACATAATAACCTAAACATGATGAGATTCCCAGTCTCATCAATAGGTTAAGAACAAATGTTTATGTGTTAAATAACCCGTGATCCATACCTCATTGCGAAAGACCACCATTCACATGGATCACTTATTTAAACACAATGGGTCTGTTCCAAATAAAATTGTGCGCAAACAAAAGTAAATTCACAACTAATTTCTGAAAATAAATTCTTTTATTAAAATATTCA
Source organism: Voacanga thouarsii (assembly GCA_026120185.1). Taxonomy (NCBI): domain Eukaryota; kingdom Viridiplantae; phylum Streptophyta; class Magnoliopsida; order Gentianales; family Apocynaceae; genus Voacanga; species Voacanga thouarsii. The sequence goes on from JANUWF010001752.1 coordinate 61,308, forward strand.
ATTTTACATCAAAAATCTAGTCTAAGAGGGCATACAATCCAACAATCTCCCACTTGCACTCTAAGACTAGGTAAGTCCATAGGTGCCCACCTCTATGGCATCTAAATGTCTCTTAAAGACTTTTTCAGCCAAAGGCTTGGTGAATGTATTTGCTAGACTGTTTTCTGAGGTAATATGTTCCACAATGACTTCCCGTCTCTGGATGAAATCCCAGATCAGGTGGTACTTCCTCTCGATGTGTTTCCCCTTCTTGTGGTTCCGAGGCTCCTTAGATTGCGATACTGCTCCAGTGTTATCGCAATACATCACAATCAGCCTGTCCATATCTGGTACGACTCTAAGTTCTATAAGGAACTTTTGGAGCTAGACTGTTTCCTTGGATGCCTCCGAAGCTACCATATACTCAGCTTCCATGGTTGAGTTAGCAATACAAGATTGTTTGATACTCCTCCATGAAATTGCTCCTCCAGACAAGGTGAAGACATATCCACTAGTGGATTTTCTCTCATCCTTATTCGCTTGGAAGTCTAAGTCTGTGTATCCTGTATGAACCAAATCATTAGCCCTGTAAACTAGCATATAATCTCTCGTTCCCTTAAGGTACTTGAGAATATTCTTTTCAGCTTGCCAATGAACTTCCCCAGGGTTTGACTGATATCTGCTAACTAAGCCTACGGTAAAGTAGATATCCGGCCTGGTACACAGCATGGCGTATATGAGACTTTCTACAGCCGAAGCGTAGGGAATCCTACTCATTCTGTCCTTTTCTTCTTGAGACTTAGGACAGTCCTTTGAAGAAAATGACAACCCATGTCTGCAAGGGATTAGAGCTCCCTTGCATGAGTCCATGCTGTACTTGGCCAGCATCTTGTTAATGTATGTTGCTTGGGATAATTCTAACATTCTCTACTTCCTATTTCTAAGAAGCCTAATCCCGAGAATGTAGCTGGCTTCTCCCAAGTCCTTCATACTTAATTGACTAAACAGCCAAACTTTTGTAGACGACAATGTCCCTACATCATTTCCAATGAGTAGAATGTCATCCACATACAGGACAAAAAAAACCATATTAATGGCTTCAAGTTTCCTGTACACATATGGTTTATCTTCATTTTGAATAAAACCATAAGACTTTACAGTCTCATCAAAACGAATGTTCCATGCTCTCGATGCCTGCTTAAGTCCATAAATGGACTTTTTAAACTTGCAAACCATATGTTCCTAGCCTTTAGCAATGAAACCTTCCGGTTGGGACATATAGATGTCTTCGCTAAGATGGCCATTTAAGAATGCTGTATTGACATCCATTTGCCATATCTCGTAGTCATAGTGACATGCGATGGCAAGGAGGATGCGGATGGATTTAAGCATGGCTACCGGAGAAAAGGTTTCCTCATAGTCGATTTCCTCTTTCTGAGTATACCCTTTCGCCACAAGCCTAGCTTTGAAGGTTTCCACCTTCCCATATGCTCCTCTCTTTCTCTTGTACACCCACTTGCACCCAATGGGTTTTATCCCTTCAGGTAAAGCTACAAGATCCCAAACCTGATTGAGGTACATAAACTCAATCTCGGCTTTCATTGCTTCATGCTAAAGATTTGCATCAACATCAGCAATAGCCTCCTCGTATCTAGTGGGGTCTTATTCCTGATGGTCGGAGACCAGCTCAAAGGCTTCTCCAGTCCATCTATCCAGAACCCTAGATACTCTCCCACTACGACGAGGCTCCATTTGTACAGGCTCTTGAGGCTATGCCTCTTCTTATTCCACAGTCGAGTCAGAAAAAGTTGATTCCGAAGATAACTTCTCCACAAGTTCCAACCTTGTTGAACCTTTAGTGGAAGTACTTTGATCATCTTCCAAGTATCTAGCAATGGTACTGACTAATACCTTCTGCTCCTTAGGATGATAAAAGTAACATCCTTTTGTCCCTTTTAGATACCCAACAAAATAGCATAATTCTGATCTTGGTTCCAACTTGTTTCCTTTGACCAGTATATAAGCTGGACAATCCCCAATCCTAAGATGATTCAAACTTAGCTTACACCTAGTTCACATATCATAGGGAGTCCTAGGTACTAACTTAGAATGCACCAAGGTCAGAATATATGCCGTTGTCTCTAGGGCATATCCCCAAAAGGACACTGGAAGAGTAGCATGAGACATCATGCTTCGGACCATTTCCATCAATGTCCTGTTCCTTCTCTCAGCTACTCCATTCTGCTGGAGTGTTCCAAGTGCAGAGAGCTGGGATACTATCCCATGATGTACCATGTAGTCCTTGAATTCACCTAGGAGGTACTCTCTACCACGATCCAATCGTAAGGTTTTAATTAATTTACCTGTCCGACGCTCCACTTCAGCCTTAAACTCCTTGAACTTGTTAAAAGAGTCAGACTTACGTCTCATCTGGTAAATGTAACCATACCTTGTAAAATCATCCGTGAAAGTGATGAAGTACTCAAAATCTCCTCTAGCTGGTGTAGACAATGGACCACACACATCAGTGTGAACAAGACTCAACACCTCCTTGGCTCTATCCGCCTTTGGTGTAAATAACCTTTTGGTCATTTTTCCCATCAGGCAGGATTCACATTGAGGCCAACTTTCCAATCTCAATGAGCCCAAAGGCCCATCATTGATTAGCCTCTGAATCTTGGTTGAGTTAATATGACCCAACCTTAGATGCCAAATGTATGAATCATTGATATTGGTCTTTTTCTTCTTAGTTAAAGGTTCAGACTGAGCGTTATTTGATTGGTTGTTAATAGGGTTTAAAAAGAATAGATTTCCATACATGTGCCCAGTACATAAAATTTCACCATCTCTACTGATAGAAATACCAGAATGGAAAGATACAGAATATCCTTGATTTATTAGTTTTGCAACTAAAATCAAATTCTGACAAAAACCAGGTACATATAAAATATTTTTTAAAACCACTATCTTATTACAATAAAAAATAAGATCCAGCTCTCCCACTACAAGGGCCCAGACTTGTGCTACATTACCCACGCGTAGCCCATGTTTGCCCTTCTTGAGTCTTCTTATCTTTCTAAACCCCTGCAAGAAGTTTCAGATATGATCAGTGGCTCCTGAATCAACAATCCAAATAGAAGTTGATCCTACCATTGATATAGACTCTAGATAGAAAACATTACCTGTGGGGTTTTTCTTGGCTTGAAGATCTAGACATTCCTTTTTCCAGTGTCCCTTCTTCTCACATTTGAAGCACTTGCCCTTTGGTTTATCCTTGGGCTGGGTCTTGGGCTGAGCTACTACATTCCCCTTCTTCCTCTTGTACTTTCTGGGTTTAGGCCCAGTTCTTGAGGAAGAAGCCTTAGCAATCATAGCCTTTGACTGTGGCTTCATGACCTTCTCCGCCATCTGGAGCTCCTTTATCAATTCAGTCAATCTCATGTTCAATTTGTTCATGTTATAGTTTAACTTGAACTGAGTGAAAGAACCCGGTAGAGATTCGAGAACCATGTCCACTTGGCTCTCGGGGTCAATGACAGCCCCTAAGATTTTTGCCTCCTCGAAAACAGCAATCATCTTGAGTATGTGCTCTCGGACTTATACTCCCTCAGCCATCTTAGTGTTTATTATAGTTCGAAGAGCCTCCTGCCTTGCGGGCCGACTCTTGTCTGCAAACATAGTAGCCAATGATTGACTACTGTCATATGCAGAAGCCATGTGCTCGTGTTTTGACTGGAGCACATTAGACATGGAGGCTAACATATAGCAGTGTTCCATTTCATCAGCCTTCTTCCACGCCTTCTCAGCCTCTCACTCTTCGGCGGTGGAACCTTTCCCGATAACAGGGCAGGTCTCATAAAGGACATACTTATACTCTTCGGCTGTGAGTATTATGTCCAAGTTCTTTTTCCAGTTTACATAATTTGGACCCGTTAACTTATTCTCCCTGAGAATAACGGCCAATGGACTAAAAGAACCTCCCACCATTTCTAAAAATCGAAAAACAAAAGAAAGAATTTAGTTTGTAAAAATAAAATAAAATTTGTGCACTGAAAATAATTTGGCTCTTAGGAAAACTGACATAGCTTCTTAAGAAAATTAACAGTTTCCTGAGCTAAGTGTATTAACCACCACAAATTAATTTTCCGTCTAGGTAATGATCTAGAGGATAACTCCATTGTGGGATGGCCGTTTTCTTTCCTATGGACATACCTCGCACTATAACCTCCAACGTGGGCTGGCCGATCATACTACGTACCTCGGGTTATTAATTATATCCTTCCATTAGATCTAGATCCTTGTGGTATCCCCATCCTATACGGGTTCACTCCCAAGGTGACGCAAGGGGACCCACAATCTCTAATGAGGATCGTGATAGAAGCCGTGGGGCCGTTGGAACCCCTTTCCCACTTAGTCTTTTAAAATAAAGTTTTCTGGAAAAATATCCTTTTGAAATCTCCATTAAATTTTTCCTTAACTCAAAATAAAATTTCTAAATCTACTAAAATCTCTATGTCAAAGCTTATATCCTTTGAGAGATTTTTCCATGAACTAATTTTATTTAAGTTAAAACTTAATGATTTCAAAAATTTTCCTGTTAAAACTTTCTAGAGACTTTGGTCTCAAGTTTATTTGACAAAACAATTTTTCCTAGTGCAAAATAAAACAAAATGGCTCTCCATTTTAATTTACAAAAAATATCTAAATCCAATATTTTCTATGTCAAGGATTAAATTCTTTGAGAAAATATTCAAGGATTAATGTTTGTACAAATTAAAATAACCATTTAATTTTTGAAGAAAAATGTTTTTCTTGTCAAAAAAGTTCCCAAAGACTTTGGTCATTGAAAAAAGGCGCACATAGGTACACAAAAAAAAAAAAAAAGCTTGAAAACAGTAAACGTTTTCATGCTTTTCTATTTTTAAACCTAAGTGCCCAAATAATAGAATTAAACACATTAATTAATAAATTAATGGTATTGTTTAATCCTAAAATCCCTTACTAATATTTTTCATGCAAATATATTCCAAGAATATAGACTATTGCAAAAATATTAACTTCGCCTGGTATGGGACCCAAAACGAAAAAGGAAAATAAATAAATAAAATTGCAAGAAAAAAAAATAGCTGGCGGTCCATGTGCACCCGATTTATTGGATCCGGACCCATTTGGTCTGCGGTCCACCACGGCCGTGGTGAACCACGCCACACCAGATCGCCTTCCAGCCACAACCCGTGGATTCACCCGCGCCCGCAACCCACTTGCCCTCTGCTGCCGACCCGCGCGTTGACCCGCGCTTCCCCCCAATAACCCGCCGCTCGACCCGCGCAATCCAAGTGCAAATTTGCAATTGAAAATGGCTGGGATTTCACGGAATTGGCTCGGCTTACACGGCTCGTGGACAGTGGCTCCTCTCACAGAAATCTCAGCTCGGCTCGGCTCGACGCGACTAGCGGCTTAGGAATAGTTCTCCTTCTTCGTTTTTTTTTTCTCTTTCGCGCGGAAGTTGCAGAACTTCTTCTAGTTCATCTTCTGCTTATTTCTTTGGCTTCTTTGGACATTTTTACTTACAAAAACTCATCCAAAACAAAAACACAACCACCTTTACCCATTTAAATTGGGTTTACACGATCAAACATCAAAGCCAAAATTTTTTACAGTGAGTCCTATGCTTCAACGGTGAAGCTCACAGTCATCCTATCCTATACCAAAGCAACGAAAGATCACAGGTATAATCACCAAACAATCATCTTCGCCATTTTTATTAACTACCATGCTCCCTAAGTTGATGAATGAACCTGGCTCTGATACCACTTTGATGGGAAGAAAAACAAGGGAGCATGCTTCACGGGAAAAAAACAGAGAGAAAAAAAAAAACACAAGCCTTAATGGCCGCACAGAAGGGTTAAGATCATACCTTTGCGCGCTTTAAACCTACTAGGTTGAGTAGGAGTGGATTGAACGACAGGAATAGCTTCGCCTTGCCCACTTGAAGAAGCTTCCGGTTGATAACCCGCTAGCCTCCTACTTCGCCTTGTTTGCAAGAACGCCAAGCTTTTCAGCTCTCAGAATATGCCATTGCCCAACTTCTAGTCGGTGAACACAACAGCGAAGAAGAATGGTTTTAAATCTCCTTGGTTCTCTTGCTATTAGTTAGCAAAGAAAGAAGAACAAGAGGCTGCACAAAAGTTATGAAAGAGAGAGCTTTTGTCAACAGAGAGACCTCTGGGAGTCCTACGTAAGGCTAGAGAGAAAAGCTAGGGAAAATTAGGGTTTTCTATCTACCAGAGTTTTGTTTTATTGTTAGCCAGAACTTGGTCTGCAATATCTGATAAATGTAACACCCCACCTTTTTACTTTCGATTGGTTACTACCTATAATAGGATGAGAATTTATATTAACGGCCAGAACAAAAGTTGATCGGTGTATTGAGACGAACACTCTGGAGAAATAAAATTTTGTCGGGACGTGGATGTAATTATTGGATTTGTTTTACCCGAACCCTAAATTTTTGGAAGGCTATTAAGATTAAAAGAATAAGAATTTTAGGGTACTCTAGAAAAAGAAATTGATCAGTGCAATGAGGCGCACGTTTTGGTGCGAATTATGCTACCAGGGGTATCGGGGGCATTTTCGTCATTTTGACCGCGCTCGCAACTTTGACCGTAAATTTGACCAAGTAGAGAGGGAATTGAAGAATTTAAGTGTTACCAAGGGATTCAGTGGAATTTTTGGAGTTGGGTAGTGAAATAAAATATTTTTCATTACGGACCCGATTTTGGTCATTTCTAAAGAAAATGAAAAACTACGGTTGGAAATGGGACGTGTGGCTTCTTATAATTGGTGGATGAAAATAAGTGTCGTTTAATGATTGGTTAATGAGGCCAAGTGTTTCTATTTGATTGGTTGTGATAAAAAAAAAAAAAGGAAGAAGAAATAAAGAAGAATGGCCCACAAGAAATAAATAAGAATGGTTCACAAGAAATACATAAGGATGGCCCACAAGCATGAAAATTTTGACCAAGTTGGACCACCTTTTGACTTCATTTGACCAAGCTTAATTAAGCTAATCTTGATTTGAGTAAGTTAATCAAGGTTGATTATGCATGGCCATGCAAGATTAGAAATATCTATAATATTCTAAGAGTTTCTACCTTTTTCTATAAATTTCTTTAAGGTTCTAGAGTACTCTAAAGTTTTCCATAAGTTTCTACAAGTGATGAGTCATCACCTAAAGCTTTCCAGAAATTGTGGTTAATCATTCCATGTGTACCAATTTCATTTCAAAGCTTCCTACTCAAGAGTCGTACGTAAGCCATGACAAAAGCATGTGATGTAAGGCATTACATAAGCAAAGCTTCCTATACAGTCCTTCTAACATCTATAAATAGGCCATGAAGGCCAACTAAAATGGCTTTAGATAGCCAGAATTTCAGATCAAACAAGAGAGAAAAAGTAGAAGAGAAAAGAAAAGGAAATAGAGAAGAAAGAGAGGGAGAAACCGGAAATAGAGAGGAGAGAAAGAGAGAGAGAAAAGCAAGAAGATGCTTGGACTATCCAGCCTCCAAACGCAGCAAAGAAAAGGTAAAGATCTACCTTACTTGAAGTAAAGTTATTATATAAAGCATGGAGATCATTTTGGTATATACATTGTGAGAAGTTTGTGTGATAGTTAGGTGAAGTTGCATGAAAGCTGTCCTTGTGTGCAGAAAATTCTGGGAGGTTTTATGTTCAGTAAATGTGTAATGTTTCTGGATTTGAATGAATCAGGCATATATCATTGTAGCTAAGGATCATAGAGACATTTTAGAACAAGTTTGACGTTAATCGGATTTACGGATCAAAAGTTATGGTGAAAATAGTAAAAGGTGCCAAATCAGTGACGGGATTTTTACTACTAGAACTTTGTGTGCAAAACTGAACAGAATGGACAATAGAATTGGTGATCCATGAATTGGAACTAGTAAAGGAATGTCTTAAGGATATTTTACAATTGGTTTGACATTATTTGGATTTGTGGATTAAAAGTTATGGGCAAAACAAGTTAGGGTGTTAAACTGGAAAATTGCAGAATGTTAAGGAAAGAATGAATAGTGAAACTAAGTAAAAAATACTGAGGCTGTTTTTTCCCATTACCTTGATGCTGGAACCAGAAACCTAAAAATGGCCCATACAGAATTAAATTTAAGAGTCTCACGGTCATTTTGGTATATCATGGAGCCCTATCGGAGCTGTAAATTAAAAATTATGTGCAAAACAAAATAGTGTGTCAAACCAGTGAAATTCCAGAAAAGTAGTCCAAAAATAAATGGACTTAAGAGTGATTAATTATGTGATTTTGGACAAAACAATTAGGGAAACATGAAGTGAATCCCTTGTTTAAGAAGTGAGGAAGGATGGGGAAAAAGGAAAATGAAAGAATTGATCAAACGATGGAAAAACGATGCGAACGAAAGTTGAACGTTTTTCTTAAGCATTGGCTAACCGTCGGCCCCAACGGCTAAACGACGGTTGAACGTCGGCTAACAGTCGGGCACGTTGGCTACCCGACGGCTATTTTCTGGCCAAACACCAATTGACCCGAAAACAATGTTTGGTGTAGGTTTAGCGACAAATAGCTAACAAAATGTCAAAAACGGTAGGAACGAAGGTTAGACGGTCGTGAACGAAATGAGAGGCTTAGAACACGAGGTGAGTCCTATTGATTTCTAAACCTTTTTAAAGGCTAGTGTGCTTTGATTTTCTATGAAATGCTATGTTTTATGCCATTTTGGAAATCCTGGAGTATGTTTAAGGTTTACATGAGCAACATTTTCTTTTATGCTATTTCAGACTCTAATAAATTTCATATTCAGCTTGGAAACCTTCCTGAATGTTTAAAACACGAATTTGTGAATTTAGTCCTTTTCGGATTAAATATTTGGGATTTCTGAAAAATGGTAAATTTTGAAATCGGGTATTTGGAGAATAATCCAAGTATCCTTATTGGAATATTTTATGAAAACTCTTGGAACTCGGGTATTCAGTAAATGACCGAAATATTCTTATCGGAACTTTTGTGAATATTTTTCAAATCGGGTATGGGTAAAATGACCCGGATACCCTCAAAAGTATTTTGTGATCAAGTATGGCCCCAGAAAATAAGAAATGTTTTGATTTGGAAATCCTGTGGGATCAAATGACCCTCTGGCCTGATCAGTCAGAGGGGGTTGATGTTATTGCGTTGAGTACTCAACAGGGACTTTGATCTTTGTACTAACCCATGTTAGAGATAGACGACCCTAAGTAACCTGATCAGTTATGGGGATTTTCTTACTCCAAACAGGAAGACAGGACATTGTGATGAGTCGTCCCTAGCTAGCCGTTGTGAGCCCGGCAATTGCCTATTGATTATGATTGGTGGGTTGTTCACATGAGACCGAACGGGGACACTTGGTGTGTTCAACCCCTTGCCACCTCGATGGTGATTGACGTCAGGATTGGGACCCCTGGCTTATGGTGGCAAGTTCAAGATCCCTAAGTGCATGGTGAGGTACATTGGTATGCTGCTCACCTTTCCGGCATGACACGGGTGATGTGCTGTAAGGCGCAGTCCCTGGCACAAGAGACCGTGTAGTTGCAGGCGAAGGTCTTTGAACTTTGCACGCGGATCGCACTTCTAGATGGGGAAGAACGCATTTATTGAATTGGGGGCCGTGTGTTTGAAAATTACTATTTTTCGAACGTATATGATAAAATGACCTGAATTTATCAATTATTGCTATTTTCCATGTTATACTGGCACACGCACGGGACTCACTGGGTGATTTTTCACTCACACGTGTCTTTTATCTTACTTTTTTTGTAGGATCCGGAATTGGAAGAACCTACGAATAGAGGGCGATACCACAGTGACAGTAGAATAGGTCCGGATGTCTCCTCTTTGAACCTTATATACTCTGTTGATTATTCGTTATAAAGACTCCTTGTCTGGGTATCTGGACGGGGCAACACCTAATATTGGTATGCTTCCACTGTTACCTTTAGTAGGGGTGTTACAAAACATATCCCCGGGATATCATATTTCAAACACTCGGATGTTATCCTGAAAATAAGTTTGGCTTAACCCTAAACTCATCTGAACCGTATCTGAAAAAAACCCTACGGTCCAAGCTATTGGGCTAAAATAATATTTATTATTTTTCTTGGACCCAAGAGGCCCAAAATAATAAACATTAATTATTTATTTTTTGAGCTTAGAAATAACCCAATAAATAATTAATGAGCCCAAATAAACCAAAATAATTAATCTTTAATTATTTATTTCTTGGGCTTATATAAATAACCCAATAAATAATTAAGCATTAATTATTTCCCCTTAGTTTAAGTCTAAGTTAATTTTCTAATCATTCAAATTGGACCTAGGTCCTGAATAATTAATTAACCAAATAAACCAGAAAATTAATTTCTCTCAACTCCTAATTTTATTTTATTTATTTATTTATTTTATTCCAGTATAATAATAAATTAGACATCCTGAATAAAATAAAATAAAATAAAATCCTCTTGAACTGAGACCAATTCCTCAACCCAAAATTAATCAGGACTTACGAGCTATTCCAATGATCAAAAAGACACATCGCGTTGGCTGCTAAAATGACCAAAATACCCCTGCTATATAAATAGCTGTATTTTGCATTTTAAATATTTTCTAATATCACCATAAGGAAATATTGACCCCAAGGACAATGCTGCATTAGCAAAGTCTCTGACCTATAGGTGGAATGACTAAAATACCCCTCTACACCTCGCCGTACATTTAGAGAGAAATAAGTGTACTAACACCCCTCTAAATGGCATCTACCATCCTTAGGCTTCTAGTCCAATAATCCATGACTTCCTAGAGTGTTTTCGCTTTCCAAGGGAGCTACCCTAAAGTAAATTTCCAAGTCATGTTTCCCAGGGCCCTGGACATTGTAGACTATTCGAACAACCACAAGGGGCGATATAGTGTAGAAATTATCTTCTACAAGTTTGTCTTAACTAACTAGTTACATATACCCAATACACAAGTATATTGGTTCTACTATAGAACCTCAACTATAGCATATCAAAGTCGTAGAGTACCAGTCCACGTTGTAACGGTAGTAGTCTAGGTTTCTATCATATAGTACTTTTAGAAACCACTACTACAGGTCCTGTCCTACGTATTCGAAATACGCTTATGTCATGAAGTGAGTGGACTATTCACTGGCTAAAGGTAAGCCATTCCCCATTTGGAATTCATAACATAATAACCTAAACATGATGAGATTTCCAGTCTTATCAATAGGTTAAGAACAAATGTTTATGTGTTAAATAACCCGTGATCCATACATCACTATGAAAGATCACCATTCACATGGATCACTTATTTAAACACAATGGGTCTGTTCTAAACGAAATTGTGCACAAACAAAAGTAAATTCACAACTAATTTCTAAAAATAAATTCTTTTATTACAATATTTGATTTTATATCAGAAACCTAGTCTAAGAGGGCATACAATCCAACAAGAAGTATGTTGAGTTATGCAACTCTTCCTATTTCTTTTTGGGGATATGCTCTGGAAATAGCAGTATATATTCTGAATGTGGTACCTTCCAAATTAGTGCCTAAGACACCCTATGAGATGTGGTCTAGATGAAAGCCTAGTAAGAATCTTCTCAAGGTATAGGGTTGTCCAACTTATGTACTAACCAATGGAAGTAAGCTAGACCATAGATCAAAATTACTTTGTAAGGTTTCCAAAAGAAATAAAGGATAGATACTTTTATCATCCCTAAGAGCAAAAAGTACTTATTAGTACTCTTGCTTGATATTTAAAGGATGAGCAAAGTGTGTCTATTAAGGTTTCGAGTAAAGTGAAACTAAAAGAGAAGTTGGTTGACACTTCAACTTCTAGTACCTCAATCGAGGAACCTAAAGAGGCATAACTAGTTATAAAAAATGAACCACGTCATAGTAGGAGGATATCTAGTATTCTAGAAAGATGGACAGGAGAAGTCTTTGAGGTAGTCTCTGACCATTAGGAACAAGATCCCAATAGATACGATGAGGCAATTGCTGATGTTGGTGTAGATAAATGGCAAGTAACAATGGATGCAAAGATTAAGTGTATGTATCTCAATCAAGTATGTGATCTTGTCACTGTACCTGAAGGGATTAAACATATAGGATACAAATGGGTATACAAGAGAAAGAGAGGCGTAGAAGGAAAGGTGGGAACATTTAAAGCAAGGTTAGTAACAAAAGGTTATACTCATAAAGAAGGGATCGATTATGTGGATACATTTTCACTGGTTACCATACTTAAGTCCATTCATATTCTCTTGATCATCGCATGTCATTATGACTATGAAATATGGGAAATAGATGTCATGACAGCCTTTTTTTAATGTCTATCTTAGCGAAAACATCTATGTGACCCAGCTTGAAGGCTTTGTTATGAAAGGACAAGAACATATGGTATGTATGCTTAAGAAGTCCATTTATGGACTTAAACAAGCATCATGAGCATGGAACAAACATTTCTATGAGATTGTAAAGTATTATGGATTAATACAAAATGTGGATGAACCATGCATGTATAGGAAAACATATGGCAACAATATACCTTTTATAGTACTTTATGTGGATAACATTCTACTCATTGAAAATTATGTAGGGACACTGTCATCCATAATGATTTGACTAACAACTCAATTTAGCAAGAAAGATATGGGAGAAGTCAGCTACATTCTTGTAATAAAGTTTCTTAGAGATTAGAAACAAAGTATGTTACGCTTATCCCAATCTACTTATATTGATAAGATATTGGCTAAGTTTAGTATGAATCAGTATAAAAGGGCAATCATACCCTTTAGGCACGGATAGACCTTATCTTCTAAGTAGTGTCCTAAGATATAGGAAGAAAATGAGAGGATGAGTAGGATTCCTTATACCTCAGCAGTAAGAAGTCTCATTTATGCAATGCTTTGTACAAAGTTATATATCTGCTTTGTAGTAGGCATGGTTAGCAGGTATCAGTCAAACCTAGGGGAAGAACTTTGGCAAGCAAAAATGCATATTCTCAAGTACTTGAAGGGAACGAGGGATTATATGCATGTTTACAGTGCCGATGAATTAGTTCCTACCAGTTACACGAACTCATACTTCTAGGCAAATAAAAATGAAAGAAAATCTGATAGTGGATATATTTTCACTTTGTTTGGAGGTGCAACTTCATGGAGGAGTGTTAAGCAATCTTACATTGTTGATTCTACCATAGAAGTTAAGTATATGGTAGCTTCAAAAGCTTCTAAAAAAGTAGTTTGGGTTCAAAAGTTCCTCACAGAACTTAGAGTTATGCCACAAATGGACGTGCCCATTACTATATATTGTGACAATTTTGGAGCTGTGTCATAATGTAAGGAGCCAAGAAATTATAGGAAAATCAGGCACATTAAGAGGAAGTAACACTTTATCCAAGAGTTTATCCAGAAATGGGAGATAGTGGTTGACTAGATTTCCTCTACAAACAACCTGGCACACCTATTTACCAAGCCTTTGATAGAGAAGGTGTTTCGAAAACACTTAGATATCATAGGGGTAGGTAAATATGGACCATCATATTCCATTTAGTACAAGTATGAGATTATTGGAATGTATGCCCAAAAGGGCCTATGTATTTCTATATTTTAGAAATTAATAAAAGTTTCATTCATTAATGGTTGTTTGTTTACATATATTGCACATTAAGATTTAAATGTGTTACTAAGTAATCTACATGATTGGGTCATGTTTTCAAAGTAAGGTGTAAATTATGGGCTAACACATAAGCGAAAAATTATTCTTGATTGATTCATAGAGTTGGGCACTTCATCAAAGTTTAGATTATTACACTATAGCTTCTAAATGGGAAATTGTTTACTTTTAATCAATGAATATTCCGCTCACACCAATAGCCCAAGTGTATTTAGAATACGTAGAACTGGATCACCCAAAAATAATCTTTATAAAATTATTAAAATAAACATTAGTTTATCGTAGTTACTGCGTGCACAGTGTCCTAAGACTTGAGTATAAGTTGGTAGTTTGGTGAAGCTGGACTTATACACTTTGATGTATGTTGGGTGAGGTCTTATTGCAAGTCCAGTAACCTTGTACATTGGGTATATGACTCTAGTTAATTAACACAAACTTATATAATAAAGTATCTATACTTCATTATGTGAAAAAATCACCCCATTGTGATTGTCAAGGATAATCTAAATAATCCAGAGCCCTGGGAAACGTGACTAAGTATGCACACTTTTGGGTAGCTCTCTGTGATAAGTGGATACATATAGGAAGTCATAGATTATCGAACTAACTATCAAAAAATGGTAGATGTCATTGAGAAAAGTGTTAGTGTATTTTTCCTATTTCAATAACGGGTGTTACGTAGAGGGGTATTTTTGTCATTACACCTGTAGGTCAAAGACACTGCACTTGCAATATAATTCTCGAGGTCAATATTTCCATATGGTTATAAATAAAATATTAAAAATAATAAAATACCGTTATTTGTTAGCAGTGGTATTTTTCTCATTTTAATAGCTTAAAATAATATGTCTTTTGATCCCTAGATTAGCTCAAATAACCTTGATTTTATTTACTATATGAGATTATTGGGTGAATTTATTATTGGATATTCTTGTTAGGATTGTGACCAAGAAGCAATCATTTATACAGTGTTTTTTGCATATTAAATCAATAAAAGGCATTCTTTTTCTTTCAATTTCTTTATTTCATATGTTTATGTATATAAAAAATGTTAGATAAAGTCCCAAGTATAATACTATGTTAAGAAAATCATGATAGAGATCGTGGTGCGAGGTTCCTAATACACTAAAATGTGTTTATTCTTAAATTATCCCTAGTCATAGTATTAATGAGATATGACATCATTAATATGTTAAGATTAGCACATGTTATACTTCTTGATTTGATCAAGTAGTGGTTCTTATGTCCGTGAGTATTGTGATACTCAAATTAACATGTGGATGCTTGTTACTTGAATAAGTTCATTTGATGGCTTAACTATGAGATAATCACATGGATAACTATTTAGTGCCAGTGATAGAATCTCATTATAGAAAATGTATAAGTATCCTTAGACTTGAGAACTACAGGGTACATTGTTTGCTAAGCGTTATAGTTTGATTCCAATCCCTAGAGTCCTTACAAGACTGCCTATAGGATGGATATTGCATAGTTGAGAGGGTTAATAAAGGATTCACCACTCCTACTAGTAGGAGCGAATATCTCAAGGGCCCTTGCAGTAATCATTACTCAAGAAGTCCTTGGCCAAGGCGACTATGTGTTGAAAATAGTTCCAATTAATATACATAATGAGTAATGAATTTGGGAATAAGAACTAAAATATTCGGGCAAGAATTAATTAATATTCTGGAGGGAGTTGGCACTAATTCTCTACTCTAAATCGAATAAGATATTGTATGGTGGAAGTAGTTTATTGCATTAACATTTCACTATTGAAAAGTTCATGACAAGCTACTTGACTTTCTGGATTTGGGTGGTCATGATGTATTGCTAGATACCGCTCATAATCTGCTAATAATTAGAGAATTATTAAATTTAATCTTAAATTAGAATTAATAAATTAATTCTAATTATTAAAAGGATTATAAATTCTATTATGATAGAATTAATTCATTTTAGCTACCAATTGACTAGAAAACATAATGGGTCACACACAATAAAGGAATTGGTACTCAAGACATTATTTGATAATATTATAGGGTTAATTTGTGAGAAAAAAATAATTATTATGAGCTAATTATAAAGTGTTATATTTAGTTGGGGTTGAATTACGATTATTAAATCCTTATAGGTGAATTATAAACTTGTCATAATTTATAAGGCCTAATTGCAATTCTGGAAAATTCCAAGCCCACAATTTAAAAGAGGAACAAAATATTTGTTTCCTGAAAGGAACTGAAAAATCTGTATGTGTTTTTTTTTTTTTTTTTTGTTGTCTTCTTGTGGCGGTTGGTTTTGGAAACGGAAATCAGTTTCCTATAAAAAATTAGAGAATTTGTTCTCTGTGGATATATAAGAAAAACATTGGCCGCCGTAAAGAAAAATAGATAGAACACACAACAAAGAGTTTTTTCTTCTTTATTTTCGAAGAAAAGAAAAACAATTTATTCCTAATTAAATTAATCGTAAAGCCACCATATATTACCTACTAGCATAGGATTTTTAGTGCCTAACTTGAATACAATTCCTTCTGTGGATCAATATTAGAAAATTTTCTATCCTTGGAATTTGGTGGCTCTATTGGATCGACTATTGAAAGATTCGCGTGAAAGAAAAATTTTAAAAGCTGTGTTTTTTTTAGGCAATTAATTTTTCTTCCCTTCTCTTGAACCGTTTAATTACATATGACTGATCTTTTGCATCGATTTCGTTTTATTTTTCTACTGCATGTAAATTGGTTTACATGATCGAAATCTAACAATCGTATTAGATGTGAAACCCCACCTAAAGCCAACCGTAGAGTAAGGGGGATGAGATGCATATCATGTCATCATGCATAAAATATACCTTTTGAATGATTTTGCATGCCTTAGAATTGTGGTTTAGAGGTTAAATGGTTTATTTATGCATGTTGGGTAAAAAGGGTAAAAAGGTAATTTTATTTGAGGACAAAATAGGAAGATGGCTTGAGGTTTAGATAAGAAGAATATTTGGTTCAGAAAATAAGAACAAGAGTTAGTATAGTTAAGTGGTTAGAGCTTTCTGAATTAATCTTTAAGGTCTTGAGTTCAAATCCCATCACTTAAGTTTTATTCATATTTATCTTAGCTATGTTTGAATTTTCGTTTTTCTTACATTCCCTAAAGATAGGAATGTTGTCTTAAGGAAGACATAATGGTAATGTCTTGACCATGTGGTCTTGTCCTAAAAAGAATTCTTGTCCCCTTTAATTTTGCTAGCCTTGTCCTAATATCTTTGAAATTTAAACTACCCTTAATTCTTTAATCCATTTTAATCATAAAAATTCTGTGATAATTCCCTAGCTTAGAATTTGAAAATCAGCTCTTGTGGGATAGAGATGGCCGAAAGTGAGGAGGGAAATTAGGTAGGGATTCCAAGGAAAAGAAAACACCATAGCTATTCCTTCAAATTCCATCTTCATCTTGTTCATCTTTTGGTAAGAAAAATCCGGAAAATTTTCCAGAATTCCTTCAAGGCTGTTTTCAAAAATTTCAGCCAACTTTCCTACCCAATTTCTACAAGAAAACCAGTCATTTTATGTGAGGATGAAGGCTGGAAATTCAGTGAATTTTCGGAACTGTACAAACAGCCCCAAACCAGATTTTTTTTTCAGCAAGCTAGCAACATTAAACATGAAATTTGAAGCTACCGTTAGAACAAATGAACAGCTGGAACTTCCTCTGTTTTTCTTCAAGATGAAGGCTGGAAAACCACCATTAAAAGACCTTCAAACACCCTTAGAATCCAGCTGCAAAATCGTGCCAAAGAAAACCAAAAATTCTGCACCAAAACCATTTCAATTCCAAGTGTTCTTGAAGCTTAAATTCCAAAAATTTTTCCAGCTTGTCTCTTCAAGGCTAAGGCCAAAATTCTTCATCAAATACCCACTGAAATTCGGACCTTGTATAGCCATGGACTGAACATCTTAGCTTCCTCACCAACCTTGAATATTAGGACTCCATTATCATACCTCAAAAAGCTCCTAAGATCACTTTATCCAAAACTTATTCAAACTTCAAATTAAATTCCAGATTTTGTTCCATTAAAACACTCCTAAAGCTAATTGATAAAACAAGAAAATCCTCAACTATTATATGATCATTTTCAGCCAGCCTTAGGTCTGAACAACTCTTCATTCTTTGGTTGGAACCTAGCGAATTCAGCCCTACACCATTGAAGAACAAGAAACCTTCCAAGAGCAAACTCCATTAACTAATCTTATACCTCAAACAACTCCACCTTTTTCTCCATTTGAATTTTGAAAACCTTCTCTCTCATTCTTGATAACCAAAAACTCCTTCTGCACTAGGCCATTCGTCCATCATAATTCCAGCCACACTCAAAATTCATTTTCTCTCAAACTCTTTCAAGAACACCAAGAACACACACTTCACATATTCAAACCTAAACCAATACTAAACACCTCCAATCACTCCCAAACACTCTAGATCATCCATATTCAACCTATATACTTCATTTTTGCACTTTATAACACCGAATCACACAAAGTTGAATTTCCAAACGGACCAAACCAACCTTTTTTGTTGAAGATTCGAAGAACACCAAAAGGTAAAATACGAACAATCTCCTTATTCTTCTTCTTCTATTCAGCTTCTAATATTCCTTCCTATTCTCATTCGTTCTTCTCTCACTCTCTCTTTCTCTCTTGGTCAAAATGCTGATGATCAACCATGGCTACTTTCAGACCACTAAAGGCCATCAAGCACTTGAGGGTCTTCACTAACCAAGGAAAATCCTTCATCAAACGAGTATCAATCAAGTATTTCTTTCTTAATCTCCCTTTTTAATTCTTGGAATCGAGACTCCTAAATATTGATAGGTTGATTAAATAAAGTAGGGGTTGAGGATATGTATGTGGGTGAAGGGGATGGAGTTAGGACATGAGAGTTGGAAAGAATGATTATGCCTCATAGATTTTTCTTTTGAATCATTACATGTTCATCATGATTAAAGAGATCTATGGATGTTTTGATGCATGTTAGATATTATGACACCATTGTTGATTAGGCCTTTATGTTCTTATTTTTCAATAAAGCCATAGATAATGCTATGCCTAGTGGAAGATCATTCATGTTGTAGTATATGTTGATTCAAGACTATGTTCAAGGATAGATTAACATGTTATTTATTATAGGAGAATATGTTCATAGATCTTCTCTAACAATAGAAAATTATGGTAAAAACTGTTTTTTTATTAATTCTAGAATTATTGTTATTAACATTATTGTTATTAATTTAATTAGAATTATTATTCAATTTAAGCTATAAAATTCGAAAAACATTAGGTAGGTTTGAAAGAGAGTATTATTTAAAAATATTATTATTTTATTAGTTAAATAAATAAAATATTTTATTAAAAAATAAATAATAAAATATTCAAATTAATTAATATCAAATGAACTTGAAGACCATATTAATTAGCCTTACTAAAACTTTTATCTATTCCCATAAATATTATTTATATTAAAATTTATTTATTATTTATTAATTAAAAATTAAGTATAATTTATTTATTATTAATTTTATTGGTTATTTATTATATATTAATTATTAATTAAAAATTAAGTGTAATTTATTATTTATAATAATACTATTTAAATATTACTAATTACCAATATTATTTAGGATATATTATTATTCATTCTTTAACACTAATTTTATTTATTAGCAATATTACTCATTATTTAATATTTGAAACTATAACTTATTAGTATTTATTTTATAACACCTATTTATTTTACCTTATCAATCTAGTTTTATTTTGTAAAATACTTTATCAACTAGTATTAAAGTTTAAGACATTATGGTTTTGGTTAATTGTTGATGTGGCTAGTTGAACTAGGAATTATTTATTTAAGGCAAATATGGCCTTGATATTGTCTTATACCTTGTGTTTACTCCAGGTAGGGTTAGGCTAACCTTGGAAGACTTTTGAACTCAGGAAGAGCAAAAGATCAGGTAAGTTCCTGTATGAAACCATTTGAAGACCAAAGTTATTGCGGCAAGTCAAACTCGATGTATACGAGTGTTTGTACTATAAAGGCAATTATGGATGATTTTTCTTTTTAGTTCAGTCAAGCAAACCATTTAAAGTTAAGCAAACAATTTCACACCAAACACTAATTTTTTCCTAAAAACCTAACTTTGGCAAGAATTTTGGAAATTATAATTTCTATTTCCAAGTGAATCATTTTATGATCGCTTTAATCCCAAGTGGGACAAGTAATGTTGAGTACTCAATAAGGGCAGACTGCTAGGACTAGTCTTTGAAGGGTTAGGGTAAGTCTCTCAGTAGGTGGCCACCTCTGAGGGGTGAGTCCTTCCCGGATAGGATGCCAGTCCCGTAGGTCATACCGGTCCGAGCTAGCAAGTTCAGTCAAGTGGACTGTGTATTTTCAAAGTGGACAACCAGTAAGTTTGGGTGTAGAGATGGAAGAGTATCTCACCCAATAGGTCGTACACCTATCTTGTGTCAGTATGCATAAAGTGTGGCATTCTGATCGTTATATTGTCATGGTGCACAAAGTGTGGTGCCATGGCTACCTATTTTGAGTGGTTGTATTTATTGTGCACATGTATGTTTTGGAAAGCAAAACATCACTTTTCATTTATGAAATTTATTTGAGGTTTGCCAGCACTTTCTTTTATGAAACTTTTACAACTTGCCTACATGAACTGTTTTACCTGAAACATTCAAAGCATACATGGACTTACTGAGATGTATATCTCATCACATTTTATACCATGTTTTCAGGTCGATCATACAGTAAAGGTTATTAGCTAGATAATTGCCTATATTTTGACGACTCATTGTTATGCTTCCTATGTATTTCTTTTGAGAGACAGTAGCAGACATTTATTTTTTTTGAATTTTTTCATGTATTGCTGGGTTGTAATAAGTTTAATTTTGAATTATTTCTTTCATTTATTTTGTGTGTCCTAATTATAAAGACCCCTTGTCATGTGGACGGAGCGACATCCCCAGCCTTAATGGGGGCATAGGTAGTGGAGTGTTACATCAGAGCCATCTCGTATCTGTTTTACTGAGTTTATTATTATTTTGAAATTATTTCAAAATTAATTTGACGTTATGAAATTGTTTCATAAATACTTCAAAATTTGAAATAGTTTCAAAATTATATTTGGGTCCACGAAAATTGTTTTATGTAAAGTTTGATTTTTGGAAAAAATTTGTTTTAGTAGGTTATGTGTGTGTGTGTGTGTGTGTGTGTGTATTAATTACTGAAATTGGTTTCAATAAATTATAGAAATTGTTTTAATTCACAAAAATTGTTTCTATGAAATAGAAAAAAAAAATTGAATTTTTGTTTCCTTAAATTCGTTAAGGAAACTGAAGCCGAAAAGGAGAAAAAAAAATATCCGGTATTATTTTGGTTGCATTCTCGGGAGAATGACTTACAGCCTTGGGAGGCTTGTGCCTATTATTTGATTTTTAAAAAAAATTAAAAAATTTAATTGAAGCCATAGACGCGCAAGGCCATGTGAAACCCGCAATTCATTGATTGGAATTGGGTTCATTTTTTTATTTAATAAAACAAATTTGTTGAGCCATGCGCGGCTATGGCATAAGCATGCAAGGCCATGTGATGATTGTAGATTCTTGATTGGAAATTATTTCCAATCATTGAATCAATATAAAAAATTTAAAAAAAAAAAAATTGTTTCGATTTTCACGCTTTGACCCCTGTTTTACTAGTTTTTCTTCAAGTACCTACTGAAATATTTTTATTCCAAAAGGACCCCAAGATTTTTTTTTTCAAATTTTGATTTGGGATTAGGTAATTAGATTACACAGGTAATTAGGTTTATTTTGGGAAGTTTCTTCATCAAGAATTTAGGCAATTAGATTACACAGGTTAAATAAGATTAGAAATTATTTTATGAATTTATGGAGATAGTGACCAAGGTGAAGAAAGAAGATGGTAAGACTTTCATCTCAAAACATACATTAGCATATAGGTTTTGACCAAAATTAATTTCCTTTTGGCTCAAAAAAATTAATCTGCAAAAGTCCATAACCAAGCCATGTAATTGAGTCTATTACAATTATGTCAAAGGGTTGATATTTTGCATGCCAAATGATGTGACTATTAATTAAATAATAAAAATCCCTCAAACAATATTAAATCTAAAGTCTTCCATTAATATAGTAAGAACGAGAGTTCTTTTCGAGATTAGGTTGTTTTGCATATCCAAGCTTACTCGACATTGAGCATGTTCAAGTTATAGAATATGATTCCTAATTAATGGTTCGGATTTAACTAATATCTTTATCCTGGTTGGGCATACCCAAGCATAGAGAATATTAGAGGCTAAGTTGAGGGAGAACTAAGTGCTTTAAGATTAAAAGATATTAATCACCTAACGATCTGGTAGTTACATTTGATGTAGCTGGTACTGGATATCTACCATTGAACTTAAGAATGGTTTGTTGGGCATACCCAAGGTCATTCTTAAAGAATTTGCATACTGTATCACTAGAAAAGTTTCCAATAGGCTTTCTCAAGTCAATAGTAAGGGCTATTGATTTCAATAAAATAGTAAGTTAAATACGCGTTTAATTAAAGACCTAATTAAATGCATTTCATGTTCATATACATAGTTTAATGTCTCTTATCTTTTATCTAAGTTATTTGCATCAGGACAACAAATTTGAACTTACGTAGCATTTTGGAAACAAACAAGCTCACCGAATCAAACTTCTTGGACTGGTATAGAAATTTGAGAATCGTTCTTAAATCACGTGTTAGATGCTACAATTCAACCACCACCAGCTGACCATAAAGTCCATAAAAAATATAAATAGAACAATGCCACAACATCTTGTATCATGTTAGCATCAATGATCACTAAGCTTAAAAAATAGCATGAGTATATGGATGCTCATACTATAATTTTCCATCTAAGAGAACTTTTTGATAATTAAGCAAGGACAAAAAGATATAAGATGTGTAATTAGTTATTCTGTTCGAAGATGGTAGAAGGCACTTCGGTAGCCACTCATGGACTTAAGATGCTAGGGTTAATTGAGAAGCTTGGATTATTTGGGTTTACTATGGATCACGAATTAAGTATAGACTTAGTTCTTCAATCTTTACCAATAGGTTTTTCACAATTTGTGATGAACTACCAGATGAATAAGATTAAGACTACAATGCTTGAGTTGATCAACCTTCCTAAGACTGCAGAGCCTTCCATGAAGAAAGAAAATAATGTAATTTTATTAGTTAATTTTTCTTCTAAAATGAAAAATATTTCTAAAAAGAAGAAGAAGAATCTAATTAAACCAAAAAGTGGTGTAAAGAAGAAAGAGACAGCTACCAAAGGCCCATGTCACCATTGTGGAAAAATGGGCCATTGAAGGAACAAGTGCAAAAGCTACTTGGAGACTGTTAAAGAAAAAAAGAAGAAGAAGAAGCTTGCAAGTACTTCTACTTCCACTCCTAGTATGTTTATGATTGAGATCAATATTGCTTTTAACAATGAGATATCGGTATTGAATATAGGATGTGGATCTTATTTGTGCAATAATTTGCAGGGACTAAAGAGCAGTAGGAAGTTGGAGAAAGGTGATGTGGACCTTCGTACAATAAATGGAGCAAAGGTTGTTGCACTTGTCGTGAGAACTTATCATCTACAATTGCCTTTTGGATTAATTCTAGAACAAAAAAAACTGTTATTATGTACTAGTTTTACTTAAAAATATTATCTCAATTACTTGTTTACATTTACTTGGATTTCATTTAAATTTAAGAATAAATGTTGTTCTTTTTCATTAAATGATATCCATTATGGTACTGCAACTTTGATGAATTTTTTATATGTTCTAGAAATGGAAAATTAGGTTCTTAAACTAAACAATAAAAGGCCAAGAAAAGATAACACATACCTATCTTACTTATGGCATTGTCATTTAGGCCACATAAATAAGAGTCGCATTTCTAAGTTACATAAAAGTGGTGACTTAGGCTCATTTGATTTTAAATTATATAAGACTTTTGAATCTTTCTTACAAGGAAAAATTACTAAAACTTCTTTTTTCAAGAAAGGGGACAAGACTAAGTAATTATTGGAACTAATGCATACTGATGTATGTGGACCAATGACATTGCAAGCAAGAGGGGGTTATTAATGCTTCATTATCTTCATTGATGATTATTCTCGATTTGGGCATTTGTATTTAATGAAATTCAAATCTAAAGCCTTTGACAAGTTCAAAGAATTTAAAAATGAAGTAGAAAAATAACTTGGAAAGAGTATTAAAACTCTAAGATTCGATCGACGAGTTGAATACTTAAGCCAAGAGTTTCTAAGTTATCTTAGAGATAATGAGATATTATCTCAATGAACTCCACCATATACACATCAGCATAATGGTGCATCTAAAAGAAGTAATCAAACCTTATTAGATATGGTCTTATCTATGATGGCATTTGCTGATCTACCAAAATTGTTTTGGGGATTTGCATTGGAAACTTCTGTTTATATACTAAACAAAGTTCCACAAAAAAATGATTGACACTACCCCATTAGAGTTATTTTATGCTAAAAAGCTAAAGCTAACTCACATGAGAATTTGCGGATATCCTCCTTATGCGAAGAGGACAAAGTTAGACAAATTAGAAAATAAGTCTGACAAGAGTTTGTTTGTTAGATATCCAAAAGAATCTTATGGATATTATTTCTATCTCCCTATTGAAAACAAAGTATTTTTTTCAAGGCATGCTGTTTTCCTAGAGAAGAAATTTGTGCTTATGGGAGATAGTGGGAGCAAGATTGAACTTAGTGAAGTTCAAGAAACTCAAACAAACAATGATCAAGCAGTTGATCCCGAGTTTATTGATCAAATAGATGAGCCTTCTAATACATAAGAATCTCGTAGGTTAAATAGGATACATGTAGCACCTAAGAGATATGCATTTCTTATTACTGACCACAATGATATATCGCTCATAGAAGAAGAGTCTACCACTTACGAAGAAGCTCTGAATAGTTAGAATCTGACAAATGGCATGATGCCATGAAGTCAGAAATGGATTCCATGTTTGACAAGCACGTATAGACTTTAGTTGATCTACCTGAAGGGATAAAACCCATAGGGTGCGAATGGATTTTTAAGAAGAAAACTGATTACCTATAAGGTACGATGGGTTGCAAAAGGTTATCGTCAAAAACAAAGTATTGACTACGACAAAACGTTTTCATTAGTAGCAATGCTAAAATCCATTAGGATACTCCTAGCACTTGCCGCTCATTATGATTATGAGATTTGTCAAATGGATGTGAAAACAGCTTTCCTTAATGGAAATTTGACTGAGGAAGTGTACATGACACAACTTGAGGATTTCACATCTAAGGATCACACTAAAGTGTACAATCTGCAAAGGTCCATTTATTGACTAAAGCAAGCTTCTAGGAGTTGGAACATCTTTTTTGATGAAACAATTAAAGAATTTGATTTCAAACAAAACATGAATGAACCTTGTGTATACAAGAAGGTTAGTGGGAGTGCAATTGTTTCCCTATTACTATATATAGATCGCATATTGCTAATAGGAAATAGGAGTTCTCTATTCTACAATCAATCAAGATTTGATTATCTAAGAAGTTCTCCATGAAAGACCTTGGAGATGCAACCTATATTCTAGGACTAAAGATCTATAGAGATAGATAAAAAAGGTTACTTGGTCTTTCACAGTCTACATACATAGACAAAGTGCTAAAGAGGTTTAGTATGGATCAATCCAAGAAGGGATTCTTACCCATGACCCATAAGGTAAGCCTTTCAAAATCTATATGTCCTAAGATATAAGATGAAAGAGATCACATGAATAAGATACCATATGCTTCGGCAATTGGTTCTATCATATATGCTATGATATGTACTAGGTCTGATGTATCTTATGCTCTTAGTTTAACGAGAAAATACCAATAAGACCCTAGAAAAGGTCATTGGGTGACTGTCAAGAATATCCTTCAGTACTTGAGAAGAACTAAAGATGTTTTCTTGGTATATGGAGATGGTGACTTGCAAGTTAGAGGGTATACTGATGCCAGTTTCCAATCTAATAATAATTATTACAAATCCCAATCAGGATACGTATTCACTTTTGTAGGTGGGGCGGTTAGATGGAAAAGTTTGAAAGAAGATACAACTGCCAACTCAACCACTGAAACTAAGTATATACTCAGCTTTCGAATCAGCTAATTAGGCGGTTTGGATCAAGAAATTCATTATAGAACTAGGTATGGTACCTAGCATTGTTGACCTAATACCCTTGTATTGTGATAACAATAGAGCCACTGCATAAGCAAAGGAACCATGGTCTGATCAGCGATCCAAACATGTACTTAGGCACTATCACTTGATTAGAAAAGTTATTGATAGAAAAGATGTAAAGATAGAAAGAGTTTTCACTGATCAGAACATAGATGAACAATTTACAAAGGCATTATCTCAAAAGAAATATGACGGTCATGTTCAATCATTTGGTATTAGATACATGAATGATTTAGTCTAATTCAAGTGAGAGATTCTAGAAGCAATCATTTATACAATGTATTTTCCATATTAAATCAATAATGGACATTCATTATCTTTCAGTTTCTTTCTTTCATATGTTTATGTATATAAAAAATGTTAGATAAAGTCCCAAGTATAATACTTTGTTAAGGAAATCATGATAGAGATCGTGATATGAGATTTCTACTATAGTGGAATGTGTTTGTTCTTAAATTGTCTCTAGTCATAGTATTAATAAGATAGGACATTATTAATACGTTAAGATTAGCATGTGCTATACTTCTTAATTTGATCAAGCTGTGGTTCTCACGTCCGTAAGTACTATGACACTCAAATTAACAACTGGATGCTTGTTACTTCAACAAGTACATTGGATGACCTAACTATGAGGTAATCGTATGGATAACTATTTAGTGCCAATGATAGAATCTCATTATAGCAAATATGGAAGTATTTTTAGATTTGAGAACTCC
Organism: Voacanga thouarsii; assembly: GCA_026120185.1. NCBI lineage: Eukaryota > Viridiplantae > Streptophyta > Magnoliopsida > Gentianales > Apocynaceae > Voacanga > Voacanga thouarsii. The sequence continues at coordinate 88,110 of JANUWF010001752.1, forward strand.
AAGGTGCTTTGTTTGCTAAGCGTTGTACTTTGATTCCAATTTTTGGATTCCTTCCAAAACTTTCTATAGGAAGGATATTAGGTACAATGTAACACCCCACTACCTAGGCCCATCAGGGCCGGGGATGTTGCCCCGTCCAGAGGACAAGGGGTCTTTATAACTAGGTTACATAAAATAAAATAAAATAAAGACTTTAAAATTAAACTTATTACAACCCAAAAGATAAGTACTGGAACAAATCCAAATAAACTGTTTGCAACAATCTCCCAAAACATCACGCAAAGTAAATAACATGAGTCTTCAAATCATAGGCATCAATCTAGCTAATGACCTCCACAGCAGGATCTTCCTGAAAACATGGCGTAAAAGGTGGTGAGATAAGAATCTCAGTAAGCCCGTGTGTGCTTTGAGTGTTTCAGGTAAAATAATTCATGCATGCAAGTTGTAAAAGTTTCATAAGAAAAAGGTGCTGGCAAGCAATAAATAAGTGTTGAAAATAAAGAGTGGCGTTTCACTTTTCAAACCATACATGTGCACCATAAATACAACCACTCAAATGGGTAGCCATGGGTTACCACACGTTGGGCCCCATGACTAAATAACAGTCAGAATGCCACACTTTGTGCAAGCTGACAAAAGGTAGGTGTACAGCCTACCGGGTGAGATACTCTTCCATCTCTACACCCAAACTTACCGGTTGTCCACTCCGGAACACACAGTCCACCTGACTGAAACTTGCTAGCTCGGACCGGTATGACCTACCGGACTGGCATCCTATCTAGGAAGGACTTACCCCTCAGAGGTGGCCACCTACTGAGAGACTTACCCTAACCCTTCAAAGACTAGTCCTGGTGGTCTACCCTTATTGAGTACTCAATGTTGATTGTTCCACTTGGGAGAAAATTGATCATACTTTGCTTTGTTTGGAAATAGCAATTAAGGGTTTCTAAAAGTCTTGTCAAAGTTGGGTTTTAGGAAAAGTTTAGCATTTTGTGTAAAACTGCTTGTTTAACTTTCAAATGATTTGCTCGACTGAAATAAAAAGGAAAAACATTCCTTAATTGCCTTCACAAAATAAATGTCCATACACATCGTGTTTGGCTTGCCACAACAACTTTTTGGTCTTCACAAAACTCCATGCTGGAGCTTACCTGATTCTTTGCTTGCTCAACTCAAATGTCTTCCAAGGCTGTCCTAACCCCGCCTGGGGTAAACACAAAACATAAGGTTACATTCGAGCTATACCCACCTTACATAAATAATTTCTTAGCTCAACTAGTTACAACCATGACTAGCCATGACCCTAATGTCCTAAGCTTTAATGCTAGGTGATAAAGAATTTTATAAAATAAGTTTTAGTTGATAAGTTAAAATAACTTAGGGTTCTAAAATAATTGCTAATAAATTATAGACCCAATTAATAATTCTTGAGTGTTGTTTTTAATAAAAAAAACTAAGGTTTGAATATTAAGTCCTAAATAGTATTAATAAATGGTGATTTAAAAATAGCTTTATTATAAATAAATATTTAATTACAAATAACCTTTAAATAATTTTTAAATAGATAATAAATAATTAGTAATAAATAAAATTAATAATGGATGAATTATTTTAAATTTTAATTAATAAATAACAACTAGATTTTAATATAAATAATATTTTATTTATTGTAAAGGATTTATTACTATATATATTATTTTTAATAAAAGATCTCATTTATTTGATAAATAAAATATTAATATTTTAATTAATAAACCACTCCAAATCTCCCTAAAGTTTCGAATTTTATAGAGAAAAATATAGTAGTATTCTATTCAAGGTAATAAAATTTGTTAATAAAAATAACTTAGACTTAACAAACCAAATTTGGAGTGCTAGAAGAGATTCATGAACACATTCTCCAACATCAAATAATAAACCAATCCATTCAAGTACACATGCTTGACTTATCACATACTATCACAAGGCTAACTTCCTCCTAGGCATAATCACCAGTCATGGCTTCAATGAAAAATAAGAACATAAAAACTTAATCACATTTGGTGTCATGGTCTCTAACATGCTTCAAACATCCATAAAATTCATTAAGCATGAAGAACATACATTGATTCAAAAGAAAATTCATACAACTCAGTCCTATACAACAATCATCATGCCTTAACTCCATCCCCTTAATCCACATGCATATACTCAATCCCTTATCCATATTTCATTCTTCCTATCAATATCTAAGAGACATGAATACTGAATTAAAAGAAGGATTAAAGGAAAATACTTGATTTGATGAACACTTCGATGAAGAATTAAGAAGGTCCATGCGATTGAGAGCCTTGAATGATCCAACGGGAAAACGGCCATGGTTGATGGTTGATCAACCATTTCGGTTGGAAGAGAGAGAGAGAGAGAGAGAGAGAGAGAGAGAGAGCATTAGAACAGTACAATCGAATGGAAGAGGATGAACAAGAAGGTTGCTCTTGACTTATCTTATTGATGTTCTTGAGACCTTCAAAGAAAAGTAAATTTTATCTGCTTGAAAATTCTTGTTTGTGAGGTTTTGTGTTATAAATACCAGAAATGAAGTTTAGAGATTAAATGGAAGTGATTTAGAGTATTTGAGAGTGATTGGAGGTGTTTAGAGTAGGGTTAGGCTTGGAGAAGGTTAGTGTGTTCTTGGTGTTCTAGGTGAAATTGGAGAGAGTTTGAGAAAGTGCTGCACAAATTCTGGTAGAGGGCTGGCTGAATGGTCTAGAGTGAATGAGGGTTTCGATTTTTAGCAAGAAGGAGAGAGAATGATCAGATTTTTTTTTTTTTTAAATTTAAATGGAGGAAATGGTGGAGATGTTTAAGGTAGGAGATTAGCTATGGTGTTTGATCAAGAGAGGTTTCTATGGTCTTCAATGGTACCGGCTGAACATGGTGGTTTTGCTGAATTGATTGAAGGTTAATGTTGCTCCAAGGCTGGCTGAAATTTAGTCTTAAATGGCAGAGGAAATTCTGATTTATTTGGCTAATACAAGAGTGATTTTAATGGAGTAAAATGTTGAAATTATTTGATGTTCAAAAAGAGTTTGAATGGAGTGATCTTAGGAGTGTTTTGTGGTATGGCTATGGAGTCCATATGCTCAAGGTAAGTGTGGGGTTAATGGTGTTCAGTCTACAGCTGAGCAAGGTTCAATTTTACAGAGGTTGAAGGTGATTTTCGGCCTAGGCTAGAAGGGAGCAAAGCTGGAAAATTCTGGTTTCAAGTTGTTCTTAGTTTCGAAGATTGGTAGCTCTTGGAGCAGAATTTGCTGCACTTCTTGAGCCCAATTTTCAGTGGTTCCTCTGGGGTGTTTGAAGGTCTTTCAAAGGTGATATCCCAGCCTTAATGCTGGAGAAATACAGAGGAGTTTTGCTGGCTTGAAGATGAATCAAAACAGCTTCATTCACTTGGTTGAAAGCTGCGAAAATGACCAGATTTTTTTCTGGTTTTGTGCAGTTTGTGCAGTCCGAAAATTGCACAGATTTTCCAGCCTTCAAGCCACATAAAATGACCATTTTTCTGGTAGAAAATGAGTGGGTTTTCTGGTTGAATTTTCGAAGAAATGGTCTGCAAACAAATCTGGAAAATTTCCAGATTTTCCTTTACTAGAAGATGAACAACATAAAGGTGAGTTTGAAGGTGCTATCATGGTAATTTATTTTCTCTTGGAAACCCTTCCTATTTCTCCTCCTATTTTCGGCCAACTTCCCATCCTCCAAAGCTGATTTTCAAAATTCAAGCTGGAGGGATTATCACAGAATTTTTTTGGAATTTAAAAGAAAGTATTCAATGGTTTTAAATTATAAAGATGTTAGGACAAGCTAGAGGTAATAAAAATGACAAGAATTGCTCTAGAATTCTTTTTAGGACATGAGGATAAGATTAGGACATTCTCTTCATGTCTCCCCTAAGACAACATTCCTATTTCCACGAAATGCAAGAAAAAAAAAAATCAAACTTAGTTAAGATAATCATGACAAAAGCTTAAATGATGGGATTTGAACTCACGACCTTAGAAATTAATTCACCAAGCTCTAACCACTAAACCACACTAATTCTTGTTCTTATTTTCTCACCCACATATTCTTCTTGTTTAATTCCCAAGCTATCTTCCTAATTTGACCTCAAGCAAAATTACCACTTTAACCTATAATCCACAACTCTAAAGCACATAAAATCATTCAAAAACATATATATTCATGCAAAATAATATGATATGCATCCCGACCCCCTTACTCTAGGGTTGGCTTTAGGTGGGGTTTCACATACAACGTGAAGTAAAGGAAAGTAGTTGAGATGATCAATAAAGGATTCAGGATTCACCACTCCTATTAGTATAGGCGAATATCTCAAGGCCCCTTGTAGGAATCATTACTCAAGAAGTCCATGGCCAAAGTGACAATGTGTTGGAAATAGTTCCAATTGATACACATGATGAGTAATGGATTCTAGGGACAAGTACTAAAATATTTGGGTTAGAATTAATTAATATTTTGGAGGGAGTTGGCAATAATTTCATACTCTAAACCGAATAAGATATTGTATAGTGAAATGAGTTTATTGCACTGACGTTTGGCTAGTGAAAGGTTCATGTCAAACTACTTAACTTTCTGGACTTTTGGGTGGTCATAATGTATTGCTAGATACCGCTCATGATATGCAAAATATAAATTTATTAATTAGATAATTAATAAATTTAATCTTAAATTAGAATTAATAAATTAATTCTAATTATTAAAAGGATTATTAATTCTATTATGAGAGAATTAATTAATATTAGCTGCCAATTGACTAGAAAACATAATAGGTCACACACAATAAAGGAATTGGTAATCAAGACATTATTTTACAATATTATTGGGTTAATTTGTGAGAAGAAATAATTATTATGAACTAATTATAAAGTGTTATAATTAGTTGGGGTTGAATTGTGATTATTAAATCTGTAGAGGTGAATTATAAACTTGTTATAATTCATTTGGCCTAATTGCAATTTTTGAAAATCCCAAGTCCATAGTTGAAAAGATGAACAAAATATTTGTTTCCTAAAAGGAATTGAAAAATCTGTACGTGTTCTTTTTTTGTCTTCTTGTGGCAGTTAGTTTTGGAAATAGAAATTAGTTTCCTATAAAAATTAGAGAATTTGCTCTCTATGGATATATAAGAAAAACATTGGCTATCATAAAGAAAAATATATAGAACATACAGTATAGAGATTCTTCTTCTTTCTTTTCAAGGAAAAGAAAATTAATTTCTTCCCAATTAAATTAATCCTAAAGCCACCATATATTATCTACTAGCGTAGGGTTTTTAGTGTGTAACATGAGTACAATTCCTTGTGTAGATCAATATTAGAGAAATTTCTATCCATGAAATTTGGTGCCTCAATTGGATCGACTATTGAAGGGATTCGCATGAAAGAAATTTTTTTTGCTAAGAATAGGAATTTCAGTACTGGAGAGAGTGTGAGATCCACGTCTAAAATCCCTTCGGTGCTTAAATTGGGAATTTATAGGTTTAAAAGTATTTTCCTTACTTGATATAGGTTTTGGGGTGTTCTTCATTATATGGCCTTTCTCCTTATTCTTATCTTTTGAGGACCCCTGTGACTTTTCTTGTGTGAACTTATTATAGTTGTTTATTGATTTTGTTTCCTTATTTTGTGGGCTAAACAACAAGATTTGAGTAAAGTAATGGTAATTGTTAAGTTCCTATAGATTCGGTACTTACTATTCTTTATACTATTCGATGGGTACACTTGCCCAATTGCATGGTTTTAGTGTTTGTCATTTTAATTTAAAGCATGGTTGTTTGTCGATTTGTTGATAATATTTCAAACACGAAAAACGTACAACAAGTGCAAGGAACCAAAGTGGTGTTTGGTGATCGGTTGAACAAAAGGCCATGTAGTTTGAGGAGATTTGTTATATGAGAAGCTAAATGGTGTTTGATGGTTGGCCACATTAATTATATAGTCTAAGATAATTGGTTGCATTTGTGAGATGGCAATTCTATAAAATTCCCCTCATTTTTACAAGATTAAACAAGCTTCCACAAGAAGTTTTGATTGCAAGATCTATGTATTTCATGAAAAATGTGAAGGCAAATTAATTAAGAAAGGAAGAGAAGTGGCGGTAAGAAGGCCACCAAGGCAACTGACCAAGGGAGGAATAAAAAAGAGGGAAAATGAGGGGAAAACAAGAATTATTTGTAGACCATTCTTTAATTCATGGAAATATTTATCTGGGTGTATGGAAACTAAATGGACTCATTTGATTGGTTGCATGAAAAGTTGCGTGGGATTATATGATTGGTTGCAATGATGTTAAATGGCTTTATTTGGTTGGTTATATGATTGGTTTCATAGAGTTGTTTGATTGGTTAAGAGGAGTTAGGGGAATTCTATGAAATTTCTAAAGGTTTTCATAAAATTCAACAAATTTCTACAAAACTCCATTGGTTTTCCAAGTGTCCAAAAACCATTCATAACCTTTAATTGATCACATGTTAATTGTAGCTATAAATATAGTATGGAGGGCTTGTGGGGGCCATTTTTGGCCACAAAAATTCTACAAAAAAAAAAAAAAAAGATAGAGTATTGTCCAGAGAGAAAGAGAGAGAAGAGGTAGAATAGAGTTTGGTCCATTGTTAGGCTTGAATTTGATGCGTAAATTTTGGGTGTATAAGAATCAATAAATTTAAATCCATCCATAGTCAAGTTTTAATTATAACATTAATCCTAAATTACATATATGAGGAAGTATACTCATGGCAAGAATAGTATAGGGAATTAACGAGTATCAATCCTCAAAGGAATAAGTACACACTAATCACTTTTTATTCATTATTTAACCGACTTAAAAAAGTGATAAAATGATAAAAAGAAAAATAAAACAATTTGCACTACTCAAGGATGTAGGAATATGCAATTTAGACACCTATCCTAGATAATATGACAATGAATCATTTAGTAACTATCTCAATTAATTATTATTTTGAAATCATGATGCGTAAATTTTGGGTGTTTAAAAATCATTAAATTTAAATCCATCCCTAACCAAGTTTTAATTATAACATTAATCCTAAATTATACATATGAGCAAGTATACTCATGGCAAGAATAGTATAGGGAATTAACGAGTATCAATCCTCAAAAGAACAAGTACACACTAATAGCTTTTCATTCATTATTTAACCGACTCAACAAAGTGATAAAATGATAAAAAGAAAAATTAAAAAATATGCACAACTCAAGGATGTAGGAATATGTAATTTAGAAACCTATCCTAGAAGATATGACAATGAATCATTTAGTAACTATTTTAATTAATCATTATTTTGGCATCATGAAGGAATTAAAATAGAGTTCAATTGTTTCTCAAATTATGAACTCACTATCTCATGATTAAATTAGTAGATTGTCCAATCAAACTAGCATAACCAAAAAGATGCATTTAACTCATTCTTCAACAATTATCCCTATACTGTAGGTAATAATGAATATGAAATTAGCCAATACCCTATACTTCAGGTGAAGTTAGCTAATCTTCAATTACTTCGGTTTATTGTCTTAACTTCGTTTCCCAAGTCCGTTAAGAAATAACAAATATGAAATTAATGAAATTAAATTAACTCCTAATATTGTTTCCCAAGTCATTTAGAAGTGAATCTAATTTTATCAACTCTTCCATAATTAAAAGTAATCAAGCACCAAGAATTATAGAAAATTGTTCAAATAGCTAAATTAATCCAAAAATCATGAATCCCAAAATAATGTCAAACTACAATGAAAATATTAATTACATAATTATTCTAGAAAAAGAAAACAAAGGTAAAAGAAAGAAATCATAGACAATCACTCATTCTTCTCTTTGAAAACCTCCTTGAATAATGCCTCTTGATTGATGAATCTCTTCTTCTTGTGAGTGATTGACAATTTTGATCCTTGGATTAACACCTTTTCCTTGTGTTTTCCTTGATTAAATAGGCTCCCAAGAGGCCAAAATTTGTTCCTAAAGAGTTTTGTGCCAAGTAGAAGTTGAAAAATACCAAAACTTTTTAGAAATTACTAAATCTATGCATGAAAGGAAAATTCACCGAATTAGGTAGACCAGGGCCAGCACCAGCCGTGCTCTAGTCAGCCCTGTCATTCTCTATTTTTTTCTTTGCAATCCCTAGTTTTTTCCAGAATGGTGCCGACACCGGCTCCATGGGACACGGCCGGTGCCAGCCGTGCACTGGACGGTGATAGAAGCCAAAACATATTTCAAATGGTTAAATGTTGAATATGAAGGAATATGGCTAGTTATTACACTAAATGTATCGCAAATCATCCTCAAATAACTAGAAAATTATTAATGAATTTAGCCTATATCACAAACCCCCACACTTAAACCTTTGCTTGTCCTCAAGCAAAGCACTTTAAAACAAGGAAAAACATAACAGTCTTTCAAAAAGTTTAATTATAAAAAAGCCACAATTGACTTTCAAAGTTTAGATATGACTTTGCCATTCTTTACAACCCTTGAAAACATTCACAAATTGAAGTATTAGTTAAGACATATCAAAGCCCTTGAAGTCATATTAAGTAAGTTTGTACTTTAGTCTAAGAAAATTATTTCACCCTTCAAGCAAAAATATAGATAATAAGAATCATACAAGTCTAGCTATCTACTAACTCAAGAATTATGAATCCAAAAATTATGCAACTCAAGTCATGGTTCAAGGAAAACAATACAATTTTTCTCTCAAAATTTATTTAATGACTTAGAGAATTGATAGCCTCAAGTGAATGGATTTCTCTTCACTCACCGTATTGGCCCATTTATAGTCATCACTCATCATCATTCAACACTTTTCTCTCTTCCTTTTACTTTTGGGAATTAATAGCCTCAAGAAAGTGGATTTCTTTTCACTCAAAAAGCGCTTTCTCGCTTTCAAAGATGAAATAATTTTTTCAACTCATTCTACTCATTTTTTCAACTCACAGTTAGTTCTTTTCACTCAATCTTTCCACTCAAAGAGTTTTTTTCACACATTCCTTATCACAACCAAAGGTAAAGCAAAGTTTAGACTCATAATACAAGAGTTGGCTAACAACTTTCCGCACATTTATCACATTATCTACATTCAAACTAGATTAATTAAATAATATTAAAAAACTATTGCATAAACAAGATTAACCAAAATTCTCAAGTCTTAACATATCTCATCTAATAAACCAATTTATTGTTAATAAAAATCCACCAAGTGAATGACAAAACTCATATCCAAGAAAGAAAGAAAACTAAAACCTTACTAAAGCAATGAAAACCACAAAAATTTTGAATAATTTCAGCAGCATATGTATAGCACAAAGCTAAAGTACATGAAAAATATCTTCAATACTAAACTCTCCCCCGCCACACTTAAACTAGACATTGTTTGCAATGGCAAAAAATATAACAGGGAAAGTAAAGCTAACGGACCAAAATAAATAAATGGAAAGAATACAGAAAAGAAAATACTTCCATTACGGAGTAGTTTCAACACATGTGAATCCATCAAAAGGAGTCATTGGGAAAATGTACCTAAATAAAAAACACAAAAGAAAAATAGAAGACATAAATCTAGAAAAGGCAAAGAAAATCAAAAGAAAAATAGTACAAAGAAAAAGAAGTAAAAATGACCAAAGGAAAATCATGAATCATAGAGGGTAACATTGAGATACTCTAAAGTGCTAAGTTCTTCACGCAAATATGGTTTCACTCAACTTCCATTTACCTTAAAGTTCCCCTTAGTTAGGTGAGAAACCTCAATAACTCCAAACAAACAAACTCGATGTATCTTATATGGCCCCGACCACTTGACTTGAACTTACCCACTGAGCCTAGAATTAAATAATAACATCCTATCCCCTTCTTTGAACTCTTGAGGGGAACGAATATACCTAACATGCCAATGTTTCATCTTATCCTTGTAAATTTCAGAATTATGGTAAGCATCATTACGCCATTCTTCCAACTTATTTACTTGAAGCAATATCCGTTGTCCTACGAGTTAAAGATAAAAATTGACAAGTTTAATTACCCAATGAGCCCTATGTTCAACTTCCATCGGTAAATGACATGACAACCCATACACTAATCTATAGGGGGTCGTACCAATAGGAGTTCTGAAAGCAGTCCTATAAGCCCAAAGAGTATCATCTAATTTCAAACTCCAATCTTTTATTGTATGATTAATCACTTTCTCCAAAATTATTTTTAACTCTCGGTTTACCACCTCAACTTGGCCACTTATTTGAGGGTGATAGAGAGTAACAAACTTATAAGTGACACCTAAAGGTTTGAGAACTTTATTCAATTGAGTATTACAAAAGTATGTTCCCCTATCACTAATGAGTACCTTAGATACACCAAAAACGGGTGAAAAGTTTTTTAAAAAATTGATTACAACTCGAGCATCATTAGTTGACAAGGCTTGCACTTCAACCCACTTCGACACATACTCGAATGCAACCAAGATGTATTTGTTACCCAAAAAATTAGGAAAAAGGCCCATGAAATCTATCCCCCAACAATAAAAAATTTCACAAGCTTGAAAATTTTGTAATGGCATCTCATTAGATTTGGAAATGTTACCCATACATTGACACCTATCATAATTTTGAACAAATTTGTGAGAGTCCTTAAAGAGTGTTAGCCAATAAAATTTAGACTCAAGCACCTTTTGTGAAGTGTTATTAGCTTGGTAGTGGCCTCTTGCGGGTCCTTTATGACAATGTTTCAAGATGTTCGTACTTTCTACGGAATCCACACATCTTCGAATAATTTGATCCGCACAGCACCGAAATAAGTAAAGATCTTCCCAAAAATAATGCTTTACTTCGAAGAGGAATTTCTTCTTTTGTTGTGCAATGAAATCTTCAGGAATAATTCCTGCAACCAAGTAATTAGCAAAATCTACAAAACAGGGAGTTTGAGAAATCTCACTATCAAGAAGTAGAAGTTGTTCATCCGGGAAGATGCCATTGATATCTCCTATTGCCAATAGTTCGAAGTTGGGATTTTCTAACCTAGCTAAGTGATCCACAGTCAAATTTTCTGCTCCTTCTTTGTCCCTAATCTCCAAGTAGAATTCACAATGACTTTGGACAAAACAAGATAAGAACAGAATTTGTCAAAAGTAAACATTATTGCACTCAATTCTTTCTCCGTTGTGATGTAGTTCTCTTATACCGCCGTAAGAGTTTTGCTTGCATAGTAGATTGGTTGAAAATGCATATTCCACCTTTGTCCAAGCACCACATGTAAAACCCTACCCTAAAATGGCCTGGGAGCATGCATTGCTTCATTTATGTGTAAATATGGTCTTAATTAATTTTAATCTTATATATGCTTATTGAGCATTTTAATTGAAACGTTAGTACCCTGTGATACCCTATTTAGCTTAAATGTCTTTAGGCTACGAATTTATTCTGGATAGATAAGTTATCATAAGGAGAGATTAAGTTCAAGATTTAGATTTATGGAAATATTCATATGTTTTAAAGTATAATAATTGTGGAAGTTTATTGGGTAGAGTATTGGAATTTTAGTTGGGTAATTAGAGTTCCAATTCAAGCTATATGAATATTAGGTAATTTGATTTAGTAGTTAATATAAAAAATAAAAATTATTTCCTATTTTGTTCCAAGAATAATATTCTTAAGTGGAAGGATTTCTTTTTTACCATTCCAAATTATTCTCCTAATCGTCACTTACATTGTTTGGTGAAAAAAGAACTTTTCTTTAAATAAAAGTAAAATCATAATTTCCTTTTTCTTCTAATTCAAATTGAAATTCTTTCCTTATTTGGTTTTGAATCAACCGGCCAAGGCATAGGGATAATTCCCTAATTCTTTTCAAATTTAGGAAAAAAATATGCTATGTGGAAAACCTACCAAGGCTGGAATTATTCTTTCCATCCCATGGATTTCGAGATTTTGAATCTTAAGGGAAAACAAATATCTTTTTCCTTAATTTATTTACTTACCAATTCTTTTCCTTTGTTATATACTAGTTCCCATATTAAGTTAGGTAGGTTGTCCTTCCTACAACAGTCCTTAGTATAGCTGTAGTCCCATATTTTCCTCTTCAATTTTAGTGACAAGTGTGTGATAATTATTTCTTCTACAGCTAGATTTATTCACCCTTAGGATGTCCGAAATTAAGGAACCCCAGCATGATTTTATTCTTTCAAAAGTTTACCATATGCGTGTAGGTATATATATATATATATATATATATATATATATATAACTATTTAGATATGAGAATACAAGTATATATCCTATTTTGTGTTTTGATATGAGCTACCAAAATCCTTCTGTTTGCATCTTAACGTCGGCTTTTACAGATTAGGAAACCAACAATTGATTTATTTCTTCCTCAATTCTTACTCATACGAATTCCTTTCTCCCATGGTCACCCCATTCCTCTATTAATCATTCAGTGCAATTGAGAGCTTTTGGTTTCCAAAATTTCGGTCAGCAAAATAGGTCGCAACTCTCACTCTCCTTGTGTGTGCTGGTCGAAAGCTGGAAGGGTAGATAAGGAGGAAAACTCCTTTAATTCAGCCAGCTATTTGATAGATATGATAGATGAGCTATTGGCTCTTGCATTCTAGGCTAGCTAGGAGTCCTATGGTCTCCTAACTACTCTATTGTAATCCGCTAGTTGTGTATAGGTCATCTGATAGCTTCTTATATAGATACGAAGCTATCTAAACATCTAAGGGATGTACAGTGGTTATATATATATATATATATATATATATATATATATATGAACTCAGAGGCACGAAAGATATAGCCTTTATTATGAATTCTTCTTCTGGTTTAAACTCCTTGTCTAACTCTGAATAAGTTCTCTCACATGGTATTAGAGCCTTCCTCCATGACTATTCCCAGTTTTTCCATTACTTCTTTGCCAACCACGTTTAATATTTCTCACTTGTTCCCAGTTCCCATGGAACGAAATTCTTATCTGTGTTGGCGATCTCAATTTGAGAATATCCTTGACATACATGACCTCAAAGCTTTAATCTATTCAAACAAATCTGTAGTAGAAGACACTTCTTCTGCTTTTGCTCTATGGACGAAAGCAGACAAACTTGTCCTCAATTGGATCAAGGCTACTGTCTCTTCCTCTATTCAAACTCTTCTTCTACCTTGCTCTACTGCGTATGAAGCCTGGAAATTGCTTGACCGTTGTCTGTCTCCCCTCTCTAAGGCACATATCCGAACACTCCGGGATCAATTGTGCACCCTCAAATAGGATACTGAGAAGCCAATCGCTGATTACCTTCTCCATGCTAAATCCATCTCAGGCTCTCACCACAGCCGGCTCTTCTGTTCCCAAAACCGATCACATTAAGTATATCATTGGTGGTCTGGGTGATAAGTATAAGGAGTTTGCAACTTCTCTACATCTTCATCCTACTCTAATCTTTAATGAGTTTTATGATCTTGCCATTCAGGAAGAACATCTACTAAAGAAAATGTCCACTCTCTCCATCTCCAGCGGTTCAGCCATGACTGCCAACCGGACTTCCAGCACTGCTGCGTTTTCCACAGCCCGCTCTTTCTCGTCTTACAGGGGTCACAATCGTGGCAGAGGCAGAGGTCATGGTAGAAATTATAGCTATCACTAACACCATAGAGCTTCTGTTCTGCACCACTCTTCAGATCATCGCCCACCATTGCTTCTAATACCAGCTTCTACTTATTCAGGAGCTCAATTCCTTGTTATTTCGGCTTCTGTAAACACGACTGTTATGTGCCAAATCTGTAACAAGTCTGGACATACCGCATGGGTCTGCTATAACCACCAGAATAAGGCTTATTCTATAGATTTTATTCCTAGTTCTTCAACCTCTGGACCCGAAAACACTTCTTGGTGTCTTGATTCTGGAGCTACTCACCACATGGCTCCATTTGTGTCATCCTTGTCTCAAGCATCTCCTTATCATGGTTCCGACACTATTACGGTTAGAAATAGATCTCAACTTCCCATTACTCATGTTGGCTCAGGTTCTCTTCCTACCTTTTCTAATCCTCTCTTTCTAAATGGTGTTCTTTGTGTGCCTTAACTTCGCAAAAATCTCCATTCTATTCAATGATTTTGTGCGCGACAATAACTGTTTATTTGAATTGGCATCTGATGGTTTTGCTATTAAGGATACACAGACGCGTCACCCTCTTCTCCATGGCAGTAGCAACGGTGGTTTATATCATCTTCGCAACCAGGTTTCTTCTCCAGGAATTTCTTCGTTTTAAGGTGAACGATCCAATTCCAAAACTTGGCATGCTCGTCTTGGTCATCCTTCCAATAGAGTTTTATAGATTTTGTCTAATAAGTATAGCTTGCCTATTAAAGGTTCTATTTCTGATAATCATGCCTGTCATGTTTGTCCCTTAGGCAAGTCTTGTCAATTACCATTTGACACCAGCCAATATACTGCTAAACATTCACTAGACTTATTGCATCTTGATGTTTGGGGTACTACACCTATTTTGTCTCACTCTGGATATCGATATTATTTGTCAATTGTGGATAATCATACCAGACATACATGGTTGTACCCTTTAGCCAAGAAATCTGATACATTTTCTATTTTTCTTGTCTTTAAGAAGCACGTTGAAAACTTTTTATCTCGTTGTATCTGTTACTGTTGTGCCCTAGAGGCAATCACTTGTACCATGTATATTGCATATTAAATTAATAAGAGGCATTCTTTATCTTTCAGCTTTATTGTTATATCTAAATATGTGTACAAACCGTTAGATAAAGTCCCTAGTACAACACAGTGTTAAGGAAATCATGATAGAGATCATGATGTGAGATTCCTACTACACTATGCAGTGTTTATACTTAAATAATCCCCAGTCATAGTATTAATAAGATGTGACATTATTAATACACCAAGACTGGCACATTTTATATCTCTTGATTGGATCAAGCGGTGGTTCTCATATCCGTGGGTATTGGGATACTCAGGATTAACGTGTGGATGCTTATTTTGAAACAAGTTCATTGGATGACCAAGCTACGAGATAATCACTTGGATAACTATTTAGTGCCAGTGATAGAATCTTATTATAGCAAGTGTGCAAGTATCCTTAGACTTGAGATCTCCAAGATACTTTGTTTATCGAGCGTTGTACTTTAATTCTAATATTTGGAGTCTTATCTAGGACCGCCTATGGGATGGATATTGGGTACAACGTAAAGTAAACGAAAGTAGTTGAGAGGGTTAATAAAGGATTCACCACTCCTAATAGTAGGAGAGTATATCTCAAGGACACTTGTAGAAATCATTACTCATGAAGTCCTTGGCCAAGGCGACTATGTGATGGAAATGGTTCCAATTGATACACATATCGAGTAATGGATTTCTTGAACAAGTACTAAAATATTTGGGCCAGTATTAATAATATTCTGGAGGGAGTTGGCACTAATTCCATGCTCTAGACAGGATGAGATATTGTATGTTGAAAGGAGTTTATTGCACTGATAATTTGCTATTGAAAGGTTCATGTCAAGCCACTTGACTTTCTGGACTTTTGGGTGGTCAAGAGTCATTGGTAGATGTCGCTCTTGATATGCTAAATATGAATTTATTAATTTATTAATTTATTAATTAGAGAATTAATAAATTTAATCCTTTATTTTATTAAGGATTATTAATTCTAATATTGTTAGAATTAATTCATATTATGTTATGCTACCAATAAGACCAGGAAACCTAATGGGTCACACACAATAAAGGTTTGAATGCTCAAATATATTATTTGATAATATTGTGGGATTAATTAAGAGAAGGGAATATATTTATAGGTGAATTATAAGTTTGTTATAATTCATGGGACCTATTTGTAATTAAGTAAACTTTAAGGACCAATTTGTTGACGATTGGATGTTGAAGGACTAAGTTACAATTTATGGTAATTATAAATCTATAAATATAAGGAAACAGTTTCCTTAGGGTTGGAGACAGACCAGTCACGCAATAACAGAGAAACCGTTTCTCTGCCACTCTCTTGATCAAACCCCAGCCGTCTCTCTTCTTGATCAAAACCCTAGCCTCCCGAATTCTACTAGCATAGAATTGTGAGATTGTGAGCATTCAGCCTTGTGTGGATTATCATTAGAGGGAGTTCTTTCTTGAACTTCAATTGAGCTGCAGTGAACGGTTTTGGATAATCTGGATCGCGCCTGCGTTCTTGTTTCTGAAATTTTTGAATTCCGGCTTCACGAGGTAATAAACGCAATCTTCTCCTTTTTCCCGTTTCTATTGCAAACTCGTGATCCATGGCTTGGATTTCTTTTTGTTTTTCGCTGCGCTTAATCTGATTATGCATTATAGAAATCCTACAGTATCAAATGCATCCAAACCGATAGGGGGAGTGGGGGGGGGGGGGGGAGAATTTACCAATCGGCTATTTGTTAACTTCTTGAAAGAACAGGGTATAATACACTGGATCTCTTATCCTTATACTCCCTAACAAAATGGAGTAGTAGAACGAAAGCATTGTCATATTGTCAGTATGGGGTTGTGTCTTCTTTCTCAGGCTAGCGTACCGTTAAAGTTTTGGGTAGAGGCTTTCTCTACGGCTGTTTTCCTCCTAAACCGATTGCCCATAAAATCTCTTGAGTACACTACACCATTGGAATGTCTTACTAGGCAGCACCCTGATTATTATTTTCTTAAAACCTTCAGATGCACTTGTTTTCCATAATTAGTTCCTTATAGTAATCATAAACTCTCTCGCAAGTTTGCTAAATGTGTTTTCTTAGGATATGATCTATCTTATAAGGGATACGAGTGCATGGAGCTTCCTACTGGGAAAAAGTTTCTCACCAAACATGTCTTGTTTGATGAAAACTCATTTCCTTATCATGTGGATGCTTCACCACCCACTACCTCTAGCTTACGATTATCCTCTCCATGTGCTCAATCTAACTTGAACAATGGCCAGTCTACTTCCACATAATCTTCTTTAGTTCCAGTGGATAATCTGGCTCAGCCCCTGTCTCCTGTTCAAACCACAGATAATCCACCGCAAGACTCTTCTGTATCAACTCCACTTAGGTCTTCCACCACTGATGGCTCTTCTTCAAGTAACACAGATTCTCCTCCTCCAAAGAAATACAAGAGTATCAATGAATTAGTTTATGGTATTACTTCTTATCCCTTACCTGAAGCTTTGTCAGCTGAACTCATGAATTCCTCTTTTTCTAAACCTACATGCTGTAAACAAGCAACTAAGTTTCCTCATTGGCATGTTGCAATGGAGGATGAGTATACAACATTGTTAAGGAACTGCACATGGTCTCTTGTTCCGACTACTTTCTCAATGAACATTGTAGGTTGTAAATGGGTCTATAAGGTCAAATGGAAAGCCGATGTCTCTATAGAGCGATATAAGGCTTACTTAGTTGCTAAAGGTTATAGTCAACAGGAGGGGATTGATTACAATAAGACTTTCAGTCCTGTGGTGAAACCTTCTACAATCCGAGTTTTTCTCTCTCTCATTATTTCTCACCAATGGTCTTTTAAACAACTGGATGTTTGCAATGCTATTCTCAATGGGTTTCTTACTGAGGAAGTCTATATGGCTTAACCACCAGATTTTTCTGATCCTCTTAAACCTCAATATGTTTGCAAGCTTAACCCTGCTCTCTATGGGCTAAGGAAGGCACCCCGTGCATGGTATCATAGACTACATCAGTTCTTGTTACAATAAGGTTTTTTCAATAGTCGTTGTGATGCATCTTTATATATTCGGCATACTTCTAGTTGCCTCTTACTTGTTTTGGTTTATATTGATGATTTCATCGTCACTAGCAATGATTCTTCCATGGCTGGCCAGTTCATTGATCGCTTTTGTTCTACCTTTGATAGTCATCAACTTGGTGATCTTAGCTTTTTCCTTGGTATGGAGGTATATGTTAGTGTTGTACCCTAGAGGCAATCACTTGTACGTTGTATATGACATATTTTATTTTATAAAAGGCATTATTTATCTTACAGTTTCTTTTGATTACTTTTGAGTAATATAACTATTCGTTAAAGTCCCTAGGACAACACTGTGTTAAGAAAATCATGATAGAGATCATGATATGAGATTCCTACTACACTGTATAGTGTTAGTACTTAAATAGTCCCTAGTCGTAGTATTAATGAGATATGACATCATTAATGCGCAAAGACTAGCATGTGTTAAACTTCCTGATTCGATCAGGTGGTGGTTCTCATATCTGTGAGTATTGAGATACTCAAAGTTAACACGTGGATGCTTGTTAGTGGAACAAGTTCATTGGATGACCTACCTATGAGATAATTATATGGATAACTATTTAGTGCCAGTGATATAATCTCAATATAGCAAACGTGCAAGTATCCTTAGACTTGAGATCTCCAATGTACTTTGTGTGGTGAGCCTTGTGCTTTGATTCCAATCTCTGGAGCTCGATTGAGGGCCACCTATGGGATGGATATTAGGTACATTGTAAGGTAGATGAAAGTAGTTGAGATGGTCAATAAAGGATTCACCACTCCTAATAGTAGGGGCGAATATCTCACGGCCACTTGTAAGAATTACTACTCAAGAAGTCCTTGGCCAAGGCGTATGTGCATTGAAAACAGTTCCAATTGATACACATCTAGAGTAGTGGGTTCCTAGTACAAGTATAATTATATTCGGGCCAGAATTAATATATATTTTGGAGGGAGTTGGCACTAATTCCATACTCTAGACCAAATGAGATTTTGTATGGTGAAAGGAGTTAATTGCACTGTAGTTTGTTATTGAAGGGTTCATGTCAATCCATTTGACTTCTTGGACTCTTGGGTGGTCATGATGTGTTGCTAGATACCGCTCATGATCTGGGAATATGGGTTTATTAATTGATGAATTAATAAACCAATCTTGATTAGAATTAATAGGATTAATTCTAATTAATTAAGGATTATTAATCTCAAAGACGTTTGGATTAATTCATATTCGCTACCAATTGACCGGGAAACCTTATAGGTCATACACAAAAAAGGAATATATACTTAATATGTTATTTGATAACATAGTGGGGTTTATTGCGAGAAAAAGAAGTTGATGTAACCAAATTATAATTAGTTATAATTTATGGACTAATTTGTAATTCTGAGAACTTGATGGGTTCCAATTGCAATTGGAGAATTGCAGTTGTTTGTTTGGAATTCTAAGATGGTTTTACTGTTGAGGTTTTCAGGTGACCCAAGAGGCACACATGAAACAAAACATGAAAACCAAAGGTCACTTGAAACAACTCCAAAACAACATAAAACCAAAATGCACACAAGAAGATAAAGATATGATCTTTTGTTCTCTTCACCCTCTCTCTTTCGTGAGCTTCTTCAAGAAGAACACAACCCTTCTTCTTCTTCTTCTTTCTCTGGTTTTTATTTAACAAGAAGAACAAGAAAACCCCAGCCATCGTTGTTGTTTTCTGCCAGCACAGAAAAATCTTGGTGCTTGAGTGTATCCTCTGTGTGAATTACTATTAGAGATAATCACACACTGTGATTATAGTGGATGGACATACAACCTCTCGTGGTGATTCTTCAAGAGGATTGCTGGATCGCGCCACAATCATCATACTTGAAGAAGGAAAGTTTTGTTTTCCACACAAACAAAGAAAGGTAAAAGCTGTTATCTTTATTATTATTTTTTTGTTCTCTTTATATGTCTCATTTTCCACACATATGCAGATCCTGCGATGGTATCTCATTCTTATTCTTCCACTGCGCCACATATGATACGCGAGAGATACCCAACAGTATATCGCACTCAGGACTCTCTATCCTTGTCCCAGACTCGCTATGCTATAGATCTACTAAAGCGCTTCAATATGTTACACTGCAAACCATGTTCAACCCCGTCTATTCCTTTGTCCCATCTCTCTTCCTTCTCAGGTGAAACTCTTTCTAATGTCACCAAGTATCGGAGTATGGTAGGGGGTTATAGTATCTAACTCTTACCCGACCAAATATTACATTCACTGTGCATCAAGTCTGCTAGTTTCTTCATCAGCCACGTACCACCCATCTTCAAGCAGTTAAGCAGATATATCATTACATCAAAGGCACCTTAGAATATGGTATTTCTTTTCAGAGTTCCAACTAGATGACCTTGCATGCCTTTTCTGATTCTGATTAGGCATGTGATCCTGATGACCGTCATTCCACCACTGGTGCATGTCTCTTTCTTGGGCCTAATCTTATTACTTAGACTGCAAAGAAGCAATCTGCTATATCTCGTTCCAGTACTGAGGCTGAGTATCGTGCATTAGCAACCACCACCACTAAAATTCGCTGGTTTTGTTATCTCTTTCGTGAACTTCGTCTCTTCCTTCGTACTATCCCTCTCTTCTACTATGATAATATTGCGATCTATATAGCTGCCAAACCTGTCTTTCATGCTCGCACTAAACATATTGAAGTTGATTATCATTTCCTACGTAACTTGGTCATTCGCGGCGCTCTCTGTATTCAATATGTTCCATCTGATGCTCAATTAACTGATGTCTTTACCAAGTCTCTCCCTTGCGCTCATTTTTCTTCCCTGGTAACCAAGCTTCATCTTCATGATGTTCCATCTCCCTTGAGAGGGCATGATAGATATGATAGATGAGCTACTGCATCTTGCATTCTAGGCTGGCTAGGAGTCCTATGGTCTGCTAACTACTCTGTTGTAATCTGCTAGTTGGGTATAGGACATCTAATAGCTTCTTGTATAGATACGAATCTATCTAAACATCTAAGGGATGTACAGTGGTTATATATATATATATATATATATATATATATATATGAACTCAAAAGCACGGAGGATATAGCCTTGATTCTGAATTCTTCTTCTGGTTTAAACTACTTGTCTAACTCTGAATAATTTCTCTCACACTATTAACCCATCTAGCCATGGAAACTTCCTCATACGTCGAAACCCAAGCCTTCTCTGCTACCATTCCCTCCTATTTGTGCGAAAACACCACACCCACAGCATGAAGTCTGCCAAGCCTTTTCCCTTTAGTACACACGGACTGAAACAGTCCAGTCACAACCGTATTGAGCTTCTCAATTTCAGTTGCCTTTTCTGTAAAACAACATGCATATCAACCATCCATCTTTGTCATCTTTCCACTGAGGTACAAACCCAAAGCATAACAGAAACATTTTCTTCTCGTTCCCTCATCCTTTGGCTACTATAACTGCTACCCACACACAACACAAAAGCTATTCGGTCCACTTATGCAATAGTGGAACCAAAAGCTTCCTTCCTCTCTCTCTCTCTCTCGGCTTTACTTACCATAAATCGTTTCCCAAATTTCTCCACATCCCACAAATTGCTCAAGAATTTTCCCTTTTCCATCTTCCTTCCAATCAACCGAAATCCCCCTTGGAGTACTGATTCCCTCTTAGTCCCTCTATTCTCCCTTGAACCCTATCCACACAAACCCTATCCTTTCTTTTCCCCTGTCATAGTATCTACTTCTAGCTCCCCTCAAAACTGAAGCAAACGATAAAGCATCAGCCATTGCAGACTGTTCTTCATAAGCAAGGTTAAGGTAACATCTTCATTTTTGCTCATTTCTCTCGGTCACCAAGGATAAGCCGAGGCTTCACTCTTCTTCAAGTAATTCCTTGACCATTGAATTTTTTTTTTTTTAATTTTGGAGATTAAAAGGTGTAGCTAGTAGATATCTTATTCTATGATGTGATGAAGTGATTCACATGGGTTGTTGGGGTGACATATAAATATATATATATATATATATATATATATATATATATATATGGCTTTGTTATGTTGTTAGTGAAGTGTATATTTATATACATATATAAATATATATACACCAATATTTAGTGGATTGTTTAACGTCACTATGTGAATTTGATATTACAATAATTATTTTTCCTATGAATTAGGTATTATATATATATATATATATATATATATATATATTCATGTACATATAAATATATTACCAACTAATAATTTATTTTGAGTTTAATTACTAAATATTGATTTACAAATATTCAGTCTATCTATTTTCCTTTAACTCTTTTATGTTGGATGCCAAAATAAAATGTTGAATTAATTTGAATAATTTATTTTAAAAAAACCCTTATATAATTATTTATTAACCAATTCGAGTTTTACTATATAATTTTGTATTAAATTGATTCCTATCGGTTTATCCATTAAAAATTATCTACAATTTTAATAGAGGCCCTAACTAAATATCTAATCAAATTTTGATAATTACTGTAAATGGTTGGTATATTTTATTATGCTTATACGACCGTTATTTTAAAGTTCATCATAATCTAGTATAGTGAGAATGCTATCAATAAATATTTATACATAGTCTTTTGTTGAACAAGGAAATTATTTACTTGATTAATTCTTCTTCTTCTTCTTATAGTCTTTTGTTGAACAAGGAAATTATTTACTTGATTAATTCTTCTTCTTCTTCTTCTTCTTCTTCTTCTTCTTCTTCTTCTTCTTCTTCTTCGTTCATGATAAACAGGAGGTGTCTCACTATTATAACCTATTATTGTTGAGATTAATAACATCATTATTTATTAATGGTTATTTATAGAGATACATGCATATAATATTATTGTTATTATTCGTACCTTATTCATTAATATTTATTCACCGATATGAATATTATACTAAAAAAATTATTATTCCATATTTAATATTGTTAGACGTCCATAAAATTATTATTTTTGCACTAGGCATTAATTTTTAAATTTTAATTATTGACTGATTGATGGATCCGTTTAATTATTGTTTGCAGCTACTATTGTCTGTTGTAAATACCAATGTATTCATTAATTTATTTACTATATTTTGGTAACATATATATATATATGTGTGTGTGTGTGTGTGTGTGCATATGTACATACATATATATAGACATATGTATATATATACATAAATATATACATATGTATGTACATATATATATATATATATGCATATGTGTGTGTGTGTGTCTGTATATATGTGTGTGTGTGTGTGTGTGTGTGTGTGTGTGTGTGTACACATATGCATATGTACCAACGTATATATGGTACATATGCATATGCATATATACATATACACATATATATATATATATAAATGTATATATATATATATATATATATATCTTTAGAATTATTTGGTAATACTGATGAATTGATTTAATTAATTATTGTTGTGATTACTGTTTAACTATAATGTATATACTTACTTGTGTACCTATTTATATACCTTTTAAAATTAATTATATATTATTCTCTAGACAATGTTTATTTAATTGTTAAACCATCTGGTTAGCTATGAGACCCATGTCATATATAGATAATTGATGTATTATAAGTATGATACTAGATGATTCAAGTTGATGCATAGAGGTTGTGACTGTAGTGTTGAAACTTATTATTACTTCAATTCTTATGAGCAACATAGTTTGTAATTTAGAATTTTAATTTCTGAATAGGTCAAGTTGCACACCAAACCCCTACCACCCAATAGTTTACACTACCTAGTGAATTCGATAGGTAAGTCCTTGCATTAAATATTTGATACTAAAACTCAGAATTGCAAGTCATTTGGAAAATGAATATTGTCTCAATGATGTGATTGTTTAGAATGGAAGCTTGACTATTTCTCATTAAAAACTTTTACACAAATAAAGGTTTTATTAGACAATCAATTTTCATTTGTAAAATGATTTTACCACAAATTATTTGAAAACCATGCTTGCATGATCAAAGAATATTGGAAATGTTTTCGTTGAGTTTGGATCTTGATTGATGTAGAGAAACGTTGAGTACTCGATAAGGGTAGGCCTCTGAGACTAACATTTGAATGGTTAGGCAAGTCTCTCAGTAGGAGGCCACCTCTGAGAGATGAACTCTATCTAGAAAAGATGACTATCCTGGTATGTTAGGCCAGTCTGAGCTAGCACCTCAGTCCAAGTGAACTGTTATTCTGGTGTGGGAATCTTGGCAGTTTGGGTAAGAGATGGAAGAGTATCTTATCCAGTGGGCCGTACACCCACTACACTATGATGCAGGGTTTCACAGTGTTTGTCATGCTACAGGGTTTCCTGGCAAGGCTATTATGCAAGGTTTCATAGTCGTTTATTTTGAGTGGTTTTTGCAAGTTACTTATTACTGTGATTTGACTTCGGTATGAAATACCACTCACTTCGGTTATGAAAAATGTTGGACTTGCAATAAATTTTTGGTAATTGGTTTTCAAAGTGCATTCATGAAAGCTATTTTGACTCAATCAAGAGTACATACAGGACTTACTGAGAAATTTCTTTCTCACATAATTTTCTCTATCATATTTCAAGAAGTACTAGACCTGAGGTGGGCATTTAATAGAGACGAGTGCTATCCAAATTTCGATGCTTTTGTTATTTATTCGTGAATGAGAGGATACTTGTTTATGTTAGATACTGTTTTTTTAAGTCTTGGATTTAAATTTGTACACTTTAAATTTCCTAGACCTTCTATTATGTTTTGATGGGATGTATTCCTTTTGTATTGGGTTTCATACTTTATCTATTTCACCTAGTTATAAAGACCCCTAATCCTCAGGACGGGATGAGATCCCTAACCCTCTTGGGTCACATATTAGCGGGGTGTTACAAGTGATATCAGAGACTATGTTTAGGCATTTTGACCAACATTAATGAAAAATACTTATTTAAGCATTTAAATCTGTTACTAACCTCATTTTTTGCGTATAGTTAGGATGGGTATATGAGATAGACACGGAAGAGTCAGATGACGAGTAGGCCTATGGGGCCTTCTGATCAGTGCTATGCCCTTGTGTAATACCTTGCATTTTACCTTTGATTGGCTGCTACTTGTAATAGGATAAGAATTTATATCAATGACTAAAACAAAAGATGATCAGTATAATGAAGCAGATGTTTTGGTATAATAATATTTTTTCGGGACTTAGATGTAATTATTGAATTTGTTCTACTCGTACCCTAAATCTTTGGAAGGCTACTACTATTATTAATAAAATAAAAATTTGAGGGTACACTGAGAAGAGGAATTGATCAGGCAATGAGACGCACGTTTTGATGAGAATTATGTTATTCGGGTTATCGGGGGCATTTTCGTCATTTTGACCACGCCCGCTGCTTTGACCGCAATTTGACCAAACTAAGAAAAAATTGAATAATTTAAGTATTACCAATGGATTCAATGAAAATTTTGGAGTTCAATGGTAAGGTAAAATATTTTTTCATTTCAGACCTGATTTTGGTCATTTTTGAGAAAACATTGAAAATGCGATCGAAAATTTGGACGTGTGGCATTTTGTGATTGGTAGCCATGAACATGTGTCAACTTATAAGAGGTTTCATGAAAAATTCATGCAAGATACATGGAATTAAAGAATTACAAAAAAAATAAAGAATGATGTGTACTTTTGTGATTGGAACACAGCATTTGTGGAGCTCAATTACTTACGGTCTTATACAATTTGATTGGCCAATATTTTGACCATTAAGAAGTGATTGAGTGGCTAAAAAATAGCCAGAAAATTGGCAGCCATACAAGAGAAATGAAGAGGAAATTTTGGGGAAGAAAATTAAGTGAAAGCTGTGTAATTTTTCAATTGGAACACACCTATATAGTAACAACCATACAATTAATAAAGATGAGAAATGAATGGCCAATATTTGATGAAGAATGGCGGTGAGAAGAGGTTGTTATACAGCCTGAATTTTGCCAGCATTGAGGAAAGATAAACATGATAAAAGAAATCAACAAGAGAGAGAAAAAAAAAAAAAAAGGTGCTAGTGTGTATTCTTGGTGAGGTGTGTGTTCTTGAGAGAATCTTAGAGAAAATCACACCAAGTAGCCTTATATACAAGGTAAAACCTCACCTTTCTAGAATTAATGTTGTTGTTAGGTGAATGATGACCATTTTAATGTGAATTTTAACATGAAAACATGATTTTCATGCTTTGATTTTAGATCAAAAGCTAGGGTTTATGAACTTTGTGTATGAACCTTGTGTATGTGCTGGCTACCTAGGGGGTTTATAGATAATGTTTTTGTAGGATTTCTAAATTAATTAATCAGATTAAACGCAGCGGAAAATAGCAAGAAATCTAAGCCATGGATCACGGGTTTGCAGTAGAAACGGGAAAAAAAAGAAGAAGATTACACTTATTACCTCTTGAAGTCGGAGTTTAAAATTTTCTTGTTCCAAGAACACAGGCGCGATCCAGATCACAAAACCGGTTCACAGCAGCTCAACTAAAGTCCAAGAAAGAACTCCCTCTAATGATAATCCACACAAGGTCCAACGCTCACAATCTCACAATTCTATGCTAGTAGAATTTAGGAGACTAGGGTTTGATTAATAAGAGAGAGACGGCTAGGGTTTGATCAAGAGAGAGGCAGAGAAACGGTTTCTCTGTTATTACATGAATAGTCTGTATATCTTGCCCTAAAGAAACCGTTTCCTTATATTTATAGATTTATAATTACCATAAATTGCAACTTAGTCCTTCAACGTCTAATTGTCAACAAACTGGTCCTTAAAGTTTACTTAATTACAATTAGGTCCCATGAATTATAACAAACTTATAATTCACCTATAAATATATTTCCTTCTCTTAATTAATCCCACAATATTATCAAATAATATATTTGACCATTCAAACCTTTATTGTGTGTGACGCATTAGGTTTCCTGGTCTTATTGGTAGCATAACATAATATGAATTAATTCTAACAATATTAGAATTAATAATCCTTAATAAAATAAAGGTAAATTTATTAATTCTCTAATTAATAAATCTATATTTAGCATATCAAGAGCGACATCTAGCAATGACTCTTGACCACCCAAAAGTCCAGAAAGTTAAGTGGCTTGACATGAACCTTTCAATAGCAAATTATCAATGCAATAAACTCCTTTCACCATACAATATCTCATTCGGTTTAGATCATGGAATTAGTGCCAACTCCCTCCAGAATATTATTAATTCTGGCCTAAATATTTTAGTACTTGTTCAAGAAATCCATTACTCGATATGTGTATCAATTGGAACCATTTCCATCACATAGTCACCTTGGCCAAGGACTTCATAAGTAATGATTTCTACAAGTAACCTTGGGATATACTCTCCTACTATTAGGAGTGATGAATCCTTTATTGACTTTCTCAACTACTTTCGTTTACTTTACGTTGTACCCAATATCCATCCCATAGGCAGTCCTAGATAAGACTCCAAAGATTAGAATTAAAGTACAATGCTCGTTAAACAAAGTACCTTGGAGATCTCAAGTCTAAGGATACTTGCACACTTGCTATAATGAGATTCTATCACTGGCACTGAATAGTTATCCAAGTGATTATCTCATAGCTAGGTCATCCAATGAACTTGTCCAAAACAAGCATCCACACGTTAATCTTGAGTATCCCAATAGTCACAGATATGAAAACCACCGCTTGATCCAATCAAGAGATATAACATGTGACAGTCTTGGCGTATTAATAATGTCCCATCTTATTAATACTATGACTGGAGATTATTTAAGTACAAACACTGCATAGTGTAGTATGAATCTCACATCATGATCTCTATCATGATTTCCTTAACACTGTGTTGTACCAGGGACTTTATCTAATGGTTTGTACACATTAATTTAGATATAACAATCAAAGTGAAAGATAAAGAATGCCTCTTATTAATTTAATATGCAATATACATTGTACAAGTGATTGCCTCTAGAGCACAACACTAACAGTTTTGTGTGAGGAAGAACTGAATATTCATGGTAGTTTGAAGGATTATTTTTTGTTGATGAGATGATGACCAAAGTAGAATGAAAATGGAAGTTACTTAGTTGGAAAAATGAATTATACTACCTTTTGATTAGAAGAAGTGAATTTATGTTGAATAGGCATGACTCTTGTGAGCTATTAGAATCTGAAAATTACAGAATCAAAGATGATTTGAAGGAAATTTGTGTGAATTAATGTTCCCAAGGTATTAAAGGCTAAAGGGAAGCAAGGATAGCATAAATAGTACAACTAGGGCAGTTTTTGCCCTGTATTATATCAAAGGAACTAAATACTTTGAAAAGGCCTACGTAGAAGTAAATTTAAGAGTCTTATGGTAACTTTAGTATATCATAGAGCCATATTGTAGTTGTGGACTGAAAGTTGTGTGCAAATAAAATTGTATGTCAAAGCAGCAAAATTTCAAGATTTTGCTTGGAAAGTGAATGAACTTAAGGAAGAATAATTGTGTGATTTTAGATGAAATGAATGGGAAATATGGAGTGAATCCCTTGTGCATGAAGGGGGGAAGGATATGGAAAACTAAAAATGAAAGAATTAAACAAACGATGAAAAAATAATGTGAACGGAAATTAAACGTTTTCCTTAACCGTCGGTCCCGTCGGCTAAATGTCGATTGGACGTCGACTACCTGTCGGGCACGTCAGCTGGAAGTCGGCTAACCGTCGGCTATTTTTCAATCAAACACGATTTAACATAAAAACTATATTTGGTATAGGTTTATCAATAAACGGCCAATGGTACGTTGAAAACGATAGAAATGGTAGTCGAATAGCCGTGAATAGGAAAAGTTAATTAGGACACAAGGTGGGTCCCTTTGATTTCTAAAACCTTTTGAAAGCTAATGTACTTTATTTTCCCATAAAATGCTATGTTTTATACCATTTTGGAAATCTCTGAATATATTTAATATTTTTCTGAACAAGAATAATTATTATGCCGCTTTGGACTCGAATGAACTTCAAATTTGGCTTGGAAATCTTAATGGATTATCAAAGCATGAATTTGTGAATTTAGTCCTTTTAGGATTAAAAACTTGTGATTTTCGGAAAATGGTAAATTTGGAAATCAGGTATTCATGAATTGATTAAAATGCCCTTATTGGAACATTTTATGAAAACATATTTAGAAACTTTGAATTTAATTCTCTTTTTGGATTAGAATTCTAGATTTCTTGAAATGGGTTCCTTTTAGAATCGGGTATTTTAAAAATGATCCAAATGTCCTTATTGGAATGTTTTATAGAAACTTTTGGAATTGGGTATTCAGTAAATGACTGAAATATCCTCATTTGAACTTTTATAAACACTCGTCAAATCGGGTAGGATAAAATGACCTGAATACCCTCGGAAAGTCTTTTTGGAATCAAGTATAGGTAAAATAACCCGAATACCCTTGGAAATGACTTTCGTGATAGAGTACTGAAACGATCATGTGCTTTCCTAATACAGTTAATGCTTTCTTGATATATTATAAGATGAATGTTACATTTCAATTTGAAAACATTATCAAGCACTCGATTTCTTGAATAACCTGGATATGAAATATCTCGTGTGATCTTTTCAATTTCTAAATCCCAGCTTTGGTAAAATATTTTCCTGATATGGAAAATGGTTTCCTGATGTGCTCAAGTGCAAGCCTTCTATATGGATTTGGAAACATGATAAGCAATATGAATCTTGATTTCTTGAACTTGTCCATCCCTGAACCCAATACATGAAAAACTTGAATACTTGGCGTAAGGACTAACTTGAATACTTGACATATGCACTAACTTGAATACTTGGCATATACACTAACTTGGCATATGCACTAACGTAAATACTTGGCGTAAGCACTAACTTGAATATTTGGCGTATACACTAACTTGAATATTTGGCATAAGCACTAACTTGAATACTTGGTGTAATCACTAACTTGAATACTTAGCATTAGAATAACTTGATTTAAGTAGTACGTTGCGGTGTACTTATCTTTCGACAACGCATAGTTGAGTGTTGTAGGCCACTATCTAAGCACAATGATACATGGCGCCGAAGGCGAAGCCTTGCGAGCTTTGCATACAGGCCGACCTTCCGTTAAAAAAGTGTCTGTGATTCTGAAATCAAGGGAATAATTTGAAACTGAAATAAAGTTTTCCAAAAATGATTGAGTCTAAATAAACTCTTCTTTAGAGAATTGCTTCATGTAGGAAAATTATATGCTTTTCCACAAAGGTTTTATATACTATTTTTTGAATAAAACGCTAGCACACACGTAACTTACTGAGCTTTACGCTCAAACGTGTATTATCTCTTTTGAAAATTTCAGGATTAGAGGTGCACCAAAGGCTCAGTGGACTTCCAAAGGCTCATGCTACATCTTGGACTTGTTATACCCGCGAGTATATGTATCAAAAGCTAAATTCTTGTACTTTTCTATTTTGGAAAAAAAAATTCACTATCTATTGAGTAAAGTTGTTATAAAGACCCCTAATCTGAGTAATTAGACAGGACGACTGAAGGACAAAAATGGCAAAAATGATCAAACCGAAAGCATACTTACACAACGAAAAATTTACTTTTATGTTTGAATGTCCTTATTATCACTGAAAAAGATGTCTATACAACGATGCTTGAAGCTGTTGGATCACGTTCTCGTAAACGTTGACTTCGTCTCATTCATGCGAAGCTTTTGAGCTTCTAAAATGGTGCCCTTTCCTCTGCCAGTGAAGCTCAGAGAAATGGATTCTCTATATTTTCTTGGCCTTTTCCTTTCTATCAATGAATCAAAAGCTAAAGCCTCAACTGCTTGATTTCCTTTTCAATTCATTTCATTGACCG
Source organism: Voacanga thouarsii (assembly GCA_026120185.1). Classification (NCBI taxonomy): domain Eukaryota; kingdom Viridiplantae; phylum Streptophyta; class Magnoliopsida; order Gentianales; family Apocynaceae; genus Voacanga; species Voacanga thouarsii. Next base: position 118,860 of record JANUWF010001752.1, read on the forward strand.
AGAGAAAGAGAGAGACCGACAACATGAAAACAGAAAGCACCATACTTTCTGTTATCCTTCACGCAAAACAACACATGATATATCCCGTATTAATTAATTTATTTAATAATTAATTAATTAATTTTTTAAATTTTATTCTATCCTTGGTCTTATTCATTAGGCCAGATAAAATTATTTACTCTTGGGCTTAAACACCCATAAATAATAAGACTCAATTATTTATTTTATGTGCTTCATTAAATAACCAAATAAATAATTAATAAGCCTAAATAGACCAATATAAAATTTCATACCTTTTATCTTGTTTATATCTAGATTAATTTTCTAATTATTCAATCTGAGCCTTGAGCCTGAATAATTAATTAACCAATTAAACTAGATAAAATATATACTTTATCTGGAGCTTTTTATTTTATTCTAGTCCAATAATAAATTAGACTAGTTAAATAAAATAAAATAAAACCCATAATTATCAAGGCCAATTCCTTATCCCAAATTTGTCAGTACTTAAGGGCTATTTTGAGGACCAAAAGACACATCGCCTTGACTACTAAAATGACCAAAATACCCACACTATATAAATAGCTATATTTTACATTTTAAATATTTCATCATATCACCATAAGGAAATGTTGACCCCAAGGATAATGCTGCATTAGCAAAGTCTTCGACCTACAAGTGTAATGACTAAAATATCCCTCTACGCATTGCCTACATTTAGAGAGGAAGAGTGTACTAACACTTCTCTAAAAGACATCTACCATCCTTAGACTTCTAGTCCAATGATCCACGACTCCTTGAATGTTTCCGCTTTCCAAGGGAGCTACCTTAAAGCAAACATCCAAGTTATGTTCCCCAAGGTCCTAGATATTTAGATCATTTGAATAGCCACAAGGGATGATATAGTGCAGAAGCTATCTTGTACAAGTTTGTCTTAACTAACTAGTTATATATACCCTACATACAAGTATATCGGCTCTACGATAGAACCTCAACTACATCATATCAAAGTACATGCTTCCAGCTTTGTCAGACTACGAACTCATACACAAGCAGTAGAGTATTAGTCTACGCTTTAACAGTACTATTCTAGGTTTCTTCTAAATAGTACTTTTAGAAACCACTATTACAAGTCCTGTTTTATGTATTTGAAATATGCTTATGCTATGAAGTGAGTGGACTACTCACTGGCTAAAAGTAAGCCATTCCCCATTTAAAATTTATAACACAATAACCTAAACATGATGAGATTCACATTCTCATCAATCGGTTAAGAACAAACGTTTATGTGTTAAGTAACCCGTGATCCATACCATACTGTGAAAGACCACCATTCACATGGATCACTTACTTAAACACAATAGGTCATTTCCAAACGTAAATCGTGCATAAATAAAATGTAAATTCACAAATAAATTTTTGAAAATAAATTCTTTTATTAATAAATTTGATAATTACATCAGAATCCTAGTCTAGAGGGCATACATTCTAACAATCTGTCACTTGCACTCTAGGACTAAGAAAGTTCATAGGTGCCCACCCCTATAGTGTCAAAGTATCTCTTGAAGACTTTCTCAGTTAAAGGCTTGGTGAAGGGATCTGTTAGTGTTCTCCAAGGCTATCTATTCCACTACGATTTCTTATCTCAAAATAAAATCTCGGATCAAGTGGTACTTCCTCTGGATGTGTTTCCCCTTCTTGTGGTTCTTGGGTTCTTTGGATTGTGAGACTGCTCCAGAGTTGTCGCAATACACCACAATCGGTCTGTCCATGTGTGGCACAAGTCCAAGTTCTGAAAGGAACTTTCGGAGCCAGGCTACTTCTTTGGATGCTTCTGAAGCTGCCACATACTCAGCTTCCATGGTTAAGTCCATAATATAAGATTGTTTGATACTTCTCCATGAAACAGCTCCTCCAGAAAAGGTGAAGACATATCCACTAGTGAATTTTCTCTCATCCATATCGGCCTGGAAATCTGAGTTTGTGTATCCAGTAAGAACTAAGTCGTCAACCCTGTAGACCAGCATTTAATATTTTGTACCATTGAGGTACTTGAGAATATGCTTTACAGCTTGCCAATGAACCTCCCCAGGGTTTGACTGATATCTACTAACTAAGCCTACGACAAAGTAGATATCTAGCCTAATGCACAGCATGGCATACCTCAAACTTTCCACAGCCGAAGCGTAGAGAATCCTACTCATTCTGTCTTTTTCCTCTAAGTTAGGACAATCCTTAGAACAAAAAGATAACTCATGTCTACAAGGAATTAGAGCTCCCATGCATAAGTCCATGCTAAACTTGGCCAACATCTTGTCAATGTATGTCATTTGGGATAATCCTAACATTCTCTGCTTCCTATTTCTAAGAAGCTTTATCCCAAGAATGTAACTGGCTTCTCCCAAGTCCTTCATACTAAATTGACTAGATAGCCAAACCTTAGTAGATGACAATGTTCCTACATCATTCCTAATGAGTAAAATGTCATCCATATATAGGATAACAAAAATCACATTTATGCCTTCCAATTTTCGGTACACGCATGGTTCATCCTCGTTTTGAACGAAACCGTAAGACTTTACAGTCTCGTAAAAATGAATGTTCCATGTTCTAGATGCCTGCTTAAGTCAATAAATGAACTTCTTAAGCTTGCAAACTATATGTTCCTGGCCTTTAGCAATAAAACCTTCAGGTTAGGACATATAGATGTCTTCATTAAGATGGCCCTTTTTCTATTTCTTGGACTCAAATACGTGTATCTTATTAATGTTGAGTATTCAACAAGGGATTTTCTCTTTGTACGAGCTCAAGTTCGATGTAGATGGTCCAAAGTAACCTGATCAATTATGGGGTTTGTCTTACTCAGAATGGGGCGACACAACATTTGGATTAGCTAACTCCTGCATTCTTGAATGACTGGCACAATTGCGTCATTACTCCTAAATTCCTGATATTTTAACTACTTATCAAGAATTCTCGCATACTTGAATTTTAAAGTTTAACACAAGAACTCCTGCATTCCTAAAATGAAATGTTTTGTACTCGAATTCTTGGATTCTTGCTTTAGCCTATTTTCATGCAAGAACTCTTGAATTGACAAGACATGATTCATGAAATCTTGTGCATTTATTTCCAAGAATTAAAGCAGGAATTACATGAATTCTTGAAATCTTGAACATGATTTTCCTTCAATAGCACAAGCAATTTTACTACTTGCATTTCTTGATAAACATGAATTCCAACTGTTTAGTCATGCCTCATATCTCTTGAATGTTTGTGTACAATGAACTTAAGCCTATTAGTCTGTCATGATTATTACTTCATTTACAAGTTGACCCTTAGATTAGTACTTTGTTTTACAAGAGTCGTTTCTTCAAGGAAAAACACTAACACACACGGGACTCACTAAGTGTTTAGCACTCACACATGTTTTATCCTCTATCAAATTTTAGAAGCCGGTCCATGGCAGAAGATTGTTTAAGATACCAATTACTCTGAAAAAGTAACAAAGGATTGCATGTGAAGCTTTGGGCCACCGATGATTGTTTAGATCTTGATCTCTTATGGCTTTATGTACCAAAAATCTCTTGTACTCAATGTAAAGTGTTAGCCCTAAGGGCTTTCTTCTATGTTTTGATTTATGACAAACGTTAATATGGACTAACTTGTTAAAATATTGTGATAGGACATGTTTGACCTTTATTCTTCAAAAGTCTTCAGATAAGATTTCTTGGCAACTCCTTCATCGCTGATTTCAAGAATAGATTATCAAATAAGAAGATTAAAGTGTGTGGAGTTACATATCAATGAAGTTCTTTATGATGAATGATAGACTAGGAAGTGTTATTAAGGTATATTTATTATTTCCTATGTCTTCTTATCTCTTGATTCATTTGACTTTACCTTGAAGCTTCAAAGGAGATGTTTTCAAAGTTTTTGAAAATCACAAAATTTTGGATGGAGTAGTTTGAATCCAAAAGGTTCATCTAAAATCATGTAAACTGGGTAGAAAAGGTTCTGTCTGGTTAGTGCCATTTTGGACTTACTTTTTGGATGCATCTTCGTCCAAAATTCGAGTCCAAAACACAGATGAGTTTAAATAGAAAATTTGTAGCCGTTTTTTTATGACCGTTGGCATTCCACTTTTTGGCTCTATAAATAGCCCTTAAAGCAAGATTAGATACAAGATTTTTGAAATATTCATCTTAGAAACATTATTGCTCAATATTTTCAAAAATCTCCTTTTATCTAGCTTCAAAGTGAGTTCATTGTGTATCAAAGATAAAAGTATTTGTGCCTTGTATCTGAGTGAACATTTACTCAAGTAAGTGAGCTTCTTTCTGTCCTATTAACATTCAAATCTCTATTGTAGTGCAAGGTTGTGTGGTAAAACCCATTAGGGTGATCCTTATTTTGTGTTTGTAGTGAAGGTTGAACGGTAAACCCATTGGGGTGATCCTTATTCTGTGGTTGTATCAAGGTTGTGGAGTAAAACCTAGTGAGGTGATCCATAATGTGTTTGCGTAACTAAGAGGTTGTGGAAAACCTAGTGTGGTGATCCTCTCTTGTATGTGAAACAATTTCATTAAGTGAGGTTAATGAAATATGATTGAAAATCCTTAAGTGTGGGCTTAAGGTAGTGGATGTAGATCATTGTTGATCGAACCACTATACATCTCTTGTCTCATTTTATTCAATTGTTCATGTACTGTCTTTGATGTGCTTTCACTTTCTAAATCTGGATATACATCTACGAGTGCTTGGATAACTATCTATGCATCTATAAAGTCTGTCGAATCATATTGGTGATCATCATTAACCAGTGTTTTAGACAAATCAGAAAAGTTATTTTTGCTTGACAAAAACCTTATTCACCCCCCCCCCTCTCTAAGGTTTTTTATTTGGTATCAGAGCGAGGTCTACATATTCTTGGTTTAACAACCTTGTAGAAAAGATCTTAATGGCAAGCTTATCCTCTCTTCCATATGTTGAAGGGTCTTCAACAAATCATCCTCCTTTGTTTAATGGAACCAACTATACCTTCTGGAAAAATAGAATGAAAATTTATGTGTGTTCTATTAACTTTAAATTATGGAGTTTAATAGAGAATGGTCCTTTTATTCCATCAAAGATGATTGATGGAATAAAAATACCTAAACAGAATGATGAGTATAGTGTGGAAGACAATGCAAAAATAACTCTAAATTTTCAAACTATGAACATTTTGTGTTGTGCACTAGATGGGACTAAATACAATCGTGTTAATGGTTGTGATTTAGCCAAAGATATGTGGAGATTACTTAAAGTCACCCATGAGGGGACTAACCAAGTCAAAGAATTAAAACTGGGACTTCTTATTCATGACTATGAATTATTTACTATAAGGCCAAATGAAAGCATCACAGATATGTTCACAAGATTTACTAATATCTCAAATGGTCTAAAAGCTTACGGAAAGGTTTATTCTCTTGGGGAAGAAAACCGAAAAATTCTTAATGCTTTACCAAAAGCTGAGAACCTAAAACTTTTACTGTAGAAGAATCCAAGGATTTAAAATCCTTACCTACTGAATAGTTGATCGGATCTCTTTTAACTCAGGAGATGAAGCTTAAAAGATTTCATGAATCTGATGAACACGATAGAGGCAGAAAAGGGATTGCGCTAAAAGTTGAAAATGAAGATGGAGAAATAAGCCTTTCGGAAAGCAGCGAAGGCATGGAAATGGACAATGATGACTTGGCAATGATAGCAAAGAAATTTAGAAGGATGTTCAACAAAGGAAACTACAAACGGGGAAGAAAGCTTATAAGAAAGAAAGGACAAATTTCTGGCTTCAAACCTTAATGTTTTGAATGTAAAAGCACAGATCACTTCATTGCAGATTGTCCGGCTGCAAAAGGCAAGGAAGGAAAAACGTCTAAAAAAAGGAAAGACCTGAAGGTAAAGAAAGGTAAAGGATTGATGGGAGCTTGGGACTTAAATGAAGCTGAGTCTGAAGATGAGGAATCTAAGGAAGAAACTGCCAACATTTACTTCATGGCATTGGAAAATGAGGTAAACCTTTCAACATCAGACTGCATGTCTAATTCGTTTATATCTATGACTGAAAAGCATGTTGATCCTAATGTGTTGTTATGTGATATGTTTTGTGAATTAAAAAAACTGTCCAGAAAAAATAAAGATTTAAAGTTGAAGGTTAAATGTCTGATGGAAGAAAATGAAGCCTTGTTGAATGACTACAAAATGTCTTTTGAAACATATACATGTGCTATAATTGAGAAAGATGTGATCATGACTGCTTTGCATCATGCATCTCTGGAAAATAAAAACTTGTGTGATAAAATTCAAACTCTTGAGAGTAGGGTTAGAACATTTGATGATATGAAGATTAGAGTAAATGATCTTACCAGTTGCATTGAAAAATTCACAAATGGTAAAAATAATCTGGAAAAGTTACTTGGAACTCATCATCAAATTGGTAACCGAAATGGCTTAGGCTATAGACACGAGGATAAAGACAAAATTTGCAAGCTCGGATTTATTTTAGCGAATAATCAATGTGGCTTAGGATATGAACATAAGAATAACAACAAAAAGAACAAGTCTCAATATGTTAAACCTACTTCTTCTCACAACACATACAAAGCATGCACATACTGTGAAAAATCAGGACATAGAGTTTCAAGATGCCTTATCAAAAGAAAAGTTGAAACCGGTAAAGTTACATTTTGAAAAATCAAAGAAAATGTTACTAACCTTCATGGACCCAAGAAAGTGTGGATACCAAAAATCATCTCTTCTTCTCATGTATAGGCACGGTCTTTAAGCTTCACCAAGTAGTTCTTGGACAGTGGTTGTTCAAGACACATGACTAGAAATGCAGCCTTGTTAAAAGATATTCAGACCACAAATAAAGGATTTGTTACATTTGGAGACAAGAAGAAAGGAAAGATTATCGGCATTGGTAATATTGGTAAAGGTTAATTGACAATTATAAAGCAAGTTTTACTTATTGATGATTTAAAATATAATCTTCTTAGCATTAGCCAACTTTGTGACAATGGTTGCAAAGTCATTATTGAAAAAGATTCTTCCTCTATACTTCACAGTGGAAATCTCGAAATCATCTTTACTGCCAAACATATGGGAAATGTATATGTGTTTTATCTTAATGACCTTGTAGCTCATTGAATTAGATGCCTATCTGTTCATGACAATGATGGTTATCTTTGGCATAGAAGATTAGGTCATGTATCCTTTGATTTGGTAAACAAATTGTCCTCAAAAGAATTTGTTAGGGAACTGCCAAAAATGAAATTTGATAAACATAAAATCTGTGATGCATGTCAGTTTGGGAAGCAAATCAAAACCTCTTTTAAACCAAAGAAAATAATTTCTACCTCAAAACCACTCGAATTAGTTCATATGGGTTTGTTTGGACCCATGAGGACTGCTAGTCTTGGAGGTAAGAAATACGCATATGTTCTTGTTGATAATTTCTGTAGATTTACCTGGACCTTATTTCTTGGACAAAATGATGAAGCCTTTTCTGAATATTCAAAATTGATAAAGCGCGTCCAAAACTCAATTGGATGCAAACTGGTTTCTAATAGAAGTGATAATGGTAAAGAATTTTGTAACAGTGAAATTATTCACTTCTGTGATGAAAATGGAGTCTTTCATAATTTTTCAGCAGCTAAAACTCCTCAACAAAATGGTGTTGTTGAAAGGAAAAATCGGACTTTGCAAGAAATGGCTAGATCAATGCTTTGTGAAAATGCTCTTCCAAAATACTTTTGGGCGGAAGCTGTTAACACAGTGTGCTATACAATAAACCGAGTTATGTTAAGACCATTTTTGAGAAAAACTCCGTTTGAACTTATGTTTGATAAAACTCCTTCTATCTCTTATTTTAAAGTATTTGGATGTAAGTGTTTTATCCTAAATACAAGAGATAATCTTGAAAATTTTGATAGCAAGTCTGATGAGGCCATATTTCTTGGATATTCTTCCAACAAAAAGGCTTATAGAGTATACAATAAAAGAACACTTTGTGTGGAAGAAACTGTGCATGTTGTATTTGATGAATCTAACATTTATACTTCAAAAAGAGATGACGATGATGTAGGGAATTCAAATGAAGTTAAGTTATATCATATTAAAGCTCCACCATTAGATACTCATGCAAAAGAAGAAGAGATTGAAGAATTGTAGATTGAACATGAGAAAGAACAAACTGAAGATTCTACAAATCATCAATTGCCGAAGGAGTGGAAATACAAATCAGGTCATCCAAAGGAACAAACTATTGGAGATCCAAACCGTGAAGTTAAAACTAGACAGTATTTCATTAACAACTTTGCTCTTCTTTCAAATATTAAATCGGGTTGCATTGATAGTGCTTTACATGATGAATTTTGGATTATTGCCATGCAAGAAGGGCTAAATCAATTTGAAAGAAATCAAGTTTGGAAACTCGTCCCTAGACCTCATGATCGACCTGTTATTGGTACAAAATGGATTTTTAGAAATAAGCTTGATGAAAGTGGAGTCGTAATTAGAAATAAAGCAAGATTGGTTGCCCGAGGATTTAATCAAGAAGAAGGCATTGACTATGATGAAACATTTGCACCTGTTGCTAGACTAGAATCTATATAAATGTTGCTTGCTTTTGCATCCTTCCAAAATTTCATGCTTTATCAAATGGATGCCAAATGTGCATTTCTAAATGGCTTTATTGAGGAGGAAGTGTATGTTAAACAACATCTAGGTTTTATTCATGAGCACTTTCCAAATCAAGTTTTTAAACTTTCTAAAGCTCTTTATGGATTAAAGCAAGCTTAAAGAGGCTTAAAGAGCTTGGTATGAAAGACTTAGTGGATTCTTGATCTCGAAAGGATTCTCTAGAGGCTTGATTGATAATACCTTGTTCATCAAATCTGATAACCCTGATAATTTACTGATTGTTCAGATCTATGTTGATGATATTATTTTCGGTGCTACTAATGAATCTTTGTGCAAGATGTTTGATAAGACTATGCAGCAAGAATTTGAGATGAGTATGATGGGAGAACTAAACTTCTTCCTCGGACTGCAAATGAAGCAAAGTAAGGATGGTATCTTTATAAATCAAGCTAAGTATGCCAAGGAGTTGCTCAAAAGATTTGGAATGAATGAAGCAAAAGAAATCAACACACGTATGAGTACATCCATTAAACCTGATCATGATGAAAAGGGTAAGAAAGTAGATGAGCATAAGTAAAGAGGTATGATTGGGAGTTTACTTTATCTTACTGCTAGCTGACCAGACATCATTTTTTCAGTATGTTTTTGTGCTCGATTTCAATCTTGTCCAAAGGAATCACATTTATGTGCAGTTAAATGCATACTTTGATATTTAATTGGCACATATGATTATAGATTATGGTATCCACGTACTAATACTTTTGATCTCATAGGATATACTGATGCAGATTATGCAATGTGTAAAGTTGAAAGAAAAACTACTAGTAGCCACTGTCAATTTCTTAGACACTCTCTTATGTCATGGCATAGTAAAAACACAGGCTTGTGTATCCTTATCCACCACTGAGGTTGAATATATTGCAGCTGGGAGTTGTTGTGCTCAAATCTTATTGTGTGATAATACAAGTGCTATCAATCTAACAAAAAATTTAGTGCAGCATAAGAGGATAAAGCACATTGAAGTTAAACATCACTTCATTTGAGACCATGTACTCGAAGGCGATGCGTGTGTTGAATATATCCCAACGGATGAACAACTTGCAGATATCTTCACTAAACCTCTAGCCGAGGACAGATTCAACAATTTGAGAAGAGGTTTAGGAATTACAAGAATTTGATAACTAACCATGTGGTATAAGTCTTCTTTGTGCAGGATTGTGAAGAAAAAGGTTTTGGAAACAAAGTTCTACATCCAAAATACCCCGTTCTCTGTTTTGGACACAATGTTAGAATCCAATTCCTACTTCCAAAATGCTTTTCGGGAAAACATTCTTTTGGATAAAAGTTTCCGATTGGGTTTGGTTCAAAAACCCATCCTTGATATCTTCTTATTCTGAATTTTGAATTTAAAAAAAAAAAATTGGTTTGCGCATTTTTCCAAACTCCTAAGAAAAACTTATGTTTTCAAGGCACTTTATTCTCACATTACTCTAGACATTCAAAGTAATTTGGTTTTCTCTCATTCGAAACCCTTGTAACCGTTCTTCTTCCAAAAAAATCTTCTGTGCTCTTCTTCTTCAAAAACCAAAAGCCCAGAAAAAGCCTTAATCTTTCAATGGCTAAGACTAAATCTACCGTTCTAAAACTAAAGAAGGAGCAAAAATCATCTCCTGTCAAAAAGAAAAAAGCTTCGAGTTCAACCAAGGCGAAAGCAATGGAAGCTTCTCCTCAACTGTACTTCTCTACTTCCCACTATGATATGTCAGAATCTTCTTCAGAACAAATGAGTTATGCAAATTAAGTACCTCAATTTCTTGATTCAAAATGTGAGACTGAATACAATGATTGGGTTTCAAGAGATACTGTTCTCTCTGGATATCGGGTTAACTATTCTGCCTTTCTGAACTTGTCTAATATTTTGGATATGTTTGATCATATTGGGTGGGGCAGTTTGTTGTCTGTTGATGAGAAAACATATTCTTCCTCTGGTTTGGGAATTTTACACTAACTTGAGAAAAGGGAAACTGAGGGCGGTTTTATGATTCAATGGTATGTGTCAAGAGTGAAGGGCAAAGAAATAGAATTTGATCATAGTTTATTTAATAGAATCTGTGATGTTAGAGATGCCAGATTTCAGTACTTTGGCTGAACAAGTTTCCAGAAGGAAAAGAAATTTTTTATTTGAAAATTTTTGAAAAACTGTTCACTGGAGGGAAAAGTTTCGAGAATTCTGGAAATAGGAGTTCTAAATAGCTGAATGGGATGGGTGGAATTTTGCATCACATGGTGTCAACCATGATAGTCCCTAGTTCTGGCTATAAGACTTCTATAAGTATTCTGCAAATGGTGATAATGTTAGCTTTAGCTGAGGGAAGGCAAATAAATTTTAGGTTTCTGGCAACTAAGCTTATGTTGCAGTCTCGAAACACATCAAGCAAGGCTTTTCCATTTGGGAATCTATTGTCAAAAGTCTTTAATTTTTTTAAAGTTGATTTAAGTTCTGTTCCCTACGATCCTAGCAAAACAAATGTTTACAGTTTTGATTCATTTGAAAAAATGGGATATATTAGGGAGAATAATTCATGGAAATTATTAAGAGAATCTGCAGGAAAAGAGAGGGAACACTTGATAAAAAGGAGGAAGGGAAGTCAGGAACAAAGAGAAAAATTGATGAAGTTTTCCAGGAAGAATCGTCTGCTAAAGGAAATGTTCCAGACTCTGGCTTGTCTGAAAATATTCTGAGTGAAATCAGTTCTCTTGCTAAGAAATTGGATCTTCTCAGTTCAAAAATTAAGAGTCTAGGAAAAAGAATTTCTATTGTTGAGCAATCTTCTAAACCTTCTGCCCCAGTATTTTCTTCTCCGATATCTGATCATGAAAAAGCTAAACATTCTTTAGAGGACAAGTCTAAATTGCCAGAGGACAAAAAGGAACCATCTCTTGAACCCTCTCCCATAAAGGAACCAGAAATTCCTTCAACTTCTCCGAAGCCCAAACCTTCTGGAAAAAGATAGAAACACATGGTTGTGAAAAGGAAATCAAATAGAATTGCTGGACCATATTCCAAGAAAGGTGCTGGATCAAAGGCTGAAACAATCAATATCTCCTCGACAGCATTTTTGGGTAGCAAAAGTGGTTGATGAACAATTTACATTCTGCACAAGATTACTTTTTCGGTCATTTGCATTATGTCTTCGGATAATTTATGCTGGATACTAGTTTAAGCTTTCTCCCATTTTATTCATATTATCCATTTGTTTTTCTTTTACTCTCTTTCTGCTATGCTTATTTTTTATTGATGACAAAAGGGGAGAAAGAAAATGTTGATATGGTCTGCATGTTAGGTCTGCATGACTGACGATCTAAATGTTGATAAGGGGAGAAAAAGCTATAGGTTTTGAATAAAAGAAAATGTTGATATGGACTGCATGTTAGGTCTGCATGACTGACGATCTAAATATTGATATGGGGAGAAAAAGTTATGGGTTCTGCATAATAATCTGATATGGATTCTACATGACTGATGTTATATGTATGAACTAAATTTTAGAGAATGATTTATGTTCTAAAATTGGACTAATGATGTTTGACTGATTATGAATCTGCAAAAGAACTACTATGATAATTGGAACCATTTTGAAAACTGAAATTGTTAGTGAGAAAGGAAAAGACTGTTGTATGAACAGTTATTGAATTCCAAGTAACCACATAAACTGTTACGAATTGCATGAACTACTTCTGGTATGAATAGTTCTGCATTGAAATCGAATTTGAACTGTTATGAAAATCACTGATATGTTTTGATTCACTGTTCGCAAAAGAATTTTTTCTCTGAAAAACCCCTATGTTTGTGACGTTCAATTTTATTCAAAAACACAGATTTCTGGATGATAATTGTATCCTTGAAAGTAAATTCTGTGATAAGATTTTCGTGCATTAAGTCAGGGGGAATTTCGGACTTAGAAGTTTCGAATCCAAAACAAATGTTATATGTAGTATTACTGAATTGAAAAAATATTTTGGACATCCAAAATCCCTATCCAAAATGAAATTCTAAAGACACTCGTTCTTCCAAAACTATTTTGGATACACGTTTAGGATGAATAAATCGTAACTTATACTTTTCCCTCTTATGTTTAAAATATTCACATAAGCATATATTCAAGGGGAGTATTTTATCATTTTCTATCTCTATCAAATCATTTTGAATATTTATATAGAGATATGAAAGGCTTTAGGATCATTGAGATATGTTTACAAATTTTTTATCATAAGAACTCTATGAGACCTACACAGTAAGATTGCATTTATTTGCACCTTTTTCATTCAACATGTTCTCTCTTTACATATCATTAGTGTCATGTTTGTCATCACTCAAAAAGAGGGAGATTGTTAGCCCTAAGGGCTTTCTTCTATGTTTTGATTTATGACAAATGTTGATATGGACTAACTTGTTAAAATATTGTGATAGGACATGTTTGACCTTTATTCTTCAAAAGTCTTCAGATAAGATTTCTTTGCAACTCCTTCGTCACTGATTTCAAGAATAGAAGATCAAATGAGAAGATTAAAGTTGTGGAGTTACATATCAATGAAGTTCTTTATGATGAATGATAGACTAGGAAGTGTTATTAAGGTATATCTATTAATTCCTAAGTCTTCTTATCTCTTTATTCATTTAACTTTACCTTGGAGCTTCAAAGGAGATGTTTTCAAAGTTTTTGAAAATCACAGAATTTTGGATGGATCAGTTTGAATCCCAAAGGTTTGTCCAAAATCCTGTAAACTGGGTTGAAAAGGTTCTGCCTGGTTAGTGCCATTTTGGACTTACATTTTGGATGCATCTTTATCCAAAACCCGAGTCCAAAACACGGATGAGTTTAAACAGAAAATTTGTAGCCGTTTTTTATGACCGTTGGAACTCCACTTTTTGGCTCTATAAATAGCCCTTAAAGCAAGATTAGACACAAGATTTTTGAAACATTCATCATAGAAACATTATTGCTTAATATTTTCAAAAATCTCCTTTTATCTAGCTTCAAAGTGAGTTCATTGTGTATCAAAGATAAAAGTATTTGTGCCTTGTATCCGAGTGAACATCTATTCAAGTAAGTGAGCTTGTTTCTGTCCTATTAACATTCAAATCTCTGTTGTAGTGCAAGGTTGTGTGGTAAAACCCATTAGGGTGATCCTTGTTTTGTGGTTGTATCAAGGTTGTGGATTAAAAACCTAGTGAGGTGATCCTTGATGTGTTTACGTAACTAAGAGGTTGTGGAAAACCTAGTGTGGTGATCCTCCCTTGTATGTGAAACAGTTTCATTAAGTGAGGTTAATGAAATAGGGTTGAAAATCTTTAAGTGTGGGCATAAGGTAGTGGACGTAGATCATTGTTGATCGAACCACTATACATCTCTTATCTCATTTTATTCAGCAGTTCATGTACTATCTTTGATGTGCTTTCACTGTCTAAATCTGGATATATATCTACGAGTACTTGGATAACTTTCTATGCATCTATAAAGTCTGTCCAAGCATCATGGTGATCATCATTAACCAGTGTTTTAGACAAATCGAAAAAATTATTTTTGCTTGCCAAAAACCTTATTCACCCCTCCTCTAAGGTTTTTCATAAAGTTTTGAAATTTCTGTTATGTTATTAGTTAGATACGTTATAACGACCGCTTGTCTGGGAAGATTAGATGGGGCAATATCCCACGATGTAAGACCTACTAAGACATATTTATAGAGGTGTTACAAACGGTATCAGAGCCTATGTTGAGATTTAGTAGAGGCTATAAGGACATCTGATAGAGCCTAGAGCTTATAGTAGAAGGATAGGTATCGTGATGGAAATACTTGTGGAACTCGATATTGAGATCAAGACGATACCAGAATTTGAGGTATTCTGAGTAGATTATGATATCTTTTGATGAGTCCAAAGAAGAGGTAGTCGATTTAGTTGCGATATCTTTTGACTCCAACTCCTAAGACCAATAGAAATCCGGAAGCCTCGTATATTTAGTATAGTATACATCAGGGATGTAGTCACAACTATGAGTGAGGGATGTGTGTGTTTATATACCAAACATGAACCATGTGTTGTACCTTGAATACTTAGTTATATGGTACACAGATAAGTACATTCTTACTAACACGAAGGTACCTAGAACTTACTAAAATACTGAAGTTATACATGCTCATATGGGAGCGATATTAGGATGGGTGACCCATTAGAAGTATCCTTAGTAAGGAAAATAATGTAAATGAGAGTAGGATGAGCCATCTCCCTAAGAAAATATGTGCAGATGGTTGCTAGAGAATATATTTCCATAAAATTCTTCTTTGTCTTGCATAATGTTTACTGTATGATTGATTCCCAATATTATGTTTCAATGATATATAAATATCAAGTGAATTGTTTATTAGACTTGAAGGAGGACTTGAAATCCCACCAAGATATACTAGGTATAGACGTGTAGGAGACCAAGTAGGAGAAGGTTCAGTTGATACTTGATGAGGGCTCATCAATATATATTTTTGAGTATTTTTGTGCTTTAATTATGGTAAATCCTTGTTGAAATCACCACTCACCACATTCTTTTCATCTTTTTTTTTTTTTAGAAAAATAAGGATAATACCACTTCAAGATGATAAAGTTGAAAAGGAAGAAAAAATATAGCCAAAATGGAAGAAGAATGAAGAAGCCAGACAAGAAGTGGCGGCCTAGGGAATTGGAACTTCCCTAGGCCGCCTAGGATCAAAACTCCTTTAAAAAAATTAATTAATGTAAATAGTACCTGGCAGCCCAAGGTAGTGAGAGTTCCCTAGGCTACTTGGTACTGTTCACTAGCACAAAATAAGGGTGGCCCAGGGAAGTTTAACTTCCCTTAGCCCCCTAGTACTGTTCACTAGGCAGAAATTTGGCAGCCTAGGAAAGTTCACTTCCCTGGGCCTTCTACTGGCTATAGGAATGTGCAGCTCTGTATTTTTCTGCAATTTTTTGTGTTTTCTTTCCATTGTACACTATATAGACCATTATAAACCCTAGAAATATATCCTTAGTTGGCTAGCAACCAAGAGATTCCTTAGGGTGGTCAAAAGATTCACCAAATATGGGAAGATCATGGAGATGAAAATGGATGAAAAAGGGGCTGTTGAAGGAAATCCAAGAAAGAAAGAGCTTTATATCTGTCTATGAGTGAAGTGCTTCATTCTTTTTTGTATTATACTTTAATAATGTTGATTTTTATGTAACTTTAATTGTACTTGAGGGATAAACCCTCATTTATGTTCTTATATTGAGTTGATATTATTATTTATTGAATTTCTATTCTTGTATTTGACTACTTGGGCATTATTGTGTTGGATTGATGGTTTGGGCTTGGTTGATTTATTCAATTGATTAGTTTGCTCATAATGATTTCGAGAGAAGGGTTAGGAGTTGAACACCAAATTAATTAGTCTAATGTCTACTTTCCTTTGATTAACTCAAGAAAGAAGTTGAATGATTAGAAAATGGTAGCCAATGAGCTTTCAATAATGCCTAGAGGTAGGGATATTGGGGCTTCCAAGTACCTTTTTGGTGATGGGTGAGTATAATACTTCCTTGGGTTAGGTGGATTAAGTAGAGATACTAATTAATTGAGCCATTGAAAAGGCATCTCATAACTCGAGAGAGAGTGACGTTTATTCTTGAAAACTCATACCGGTGCTCAAGTTGAGATTTGATGAACTTAGTGATGATCTCTTTACTTGATATATTTTTGCGGGATTTCTTCTTGAACATGGGCTTTTTACTCCTTGACAATCCTTGTGAATTTTCTAGGTGGGTCCGATGTACACTCTATTGTAGTAGTTTAGGTTAGTTTAGTTAGTTTTATTTACTCTATCTCTATATTCATTTTGGCCAGACAACGAGATGAGAGCAAAGTAGTGGTAATTGCAAAGTTCCTTAGATTCGATACTTACTATTCCCTATACTATGCGATGGGTATACTTGCCCATATATGTGGTTTTACTACTTAGCATTTTAAATTTAAGACTTGGTAATTTATGGCTATTGGTATATATACTATTTCCAATGCACTCGAAACTGCCCATCAAGTTTTTCGCACTGTTGCTGGGGATTTCCAATATCATGAAATGCTTGAGTCTTATTGATTAAGCTATGTATATATTTGTAAATACTATGTACATATTTTCTTTTTTATTTGTGTATAGTACTAATCATTACTTGTATATAGATTTTTTTTTCTTTTTATATGTCGTTTTTATGTTGTTTTAATTCTTTATTTTTTGTCTTTGAGATAAATAAATTATATTGGGTTCTAATGTGTTGTATCATTATGTTTGTTGTATTATTTACTATTATTATTTTATGTTGTTGTATGTAGCTATCTTGGAAATTGTATATATTGTAGATTCTTGGGATTTAATTTTATTCTTTTATAGATGGACTTGTTGTTATATACTATTGTAGTTGTTGTTTAGGCACTTTGTTTTTGTTATTATGTTGTATTCTTACAATAGAAGTGTTGTTGTAATTGGATATTATTGTGTTGTTGAGTAAATCTTGTTATATAATAGCTATTTGTGATTGATTGTTGTATAATAGGATTGGTTTCATTGTTTTTGTATGGGTGTTGGAGTTTTGAGAGTAAGAGGATTATTAGTAGTTTTGGTTGTTATTGTACTATATATTGTGGAGGTTAAAATTTTGATTATACATATGGTGAATAAATTGAGTAGTTAATGGGTTTATAGAGTTGGTGTTATGTTTTTGCGGATTTTTTTTTATTGTTTGGGAGATGCTATGGTGTTTTTGGAAGGTGTAGTATTCATGAATTGGTGGTTGCAGTTGTGAAAATCTTTTAAGATTCTTTTCACAAAATCCTTGACTTTTTCACTATTCTTTGGATTTCATTGAATTTATAGTGTGTATGTTATATACTAGTTCTAGTGTATTATATATTAGTGTTTTGTTGTATATATATAGAATAGTTATTGATTTAGAGGTATTAGCACGCATATATTGATTTAGTGTTTATGAAGTGAAAATACTGGGTTATTCGTTAGTTTTGTGGCTCGGTTGTATTAGTAGTATAATTCTTGGTACTAATGTCTATTGTGGTTTGAGTTATATTAGTTGATTTTATGACTTGTTAATAATATTTGTGTATGTTGTTGTTGTTGTTGTTGTTGTTGTTGTTGTTGTTGTTGTTATTATTATTATTATTATTATTATTTATTTGTTATTACTATTGATACTAATGGATTCTTTTTGTACAACTAGTATCCTTTTTATTTATATTTTCTTTAGAATTATTTTCTTTATCTATTATTTTTGTATTATTTTTATTATTACCTCTTTAGCCTGTAGGAATTCCCCATGCAAAAACTGATTTATGCAGCAGAAGAAAACAAGAATTCCAAACAACTAGGATCACTTTTATGCATTAAAATGCATCAAATTAGACGAGAAGTTACCTTATGGTGTCTCTGCAAAAAATAAAAATAAAAATAAAAATCCTCTATTCTGAAGGCGCGATCTAGCCAGGCACAGAGAATGTCTTCTCTGTTGTTCCGTCAAAGCACCAAAACCCAAGTGTAGGATTGTCTCCAACATAGTCCATACGAGAATGGCTATCAAGAGTCACTAGACTTTTATGCTAGCAAAAATGAAGCTAGCGGCTAGGGTTTTCTGTTGGTTTTCCAAAAGAAGAAGATGAAGAGGGAGCTCTCGGTTTGTTAGGAAAAACTCTCTGTAATTCACAAAAATCTTAATCCCATGGAGACCATATAATAATATATATATTCGTATCAATTTGGTAATCAGAATCCATAATGTATATGAATTCTTAAATACCAATTATTATTATGATTATTGTTTATTACTATATAACCTACAAATTATGACTAATTATAATTTGACCACAATAATTTCTTCTTTTCATAATCAATCTTGTAATGTTATCAAATAACATCTTGAGTACCCAATCCTCTATTGTGGGTGACCTATTAGGTTTCCCGGTCTATTAGTAGTAAAATATGAATTAATCTAAACATCTTTAAGATTAATAATCCTTAGTAATTTTAGAATTAACTTATTAATTGTAATAAGGGTTGATTTAGTAATTCTCTAATTAATAAATACATATTCAGTAGATCATGAGTGGTATCTAACAAAACACATCATTATCACCCAAAAGTCCAGTAAATCTAGTGGCTTGACATGAACCTTTCAATAGAAAACAATAATACAATAAACTTCTTTTACCATACAATATCTCATTCGATTTGGAGATATTAGTGCCAACTCATTCCAGTATAATAAATTAATTTTGGCCTGAATATTTTAGTACTTGTTTCCGAAATCCACTACTCATCATATGTATCCATTGGAACCATTACCAATATACAATCGCCTTGGACAAAGACTTCTCGAGTAGTGATTCCTACAAATGGCTATGAGATATTTGCTCCTATTATTATGAGTGATGAATCCTTTATTGATCATCTCAACTACTTTTATTTACTTCATGTATCAAATATCCATTCCATTGACGGTCGTGTCAGGACTCTAGAGAATAGAATCAAAGTCTAACACTTAGCAAATAAAGTACCTTAGAGATCTCAAGTCTAAGGATACTTGCACACTTGCTATAATGAGATTTTATCACTGGCACTAACTAATTATCTATGTGATTATTTTATAGATAGGTCATCCAATGTACTTGTTCTAGTAACAAACATTCATATGTTAACCTTGAGTATTACAATACTCATGGATGTGAAAACAACCGCCTGATCAAATGAGGAAGTATAACATGTGCTAGTCTATGTGCATTAATGATGTCCTATGTCATTAGAAATTCTTCTTAAACTTTTCTAGGAAAGTTATATACACTTAGATATTAGGCATGGCATAGACTAAGTTTAGAGAAGTAAATTATTCTTATTTATGCCTTTGAAAATATTTGTGCAGCGTAATGCTTTGAGAAGGGATTAAAACTTAGTGATGAAATATAGAGCATGGTTCATAGGCTTATCTCTAGTTTCATGGCTAATTCTATTTATTCATTCATTCATTTGTGTTGTATGTTGTATTATAGAAAATTTCGATGATTTTTTGTATTTTTCAATAAAAAGGCAAATAGGAGCAATAAGTAGGTTGCTAAATGCACCCACTGAAGTGACAAGAAAAAAGGCTCTAGGAATGCAAAAATGCATATCCTATGATGAAAAATAGCGTGTGATGATAAAGAAAAGGAAAAAGTAAAAAATGAAATGCAGGGGATGCAAAAATGGCATTTAAGTTAAAATCATTATAAAAGCATTCCCTTGGAGAAAGAAAAATGATGAAAAATGAGAGGCTCCTAATTTGCCAATTCAAATTGAATTGTATATTTTGTATTGTTGTTCCAAAGTATAAATTATTGTTGTATTGTAATGTAGCATATGCAATACATGTACCTGGGATAGCCACGAGATTTGAGTGAGTTATTTGATCCTATCTCATATAAATCACTTTGTTTGAAATTCTTGATTGCAGATATTGAGTGAATCACATTTAATTGTCATAAGCTTGTTTAATTTCACTTTAAGTCTCTTGGTTGTGTGTAGCCTAATATAAGGGTATACATGGGATTAACTTAGATGGATTGGTATTAAGATGAATCCTAAAGTGGACGAAGAAATAATCTGTTTACCATTTTGACTTTATTGCATATATGCTAAGTTGTTCTTGATGACTCAACTAGATTGTTATGTAGAATATTTTACTTTGTATTTGTAATTTAGCTATTCTTTATCCTTATAAAATAATGTATTTTTCTTAGTTTATGCAATAGTTAGGTTGTGAATAAATGTAAGGTGCTAGATTTGTACATTAGTCAATTTTTATTTTTTTTTTGGGATAAAGATGTAAATATATATCTTGATCAAAGTGTATGTACACAGGGTCTTACTAGTTAATAGTAAAGCAACTATTAACTAGTTGTTACAAATAGAATCCTCAAAATGGGTCAAAACATGAGGGTACAAGATAAAAAGAATATAGTACACATATGTTTTGATCCTCTTCGTAATTTTCAAAGGTCGACATGCAATGCCCTCGAAAAGTGCCTGATTGCGTGCTAGCCATATGTAGTAAACCATGGCAGCCATTGCAGAAACTTTGGCTTTAGCAAGCCACGAGAATCCGCAAGTCACCCGGTTGAACCAACTGAGACAAGTGTCGATGGAGTTCATATGTTGTGGTAAGGCTAACCATGCTTTGATATCCCTCCAAATTGTTTTGATATAACACAGTTGAAAAAAAGGTGCCTAGTTGTCTCTGGGTGTGTATGGCATAAAGGTCATGACATGTCGTCCGGCCTGAACACTAGAACATTTTTAGTTTTCAACTGGCCCTTAGCACATAACCAAACCATAAATGAATTCTTTGGCATGAGGCCCTGTTTCCAAATCGTGTTTGCCCAATATACCTTCTGCATTGATGTTCTGAAATAGTTATATGCCTGTGCGGTGAATCCCGAGGTCCCATTTGCCCATGTTTGCAAAAGAATCGCTGCTCAATTTGCATCTCCTTCCTTTTCCAAAATGGTATCCCTGATAGATAATAATTTACGAAACAAAGGAGAATGTTCCTTATGTTGTAGTATCTCCCAAATTGAATGCCCCTCCATGTAATAGTGATTGAGCCATTTAACCCATAGTGACTGTTTCTCATCTTGGATGTCCCATAAGATTCGGGATAGAAGTGCTCCATTCCAAGTGTTCAAATTCCTAAGACCTAGTCCCCCTTCATCTTTTGGAAAGAAAATATCTTTCCAGGCCGCAAGTGCATGCTTGGAGTCCTAAAGGAAGTCCCTTGCCAGTCTGTCCAGCTGATTGATAACCAGAACTGGAGTGGGAAGTATAGAAAGCCAAAAGCAATCAACACCTTGCAGGACAATTTGGATCAGCTGCAAACGCCCCGCATATGATAAAGACCGTGCAAACCATCTTCCAATATAAGAGCTAATGCTGTCCAGTAAAGGACGGAAGTATGAAACTCTCATTTTACCGGCCATGATTGGAATGCCAAGGTAACGAAACGGGAAGCCTCCCATAGGGATGCTAGTGTCGTCCAGAATATCGTTCTGGTCTGAAATTATTAGTCAATCCTTAGTTTGTGAATAAGTGTGGTTTGCTTGAGGACAAGTAAAGGTTTAAGTATGGAGGTGTACGATGAGGGCTCATCACATACATATTTTTGAGTATTTTTGTTCTTTAATTATGGTAAATCCTTGTTGAAATCACCACTCACCACATTATTTTCATCTTTTTTGTAGGAAATAAAGATAATACCAATTCAAGATGATAAAGAAGAAAAGGAAGAAAAAATAGAGCAAAAATGGAAGAAGAATGAATAAGCCACACATCTCATGATGCATGTTTTTTTGTGTAGAAAATATTATCAACAAAGTCCGCAATCAATCAAGCATTAATTAAAATATTTATTACTAAAACTACACATATGGACAAGCATACCCCTCATATAGTATATGGAATAGCAAGTATCGAATCCACGAAAATTTAATTTCCCACCTTACTTTACCTAAATCTTTATTGTTTAGCCAATAAAATAAGAAGAAATAAATAAAAAATTAACCTAATATACTAGAGAAAAGGTCAAGTCACCCAAGAAAAGTCACAAGGATAATCAATGAGTGAGAATAAGGAGAAAAGACATATAAATAGATATAAATCCTTGAACACATAATAATTTGATTGACTAGATATTCTCTCAATTAATTATTATCTTAGCATCATGAAGGAATAAATCAGACCTATTTCATTTATAATCTATGGAATCACTACCATCTTACTAAATCAGTGAATATATTCAATCTCAATCAATTTACCAAAAAGATGCAATCAATACTCACACAAATCTCTATATTCTAGGTGATTTAAAACATGTAATTAGTCAATGACTCTATATTCTAGCAATCATCAACTAATCTATGATTACCCAAGTTCTTTACTCCTAACCCCTTTTGCAAGTAAGTTAAGAGATAACAAATATGAAATTAGTTAAATTGAAACTATTATCAACCTTTTTTGCAAGCAAGTCAACACGAAGAATCAATCAATTAATTCTTTAATTAAACCAAGTAATCAAATACCAAGAATAACAACTAATTAATCAAAGAACTAAAATCAACACAAAGTCATGAATCCAAAAATATCCTCCAAATATAGTTAGAATAATTAAAACTTAAATTGTCAATAAATTACAAAGACGAGAAAAAGAAATCACTCATAGACAAGTAAGCCTTCTTCTTCCTCCTTGAAACCTTCTTGCTCAACCTTCTCTTCTTCTCCAAGAATTATCCTTGATCCTCCTAAATCTTGGTGTTTCTCTAGGAGTTCTATAAAATATTACAATGAAACTCAAGAACTAGAACTCCCTTTTGTACAATGTTATTCCATTGTATTTATAGGAGTTTAGGTTGCCAAAAAGTACCTGCAAGAGTCCTTTCCTATAGTTGAAAGAGTTCTCAAAAGAATCCAACTGAAATTATCAAAATCTGCTTGGAAAAGGAAATTTGCCACCTTAAATCGGCACATGGCCGGCGCCGGTCGTGCCTCTGATTTGGAGCCGGTTATGCCTCTCTGCCAGCCCTGTTTTCCCAATGAAGGCTCGGTGCCGGCCGTGCTTTGTCACGCCGACGATTTTTTCGTTTTTCTCCTCCAATTCTACATGAAAACATCAAAATACCTTTCTAAAGGAAACATATCAAATAGGAAGGAATATGACTAGTTATTCTATCAAATACATCACAAAAAAGCCTCAAATAACTACAAAAATATGAGTGAATTTAGTCTCTATCACTTTCCATTGTATAGTAAATATAGACCATTATAAACCCTAGAAACACATCTTTGGTTGGCTATCAACCAAGAGATCCCTTAGGGAGCTCAAAAGAATCACCAAGGAAGGGAAGATCATAGAGAAGAAAGGAGATGAAGAAGGGGTTGTTGAAGGAAATCCAAGGACGAAGGAGCCCAAGATCTTGTCTATGATTGAAGTGCTTCATTTTTCACCCTTAGCATGTCGGAAATTAAGGAACCCCAGCATGATTTTAATCTTTCAAAAGTTTTCCATATGCGTGTAGGTATAGATATATGTCTATATATATATATATATGTATATATATATACATATAACTATTTAGATATGGGAATGTAAGTACATATCCTATTTTTTGTCACTTGATCTGAGCTGCCGAAGTCCTTCTGTTTGTATCTTAACGTCGGCTTTTACAGATTAGGAAACCAGCAATTGATTTATTTCTTCCTCAATCCTTGCTCATACGAATTCCTTTCTCCCATGGTCACCCCATTCCTCTATTAATCATTCAGTGCAATTGAGAGGTTTTGGTTTCCAAAAATTTCGGTCAGCAAAATAGTTCGCAACTCTCACTTTCTTTGTGTGTGCTGGCCGAAAGCTGGATGGGTACTTAAGGAGGAAAACTCCTTTAATTCAGCCAGCTATTAACCCATCTAGCCATGGAAACTTCCTCATACATCGAAACCCAAGCCTTCTCTGCTGCCATTCCCTCCTATTTGTGCGAAAACACCACACCCACAGCATGAAGTCTGCCAAGCCTTTTCCCTTCAGCACACACGGACTGAAACAGTCCAGTCACAACCGTATTGAGCTGCTCAATTTCAGCTGCCTTTTCTGCAAAACAACATGCATATCAACCCTCCATCTTTGTCATCTTTCCAATGAGGTACAAACCCAAAGCATAACAGAAACATTTTCTTCTCCATCCCTCATCCTTCGGCTGCTATAACTGATACCCACACACAACACAAAAGCTGTTCGGTCCCCTTATGCAATTGTGGAACCGAAAGCTTCCTTCCTCTCTCTCTCTCGGCTTTACTTACCATAAATCGTTTCCCAAATTTCCCCACATCCCACAAATTACTCCTTAAGAATTTTCCCTTTTCCTTCTTCCTTCCAATCAACCGAAATCCCCCTTGGAGTAGATTCCCTCTCGGTCCCTCTATTCTCCCTTGTACCCTACGCGCACAAACCCTATCCTTTCTTTTCCCTTGTCAAAGTATCTACTTCTAGCTCCCCTCAAAACCGAAGCAGACGCAAAAGCATCAGCCATTGCAGACTGTTCTTCATAAGCAAGGTTAAGGTAACATCTTCTTTTTTGCTCATTTCTCTCGGCTTCACCAAGGACGAGCCGAGGCTTCTCTCTTCTTCAAGTAATTCCTTGACCATTGATTATTTTAATTTTGGAGATTAAAAGGTGTAGCTAGTAGATATCTTGTTCTATGATGTGATGAAATGATTGACGTGGGTTGTTGGGGTGACATATAAATATATATTTACCAATCTTTAGTGGTTTTCTTATTGTGTTAGTGAAGTGTATATTTATATACATATGTAAATGTATATACACTACTATTTAGTGGATAGTTTAACGTCATTATGTGAATTTGATATTACAAAAATTATTTTTCCTATGAATTAGGTATTAATATATATATATATATATATATTCATGTACATATAAATATATTACCAACTAATATTTTATTATGAGTTTAATTACTAAATACTGATTTACAAATATTCAGTCTATCTATTTTCCTTTAACTCTTTTATGTTGGATGTCAAAATAAAATGTTGGATTAATTTGAATTATTTATTTAAAAAAACCCTTATATAATTATTTATTGACCAATTCGAGTTTTAGTATATAGTTTTGTATTAAATTGATTCCTATCGATTTATCCATTAAAAATTATCTACCATTTTAATAGAGGCACTAGCTAAATATTTGATCAAAATTTGATAATTACTGCAAATGATTGGCATATTTTATTATGCTTATACGACCGTTATTTTAAAGATCATCATAATCTCGTACAGTGAGAATGCTATCTATAAATATTTATACATAGCATTTTGTTAAACAAGGAAATTAACTTGATTAATTATTATTATTATTATTATTATTATTATTATTATTATTATTATTATTATTATTATTATTATTATTATTATTATTATTATGAGTTCATGATAAATAGGAGGTGTCTCACTATTATAACGTGTTATTGCTGAGATTAATAACATAATTATTTATTAATGGTTGTTTATAGAGATACATACATATAATATTATTGTTATTATTCCTACCTTATTCATTCATATTTATTCACTGATATGAATATTATACTAAAAAAAATTTTATTCTATATTTAATATTGTTAGACGTCCATAAAATTATTATTTTTGTACTAGGCATTAATTATTAAAATTTCATTATTGAATGATTGATGGATCCGTTTTTTTTATTACTTGCACCTACTATTGTCGGTTGTAAATACCAAAGTATTCATTAATTTATTTGCTATTTTTTTGGTAACATAAATATGTATGTATGTATGTATGTATGTATGTATGTATGTATGTATGTATCTTGAATTATTTGGTAATACTAATGAATTGATTTAATTAATTATTGTTGTGATTACTATTTAACTATAATGTGTATACTTACTTGTGTACCTATTTATATGACATTTAAAATTAATTATAAATTATTGTCTAGACAATGCTTATTTAATTGTTAAGCCATATGGTTAGCTACGAGGCCCATGTCATATATGGATAATTGAGGTGTTATGAGTATGATACTAGATGATTGAAGTTGATGCATAGGGGTTGTGGCTGTGGTGTTGAGACTTATTATTACTTCAATTCTTATGAGTGGCGTAGGTTGTAATTTAGAATTTTAATTTCTCAATAGGCCAAGTTGCATACCAAACCCCTGCCACTCAGTAGTTCACATTACCCAGTGAATTCGACAGGTAAATCCTTACATTAAATATTTGATACTAAAACTCTGAATTGCAAGTCATTTGGAAAATAAATATTGTCTCAACGATGTGATTGTTTAGAATGCAAGTTGGACTATTTCTTATCAAAAGCTTTTATACAAATAAAGGTTTTATTGGAAAATCACTTTTCATTTGTAAATGATTTTACCGCAAATTAATTGAAAATCATGCTTGTATGATCAAAGAATAATGGAAATGTTTTCACTGTGTTTGGATCTTGATTGATGTAGAGCAACATAGAGTACTCAATAAATGTAGGCCTCTGGACTAAACTTTGTATGGTAGGGCAAGTCTCTCAGTATGAGACTATCTCTGAGAGATAAGCCCTATTTGGAAAAGGTGATAGTCCTAGTTTGTCATGCCGGTCCAAGCTAGCAGCTCTGTCCAAGCGGTTTGTTATTTTAGGGTGGACATCCGGGTAGTTAGGGTAAGAGATGGAGGAGTATCTTACACAGTAGGTTGTATACCTACTACACTGTGATGCAGGGTTTCACAGTGTTTGTTATGTTGTAGGGTTTCATGGCAAGGTTATGACGCAAGGTTTCATAGCCGTTTATTTTAAGTGACTTTTGCAAGTTACTTATTATTGTGATTTGACTTTTGTATGATATACCACTCACTTTAGTTATGGAAAATATTTGACTTGCAATCAATTTTTTATATTTGGTTTTCAATGTGCATTCATGAAAGCTATTTTGACTCAATCAAGAGTACACACAGGACTTATTGAGAAATTTCTTTCTCACACAATTTTCTCGGTCACATTTCAGGAAGTACTAGACTTGAGGTGGGCATTTAATAGAGATGAGTGTTGTCCAAGTTTCGATGCTTTTGTTATTTATTTTTGAATCAGAGGGTACTTGTTTATGTTAGACATTGTTCTTTTAAGTCTTGGATTTAAATTTGTATTTTTTCCTGAATGAGATTGATGTATTCCTTTTATGTTGAGTTTCATACTTTATCTATTTCACCTAGTTATAAAGACCCCTAGTCCTCAGAAAGGGACTACATCGTCGACCCTCTTGGGTCACATATTTGCGAGGTGTTACACCGCACCTATTGCATAATGACTTGTATCACACATTAATTCAAAAGGAAGAGACCAATCTGGTGCAATTAAAATAGGAGAGTTGGTTAATTTCTTTTTAAACACATTAAAAGCATTGAGGCATTTATCATCAAAATAAAAAATAACATCTTTTTCAAGTAGAGGAGTAAGAGGTTTAGAAACTTTTGAAAAATTAAAGATGAACTTCCTATTAAAACATGCATAACCAAGAAAGCTTTGGATAGCCTTCACAGAAGTGGGAGGGGGAAGTTTCTCAATTGCCTCAATTTTTGCTCTATCAACCTCAATACCCTTCCTTGAAATTTTGTGCCCCAATACATTACCTTCTTGCACCATAAAGTGGCATTTTTTTTTCAATTAAGCATGAGGTTGGTCTCTTCACACCTTTGAAGCACCTTTTCTATATTAGCCAAACACAAGTCAAAAAAATTACCAAAAATAGAGAAATTATCCATAAATACCTCCATGATGTCTCCCAAAAGTTCTTAAAAAATAGCCATCATACATATTTGAAAAATTCCTAGACCATTGCAAAGACCAAATGACATACAACGATATGTTAAAGTACCAAAAGGGCATGTAAAAGTAGTTTTCTCCTTATCCTCTGGTGCTATGAGAATTTGAAAGTAACCAAAAAAACCATCTAAAAAATAATAAAACTCATGTCCAGCTAATCTTTCTAACATTTGATCAATGAAAGGGTGAGGAAGATGGTCCTTCCTAGTTGCCTCATTCAATTTCCTATAATCAATGTAAACCCTCCAACCGGCTACCAATCTCCTTGGGATCAACTCATTTTTTTCATTTGGGCTCACCGTCATTCCTCCCTTCTTTGTTACTACTTGTGTTGGACTTACCCATATACTATCATAAACGGGGTAATTGATGCCTAAATCTAAGAGTTCAATCACCTCATATTTTGCCATATCACTCGTATTTGGGTTCAACCTACGTTGGGGTTGCACTATGGGCTTTGCTCCCTCTTCTAATAATATTTTGTGAGTGCAAAAGGAAGGGCTAATTCTCTTAATATAAGTAATCTTCCTTGCTATGAATCCCTTATAATTTTCTCAATAGACTTACCAATTTGGTCTTTTATTCACAAGTAAGGTCTTTTGCTATGATCACTAGCAGTTTTCTTCCATTAGCCAAAAATGCATATTCCAAGTGCTTGGAGAGGTCTTTTAGGTTCAATTTTGGTGTTCTTCAATGGATGACTTCATCCTTCCCAAACTGCTTTTTTCGATTTCTTCGAATTCTCCCACCTCAAGGGCTTTATTTAATTCCTTCAAATATTCAATTGATTGCTCCATCCATTCCATAGAAAAATTTTCCAACAATTCCTGTACAAAATTAAAGATAGGCTCATCAAGAATTTCAATCCTTAAACAAGAATCATAAAAAGATATAGGATGTTGCATGCTTTTTTGTATTTTATAATGACTTCTTCATTCCCAACTCTAAGTGTTAACTTTCCCCCATGAACATCAATTAAGGCTTTGGCAGTGGCTAGGAAGGGTCGACCTAGGATTAAAGGAACTTTAGAATTTTCATCCATGTTAAGAATAACAAAATTTACAAGAAACTTGAATCTTTCACTTTAACCAATACATATTCGACTATACCCCTAGGATATTTAATAGATCTATCTGCAAATTGAAAACTCATCCTAGTGGGTTTGGGCTCACCTAGGCCTAGCCTTATGAAAGTTTTGTATGGCAACAGATTAATGCTAGAACCTACGCCTGCTAATGCATTGCAAAATATAAGGGTACCAACAAGACAAGGAATAAAAAAATTCCCTGGATCATTTTCTTTACATGGAAAATTCTTGCAAGATGGCAGGGCATTCTTCATTTAAAACTAGAGTGGACAATTCTTCCTACCTCTTTTTACTGACAAGGAAGTTTTTGTGGAACTTTGCATATTTGGGCATGTGTATGAGGCCTTACTGAGTAGGATGTTTATGTGTAGTTGTTTGAAAACTTCTAAAAACTTATCAAATTTTGCATTCTTTCTTGCTTTTTGTGTTCGATTGGGGTAAGGCACCGGTGGCTGAAAATCTTTTTAGCTTACTTTTCAAGCCCAACTTTTTGAGATGGTACCAGTTTCATGCTAGAATCGAGTAGCTCATTACCACTTTGTAATATGATGCTAGCCAGATCTTGCATTTCCAACCACAATGGTGACTTTATCACTAGATCAGTTAAAAATCAAATTTGCCTTTTCCATGTTTCGAATAATTTCCTCAAATTTTTTCAATGTATCATCTATCTCGTGAAATCATTTGGACGCATGGGTGACAAATTTTTCCAATACCCCTTCTAAGGTAGTTGAGTTGGATAACTGAGGTGTCATTTCTTGAGATAGGTCAGGGTACCATCTAATGTTCCAATTGGCCTTGTTACTTGCATAAGGTAGCTTGTTAGTGTCATATATGTATAGTACAATATTAAATCAAGTTAGTTAGTTAAGGTTCATGTATATATAGAACAAATATGGCACTTAGTTACACAAAGAACATAAATACATATTTACATAGAGACATAAACATGGTTAAATCAATAAGTCTAAGCTTTCATGATATAGTCCCCCAACAACAACACCAAAAACTTAATGCGTAAATTTTTTGTGTATAAAAATTATTAAATTTAAATTCATCCCTAGCTAAGTTTTAATTAAAATATTAATCCCAAATTACACATACGAGCAAGTATACTTATCGCAAGTATAGTATAGGGAATTAACGAGTATCGATCCTCAAATAAACAAGTATACATTAATCACTTCACATTCATTGTTTAACCGACTTAACAAAGTGATAAAATGATAAAAAGAAAAATAAAAAAATATGTACAACTCTAGGATGTAGGAATATGCAATTTAGACAACTATCCTAGAAGACATGAAAATGAATCATTTAGTAACTATCTCAATTAATCATCATTTTGGCATAATGATGAAATTGAAATAGAGTTCAATCATTTCCCAAGTCATAAACTCACTATCTCATGATTAAATTAGCAGATTTCCCAATCAAATCAATATAACCAAAAAGATGCATTAAACTCATCCTTCAACAATTATCCCTATACTCTAAGTGATGATGAACATGAAATTAGTCAATAACTTTATACTCTAGGTGAAATCAACTAATCTTTGATTACTTCGGTTTTTCATCTTAACTTTGTAGCCCAAATCCGTTAAGAAATAAAACATATGAAATTAAAGAAATTAAATTAACTTTTAACATCGTTTCTCGAGTCAATTAGAAGCGAATATAATTTCATCAACTCTTCCATAATTACAAGTAACCAAACACAAAAAATGATAGAAAATTGATCAAATATCTAAATTAATAAAAAAATTATGAATTCTAAAGTAATTTCAAATTACAATGAAAACATTAATTACGTCATTATTATAGAAAAAGAAAATAAAGGTAAAAGAAAGAAATCACAAATAAGCCCTCATTCTTTTCTTTGGAAACCTCCTTGAATAATGCCCCTTGATTGATGAATCTTCCCTTCTTGTGAGTGATTGAAAATTTTGATCCTTAGATTCACACATTTTCCTTGTATTTTCCTTGTTTAAATAGACTCTCAAGATACCAAAATTCGTTCCCTAAGAGTTTTATGCCGAGTAGAAGTAGAAAAATACCAAAACTCTTTGGAAATTACCAAATTTGCGCTTAAAAGGAAAATTCGCCGATATTGGGTAGACCAGGCCAGCGCCGGCTATGCTCTATTTTTTTCTTTGTGATCCCCTGTTTTTCCAGGATAGGGCCGGCGCCGGCACCGTGGGAGATGGCTGGCGCTGGCCTTGCACTGGACAGCGATAGGATTTTTCATCATTTACCTTTTTCTGTAATAAAAAGCCAAAACAACTTTTCAAGGAGAAAATATCAAATATGAAAGAATATGCCTAGTTATTGCACCAAATGTATCACAAAATATCTTCAAATAACTAGGAAATTATTGATGAATTTAGCCCTATCAGAATTCATCCTACACAAGGTAACGTACTAATATTCAAGAACTAAAATTGTTCTATAGATTATAAGGAGTATTTGGATGTGAATTTTGCAAGAAACTAGGCATGAAATAGGTATACTTGTTTTTATTAAGTTGAATTATGGTGTTGTTTAGCCATAGCTATGTGCCGGTTGCCTAGAGGGTTGTTTTGTCATGATTTTTGTGATGTTTGGTGAAGTTTTGGAGGAGTTGTGGTGGAGTATTGATGGTTGTGTTTCTGGATGAAATGAACAAAGAAAGAAATTAAATCAACTAGTGGTTATCGTTGTAAAATCAAGCATTTTTAATTCTTACATGGCTGCCATTTTTCGTTGCCTTATGTGTATTGAATCAGATTTCTTGATGGCTTTAAGTGGATTGATTTTGTGATGATTAAATTAAGGATTAAAGAAAAAAAAATATGATGGTTAAGTGTTAAAGTGAAGATAGAAGAAATAGAGATAAACATAGGATTTATTTCGCGAAGAATTAAAGTATTCTTTTGCTTTGTTCTTGGCTGCGAATTTTGTTGTGCTTAAACAATGTTATGTTTGTGCTCTTCATGATTGAAACCTTGCTGTAGTGATGATGTTTTGATAGAGAAGTGAATGAATGGATTGATAATTAAGTTGTAAGAGAAGAATACAACAAGGAGAAGTGATGTTTGTTGAGAACACAGCTCGGTTGATGGAATAACTGTAAGCTTACGCTTGTAGTATCTTTATGTTGGTGATTGGTATGTTGGAAATAAATACGTGGTATTGTAGCTAATGATCTTTAAGAGAGTTTGGGTGAAAATTTGTGGTTAATCGGATTTACGGATCAAAAGTTAAAATAAAAATGCGAAGTCTTGTCGCAAAGTAAAAATGCAAAGTTGTGTGCCATTATATATATTATTTCTATATTATTAATTTCCTTAGAAATTAAAGGACAAGAAAAAAGTGTGAGAAAACATGTTAATGACTTGTATACATGTTGGATTGAGGGAGAAGGAAATAAATACTTCAAAAAGATAACATATACGAATATTTATTTCTAATGAAAAAAATAAGGTGATAGAAAATTAATAATTTCCTTGTTAGTGTATGCAGTTAGCAAGATAGTATTTGTGATTCTATAATCACTAAGAAACATTAGATCGATCCTTGTTGTAGGCAAGCTTTCTTGCGAATATTTTGTGTGCATTGAGATTAATAGTGTTACGGAATAACGTTACTCACGGTGAGTCCCTCAATTTCTAATCCTGTATTAGCTAATAGTTTTCCTGGCCAGCAAAGCATTTTGTATGATTTTGAGAACAACGTGGAATGTTGAAAGTCCCTTAGTTTTAACTCTCGCTCGAGTTAAGTGTTTTTCTAAAATATTATAATGGTGCATTTCCTGAACTTGTGGAGTTCTTAACTTGATTTCTTTGGTAGCGAAATGTTTCAATGCAATTAAATGCTTTTCGGATATGGAATTGTATTATTCTCTTATATTTTAGACAAAGCATTGGTAACTAAAATTCCTTGGCTTTCAAATACCTTGGAATCACAAAGTGTTTTTTTGATATGAAGAAACGCAATCCTGATACGGATTTGTGTTTTTCTAATATGTTAAAGTAGTCGCTTTTTGCTTGAAATTTTCAGGGATGAATTGCCACATTTTAACATATAATCCTTTTCTTAAACATTTATGTATCATGAAGCCTTTTTACATTAAAAGTTCTATTTTTTCACATCATGCGAGTTTTCTAAATTTTGAAGCTATATTTATTTGTGAGTTTACGGTTGATTTTGTATATGAGAATTTTGTACAAAATGAATCCGGTTGTTCAAATAAAGTCATATTAGGATAGAGGAATTCTGATGCGGAAACATTTTATGAATCAGGGGTAGCAGACCCTTGATTTTCCAAAACTCTATTTTAATTACGAATTTTTACTTCATGTGAGGTGCAAGCGCTTCACTTGTTAAAACAACAAGCCAAGAGTCTTAAGAATTTCGAATTCTCTTATCTTAAAATGTTGAGACACAGATTCCACTACTCATCAAAACCTTGTTTTAGGCCATTTCATTCATGAAACTCGTAAAAGCCTTGTTTCATGCTATTTTTATCATAGTGTTGGTTAAAATCCTATTACATGATAAGCTTTTCAAGTTACTTGGTCAAATCACGAATTCTTGACATATTCTTCAAGTTACTTGTGGAAATCATGCTATGTGCCATATTTTATGATATTTCACTCATGTTTTCCAATTACTAACTTAACAAGTTATGGAAAAGCAGTAAGAAACCCTTTTTCTATTTTTTGGACCCGAATACGTGTATCATATAAATATTGAGTATTTAACAAGAGCTTATCTCCTTGTACTAGCTCACGTTAGAGGTAGACAGTCGAAAGTAACTTGATGAATTTTGGGGTTTGTCTTATTCAGAATGGGGCAACACAATATTGGGATTAGCTAACTCCTGAATTCTTGAATGACTGGCACAATTGCATCATTACTCCTAAATTCTTGATGTTTTAACTACTGATAAAGAATTCTCGCATACTTGAATTAGCAAGTTTTATACAAGAACTCCTCCCGAAATGAAATGTTTTATACTCAAATTCTTAGATTATTGCTTTAGCCTATTTTCATACAAGAACTCTTGAATTGACAAGTCATGATTCGTGAAATCTTGTGCATTTATTTCCAAGAATTAAAACATGAATTACATGAATTCTTGAAATCCTGAACTTGATTTTCCGTCAATAGCACAAGAAATTTTACTACTTGCATTTCTTGGTAAACATAAATTCCAACTGTCTGATCATGCCTCCTATCTCTTGAATGTTTACGTACAACAAACTCATGCCTATTATTCTATCTTGATTATTATTTAATTTACAAGTTGACCATTGGATTAGTACTTAGTTTTACAAGAGTCATTTCTCCAAGGAAAAACACCAACACACACGTGACGCACTGAGTGTTTAACACTCACACATGTTTTATCCTCTATCAAATTTTAGAAGCCGGTCCCTGGTAGAAGATTCTAGAAGATGACAATTACTCTGAAAAAGTAACAAAGGATTGCATATGAAGCTTTGGGCCACCAATGATTGTTTAGATCTTGATCTCTTATGGCTTTATGTACCAAAAATCTCTTTTACTCAATGTAAAGTTTTGAAATTTCCGTTATGTTATCAATTGGATACGTTATAACGACCCCTTGTCTGAGAAGATTGGATGGGGCAATATCCCACAATGTAAGAACTACTAAGACATATTTATAGGGGTGTTACAAATGGTATCAGAGCCAATGTTGAGGTTTAGTGGAGGCTATAAGGACATCTAATAGAGCGTAGAGCCTATAGTAAAAGCATAGGTATCGTGGTGGAAATACTTGTGGAACTCGATATTGAGATCGAGAATATACTAGAATTTGAGGTATTCTGAGTAGATTTTGATATCTTTTGATGAGTCCAAAAAAGAGGTAGCCAATATAGCCGTGATATCTTTGGACTCCTACTCCTAAGACCAGTAGAAATCCGAAAAGCCACGTATATTTAGTATGGAATACATCAGGGATGTAGTCACAACTATGAGTTAGGCATGTGTGCGTTTATACACCAAACATGAACAATGTGTTGTACCTTGAATACCTGGCTATATGGTACATAGATACACACATTCTTATTGACACGAAGGTACCTAGAACTTACTAAAATACTAAAGTTAAACGTGCTCAGATGGGAGCGATATTAGGATGGGTAACCCCTTAGAAGTATCTTAGTAAGGAAAATAATTTAAAGTAGAGCGGGACGAACCTTCTCCCTAAGAATATATGTTCAGATGGTTTCTAGAGGATATATGTCCATAAAATTCTTCTTTAGCTTGCATAATTTTTGTTGTATGATTGATTTCCCAGTATTATGTTTCTAAGATATATAAATATCAAGTGAATTTTTTATTGGCCTTGAAGGAGGGCTTGAAATCCCACTAAGATGCACTAGGTGTAGATGTATAGAAGACCAAGTAGGAGAAAGTTCAGTTCATACCTGATGAGGGCTCATCACATACATATTTTTGAATATTTTTGTGCTTTAATTATGATAAATCCTGGTTGAAATCACCACTCACCACATTCTTTTGATCTTTTTTTTTTAGAAAATAAAGATAATACCAATTCAAGATGATAAAGATTAATAGGAAGAAAAAATAGAGCTAAAATTGAATAAGAATGAAAAAGCCACACAAGAAGTGGCGCCCTAGGGAATTGGAACTTCCCTAGGCCGCTTAGGATCAAAATTCCTTTAAAAAAATAATTAGTATGAATAGTACCTCGCAGCCTAAGGTAGTGAGACTTCTCTAGGCCACTTGGTACTATTCACTAGCACAGAATAAGGGTGGTCCAGTGAAGTTTAACTTCCCTCAGCCGCCTAGTACTGTTCACCAAGCAGAAACCTGGTAGACCAAGGAAGTTCACTTCCTTAGGCCACCTACTTGCTACAGGAATGTGTAGATCTGTATTTTTCTGCAATTTTTGTGTTTTCTTTCCATTGTACACTATATATAGACCATTTTAAACCCTAGGAACTCATCCTTGGTTGGCTAGCAACTAAGAGATCCTTTAGGGAGCTCAAAAGATTCACCAAGGAAGGGAAGATCATAGAGAAGAAAGGGGATGAAGAAAGGGTAGTTGAAGGAAATCCAAGAAAGAAAAAGCTCAAGATCTTGTCTATGAGTGAAGTGCTTCCTTATTTTTTGTATTATATTTTAATAGTATTGATGTTTATATAACTTTAATTGTACTTGAGGGATAAACCCTAATCTATGTTCTTATATTAAGTTGTTATTATGATATATTGAATTCCTATTCTTATATTTGACTACTTGGGCATTATTGTGTTAGATTGATGGTTTGGGCTTAGTTGATTTATTCAATTGCACTGCAAAAAAAAGGGGACAAATACAACGGTCGTAAAACCGTCGTAATAGGCTGCCTAATACGACGATTTAGGAACCGTCGTGATACTACAGGTTTATACGACGGTTAAAGTAAAACCATCGTATTTTGTCACCAAATATGATGGTTTGGTGTAACCATCACAATAGATTAGAACAAATATGACAGTTTACATAAACCGTCACAAAAGATTAGGACAAATACGACGGTTTAAAAGAACCGGCACAATAAGTGTCCTGATACGACGGTTAATAAAATCGTTGTTTTTAGTCTAATTATAGCAAAATCCCTCAAAATTATTTTAAATTTTATTTGATTATTTTCAAATTTAGTGCCAATACTTTTGGTATTTATTACAATAAATTTAACGATGGGATCGTTAATTTGATATCTTTATATTTATAAATACTAAGATATATTTCTAGTTTGTAGATATTACTGTACAAATGTGATAAAATAAAATGAATGACCTTCAAATTTAGTCACTAAGCTTGTTTTAACTTTATAAATACATGTAATACTTAGATCATTGATTTTTCAAATAATTTTTTGTTTACATCTTAAGTTTTCATATATTTGTATTAAAGAGGCTTGAACGTCATTTTAATTATTAGTTATCTAATATATATATATATATATATATATATTATTTATATATAATATAATATATCTTTATTAGTTAGTGAGTATTAGATGAATATTGTTTATCAATTATTTTGCTTTAGTTGCTTATGGTCTTGAAACAAGACAGATACAAGGATGAAATGGGTTCTAGCTAATTCTGGAAATGAAGTCATTCTTAGAAATAAATTTGCAAATTGATCTTGAGATACTATTTAGTTTGAGACTTTGTGATGGTTTGTTGTATCAGCTCAAGTGTTCACATGTGTCTGCCATCTTTCTGAGTAAAGGTCCAATGGTCATGGATAGCTATGAAACCAAACTTCATGGCTTTCATGCACTAATAGGATTGCTAGGTCAGGCTGCTGTTTGTTTTAGGTGCTCATATATTGTTAGAATTTGTGGACTCCTAAACGCGAAAAATATCCACGAATCCCTTCCGAGAATCCAAGTAAACGATTAAGAAGATCTAAGGTTTATAGAATTACCTCTCTTCGGCGTAATTGAGATCCTTCGATTATGATTGTGTAGTCGTACGTGCAACCCGAATTATCACCAGACGCTGCAGTGTACGAACGTTCTCTACAAGTACACACGGCGAACTGACTCGTTACCCCAAGAGTGCTAGCGCCTAGGGTTTGAGAGTTTTTTTTTCTGGTGAATAGAGGCACGAATTTTCAACAGAACAAGACTGTTGAGAAGACGGCTAGGGTTTTCTTAAAAATCCCCGAACCTCTTAGAGTCCAACCTTAATAATATCTTATCATATTCTAATTTAAATTCAAATTAAATTAAAACTGATATGATAAGATTCTGGCATTATCTTGGTAACTTAACTAATTCATTTACCGAGTTAGATTCTTATAATCTGGACATTATCCAGATATGTCGAATGTGGACATATTTCCAAATTCATTGTATCTGGTAAATTTTCTAAGTTCGATTAACTTAGACATATTTCCAGATTCATCGAATCTAGTCACCAGAAAATTAACCTAATAAGTACGCTTATTGTGTGACCCAATAGGTCCATTTAACACTGGTAGTGTGTCTAAATCATATTTAAATGGCCCACAAGTTATAAGCGGTTTCTAGCAAAATATTATAACTATCCAGGTTAAATGAAGATCAGTGATCTCTTTGAACCAAACCATAATTTTATATTTAGTCCTTTTGTCACACGATATCTAGATTAAGCATAAGGCACGGAACATGTCATCCTTATTAAGCTTAATCAATTATTTCTTGATTTTATAGTAGACTGTTCAAACAAATGATACCAATATCTTAGATTGATATATTTGAGCACGGTCATGCATTTTAATAGTCTAACTTATCAAGGGGCCCATGGATATCTCTCCTATAATTGAAAGGGACAAATTCCGTCACAATCAATCATATTCCTCTCCTTGATTTATTCTATATACAACAGTAGTCTAATTTTTTATCTATTTAAAGACAACTTTAGACAATGTCAAAATATAGAATTTATCAAGTAGGAAACTATGATGAATTTAGGTCGAATGACATTTAATATCATTATGGCTAGAAAGTACTTATGACATGTTCCATGAAGTACTCTCACAGTGGGTCATGTCCAGTACAATGTTCTCTAACATTTATTTATGTTTTGACTTGATATCACAAATATCCATGACCAGTAAAACATAGCCATCAAGTCACAAACATACTAATGTTAATTTATTATTATTCCAATAATAATAATCGATCAAGGACAGTTTTAGAATAGTCATTGTATTCATTGTTGGATTTTACTATCAAGTCACGTACTTGATGACCACAAAACAAAATGCACTATTCATGAAAAGAAAAACCTCATATTATTATATAAAATACAATGATAATAGTATAAGCACAAATTGACTCTAGGGCATATCCCTAACATATATGTGGTTCTTTCAGTAGTTTTTTGCAATAGTGGAGGGAGAGGATTCATGTGAATTATATTAGTTCATGTAGCCTACGAGTCAGGATCTGTTTTTGGGTAAATATTTTCTCATGTAGCTTATTCTTTTAGATCTAGTTGATTTGTGAGATTCTTTGTTAAAGTAGCATAGTAAGGAACAAATGCCATAACTTCAAATGCCATACACTGCAAAGCTGATTTGTAAGATTCTGTTAAAAACTGTTTGAAGTCATTTTGACATGAATGATTTTGGACTTCATTATTGAAAAACTATTATTTTTTTTTTACTGTTCAGAAGAGCATTAGTAAGGTAAGAGAATTATTTTTATGTTTCATTACTGGATCCCCGTGAGTGATGGGTGATCATTGGGTAATGGGTGATCACTTCTCATTCCCTTAAGTTAGTTTTATACTATATAGAATTAAACTAGTTTGATTTAATATTTTGATTGTTTTTATGAGTTTTTTGTTGGTTGAATTGCATAATTGCGCATTTTGAGGTGGCCTAGTGCCTAGAAAATATTCAATTTATAAAAGAAACTCAGTCAATTTTTTTTTTTTTAAAATTTTTTGAAGTGAGATATGATAAGATTACTTCATGGACTAGATTTGGAAACATAGTTCTATAGGGATTAAGAGTATTTTTTTACTCAGTAATGTGATGTAACAATACTAATGTTTTTTTTATACATTAAGAGTATTTTAGATTTTTTAAAATAAATTTACTAAATGAATTTTCATTTCCCTCCATTTCCATTCATTCTTTAATATGTTTATCATAACAGAACTTGTAGATTGACTGAAAATATGGATAAATGAATACGAAGATGGACTGATCATGGATTGAATTATAATGTGATGAATATAGTAAGGGTTTGGATGCCTTTATAAAATTTGTATTAAGAGACAAACCTGATGGATCCAAAATCTATTGTTCTTGTTTGAAGTGTCAGAATAGGTATCTTTATAGTATAATAGATGTCAAACAACATTGTTAAATGTGGGGTTTTATGCGTTGGTACAAAAAATGGAGTGTTCATGGTGAAACATATTTAGCTTCTGTTAATACAAGTAGCAATATTCCTTCGACTGAAAACGTACATTCGGATAATATGGTTGGCATGGTTTAAGATGCTACTGGCATTAGTGACTTTGGTAATCCAACTAAAGAGCCTGAAGATTTGAGAAAGATATTTACATTGTTAGAAGAGGCAAATGTAGAGTTGTATCCAAGTTGTACTAAGTTTTCTTCACTGTCATTCATTATGAGATTACTACACTTAAAAGTCCTCAATGGGTGGTCGAATAAGTCTGTTGACATTCTACTTGAGCTTCTAACAGATGCATTTAGTGAGATAAGAGTGAAAATTGCCAAAAATTACTACGAGGCTAGTAAGATAATGAATGTTTTGGGAATGGAATGCAAAGTCTGGGATGCATGTCCAAATAATTGCATGATATACATGAGAGGAAATGAGGCCATTACTCATTGTGAGGTATGCAATTCTCTAAGGTACAAGAAAGAGGGTAGTACAGTTGTATGCAAGCGATTATTCATGTCTTAAAAACTGCAGCTCTTATGAGGTGACATGAAGAATGTCATGTGAAAGATGGCATTTACAAACACTCAGCTAATTCTAGGGCTTGGAGAAAGTTTGATGAGGACCATTTGGAATTTGCAAATGACTGTCGGAATGTTAGGCTTGAACTGGATTCAGATGGATTTAGTCCCTTTTCAAATATACACATACCACATAGTACCTGGCCTATAGTCATAATATCGTACAATTTACTACTATGGCTATGCATGAAACAACCTTATTTTATTTTATAAATTCTTATTGATGGCCCTAAGAGACCAGGGAACAAGATTGATGTTTTTTTACAACCATTAATCGATGAATTGAAGGATTTGTGGCGCGACGGTGTGATTACTTATGATGTTGGGGCAAAAGAGATGTTCTATTTACGTGTAGCAGTTATGTGGACCATAAGTGATTTTCCAGCTTATGGCAATCTTTTTAGCTATAGTGTCCATAACGATAGGGCTTGTCCAATATGTGCGGTTAATTGTTTGTCTTACCGATTGCCTAATGGCTTTAAATATTACTTCTTATATCATCGCAGGTTTCTTGAACCGTCATATAAGCTACGTAGGGATAAAATTTCTTTCTATGGTGGAATTGAAATACGACAAGCACCTAAAAGGAGCATACTGACAGAAATATTAGCACAACTTGAGGGTCGTTTAACAGAATATGCAGTAGATGATATGAAAATCAGAATGCAGTCTGACTACGAATGAAAGTTTGGCATAAATCCGTATAATTGGAAGAAGAAGAGTATTTTTTTGGGAGCTACCATATTAAGAGAGCAATTTGATGAGACACAATCTCAATCCAATGCACATAGAGAAAAATTTTGTAGACAATTTGTTGTATACAATATTGGGTGACAGTGGTTCTTCAAAAGATAACTTCAAAGCTCATCAAGACTTGTAGGTAATGAATATTAGAAAAAGTTTACATCCAATTTTAAAACCCTCAGGAACTGGATACAATTTGCCACTAGCCCCCTATACAATGAGCGGGTCAGAAGTTGAAGTTTTTTTTAATAGTATTAAAGGAATTGAGAGTTCCCGACTGCTATTGTTCTAATATTTCTCGATGAGAGAGTATGAGGAGAAGGACTTTAGGAGGTTTGAAGAGTCATGATTCTCACATTTTTTTTTTCCAACAATTAATCCCGTTGGCTGCCCACACAACATTGCCCAAGAACATAGTGCAGCTGTTGATTGAAATTGCTTCATGTTTCAGGTAGTTATATTCCAAAGTTAACAAAGAGAGGCATCTTGAGAATCTTCGAAATCGGTTCACAGTTACAATACCTCTTCTTGAAAAGTCATTCATCCCAAGTTTTTTTTTTTTTTTTATAATGGAACATTTACCAATACATTTGGCCAATGATGCATTGTTAGCTGGCCCAGTTCAATGTCGATGGATGTTTCTTGTTGAAAGATACTTGAAAAATCTCAAATGTTATGTGCGCAATCGTGCTCGGCCTGAAGGTTCGATTGCTAGTGGGTATTTAATGGAAGAATGTATGACATTTTTGTCGAGATATTTAGATGATGTTGAGAGGAAAGAAAATAGGCCCCCCGAGATATGTTGATGATGATAATAAGATAGGTAAACCAGTTGGAAATGGGACTAATGTAATATTTGATCGTGTCACTTTGATGCAAGCACGTCAGTGGGTTCTAGCCAATTCCAACCTCCTCAAAGCATATAGAGAGTCTGTTTTACTTTAAGTCCTTTTATTTCCTTTTTTTATTGCCATTCTTTTATTATTTCTAAATTTTCATGTATGTCTACATGCAATCTCCATGTGTCTGTCATAAATAGAGAGTATCCCAAATCTCGGTTATGTAAACATGAAAAATAACGTATTCATTCTCAAACGTTTCACACTTGGCACAGTCAATATGTAAGTACAGTATATGCAATATAAGTAATAGTTATTTAGAATATATAAATAAAATAAAACTTATATTTTTTATTGGTTGATGAGAACGAAGATTGTCCTGATATTCCAATTGAAGTTAAAAAGCTTGGAAATGGTCCTTTCAATCAAGGATTGCGTTACAATGCATGCAATGTGAATGGGTTCCAATTTTGTACAACAACGTATAAGCCTAATAAGTCCACTCAAAATTCTAGTGTTATGCATGGAGCTGAAACTACGAGTTATTCTAGCCTCAGAGATAGGAATCCCATTACAACCACTGTCAATTATTATGAGTGCTTACTGATATTATAAGATTCTCGTCTTGTTTCGCGTGAAGTAGATGTTGTATGGGTTAGAGATGGCATTTCTGGAAAGAAAGTGGATTTAGTTAGAAAAAGAATACACCCTGCAACCTAATGTAATTAATCACTTTCTAGTTTCCTAAATGTGCTAGAATTGTTATACTCTTTTCTCAATTAATTTTTTAACCAAATTTCTTTGACTTTATTTTTCTATGCTTTTTTGTGTTTTGTAGATGGTTACCAGACATTCTCAACGTGCATCGATGCAGGATGCCATAGCCGCTTTAAGATCAAGGGCTAGTTCCTCACAAGATACAGAGACACAACCAACAGTATAGGAGGTTGGCCAAAGATTGGATACTTCTATCTAGATGGGCTCTCGAGAATAGAGGTCCAGTGAGGAGATAACTACACCTGCTTATATTGTAGGTCCCAGTTGCTCGGGACCATCTTCCTCGGGCCCTAGCGCCTCAGGTTTGCTAAGTTGTTAGGAAGTAATTTATGAGAAATTATTTTTTTGTAACTATTAAAATGATATTAAGCTTTTGTCT
Organism: Voacanga thouarsii; assembly: GCA_026120185.1. NCBI lineage: Eukaryota > Viridiplantae > Streptophyta > Magnoliopsida > Gentianales > Apocynaceae > Voacanga > Voacanga thouarsii. The sequence continues at coordinate 162,386 of JANUWF010001752.1, forward strand.
TTATTTTTAATGAAATCATACTTACAGACTGGCCTACTTTGATTTAAAATTTTTATTGATATTTTATAGGTTCCAGGTCGAGAAGTTCTCGCGGGGATGAAAGGTTACCCTCTGGATGGGGTGAGCCTGGCTTTCGAAAGTACGAGGTTGGTGTGAACTAATACGAAGGTCATATAAGAGTAGATGCATCTCTTTATAGTTCGATAGTGGGCTATTTTGCACGTATGAATAGTCGGCTCCCTTTAAATTACAGTGATTGGCATTCCGTACCTCAAAGACTTAAAGATGAGCTTTGGAAAGAAATACAGGTAAATAAATTTATTCTAACACATATAAAATTATTTTCTCCATAAGTTAAAATTTTAAATAATTGATTGCTTGTTTAATTTATAAGAACAACACTACTATGCCACCAGAAGGACATAGCGTCATAATAAAGATGCGTTGCACTACTTGGAAGGATTATAAGTCTAAGTTGAAGCAGAGATACTACACTCCATTCCCGACAAGTACAGAGGCTATTCTTTGTAAAGATAGGCGAGTTGACGAAAATCAATGGAGGATGTTAGTTGATTATTGACTCTTGGAGAATACACAGGTTATATGTATAAAAAATTAATATTTTTTCCAATCATAAATGTGTGCATATACTCGATAATTATTACATACTTATTTTTTATATTAACTATTTAAGATACTGACAAGCGGAGGCTGAGCGAAATAGACAAAATCGATCACATATTACATATCCACCGGTCACATGAAGAATGCCACATTCTGTTATACAGGATCAGGTATTCATTTTCTCTTATACTCTATTCATTTGAATATTATTTAATTTGCTTGAAACTTCTGAAAAATCCTTACAGATGGCCTCACAAGGCCAATCGACATCGCAATATGATATGTTTCTTGCGACACGAAGGTGGCGTGGTCAGCAGGCTGATGGTTTGACTACAAAGATTATTGTAAGGAGTTTTCAATGATTAATTTTCATGAATTATTAAAATATGGCAAATACAATTCATTTACCTACTTTAAATTTGATATATTGTTTCACAATTATGTAGGACCAATTAGAGGAAGAGTGGTAGACACTGCATGAGTCTGAGCGCACTGAGAAAACAAAGGATCAGATCTTCCAACGCTTGTTCAGTCCTAATACGAGAGGTCGTGTAAGGTGCAAGGGAAAAGAACCAACACCAACCTCAATCAGTGAAGCATCCATTTGTACTGGCAATGTTGAGGAGGTTGTCAGAGCTCAGGTTGACGTGTGTATTCAGAGTATGCTAGAAATTATGCAAGTTGAGATGCGAGTTGAGATGCAGCATGAGAAAGAGATTTATGAGTCACGTATAGTAGCGCTTCAAACTACCATAGAAGACTATCTCGCAAATTTGATGTAGGTGAATTTGCTACAGCAACTATACCACCATTTAGTACATCTACGCCATCTCCGGGGTTAGTTCCATTTCTCGACCTGTTGGATCGTGTGATGCTGACAAGACTGCTCGTGATGACTGACATATTCTTATTTTCTTCTTATTTTACATGTATTACTATTTCTAATAGATTTCTTGGCATTTTTCTACTAGTTATATATATAGTATTAGTTTACTTGTGGAGTTTTTGGATTATTTATAATTTCAATGTTCAAGAGATTGATTTTGATTTGTTTGGCATGAAGAAAATTGTGTTTTACTGTGATTTGTGTTGAATGTGTTGAACAGATTGTATTTAGTTTGAAATTGTAGGTGGATATGCCTAAATAACCAAGTAACCATTTTTTTTAAAAAAAAATTAATCAAATACGATGGCTAGAACTGTCGCATTTGTTAAAGTTAATAATGTTGCATCTGATTAACCAAATATGACGGCTACAAAAGTGTGGTATTTGTTATCAAATGTGACGGTTAGTGACCCTTGTATTTACTTATCAAATGCGACGATCACAAACCGTCGTATTTGCTTATCAAATGCGACAGTTTTGTTAGAGATTACGATGGTTTGTCTAACCGTGTCTTTGAGCCTTCCGCAATGATTAAATACGACATTTTTTTGTAGCCGTTGTATTTGGCAAATATGACAGTTTGGTTGCTGTTGTTGAACAAAAATGACCAGACTTTAAACGACGGTCACAGAACTGTCGTTTAGCTGTCGTATTTGGCAAATACAATGGCTCAATTATCAAAAATACGACGGCTTGAGCAATTTTTTAGTAGTGTTGGTTGGTTCGCACTTAATGATTTCGAGAGATGGGTTTATTAGTTGAATGCCAAATTAATTAGTCCAATATTTTCTTTCTTTTTATTAACTTGAGAGAGAGGTTGAAGTATTAGAACATGATAGCTAATGGGTTTTGAATAGTTCCTGCAAATAGGGCTATTGGGGCTTCCGAGTACCTTTTTGGTGATGGGTGAGTATAATACTTCCTTAGGTTAGGTGCATTAGGTAGAGAAACTAATTAATTGAGCCAATGGAAAGGAATCTCATAACTCAAGAGAGAGTGAGGTTTATTCTTGAAAACTTATACCGGTGCTCGAGTTGAGATTTGATGAACTTAGTGGTGATCTCTTTACTTAATATATTTTGAGGGGATTTCTTCTTGTACATAGGCTTCCCCGTATTCTTACTCCTTGACAATCCTTGGAAATTTTATAGGTGGGTTCTCTATTATAGTAGTTTAGGTTAGTTTAGTTAGTTTTATTTACTTTATCTCTATTTTCATTTTGGCTAGACAATGAGATGAGAGCAGAGTACGGGTAATTGCAAAGTTCCTTGGATTCGATACTTACTATTCCCTATACTATGCAATAGGTATACTTGCCCATATGTGTGGTTTTAGTACTTAGAATTTTAAATTTAAGACTTGATAATTTGTAGCTATTGGTATACTATTTCCAATGCACTTGAAACTGGCCATCAAGTTTTTCCTACCATTGCTGGGGATTCGCTATATCATGAAACCCTTGAGTCTTATTGATTTAATTATGTATATATTTGTAAATACTATGTAAATATTTTCTTTTTTATTTGTGTATAGTACTAATCATTACTTGTATATATACTTCTTTTTCTTTTTATATGTTGTTTGTTTGTTGTTTTAATTGTTTTTTTTTTTTCTGAGATAAATAAATTATATTGGGTTCTAATCTGTTGTATCATTATGTTGCTGTATTATTACTATTATTATTTTATGTTGTTGTATGTAGCTATCTTGAAAATTGTGTATATTGTAGATTCTTGGGATTTAATTTTTGCTTTTATATATGGCCTTGTTGTTATATACTATTGTAGTTGTTGTTCGGGCATTTTGTATTTGCTATTATGTTGTATTCTTAGATTGAACTGTTGTTGTAATTGGATATTATTGTGTTGTTGAGTAAATCTTGTCATATAATAGCTATTTATGATTGATTGTTGTACAATAGGATTGGTCTCATTGATTTTGTATGGGTGTTGGAGTCTTGAGAATAAGAGGAATATTGGTAATTTTGATTGTTGTTGTACTATATATTGTGGAGGTTGAAAATTTGAATATACTAATGGTGAACAAATTGAGGAGTTGATGGGTTTATAGAGTTGGCGTTATGTTTTTGTGGATTTTTTTTTTTTTTTGGGAGATGCTATGGTTTTTTTTCAAGGTGTGGTATTCATGAATTGGTAGTTGTAGTTGTGAAAATTTTTTAAGATTCTTTTCGATAAAACTACTAAATCCTTGACTTTTTCAGTTTTCTTTCGATTTCATTAAATTTATAGTGTGTTTGTTATGTACTAGTTCTAGTGTATAATATATTAGTGCTTTGTTGTATATTTATAGAATAGTTATTGATTTAGAGGTATTAGCACCTATATATTGATTTAGTGTATATGTAGTGAAAATACTAGGTTATTCATTAGTTTTGTGGCTTGGTTGTATTAGTAGTATAATTCTTGGTACTAATGTCTATTTTGGTTTTAGTTATATTAGTTGATTTTATGACTTGTTAATAATATTTGTGTATGGTGGTGGTGGTGTTGTTGTTGCTATTATTATTATTATTATTATTATTATTATTATTATTATTATTATTATTATTATTATTATTATTATTATTATTATTATTATTATTATTATTATTATTATTATAATATGATGGTTCATTTATTATTAATATTGATGCTAATGGATTCCTTTTGTACAACTCCTATCCTTTTTATTTATATTTTCTTTTGAATTATTTTCTTTATCTATTGTTTTTGTATTATTTTTACTATTATCTCTTTAGCATGTAGGAATTCCCGATGCAAAAACTGATATACGCAGCGGAAGAAAATAGGATTTTTGGACAACTAGGATCAATGTTATGCGTTAAAATGCATTAAAACAGACGAGAAGTTTCCTTATGGTGTCTCTATAAAGAAAAAAAAAATCCTCTATTCTGAAGGCGCGATCCAGCCAAGCACAGAGAATGTCTTCTTTGTTGTTCTGTCAAAGCACCACAACCCAAGTGTAGGATTGTCTCCAATATAGTCCGTACGAGAATGGCTCTCAAGAGTCACCAGAGTTTTGTGCTAGCAAAACTGAAACTGGCGGCTAGGGTTTTCTGTTGGGTTTCCAGAAGAAGAAGATGAAGAGGGAGCTCTCGGTTTTTCAATAAAAACTCTCTATAATTCACAAAAATCATAATCCCGTGGAGACCATATAATATATATATATATATATCCGTATCAATTTTGGTAATCAGAATCCATAATGTATATGAATTCTTAATGACCAATTATTATTATGATTATAGTTAATTACAATATAGCTTACAAATTATAACTAATTATAATTTGACCACACCAATTTCTTCTTTTAACATTCAATCTTGTAATATTGTCAAATAACATCTTAAGCACCCAAATCCTTTATTGTGTGTGACCTATTAGGTTTTTCAGTCTATTGGTAGCAAAATATGAATTAATCTAAACATATTTAAGATTAATAATTCTTAATAATTTTAGAATTAACTTATTAATTGTAATACAAATTGATCTATTAGTTCTCTAATTAATAAATTCATATTCAGCAGATCATGAGCGGTATCTAGCAATACATCACGACCACCCAAAAGTCCAAAAAGTCAAGTGCCTTGACATGAACCTTTCAATAGCAAACAATAGTGCAATAAACTCCTTTCACCATACAATATCTCATTCAAATTACACTAAAAGAAAAAACCAAATTAGCGACGGCCAAATCAGTCGCAAATCGCGTTTAGCAACGGATTACGTCCGTCGCTGAAAAGGGCGTCGCAATTTACGAAGGAATGAAAATCCGTCGTAAACAGTGATGGATTTGTGACGGTCATTTAATTAATGACATTATAATTAAGTTTGTAATCAACATAGCGATGGATTTGCGACGGCAAAAAATTTTTATTTTTTAAAAAAATTAATTAATTTAGCGACGAATTTGTGACGGCATAAAATTTTTACTTACAAAAAATTAATTAATTTAACAACGGATTTGCTACGGCTAAAAAATTTTATTTTTAAAAAAATTAGTCAATTTAGCAACGGAAAAATTTTTTTAATTACAAAAAATAAATTAATTTAGCAATGGATTTGCGACGGTAAAAAATTTTTATTTTAAAAATTAATTAATTTAGTGACAAATTTGCAACGGCAGAAAATTCTTAAATTTTGGAAAAATCAATTAATTTAGCAACAGATTTGTGACGGCCAAATTTTTTTTTATTTACAAAAATTAAATAATTTAGCGACTGTAAAAAAATTAATTAATTTAGAAACGAATTTACGATAGTAAAAAATTTTTATTTAAAAAATTGATTAATTTTGTGACGGATTTGCGACGCAAAAAAATTTTATTAAAAAATTTAATTAATTAGCTACTTGACCCGCCCACCTATCGGCCCAACCCGGCCCGCCAAGGACCCGACCCGGCAAGAATATTATGAGATTAAGTCGAACTAGGGACTTAAACCCGTGTCCATGTTGTGGGGGAACACATGTTCCACCACTAAACTATTGATGTTCTTGTAATTTATTGTGCAATATAGTAATTATATAGTAAATTTTTTTGTGAATTAGTGATAGATTTGCAAGGGCTTTGCGATAGATCTACAACGACACAATTTTTCATCTCAAATCCGTTGCTAATTAGTTACGGATTTGTGACGGCTAAATTTTCAAGATTTAAAAAATAAAATTATATTTAAATTTTAGATGGTCGTCACAAATCCATCGTTAATTGCGACAGATTTGCGAGGGTTTATTTTTTAATTTTGGATGGCCGTCGCAAATCCCTTGCCAATTGCGACGGATTTGCGATGGCTTATTTTTAAAATTTTAAAAAAAGAAATTTATTTTTTAATTTTAGATGGCTGTCACAAATCCCTTGCAAATTTGCAACGGATTTGTGAGGGCATCTTTTTTCAATTTATTTTTTTTTTAAATTTTGGATGGTCGTCGCAAATCCCTCTCTAATTGCGATGGATTTGCAAGGGTTCAAGGTTTCTTAAACCCTGACCCCTTGTAAATCCATCACTAATCTAAAAAATTCACAAAAAAATTTAAATTTTGATTATATATATATATATATAGAGAGAGAGAGAGAGAGAGAGAGAGACAGAGAGAGAGAGAGAGAGAGAGACACACACACACACACACACATACTAACATAAATAAATATGTATATATGTATGTATATATAATTATTCTTATATTAAAAAAGTATATTAACATATTTATATGTATATAAAAATTCTATATTAATATATGTATATATGTGTATATATTAATATTTGTGTATATATATATATATATATATATATATATACATATTCATATTATGAGAATTTTTAGATGGTCGTTGCAAATCCCTTGCAAATTTTTCTACGGATTTGTGAGGGCTTATTTTTTTAAATTTTTAAAAAATTAATTCATTTTTAAATTTTGGATGACCATTGCAAATCTCTCGCAAATTTGTGATAGATTTACGAGGGCTTATTTTTTTAATTTAAAAAAATTAATTTATTTTTAAATTTTGGATTACCATTGCAAATCTCTTGCAAATTTGCGATGGATTTACGAAGGCTTATTTTTTTAATTTTAAAACAAATAAATTTATTTTTAAATTTTGGATGGCCGTCGCAAATCCCTCGCAAATTTGCGACGGATTTGTGAGGGATCAAGGTTTCATAAACCCTAATCCCTCACAAATTCGTCACTAATCTAAAAAATTCACAAAAAATTTTAAAATTTGATTATATATATAAATATATATATATATATATGTGTGTGTGTGTGTGTGTTGAAATAGTAAAATTCGCGAAAAGACATTATTAAGTTGAAATATTTATATACATAATATACATATGATATTATTAAGTATATATATGTATGTATATATATAAGAATATGACATATATGCATCTGTCGTAATTAAATATATATATATATATATATATTTATATTTTCTATATATATATTAATTTGTATGAATATGTAAATATATGAGTATATATATATATATATTTATAAATATATATGTATATCTATATATATTAATATATTAAAAAGAATAATAACATATATACAGATATATGTATATATATTAATATATATATATATATATATATATAAAGACACACACTTACTAACATAAATAAATATGTTTATATGTATGTATATATTTTTATTTTTATATTAAAAAAGTATATAAACATATTTATATGTACATAAAAATGCTATATTAATATATGTATATATATATATATATATACATATTAATATTATGAGATTTTTTGGATAGTCGTTGCAATTCCCTCGCAAATTTAGTGACAGATTTGTGAGGGCTTATTTTTTAAATTTTTAAAAAATTAATTTATTTTTAAATTTTGGATGGCTATCGCAAATCCCTTGCAAATTTGCGACGGATTTGCGATGGCTTATTTTTATTCAATTTAAAAAAATAATTTATTTTTAAATTTTGGATGGCTGTCGCAAATCACTCGCAAATTTGTGACGGATTTGCGAGCGCGAAATTTTTTTCATTTAAAAAAATTAATTTATTTTTAAATTTAAGATAGCCATCGCAAATCCCTCGCAAATTTGCGAGGGCTTATTTTTTAAAATTAAAAAAATAAATTTATTTTTTAATTTCAAATGGTCGTCGCAAATCCCTTATAAATTTGCAATGAATTTGCGAGGGTTTATTTTTTAATTTTAAAAAAAATAATTTATTTTTAAATTTAAATGGCCGTCGCAAATTCCTCACAAATTTGCAACGGATTTGTGAGGGCATTTTTTAAATTTTAAAAAAATAAATTTATTTTTAAATTTTGAATGGTTGTCACAAATCCCTTGCAAATTTTCTACGGATTTGTGAGGGCTTAATTTTTTTAATTTTTAAATTTCAGAAGGCCGTCGCAAATTCCTCTCTAATTGCAACAGATTTGCGACGGTGCTTTAATTTTTTAGCGTTAATTAAATATGAAAAAAGGCCATCGTATTATTTTCACAAATTAGTGCCGGATTGGCAACGACCTTCAATTTAATTAGTGCTAATGAATAAGTAAAAAAAATCGTCGCAAATCCGTCTCTTATTTGAGATTGCTAGATATCCGTCACTAATCCGTCACAATTACCGACGGATTAGCGACGGAAATTTAAAAAAATAATATTTTTTTTTCAAAATTTTTGATTCCATTGTTGTATAGTCACAAATTAGCAACAGCCTAGAGGCCATCGCAAAAATCCATCGCTAATTTGATGTTTTTCTTGTATTGTTAAAGTACGAAATTAGTGCCAACTCCTTCCAAAATAATAAATTAATTCTGGCTCGAATATTTGAGTACTTGTTTCTGGAATCCACTACTCATCATATGTATCAATTGCAACATTTTCCAATATGCAATCGCCTTGGCCAAAGACTTTTCGAGTAGTGATTCCTACAAGTGGCCGTGAGATATTCACTCCTACTATTAGAAGTGATGAATCCTTTATTGATCCTCTCAACTACTTTCATTTGCTTCATGTACCCAATATCCATCCCATAGGCAGTCTTGCCAGGACTCTAGAGAATAGAATCAAAGTCCAACACTTAACAGATAAAATACCTTGGAGATCACAAGTCTAAGGATATTTGCACACTTGCTATAATGAGATTCTATCACTAGCACTAAATAGTTATCCATGTGATTATCTCATAGCAAGGTCATCCAATGTACTTGTTCTAGTAACAAACATCTACATGTTAACTTTGAGTATTACAATACTCACGGATGTGAAAACAACCACCTGATCAAATCTGGAAGTATAACACGTGCTAGTCTATTTGCATAAATGATGCCCTATCTGATTAGAAATTTTACTTAAGACTTTTCTAGGAAGGTTATATTCACTTAGATATTGGGTATGGCATAGACTAAGTTTAGAGAAGTAAATTATTCTTGTTTATGCCTTTGAAATTATTTGTGAAGCTTAATTCTTTGAGACGGGATTAAAACTTAGTGATGAAATATAGAGTATGGTTCATAGTCTTATCTCTAGTTTCATGGCTGATTCCATTCATTCATTCATTTGTGTTGTATGCTGTATTGTACAAAATTTTAATAATTTTTTGTATTTTTCAATAAAAAGGAAAATAGGAGCAAGAAGTGGATTGCTAAATGCACCCACTGAAGTGAGGAGAAAAAAGGCTCTAGCAATGCAAAAATGTATATCCTATGACCAAAAACAATGTGTGATGATAAAGAAAAGCAAAAAACCAAAAATAAAAAATAAAAAAAATGCAAGGGATGCAAAATATAGCATTTAAGTTAAAATCATTATAAAAGCATTCCCTTGGAGAAAGAAAAATAATGAAAAATGAGAGGCTCCTAATTTGCCAATTCAAATTGAATTGTATTGATGTAAATTATTGTTGTATTGTGATGTAGCATATGTAATATATGTACCTGCGATAACCACGAGATTTGAGTGAGTTGTTTCATCCTATCTCATATGAATCACTTTGTTTGAAATTCTTTGTTGGAGATATTGAGTGAATCACATTTAATTGTCATAAGCTTGTTTAATTTTACTTTAAGGTTCTTGTGTCTAGCCTAATATAAGGGTATACATAGGATTAACTTGGATGGATTGGTATTAAGATGAATCCTAAAGTGGACAAAAAAATAATTTCTTTACCATTTTGACTTTATTGCATATATGCTAAGTTGTTCTTGATGACTCAACTAGATTGTTATGTAGAATATTTTGCATTGTATTTGTAATTTAGCTATTCTTTATCCTTATAAAATAATGTAATTTTCTTAGTTTATACAATAGTTAAGTTGTGAATAAGTGTAAGGTGATAGATTTCTATATTAGTCTATTCTTAGTTTGTGAATAAGTGTGCTTTGCTTGAGGACAAGCAAAGGTTTAAGTGTGGGGGTGTGTGATGAGGGCTCATCACATGCATATTTTTGAGTATTTTTGTACTTTAATTATGGTAAATTCTTGTCGAAATCACCACTCACCGTATTCTATTCATCTTTTTTTGTAGGAAATAAAGATCATACCAATTCAAGAATATAAAGATGAAACAGAAGAAAAATAGAGCAGAAAAGAAAGAAGAAAGAATAAGACATACACCTTTTGATGCTTGTTTTTTAGTGTAGAAAATATTATCAACAAAGTCTCCAATCAATCAAGCTTTAATTAAAATGATAATTATTAAAACCATACATAAGGGCAAGTATACCTATCATATAGTATAGGGAATAGCAAGTATCGAATCCACGAAAATTTAGACTCCCACCTTACTTTACCCAAATTTTTATTGTTTAGACAATAAAATAAGAAGAGATAAATAAAACAATAACCTAATATACTAGAAAAATGTCAAGTCACCCAAGAAAATTTACAAGGACAATCAATGAGTAAAACTAAGGAGAAAAGACATGTAAATAGGTATAAATCCTTGAATACATAATAATGATTGACTAGCTATTCTCTCAATTAATTATTATCTTGGCATCATGAAGGATTAAAGTAGACCTATTTCGTTTACAATCCATGGAATCACTATCTTCTTGTTAAATCAGTGAGTATATTCTATCTCGACTACTTAACCCAAAAGATACATTAAAATCAATCCTCACACAAATCCTTATATTCTAGGTGATTTAAAGCATGTAATTAGCCAATGACTCTATATTCTAGCAATCATCAACAGATCTTCAATTACTCAAGTTCTTTACTCCTAACCCCTTTTGCAAGTAAGTTAAGAGATAACAAATATAAAATTAATTAAATTAAACTATTATAAACCTCTTTTGCAAGTAAGTCAACAAGAAGAATCAATCAATCAATTCCTTAATTAATACAAGTAATCAAATACCAAGAATATCAACTAATTGATCAACGAACTAAAATCAACACAATGTCATGAATCCAAAAATATCCGCCAAATACAGTTAGAATAATTAAAACTTAAAATGTCAATAAAATAAAGAGACGAGAAAAAGAAACCAGTCAAAGATAAGGAAGCCTTCTTCTTCTTCCTTGAAGCCTTCTTGCTCAACCTTCTCTTTTTCTCCAAGAATTCTCATTGATCCTCCTAAATCTTGGTGTTTCTCTTGGAGTTCTATAAAATATTGCAATAAAAACTCATGAAATAGAAATCCCTTTTATATAATCTTATTCTATTATATTTATAGGAGTTTAGGTTTTCAAAAAGTGCCTACAAGAGTCCTTCCCCGTAATTAAAAGAGTTCCCAAAAGAATCCAACTGAAATTGCAAAAATTTGATTGGAAAAGAAAATTCACAACCTTAAATAGGCACAGGGCCGACATCGGCCATGCCTCTGAGTCGGCAGGCCTATGTGCCAGCCCTATTTTCCTAGTGAAGGCCCAGTGCCGGCCATGCTCTGTCATGCCGACTGTATTTCCTTTTTTCTCCTCCAATTTTGTATAACAACATCAAAATACCTTTCTAAAGGCAAAATGTCAAATAGGAAAGAATATGACTAGTTATTCTATCAAATGTATTACAAAAAAATCTCAAATAATTAGAAAAATATGGGTGAATTAATTCTCTATCACTTTCCATTTTACAGTATATATAGACCATTATAAACCCTAGAAACACATCCTTGGTTGTCTAGCAACCAAGAGATCCCTTAGGGAGCTCAAAAGAATCACTAAGGAAGGGAAGATCATAGAGAAGAAAGGAGATGAAGGAGTTGTTGAAGGAAATCCAAGGACGAAAAAGCCCAAGATCTTGTTTATGAGTGAAGTGCTTCCTTTTTATGCGTTATATACTTTAATAATGTTGATGTTTATATAACTTTTATTGTATTTGAGGGAAGAAACCTAATCTATGTTCTTATATTGAGTTGTTATTATGATTTATTGAATTCCTATTCTTGTATTTGACTACTTGAGAATTATTGTGTTGGATTGATGGTTTGGGCGCTCTTAATGATTTCGAGGGATAGGGTTAGGAGTTGAACACCAAATTAATTAGTCCAATGTTTATTTTCCTTCGATTGACTCGAGAGAGAGGTTGAAGGATTATAATATGGTAGTCAATGGGTTTTCAATAGTGCCTAGAGGTAGAACTATTGGGGTTTCCGAGTACTTTTTAGATAATGTGTGAGTGTAATAATTTCTTGGGTTAGGTGGATTAAGTAGAGATACTAATTAATTAAGCTCATGGAAAGGAATATCTTAACTCGAGAAAGAGTAAGCTTTATTCTTGAAAATTCATACTGGTGCTCAAGTTAGGATTTGATGAACTTAGTGATGTGCTCTTCGCTTGACATATTTTGGGGGAATTTTTTCTTGTACATGGGCTTTCCCGTATTCTTGCTCATTGATAGTCCTTGTGATTCTTCTAGCGTGGGTCCGATGTACTCTTTATTGTAGTAGTTTAGGTTAGTTTAGTTAGTTTTTTTTTTTTTACTTTATCTTTATATTCATTTTGGCTAGACAATGAGATGAGAGTAAAGTAATGGTAATTGCTAAGTTCCCGAAGATTCGATACTTGTTATTCACTATAATATGCGATGGATATACTTGCCCACATGTGTGGTTTTAGTGCTTAGCATTTTAGATTTAAGACTTGATAATTTTTTGCTATTGTTATGCTATTTCCAATGCACTCGAAACTGCCCATCAATACCCCTGACCCTACTTGTGAAACCCCACCTAAAGCCAACCCTTGAGTAAGGGGGTCGGGATGCATATCATATTATTTTGCATGAATATATATATTTTTGAATGATTTTTTGTGCATTAGAATTGTGATTTATGGGTTAAAAGGCTTAGTTATGCTTATTGAGTAGGAAAGGTAAAATGGTAATTTTGCTTGAGGTCAAAGTAGGAAGATAGCTTTTGGATTACATAAGATAAATATGTGGGTGAGAAAATAAGAACAAGAGTTGTTGTGGTTAGTGGTTAGAGCTTTGGAATTAGTCTCTAAGGTCATGAGTTCAAATCCCATCATTTAAGTTTTATCATGGTTATCTTAATTAAGTTTGAATTTTTGTTTTCTTGCATTTTATGAAAATAGGAATGTTATCTTAGGGGAGACATGAAGAGAATGTCCTAATCTTATCATTGTGTCCTAAAAAGAATTCTAGAGCAATTATTGTCCTTTTTATTACCTCTAGCTTGTTCTAACCTTTTCGTCAATTAAACTTGTTCAAAATTTGTCAAAATTCATGGTCTTAATTCTAGAAAATTCAGCAATGATTCTTGGTCTTTGAATTTCGAAAATGAATCTTAGAGGTTTTGGAGGTTGGGGATTTGACTAAAAATAGGAGAGGAGTTAGGGAAGGTTCCCAAGAGAAATTAATCACCATTAATGAACCTTCAAACTCCACTCCATTGTGTTCATAATTTTCATGAAAGAAATCTGGAAATTTTCCAGATTCTTGGCAGCCTAACCTTCGAAAATCTCAGCCATCTTTCTTACTCAATTGCTGCTGGAAAATGGCCAATTCATTCAGCTTGAGGAACTGAAAATTCTGTGCAATTCAAACTGCACAAAAAACTGCACAAACCAGAAAAAAATTCTGGGCAGTTTCGCAACCTTTAAACCAGAAAATGAAGCTGTTCTATTCCACCTTCAAGCCAGCAAAACTTCTCTGCTTTTTCCCCCATAAAGAGGGCTGGAAAACCTGCCTTAAAGGACCCTTGAACACCTCTCAAAACCTCTGCAAAACGGGCTGAAGAATTGCAGAAAACTGCACAGGAAAATTTGCAGCAAACCTTCGAAACATGAGCACCTTGAAACCAGAATTTTTCCAGCTTTGTTCCCTTCAAGCCTTGGCCGAACACCACCCTCCAACCTCTGTAAATTAACCCTTGTTTAGCCATGAACTAAAAACCATTACCCTCTCCACTTACCTTGCACAATTGCACTCCATAATCACACCTCAAATCTCTCCTACAATCACTCCATTCAAACTTCCATTTGAACTTCAAATTTTCCAGAATTTTTCTCCATGAAAACACCCTTGTACTAAGCTATACAACCAGAATTCCTCTTCCATTTAAGCTCTGAATTTCGTCCAGCCTTAAGCTTTATCAGACCTCATTCATTTCAGCAAACCAAACCAAACCAGCCAACACCATTGAAGCTCCAAGAAAACCTTCATCAAACAAACACCATTAACATATCCTATACCTCAAACCACTCCTCAAATCACTCCATTTGAATTTCGAATGATCAGATTTTTCTCTCCCTCTCTAAGCTAAACCAAAACCCCTGAATTCCCTAAACTATTCAGTCTACACTCTGCAGAAATTCGTCCATCATTTTCCCTCAAATTCTCTCCATCTTCACCAAGAACGCCAAGAACACACACTACTTTTCTTCAAGCCAAAACCCGCTCTAAACACCTCTAATCCCTCTCAAAAACTCCAGAATACTCCTACATACTCTCTAGAGTTCATTCCTGGAATTTATAACATCAAATCTCAAAAACAAAAATTAGCATTTAGATCAAAACCAGTTTTTTTTCCCTTGAAGTCTCAAGAACATCATCAACGTAACTAAGAACAACTCCTTTGTTCATCTTCTTCCATTTAATCCTCTATATATCTTTCTAATGCTCTCTCTCACTCACTCACTCTCTCTCTCTCTCTCTCTCTCTCTCTCCCTACCGAAATGGTTGATCAACCATCAACCATGGCTGTTTTTCCGTTGGATCACTCAAGACTCTCCGTCGCCCATGGACTATCTTTTGTCTTCATCAAAGTAATCGACAATCAAGTATTCATTCTTAAATCCTTCTTTTTAAATTCTGAAATCATGTCTCTTAGGTGTTGATAGGGGGGATAGAATATGAATGGGAGATTGAGTATATGCATGTGGATTAGGGGAATGGAGTTTAGGCATGAGGATTGTTGTATATGACTAGGTTGTATGTATTTTCTTGTTGAATCGATGTATGTTCTTTGTACTTAATGAATTTTATGGATGTTTGGAGCATGTTAGACATCATGACACCAAAGGTGATTAGGCCCTTATATTTCATTTTCCTTTGAAGCCATTAATGATTATTATGCCTAGAAGGAAATTAGCCTTGTGATAGTATGTGATAATTCGAGCATGTGTTCATGAATGGATTGGTTTATTATTTGATGTTGGAGAATGTACTTATGAATCTCTTCTAGCAATAGGAAAATCAAGGTGGAAGATTATTTTCTTGTTAAGTCTAGGTTATTTTTATTAGCAAAATTTTATTACTTTAATTAGAATCACCACTATATTTTTCTATAAAATTCGAAAGTCTAGGAAGATTTGGATTGGTTCATTAATTAAAATATTAATATTTCCCTTATCAAATGAATAAGATCTTTTATTAAAAATAATATATATATATATATACAAATATATATAGTAATAAATCTTTTATAATAAATAAAATATTAGAATTAATGACCTTGTAGACCTTAGTTCAAACTTTTACCTATAGTCCTAAATATTATTTATATTAAAATCTAATTGTTATTTATTAAATAAAAATTTAATATAATTCATTTGTTATTAATTTTATTTATTACTAATTATTTATTATCTATTAAAAATTAATTAAAATTATTTGTAATTTATTGTTTATTTATAATAAAACTATTTTTTTTAAAATTATCATTTATTAATATTATTTAGGGCTTAGTATCATTCAATATTCAAACCTTAGTTTATTTGTTAATAATAGCGCTCAAGAATTATTATATGAGTCTATAATTTATTAGCAATCATTTTAAAACCCCTAGTTATTTTAACTTATCAAACTAGACTTATTTTATAAAATTTTTTATCAGCTAGCCTTAAAGCTTATGACAGCAGGGTCATGATGGTAATAGGTTGAAGTAGGATTATTTTGTGTAAGTGAATTTAGCTTGAGTGTAACCTTATGTTTTGTGTTTACCCCAAGCGGGGTTAGGTCAGCCTTGGAAGACCTTTGAATTCAAGCAAGCAAAGGATCAGGTAAGCTCCTGCATAAAACTTGTTTGTTGTAAAATGTTACCATGGCAAGCTAAACACGAAGTATGTGAATACTGATTTGGTAAAGGCAATTAAGGACTGTTTCTTTTCTTGATTCAGTCAAACCAATTATTTGAAAATTTTCAAAGCAGTTTTACTCAAACACTGAACTATTTCTAAAACTAATTTTGGCATGGACTTTAGAAACCCTTGATTGCCATTTTCAAGCAAAGCTATATTTTATCAGTTTTCTCCCAAGTGGGACAATCAAACGTTGAGTACTCAATAAGGGTAGGCTAGTAGTACTAGTTTTGAAGAGCAAGAGTGAGTCTTCTAGAAAGAGGCTACCTTTAGAAGATAAGCTCAACTTAGAGAAACGTCAGTACTACTTAGTCACGCCGGTCCGAGCTAGCAGTTTTCAGTCATGTGGACTGTGTGTTGCCGGAGTGGACAACCAGTTTGTTTGGGTATAGAGAAGGAGGAGTATCTTGCCCAGTAGGCCGATCACCTACCTTTTGTCAGTCTGCACAAAGTGTGGCATTCTGACCGGCAGTATGCTCAACGTGTGGCATACTGACCATGTGGACATGGGGCCCAACGTGTGGTAACCCATGACCACCATGTTGAGTGGTTGATTTTATTGAACATGTAAGGTTGGAAAGCCAAAATAACACTCTTGATTTGACTATTATTTATTGTTTGCCAGTATTTCTCTTACGAAGATTTTATACTTTGCACTCGCGAACTGTTTTCACTAAACACCCAAAGCACACACGGACTTCTGAGATTTTTATCTCATCACTCTTTTTACCATGATTTCAGGTCGATACTGCTTTGGGGATGAGTAGCTAGTGTTGTCAGTCTTGGAAGAGATGTTGTTATCTATTTTGATGTAATGCTTTGGGAAGTTGAGAGTGAATAATTTTTATTCCTGGATTTGTTTTGAATTCTTAGATGGTAATGAGTTTTGAGTTTAAAGAACTATTTTTATTCTACTATTTTTATTGTGTGACCTAGTTATAAAGACCCCTTATCCTTTGTGTTGGATTGTATGCCCTCTTAGACTAGGTTTCTGATGTAAAATCAAATTATTTAATAAAAGAATTTATTTTCAAAAATTGTTTGTGAATTTACTTTTTGTTTGTGCACGATTTTCATTTGGAACAGACCCATTGTGTTTAAATAAGTGATCCATGTGAATGGTGGTCTTTCACAGTAAGGTATGGATCACGGGTTATTTAACACATAAACATTTGTTCTTAACCTATTGATGAGACTGGGAACCTCATCATGTTTAGGTTATTATGTTATGAATTCCAAATGGGGAATGGCTTACCTTTAGCCAGTGGGTAGTCCACTCACTTCATGACATAAGCGTATTTCGAATACGTAGAACAGGACCTGTAGTAGTGGTTTCTCAAAGTACTATATGGTAGAAACCTAGACTACTACCGCTACAACGTGGACTAGTACTCTACGACTTGAGTATGAGTTGGTGGTCTAGCGAAGCTGGAAGCATATACTTTGATTTGCTGTAGTTGAGGTTCTATCATAGGGCCAATATACTTGCATGTTGGGTATGTGTGACTAGTTAGTTAAGACAGACTTATACAAGATAGTTTCTGCACTATATCGCCCCTTGTGGTTGTCCGAATGGTCTAAATTATCCAGGGCCCTGGGAAACATGACTTGGATGTTTGCTTTAGGGTAGCTCCCTTGGAAAGCGGAAACACTCCAGGAAGTCGTGGATCATTGGACTAGAAGCCTAAGGATGGTAGATGTCATTTAGGGGGGTGTTGGTACACTTCTTCCTCTCTAAATGTACGGCGATGTGTAGAGGGTATTTTAGTCATTTCACCTATAGATCGGAGACTTTGCGAATGCAGCATTGTCCTTAGGGTCAATATTTCCTTATGGTGATATTAGGAAATATTTAAAATGCAAAATACAGCTATTTATATAGCAGGGGTATTTTGGTCATTTTAGCAGCCAAGGCAATGTGTCTTTTTAGTCCTCGAGATAGCCCGTAAGTCCTAACTATTTTTGGGTTGAGGAATTGGTCTCAGTTGAAGAGGATTTTATTTTATTTTGTTTTATTTTATTTTATTCAAGAAGTCTAATTTATTATTGGACTGTAATAAAATAAATAAATAAATAAATAAAATAGAAGTTGAGAGAAATTAATTATCTAGTTTATTTGGTTAATTAATTATTCAGGGCCTAGGTCCAGTATGAATAATTAAGAAATTAACCTGGGCTTAAACTAGGGGAAATAATTAATGTTTAATTATTTATTGGGTTATTTATATAGGCCCAAGAAATAAATAATTAAAGATTAATTATTATGGTTCATTTGGGCTCATTAATTATTTATTGGGTTACTTATGTAAGCTCAGAAAATAAATAATTAATATTTATTATTTTGGGCCTTTTGGGTCCAAGAAAAATAAATAATATTTATCTGGCCCAATAGCTTGGACCTTAGGGTTTTTTCCAGATACGGTTAAGAGGAGTTTAAGGTTAGGCCAAACTGTTTCTCAGAATAATATCCGGGTATTTTGAAATCCCGGGGAGATGTTTATCAGAGATTGAGAGACCTAATTTTGGCTAAATATAAACAACTCTTTGAAAAGAAAAAAACCCTAATTTTTCCTTTCCCAAAGCCACACTCACGTGGGTCTCTCTCTCTCAAGGTCTCTCTCCTTCTTCTTGTTTTTCTCTTGTTCTTTGCTAATCAATAGCGAACGAACCAAGGAGAATTGAGACCCTTCCTCTTCACCATAGTGTTCACCGACTAGAGGTTAGGCTGAGGAATATCCCGAGAGCTGGAGAGCTAAGCGTTAATGCAAACAAGACGAAGTCGAAGGCTAGCGGGTGTTCAACCGGAAGCTCCTTCAACTGTGCAAAGCGAGGCGATTCCAGCTGTTCAATCTGTTCCTACGCAACCTAGGAGGGTTAAGGAACGCAAAGGTATGATCTTTACGCTTCCGCATGGCCTTTATAGCTCGCGTTTATTTTTTATTTTTTATTTTTCTCTGTTTGTTCCGTCCATGGCTCCCTATTACTACATTCACCATCAAAGTGGTATCAGAGCCATTGGTTTTGATCAATATATGGAGCATGGTAGTTAATAAAATGGAGAAGATGATTATACCTATGATCCTTCGCTGTTTTGGTATGGGATAGGCTTGATGTAAGCTTCACCGTGAAGCATAGGAGCTACTGTAAATTTTTTTTTGGCTTTGCTAGATAATCGTGTAAACCCAATTTAAATGGGTATAGGCGATTGTGGTTTGGTTCTGGATGTTTTTTGTAAGTAAAAATGTCCAAAGAAGCCAAAATTTTGAGCAAAATATGAAGAACAAAGGTTTTGCAATTTTCGCGCGAGAGAGAAAGAAAAACGAAGAAGAAAACTGTTCCTAAGCCGTGTGAGCCGAGCCAAGCCGAAGCCGAGCTACTGCCGACATTGTGAGTGAAGCCGCGCTGTTCCGCCTTGGAGCTGAGCCGATTTGGAGGAAAATTGAGCCGATGGAAATTGCGCAATTGAAATTCAATTGGCGCACGGGTAATCGGGCGAGTTCGCGGGTCGGCAGCAGAGGAGAACCGGGCGCGGGCACGGGGCGCTCGGGCGGGCGGGTCGCGGCTTGGCGGGTTGAAGCTTCAGGAGATCTGGTGCGGTTGGCTCACAGCGGCCGCGGTGGACCACAGGCCAAATGGGCCCGGATCCAGTGCGGCCGGTGCAGTAGACCGCCAGTCAAATTTTTTTTTTCCTTTTTCGTTTTGGGTCCCATACCAGGCGAAGTTAATATTTTTGCAATATTTATATTCTTGGAATATATTTGCATGAAAAATATTAGTAAGGGATTTTAGGATTAAACAAGATCATTAATTAATTAATTAATGTGTTTAATTCTATTATTTGGGCACTTAGGTTTAAAAAATAGAAAAACATGAAAACGTTTATTGTTTTCTAGCATGCTATTTTTTTATGTACCTATGTGTGCTTTTCCTCAAAGACCAAAGTCTTTGGGAACCTTTTGTTTTGGCAAGAAAAAATATTTTTCTTTAAAAACTAAATGGTTATTTTAATTGGTACAAAAATTAATCCTTAAATATTTTCTCAAAGGATTTAATCCTTGACATAGAAAATATATTGGATTTAGATATTTTTGTAAATTAAAATGGAGAGCCATTTTGTTTTGTTTTGGACTAGAAAAATGATTTTGTCAAATAAACTTGAGACCAAAGTCTCTAGAAAGTTTTAATTGGAAAATTTTTGAAATCATTAAGTTTTAACTTATATAAAATTAGTCCATGGAGGAAATCTCTCAAAGGATATAAGCCTTGACATAGAGATTTTATTGGACTTAGATATTTTATTTTTGAGTTAAGAAAAACTTAATGGAAATTTCAAAAGGATATTTTCCAGAAAACCTTTATTTTAAAAGACTAAGTGGGAGAGGGGTTCCAACGGCCCCACGGCTTCCATCATGGTCCTCATTAGAGATCGTGCATCCCCTCGCGTCACCCTGGGAGTGAACACGTATAGGATGGGGATACCACAAGGATCTAGATCTAATGGAAGGATGTAATTAATAACCCGGGGCACGTACTATGATCGGCCAGCCCACGTTGGAGGTTATAGTGCGAGGTATGTCCATAGGAAATGAGAAGAAACGACCATCCCACGATGGAGTTATTCTCTAGACCATTACCTAGAAGGGAAATTAATTTGTGGTGGTTAATAGACTTAGCTTAGGAAACTTTTAAGCTTCCCAAGAAGCTATGTCAGTTTTCCTAAGAGCCAAATTATTTTTAGTGCACAAATTTCATTTTGTTTTCACAAACTAATTTCTTTCTTTTATTTTCGATTTTCAGAAATGGTGGGAGGTTCTTTTAGTCCATTGGCCGTTATTCTCAGGGAGAATAAGTTAACGGGTCCAAACTATGTGGACTGGAAAAGGAACCTGGACGTAATACTCACAACCGAGGAGTATAAGTATGTCTTTTACGAAACCTGCCCTGTTATCGGGAAAGGTTCCACCGCTGAAGAGCGAGAGGCTGAAAAGGCATGGAAGAAAGCTGACGAAATGGCACATTGCTAAATGTTAGCTTCCATGTCTAATGTGCTCCAGTCAAAACACGAGCACATGGCTTCTGCATATGACATAAGTCAATCGTTGGCAACTATGTTCGCGAACAAGAGCCGGCCCGCAAGGCAGGAGGCTCTTCGAACAATTGTAAACACTAAGATGGCTGAGGGAGCATCAGTCCGAGAGCATATGCTCAAGATGATTGCTGCTTTCGAGGAGGCAGAAATCTTAGGGGCTGTCATTGACCCCGAGACCCAAGTGGACATGGTTCTCGAATCTCCACCGGGCTCTTTCACTCGGTTCAAGTTAAACTATAACATGAACAAGTTGAACATGAGTTTGGTCGAGCCGATGAAGGAGCTCCGGATGGCGGAGAAGGTCATGAAGCCGCAGTCTAAGGCCATGATTGCTAAGGCCTCTTCTTCAAGAAGCTGGGCCTAAGCCCGGAAAGTTCAAGAGGAAGAAGGGGAATGCGGCGACTCGACCCAAGAACCAGCCCAAGGACAAACCAAAGGGCAAGTGCTTCAAGTGTGGAAAGAAGGGACAACTGGAAAAAGAGTGTCCGGATCTTCGAGGCCAAGAAAAACCCCATAGGTAATGTTTACTATCTAGAGTCCATATCAATGGTAGGATCAACTTCCACTTGGATTGTTGATTCGGGAGCCACCGATCATATACGTAACTCCTTGCGGAGGTTTAGGAAGATAAGAAGACTCAAGAAGGGCGAACATGGGCTTCGAGTGGGTACTGGAGCACAAGTCTGGGCCCTTGCAGTGGGAGAGCTAGATCTTATTTTTGATTGTAATAAGATAGTGGTTTTAAAAGACATTTTATATGTACCTGGTTTTCGTCAGAATTTGATTTCAGTTGCAAAACTTATTAATCAAGGATATTCTGTATCTTTCCATTACGGTATTTCTATCGGTAGAGATGGAGAAATTTTATGTACTGGGCACATGTATGGAAATTTGTTCTTTTTAAACCCTATTAACAACCAATCAAATAACGCTTTGTCTGAACCTTTAACTAAGAAGAGAAAGACCAATATCAATGATTCATACCTTTGGCACCTGAGGTTGGGTTATATTAACTCAACCAGGATTCAGAGGCTAATCCATGATGGGCCTTTGGGCTCATTGAGATTGAAAAGTTGGCCTCAGTGTGAATCCTGCCTAATGGGAAAAATGACCAAAAGGTCTTTTACACCAAAGGCGGATAGAGCCAAGGAGGTGTTGAGTCTTGTTCACACTGATGTGTGCGGTCCATTGTCTACACCAGCTAGGGGAGGTTTTGAGTACTTCATCACGTTCACGGATGATTGTACGAGGTATGGTTACATTTACCTGATGAGACGCAAGTCTGACTCTTTTGACAAGTTCAAAGAGTTTAAGGCTGAAGTGGAGTGTCGGACAGGTAAATTAATCAAAACCTTACGATCGGATTGTGGTGGAGAGTACCTCCTAGGTGAATTCAAGGACTACATGGTACATCATGGGATAGTATCCCAGCTCTCTGCGCAGGGAACCCCCGAGCGAACGGAGTAGGCGAGAGAAGGAACGGGACGTTGATGGAAATGGTCCGAAGCATGATGTCTCATGCTACTCTTCCGAGTGTCCTTTTGGGGATATGCCCTGGAAACAGCGGCATATATTACGAACTTGGTGCCTTCCAAGTCGGTACCTAGGACTCCCTATGAGATGTGGACTAGGCGTAAGCCAAGTCCGAATCATCTCGGGATTTGGGGGTGTCCGACTTATGTACTGATCAAGGGAGACAAGTTGGAACCAAGATCAGAATTATGCTATTTTGTTGGGTATCCAAAAGGGATAAAAGGAGGCTACTTTTATCATCCTAAGGAGCAGAAGGTACTAGTCAGTACCAATGCTAGATACTTGGAAGATGATCAAAGTACTTCCACTAAAGGTTCAACGAGGTTGGAACTGCAGGAGAAGTTATCTATGGAATCAACTTCTACGACCGATTTTGGAACAAGAAGAGGCACGACCTCAAGAACCTGTACAAATGGAGCCTCGTCGTAGTGGGAGAGTGTCTAGGGTTCCGGATAGATGGACTGGAGAAGCCTTTGAGCTGGTTTCCGACCATCAGGAAAAAGACCCCACTAGATACGAGGAGGCTATTGTTGATGCCGATGCAAATCTGTGGCATGAAGCAATGAAAGCCGAGATTGAGTCTATGTACCTTAATCAGGTTTGGGATCTTGTAGCTTCACCTGAAGGGATAAAACCCATTGGGTGCAAGTGGGTATACAAGAGGAAGAGAGGAGCGGATGGGAAGGTGGAAACCTTCAAAGCTAGGCTTGTGGCGAAAGGGTATACTCAGAAAGAAGGGATCGACTATGAGGAAACCTTTTCCCCGGTAGCCATGCTTAAATCCATTTGCATCCTCCTTGCCATCGCATGTCACTATGACTACGAGATATGGCAAATGGATGTCAAGACGGCATTCTTGAATGGCCATTTTAGCGAAGACATCTATATGTCCCAACCGGAAGGCTTCATTGCTGAAAGCCAGGAACACATGGTTTGCAAGCTTAAGAAGTCCATTTATGGACTTAAGCAGGCATCAAGAGCATGGAGCATTCGTTTTGATGAGATTGTAAAGTCTTATGGTTTTATTCAAAACGAAGATGAACCATGCGTGTACAGGGAACTTGAAGGCATCAATGTGGTTTTTCTTGTCCTGTATGTGGATGACATTCTACTCATTGGAAATGATATAGGGACATTATCATCTACAAAGGTTTGTCTGTCTAGTCAATTCAGTATGAAGGACTTGGGAGAAGCCAGCTACATTCTCGGGATTAGACTTCTTAGAAATAGGAAGCAGAGAATGTTAGGATTATCCCAAGCGACATACATTGACAAGATGCTGGCCAAGTACAGCATGGACTCATGCAAGGGAGCTCTAATCCCTTGCAGACATGGGTTGTTATTTTCTTCGAAGGACTGTCCTAAGTCTCAAGAAGAAAAGGACAGAATGAGTAGGATTCCCTACTCTTCGGCTGTGGGAAGTCTCATGTACGCCATGCTGTGTACTAGGCCAGATATCTGCTTTGCCATAGGCTTAGTTAGCAGATATCAGTCAAACCCAGGGGAGGTTCATTGGCAAGCTGTAAAGCATATTCTCAAGTACCTTAAGGGAACGAGAGATTATATGCTGGTTTACAGGGCTGATGATTTGGTTCCGACAGGATACACAGACTCAGACTTCCAGGCGGATAAGAATGAGAGAAAATCCACTAGTGGATATGTCTTCACCTTGTCTGGAGGAGCAATTTCATGAAGGAGTATCAAGCAACTTGTATTGCTGACTCAACCATGGAAGCTGAGTATGTGGCAGCTTCGGAGGCGTCCAAGGAAGCAGTCTGGCTCCGGAAGTTTCTTTCAGAACTTGGAGTCATACCACATATGGATAGACCGGTTGTGATGTATTGCGACAACACTGGAGCAGTGTCGCAATCTAAGGAGCCTCGGAACCACAAGAAGGGGAAACACATCGAGAGGAAGTACCACCTGGTCCGGGTTTCATCCAGAGACGGGAAGTCGTGGTGGAGCATATTACCTCAGAAAACAATCTAGCAGACCCATTCACCAAGCCTTTGGCTGAGAGAGTCTTCAAGAGACACTTAGACGCCATATGGGTGGGCACCTATGGACTTACCTAGTCTTAGAGTGCAAGTGGGAGATTGTTGGATTGTATGCCCTCTTAGACTAGGTTTCTGATGTAAAATCGAATTATTTAATAAAAGAATTTATTTTCAGAAATTGTTTGTGAATTTACTTTTTGCTTGTGCACGATTTTCGTTTGGAACAGACCCATTGTGTTTAAATAAGTGATCCATGTGAATGGTGGTCTTTCACAGTAAGGTATGGATCACGGGTTATTTAACACATAAACATTTGTTCTTAACCTATTGATGAGACTGGGAACCTCATCATGTTTAGGTTATTATGTTATGAATTCCGAATGGGGAATGGCTTACCTTTAGCCGAGTGGGTAGTCCACTCACTTCATGACATAAGCGTATTTCGAATACGTAGAACAGGACTGTAGTAGTGGTTTCTCAAAGTACTATATGGTAGAAACCTAGACTACTACCGCTACGGCGTGGACTAGTACTCTACGACTTGAGTATGAGTTGGTGGTCTAGCGAAGTCTGGAAGCATATACTTTGATTTGTTGTAGTTGAGGTTCTATCATAGGGCCAATATACTTGCATGTTGGGTATGTGTGACTAGTTAGTTAAGACAGGACTTATACAAGATAGTTTCGCACTATATCGCCCCTTGTGGTTGTCCAGAATGGTCTAAATTATCCAGGGCCCCAGGAAATATGACTTGGATGTTTGCTTTAGGGTAGCTCCCTTGGAAAGCGGAAACACTCCAGGAAGTCGTGGATCATTGGACTAGAAGCCTAAGGATGGTAGATGTCATTTAGGGGGTGTTAGTACACTTCTTCCTCTCTAAATGTACGGCGATGTGTAGAGGGGTATTTTAGTCATTTCACCTGTAGGTCGGAGACTTTGCGAATGCAGCATTGTCCTTGGGGTCAATATTTCCTGATGGTGATATTAGGAAATATTTAAAATGCAAAATACAGCTATTTATATAGCAGGGGTATTTTGGTCATTTTAGCGACCAAGGCGATGTGTCTTTTTGGTCCTCGGGATAGCCCGTAAGTCCTAACTATTTTTGGGTTGAGGAATTGGTCTCGGTTGAAGAGGATTTTATTTTATTTTGTTTTATTTTATTTTATTCAGGAAGTCTAATTTATTATTGGATTGGAATAAAATAAATAAATAAATAAATAAAATAGAAGTTGAGAGAAATTAATTATCTAGTTTATTTGGTTAATTAATTATTCAGGGCCTAGGTCCAGTATGAATAATTAAGAAATTAACCTGGGCTTAAACTAGGGGAAATAATTAATGTTTAATTATTTATTGGGTTATTTATATAGGCCCAAGAAATAAATAATTAAAGATTAATTATTATGGTTCATTTGGGCTCATTAATTATTTATTGGGTTACTTATGTAAGCCCAGAAAATAAATAATTAATATTTATTATTTTGGGCCTTTTGGGTCCAAGAAAAATAATAAATATTTATCTCGCCCAGTAGCTTGGACCTTAGGGTTTTTTTCCAGATACGGTTAAGAGGAGTTTAAGGTTAGGCCAAACTATTTCTCAGGATAATATCCGGGTATTTTGAAATCCCGGGGAGATGCTTATCAGAGATTGAGAGACCTAATTTTGGCTAAATATAAACAACTCTTTGAAAAGAAAAAAACCCTAATTTTTCCTTTCCCAAAGCCACACTCACGTGGGTCTCTCTCTCTCAAGGTCTCTCTCCTTCTTCTTGTTTTTCTCTTGTTCTTTGCTAATCAATAGCGAACGAACCAAGGAGAATTGAGACCCTTCCTCTTCACCATAGTGTTCACCGACTAGAGGTTAGGCTGAGGAATATCCCGAGAGTTGGAGAGCTAAGCGTTAATGCAAACAAGACGAAGTCGAAGGCTAGCGGGTGTTCAACCGGAAGCTCCTTCAACTGTGCAAAGCGAGGCAATTCCAGCCGTTCAATCTGTTCCTACGCAACCTAGGAGGGTTAAGGAACGCAAAGGTATGATCTTCACGCTTCTGCATGGCCTTTATGGCTCGCGTTTAATTTTTTTTTTTTTTTTGTCTCTGTTTTTTCCGTCCATAGCTCCCTGTTACTGCATTCACCATCACTTTGGACGGGGCGACATCCCCGGACCTATAGGGCCTAGGTAGTGGGGTGTTACAAGTGGTATCAGAGCCTAGGTTTAGGCAAATATAGATAATATATGTTCTATCTATTTAAGTTGAAATATTTATCTAGCCTATCTTGCTTATGATGTAGGATGGTTAGAATGCTTAGGATTGCGAGGATATGGCAGCAGTGGCACCCGCCTATCCCTATATACCCGGAGTACCTTCCAGTTCTCCAGCCTGCCCCTCAGCCAGATATCCCTATGTAGGATAGCAAAGATGATGAGGTCCAGATTCTTGAGCCACCCTAATCAAATGAATGAGATCTTTTATTAAAAATAATATATATATATATATATATACATATATATATATATAGTAATAAATCTTTTATAATAAATAAAATATTAGAATTAATGAACTTGTAGACCTTAGTTCAAACTTTTACCTATAGTCCTAAATATTATTTATATTAAAATCTAATTGTTATTTATTAAATAAAAATTTAATATAATTCATTTGTTATTAATTTTATTTATTACTAATTATTTATTATCTATTAAAAATTAATTAAAATTATTTGTAATTTATTGTTTATTTATAATAAAACTGTTTATTTTAAAAATTATCATTTATTAATATTATTTAGGGCTTAGTATTATTCAATATTCAAACCTTAGTTTATTTGTTAATAATAGCACTCAAGAATTATTATATGAGTCTATAATTTATTAGCAATCATTTTAAAACCCCTAGTTATTTTAACTTATCAAACTAGACTTATTTTATAAAATTCTTTATCAGCTAGCCTTAAAGCTTAGGACAATGAGGTCATGATGGTAATAGGTTGAACTAGGATTATTTTGTGTAAGTGAATTTAGCTTGAGTGTAACCTTATGTTTTGTGTTTACCCCAAGCGGGGTTAGGTCAGCCTTGGAAGACCTTTGAATTCAAGCAAGCAAAGGATCAGGTAAGCTCCTGCATAAAACTTGTTTGTTGTAAAATGTTACCATGGCAAGCTAAACACGAAGTATGTGAATACTGATTTGGTAAAGGCAATTAAGGACTGTTTCTTTTCTTGATTCAGTCAAACCAATTATTTGAAAATTTTCAAAGCAGTTTTACTCAAACACTAAACTATTTCTAAAACTGATTTTGGCATGGACTTTAGAAACCCTTGATTGCCATTTTCAAGCAAAGCTATATTTTATCAGTTTTCTCCCAAGTGGGACAATCAAACGTTGAGTACTCAATAAGGGTAGGCTAGTAGTACTAGTTTTGAAGAGCAAGAGTGAGTCTTCTAGCAAGAGGCTACCTTTAGAAGATAAGCTCAACTTAGAGAAACGTCAGTACTACTTAGTCACGCCGGTCCGAGCTAGCAGTTTTCAGTCATGTGGGCTGTGTGTTGCCGGAGTGGACAACCAGTTTGTTTGGGTATAGAGAAGGAGGAGTATCTTGCCCGGTAGGCCGATCACCTACCTTTTGTCAGTCTGCACAAAGTGTGGCATTCTGACCGGCAGTATGCTCAACGTGTGGCATACTGACCATGTGGACATAGGGCCCAATGTGTGGTAACCCATGACCACCATGTTGAGTGGTTGATTTTATTGAACATGTAAGGTTGGAAAAGCTAAAATATCACTCTTGATTTGACTTTTATTTATTGCTTGCTAGTATTTCTTTTACGAAGATTTTATACTTTGCATTCGCGAACTGTTTTCACTAAACACCCAAAGCACACACGGACTTATTGAGATTTTTATCTCATCACTCTTTTTACCATGATTTCAGGTCGATACTACTGTGGGGATGAGTAGCTAGTGTTGTCTGTCTTGGAAGAGATGTTGTTATCTATTTTGATGTAATGCTTTGGGAAGTTGAGAGTGAATAATTTTTATTCCTAGATTTGTTTTGAATTCTTAGATTGTAATGAGTTTTGAGTTTAAAGTACTATTTTTATTCTACTATTTTGATTGTGTGACCTAGTTATAAAGACCCCTTGTCCTTTGGACGGGGCGACATCCCCGGCCCTGTAGGGCCTAGGTAGTGGGGTGTTACACTACTACACCAAGAATGGAGGCACAACCTATGGGAAATGAAGTGATACAAACCTTATAGAATGTTACCACAATACTTCGGCATGTAATAGAGACCTCAATGCAAAACTGTAAGGATGAAATTGATTGAGTGTTAAAGCGATTTTTGAAATTCCATCCTCCTTGATTTTATGGAAAAGTAGATCATGAACAAGAAGTTGAGTCATGGATTTTTACAAGATTTGGAATGTTTGGAGCAAAGAAGAGTACCATTTACTATTTTTAAACTTTAAGGGCTGGCACGAGATTGGTGGTTAAGGAAGAAGAAGTCACAAGAGGAAGACCAGAGGTAATGGGCTTGGAACAATTCTTGGAGGAATTCAAGAAAGAATTTATGCCTCGCTGGGTGGTTGAAAGAAGAGAAAAGGAGTTTCAAAATTTTAGGCAAGCAAAAAAAAACTATTGGACAGTATGTTGTCGAATTTATCCAGCTCTCAAAATATTGTCCTTTATTAGCACAGTCAGAGTTAGACCGCACTCGATGATTCACAAATGGGCTACGAGTTGAGTTGAGGAGAACATTAATTTCGATGGCCCCAAATAGATATAGTACTACTGTAGAAATAGTCTCCTGATTAGAAAGGGAAGATTTAGAGCAAATTAGATAGGATCACAAGAGGAAAGCTAACTCAAGCCAGCAATCTAAGGAGAAATTTCCAAGAAAGGAAAGGCCATTTTAAGAAAAAAAGAAAGCCAAGCAATGTACTTATTGCCAAAAGAATGGCCACACTTACGAGGAATGCTTAAGGTATGTTATCGTCATGGACATAATTTAGCTAACTGTCCGTATGTTCAAAAACAAGGAAATGTACAACTTGGGAAAGAAATAGGACAACAAAAATAGATGAAGGGCTAAACAAAGTTTACGTAGTTGCCAGAAATAAGTAGAAAACTGTTTATCGACATATGCACAAATTTTGGGGAGGAAATTTCTAAAAAGAGGGAAAAGTGTAACATCCCTCCCTTTTTGTGCTTAAATGGTTACTATTTATTACTGAAGCAATGTATGTAGGGATGCTCAGAACAAGATATGCTTACTTTAACTAGATGAATATTTTGGAGTGATAAAAGTTTTGAGGGACGTCGGAGGAATTTTGGATTATGAATTAAGGAAAACTGGAAAAGAAATTTGAAATTCCAAAAGACACCTAAGGTTAGTATAATGCATAGATCGTAATAGTGAAAAAAAAAAAAAAAAAAAGAGTGCCAAAATGGTCTTTGATACATGGTTACAACGTCAACCCAATCACCGTCGGATTAATGCAAAATATATGTTATTTAGAGCAAAGATATTTATTTATAATAAAACATATATTCTATTAGTTCTAAAAACGGAAAGCATGGCTAGTTGTTGTCCCACCAAAATTGTGATTGAAGATAGGTTATGACGTTCTTGTCGACTTGGAAGGCTTTGGTAAGAACATCAGCAGAGATTGGAGGATCTGAACCAAACACAGCATTCGCAATGGTAATGACTCCTGGATTTTGGCTACTCAGACCAGCAAACGCGATAGCTGGAGAATGTTCGGTATTAAATTGAAAATGAATGAGACCCTCAGGAAACACGAAAACATCTCCAGCGTATAAGGTCTTGGTAAAAAGACGATTCTTCTTATTATTCCCGGGATTAGAAGTAACAAAGCCAACATAAAGGGTGCCTTCCAAGACAACGATGACTTCAGTTGCACGCGGGTGCGTATGGGGTGGGTTCAGACCATACGGAGCAAAGTCAATACGAGCCAACGAAATCCCAAAGGTGTTGAGACCTGCTAGTTTATCGACATTAACCGCAGTTACAGCTGATCCAAGAGGGTTTGTCGTGTTTCCGGGCTTATTGAGACCTTGATAGAGGAAATCATCTGCGTTCACCATGTTTGGGTCCTTGCAGAACTTTCCATTGACAAACAGTGCACCTAAAACAGAGGCAAAAGTTCAATTAAGACTCTGCCGATTGAGCAAAGTTGTTAAAAGTCATCTAAAAAACAGAAACAATGGCGTCCTTACCTTCAGCTTTGGGATCATTTATTGCGACACAAAAGTCTTGAAGAGGGCTGGGGTCATGGGCATAAGCTGATGAAGAAACTAAAGCAACAAGGATAATTGTTATGAGGAATCGAGGAGCCATTATTAATTCTTGCTATTGCTGTGTCTCCTGGATGACAAACTTGTGTAGGAGAAGATGCCAATTTATAGGTATTGTTTCTTGGAATAAGTCTCCGAGCTTTATATGATTCACATAGAAAGAATCCAAGTTTTCGGGCAAAGGATGAAAGTTTCTTCAACAACTCCACGAAGACTAATTTTTAACATACCTGCTCTTAAGAAAATTGTGAAGAATTAAATTATATACTTACTCTTCGTGGATCACTAAGCTACTACCATAGAAAAATAAATTTTTTTCTTAATCGTTCTCTTAAATAGCTTTAGCTTAGTAAAAAGTTGGCAAAAAGTAAATTGGCCACTTAAGGATGTAAATGAAAAAGCAAATTCATCATAAGAAAGACCTGATCAATATGGATAGCCTTCGCTGATGAATGATGAAAGACCTGATCAAACAAGACAATGAACACATTCATGCATGAGGTGACGTAAACAGTAAGTATTTGGTCAACAGATAATAAGAAATTTTCAATTGTGTAATTTGTCTTGGTCAAATACATTTAAAAATAGTATAAAAGTAGATTAAGAAAGGGAAATAATTGGTAAACATGCATGTCATATCATTGGAGGAAAATAAAATCATAAATTCGTTTACTGAAATTACTAATGGCCCCAAAATACTGCAATTGTTCTGTAGAGTTAGTTGGTGTCAAACGATTGTGTGTCATTTTGGATAAAATTTGATATTTCTTTACATGATTCTTCCATCAATCACAAATGTCAAAATGCTTGTGACATACCTCATTTTTTGTACTTAAATTGTTACTACTTTGTATTAAAGCAGTATACGTATGGATGCTTAGAACAAGAAATGCTCAGTTTAACTAGATGAATATTCTAGAGTGATAAAAATTTTGAGGGGCATCGGAGGAATTTTTTATCTCAAACTAAGAAAAATTGGGAAAGAAATTGAAATTTTCGTGAGACACCGTGAATGACAGTATAATGCATAGATTGTATTTGTAAAATAAAAAATTTTACTAATCGGGATGAATAGTGACGTTAACTACAATTAATATTGGAGAAGTATAGTTAATTGTGGTTAAAGTGGAAATGATTAAAAAAAAAAAAAAGTTTGGGGGATTTATGAATTCTAAAATTAATTGGAGCTTTTTAAACAAAATTTGACTATATAGAAATTGCATGGCTTAATATAAGTTGACCCTTTGATTAGTACTTGGTTTTACAAGAGCTATTTTTTTCAAGGAAAAACACTAGCACACACGGGAATCACTGTGCGTTTAGCACTCACACGTGTTTTATCCTATATCAAATTTTAAAAGTCAGTCCGTGGCAAAAGATTCCTAGAGATACCAATTACTCTAGAAATGTAACAAAGGATGGCATATGAAGCTTTGGGTTACTTGTGTTTGTTTATATCTTGGTTTCTTATGTCTCTACGTTCCAAACATCTATTGTACAAAATGTAAAGTTTTGAAAATTCCAATGTGTTGTCAGTTGGATTCAATATAAAAACCCCTTGTTTGGGAAGATTAGACTCGGCGACATCTCACAGTGTAAGACCTACTACATTATATTTATAGGGTTGTTACAAATGGTGTCAGAGCCTATGTTTGGGATTAGTGGAGACTATAATGACATCTCATAGAGCTTAGAGCCTATAATTGTCGGATAGGTATCGAGTTGGAAACCCTTGTGGAACTCAATATTGAGATACCTAAAATTTTGGTATTCTGATTAGGTTATGATCTTTTTTAAAGAGTTCGAAGAAGAGGTAGCCGATGTAGTCGCAATATCTTTGGACTCTAACTTCTAAGACCAGTAGAAATCCGGAAGGCTCGTGTATTTAGTATGATATGCATCTGGGATGTAGTCACAGCTATGAGTTATGAATGTGAGCGTTTATACACCAAACATGAACCATGTGTTACCTTGAATACTTGATTATATGGTACACCGATAGGTACAATCTTATTGACATGAAGATACCTAGAACTTACCAGAATACTGAAGTTAAACATGCTTAGATGGGAGCGATATTAGGATAGGTGACCCTTGGCAAGTATCTTTAGTAAGGAAAATAATTTAAAGGACAGCGAGAGGAACCATCTCCCTACGAATATATGTGCAGATGGGTGCTAGCCAATATATCTCCATAAAATTCTTCTTTAGCTTGCATAATTTTTTCTACAGGAATAATTTCCCAGTATTTTGTTTCTATGATATATAAATATCAAGTGAATTGTTTATTGGCATTGAAAGAGGACTTGACATGCCGCCAAGACGTACTAAGCATGGACGTGTAGGAGACCAAATAGAAGAAAGTTCAATTGATACCTCTGACCCTACTACACCAAGAATAGAAGCGCAACCTATGGGAAATGAAGTGACAAAATCTTATAAAATATTACCACATTTCTTTAGCATGTAACAATACCTCAACACAAAAAGATCAATGCTCTGAGGACGAAATGGATTGAGTTTTTGAGAGATTTTTGAAGTTCCATAATCCTCGATTTTATGGAAATGCAAACCAAGAACAAGAAGCTGAGTCATGGATAGAACAAATAGAAGATATTTTTCAAGCTTTGGATTATTCGGAGCAAAGAAAAATACAATTTGCTACTTTTAAACTTCAAGGGCCTGCACGATATTGGTGGTTAAGGAAAAAAGGCACGAAAGCAAGAACAGAGGGAATGGATTTGGAAACAGTTGTTGGAGGAATTCAAGAAAGAATTTATCCCTCACCGGGTGGTCTTTATCCCTCACTGGGTGGTCGAAAGAAAAGACGAAGAGTTTCATAATTTTAGGTAAGAAAAAAAAATTGTTGTATAGTATGCTACCGAATTTATCGGGCTCTCAAAATATTGTCCTTTATTGGTATAGTCAGAGTCTGACCGAACCCGATGATACACAAAAGGTCTACGACTTGAGTTTAAAAGAACATTGATTTCGAAGGCCCCATATAGATATAGTGTTGCTGTAGAAATAGCTTCCTGATTAGAAGGGGAAGATTTAGAGCAAATTAGATAGGATTGCAAGAGGAAAGCTGACTCAAGTCAACAATCTAAAGAGAAATTTCCAAGGAAGGAAAGGTCATTTCAAGAAAAGAAGAAAGTGATGTGATGTACTTATTGCCAAAAGAACGGCCATATTTATGAGAAATGCAAAAAAAGGCTTAAGGCATGTTATTGTTGTGGAAATATGGGATATAATTTAGCTAACTATCCATATGTTTAGAAATAAGGAAATGTACCTCCTGGGAAAGAGAGACTTAAGCCAGGACAACAAAAATAGATGAAGGGTTCAACCAAGTTTACGTAGCAGCCAGAAATAAGAAGAAATTTGTTTATCGGCATATGCACAAATTTTGAGAAAAAAGATTTTTGAAAGGAGAGGAGAGTGTAACATTCTTCCTTTTTGGTACTTAAATAGTTACTACTTTGTATTAAAGCAGCATACGTATGGATGCTCAGAACAAGAAATACCTAATTTAACTAGACGAATATTCTGAAGTGATAAAAATGTTGAGGAGCGGCGAAGTAATTTTTGATCACGAGTTAAGAAAAAATGGGAAATAATTTGAAAATTATGAGATACGCCGTTAAGGTTAGTATAATGCACAGATTGCATTGGTGAAATAAAAAGTTTTACAAACTAGGATGAATAGTGATACAAACTATGGTTAATTTTGGAGAAGTATAGTTAACTGTGGTTAAAGTGAAAATGATAAAAAAAAAAAAAAAAAAGAAAGAGAGTTTGGAGGATTTATGGATTCTAAAACTAATTGGAGCTATTTGAATAAAATTTAAATGAGGTGATTCATTATATAGAAATTACATTGCTTAATATCATTGGTGTTGATGAGTGCTCATTATATGCATATATTATACATCTTTTGTACCTTAAATTGTCAAGAAATCCTTTATGGATTGCTATTTATCCCCATTTTCTTCTTGTTTAATGTAGATTGAAAAAAGTTGAAGTTAGAATAGAATTCATGAAGGAGAGACTGGAAAGAACCACGGCACCGTGCATATCATTTTACGCGCCACCGTGGACCATGAAGATTTAAAAAATGCCAGAACATTTGGAGCTATACGGTGTCATTTAGGTCATCTCCCACAGCACCGTGCAACATCGCAGAAGAACTTCTGTTTAGTAATTTTTGGGGTTTTTCAATGGGCATTGATAAATACTCAGCTTCTAACCCTAAGAATCAGTCTTTGGCTGCCAAAAACACCAGAGAACTCATTGAGAGCTCAAGAAACGCCAACAGAAGAAGGATCAAGAGGAATCGAAGGAGAAGAAGAGGGGAGTTGCTTAAGAGGATCCTAAGGAAGAAGAAGGAAACTACCTTGTCTATGAGTGCTCTCTTTTCTCTTTCTTTTAATCTATTTTTGGCAATCTTGAATGTATAGGTTTTATTTATATTTGAGGGACAAACTCTAACTTTGTGCTTTGGAATTAATTTTATTCTAGATCTATTGAATTTCTATTCCTTTGTTTGATTACTTGGGCTTTATTGTGTTGGATTGATTGTTAGAGATTGATTGATTTTGTCAATTGATTGATTTGCTTCTACTAAATTCAAGAGATGTGGTTAGGAATTAAACACCCAGTTTATTAATGCAATTGTTGTTTTCCTTCAATTTACTCGAGAGAGAGTGTGCGGGATTAGAATTTGGTAATCAAAGGATTTATGATATCACCTAGAGATAGGGATATTGTGGCTCCTGGATTTTCTTGGGATTTATTGCTCTTAGTGCTTTCTTGGTTGAATTGGTGAGTTAGAGATACCCATTGGTTGGTTTGCTAGGAATAGGAATTTCATTACGAGAGAGAGAGAGAGAGAGAGAGAGAGAGAGAGAGAGAGGGAGAGAGAGATTCACATTTGAAATCCCTTCGGTGTTTGAACTAGGAATTTATAGGTTTAAGGGTATTTTCCTTACTTGACATAGGTTTGGGTGTGTTCTTCTTTACATGGTTTTCTTTTTATTCTTATCTCTTGAGGACCCTTGTGACTTTTCTTGTGTAAACTTGGTATACTTTCTAGTATATGAGTTTTTAGAGTTATTTATTGATTTTGTTTCTTTATTTTGTGGGCTAAACAACAAAATTTGAGTAAAGTAAGTGTAATTGCTAAGTTCCTGTGGATTTGATATTTACTATTCTCTATGCTATGCTATGGGTATACTTGCCTAATTATATGGTTTTAGTGTTTAGAATTTTAATTTAAAGCTTGATTATTTGTGGATTTGTTGATAATATTTCCAACACAAAAAACATACAAGAAGTTTTTCGCGCCATTGCCGGGGATTGGCAATATTGTGAAACGCTCAGGTTTTGTTGGATTAGCCATTTTGTATTTGTGTTGGTTTGCCTCTTTTCTTTTTTATGCTTTCGTGTGATTTTTGTAGCTTTTGTAGTCTTAGAACTATTTTTTCTTTCTTACAAACTTTTTCATTGTTTTGAGTGTGTTTTGTTTTGAAACTATTGTCATCATGGCTAGTAATTTGAGGGGAAGTATGTGGCCTTGGGCACAAAATCAAGAGGCCGATAAGGATGTGAGGTTGGCAATATTAGAAGCTTGTATTGATGCTCTTAGTTCCAGGAATAGTGATTGGAGTGTAATTCCCCCAAAAGGTCAAGGTTTGAGTTATGAGTTCTATGGGGAAGAACACTTTGCTAATTACCCTCAATCTAATAGAACTTCTTTTTTTTTAGGACCAAGGGCAAGATATAGTGTGTAGTTTGGAGAGGTGTGGCTATTCTAGTGCCTATTGGAGCAACCAAAACTACTATCTATATGAACCTCCACCTCCATCTTCACAACCTAGGCCTTTACTTGAAGAAATAGTGAACAAGTTTGTTTCCAATACCAGCGCATCGCTTCAAATATAGAGCAATCAAAGTGAACAACAATTGAAGACAATTGAGGAGATGCAAGAGAATAATTCTTCAACATACTGGTAGACCCTACACAAGGAAAACCAACCAAAGAAATTGCAAAAAAATAGAATAATGCATACAGGGAGCAAACAACACTGTCAGAAGTGAAGGATACGACACCGCGCAGGCATGAAATTTCTGAAACGAAGAAACTGGCAGAGTATAAACCACGTATACCATATCTAAGCATGCTACAAAAAGAGAAAATAGTTGAAATGCAAAACAGGAGAGCCATGGAGCTGCATTTGAAGAGTTCACATAATGGCCTATACTTGTAAAGAAGAAGAAGAGATTCTACCACATGTGGATAAAGAGAATGAAAGTATTTAATATTTGTGGGAAAGTGTACACGAAGGAAATCCCTAAGAAGGGAAGAGAGTATGTGAGGACTCAATGTATAGTGTGATAAGAGATGGACTTCACTCACATTTATATTTTCTAATGTCTCTTTCTCACTTGAATTTGTAGGTACTTCTCCTCTCATGAAATAAAATGAAGCCAATGATGATGATAGCCGATTATGCTCTTCATCCCACTCAAAAAGGGGTAACTTGGTAAACAATTCATTGCAAAGTAAGTATCTATTGACTACTTGTCTAGGAGCTATATTACTAGGTTTGGTGTTAGGGAGTCCTAAATGCGATGATATTATTGAAGGGATGATTGATGCTTTAATTAGTGATGCACTCTTTAGCCATTGTTTACATTTGTACGTTATTTGTGTGTCTAAAGAGAAGCAAGGGAATGAGGTTTATATGCTTAATTTTGTTAATACCAATAATTTTTATAAACCTTATTTCTCGCAAAAGCCTCCCATATTTTTAAATAATTCATCATCCCTACTTTTTCCATCGAGAATGAATTTTCATTACAAATGGTTGATGAGGAAGCATGATGAATGGAAAGAGTTGTTTTTGTTCAGTTTAGTTTTTCTTGTTAGCAGTCTTTTGGTTTACTTTGTTTTACTCTAGTTTATTTTCTTTCAATATTTTTATTCTATGTTTTTCATTTTGTAGGATAATAAATCAAGAATAACCCCTTCTCTTCCTACTCCAATAGCTATTGAAGTTTCATTAGTTTGGGGATTATTGCTTAACATTTCCTCATTATTTTTTATCCCTTTGGATATGCTTTATTTTGTTTTGTTTTGTTTTTTTTTTTTGCCATTAAGGACAATGTCCAATTTAAGTATGGAGGAATAATTTTGTGGTATTCATTATCCAAGTTTTTATCAATTTCTTATGGTGTTTTCTTGTTAAATTAAAAATTGAGCTAAATTTTTTTTATTTTTAGCGTATTTTAATTCTTATGGGATTGCTATTCTTTTTCTCTTGGCATGAAAATTGGTATGAGGTTGTTTAGACTGGGATATTCTTTGGTAAACTTATATATTTGATGTGATATAGACTAAGTCTTGAGAATTTAGCTTAACTTTCCCTATGTATTAGTAAATTTTGTGACATTGTGTTTCTTAGGGATTGATGAGAAACTAGTGATGAAGCATAATGAACTTTGGCAGATTTATATCCTATGATCTTCTAGCTACTAGAGTAAAGCAATGCAAAAGCTAAAAAATTATTATTTACATATTTTTAGTGGGCATTTGAATTACATTACCCAAATGAGGGTAATGTAAAGGTTAAAAGAACTTTATTCCATCTCTACAAGTCAATTACATTACCCTACAAAAATAAGCGTATGGACCAATCTTCTGTTTACTACTCAGGTTGTAGTAGCTTTTGGAAGTCCAAGAACATAAGTAGACCTTATTCCTAACTTATACAAATCACTTGAGCCATATTCTTGAACTAAGAGATAGGATGAGACTGAATTGAATAGATATAGACTTGTTTAATCTAACTTTGATGTCCTTGATTTTATCTATTTAAATACATGGGTTTACAGTGTATCATTGTTGAATAATCTTGAGTTAAATTTTTATCTCAAGATAAAAAGAATATCTTTGCAATAGAAGTCAATATTTCCAAAATTCCATTCTTGTTAAAATACTTTTTGCTTGTTGGTTTGCTTGAGGACAAGCAAAAGTTTAAGTGTGGGGGAGTGATGAGCGTTCATTATATGGATATTTTATACATCGTTTGCACCTTAAATTGTTATGAAATCCTTTATGGATTAGTATTTATCCCAACTTTATTCTTGTTTAATGTAGATTTAAAATACTTAAAGTTAGAACAGAATCGAAGGAGGAAAGAATGGAAAGAACCAAACTAAAGAGCCACGACAATGTGCGTATCATTTTACAAGTCTCCTTGCTCCATCAAGATTTAGAAAATACCAGAACATCTGGGGCTTTACAGTGATGTTCAGGTCATCTCCCATGGCACCATTCAACATCGTAGAAGACCGTCTGTTCAGCAATTTTTGGGGTTTTTCAATGGGTATCTATAAATACTAGGCTTCTAACCATGAGAATCAGTCTTTGGCGGCCAAAAACACCAGCAAACTCGTAGAGAGCTAAAGAAACACCAAGAGAAGAAGGATTGAGAGGAATCAATTGAGAAGAAGAGGGGAGTAACTCAAGAGGATCTCAAGGAAGAAAAAGGAAGCTAGCTTGTCTATGAGTTCTCTCTTTTCTCTTTCTTATAATCTATTTTTGGCAATATTGAATGTATATGTTTTAGTTATTTTTTAGGGATGAATCCTAAGTTTGTACTCTTGGATTGATTTTATTCTAGATCTATTGAATTTCCATTCATTGTATTTGATTACTTGGGCTTTATTATGCTAGATTGATTGTTGGGGATTGATTGATTTATCAATTGATTGGTTTGCTTCTAATGAATTTGAGAGATGGGATTAGGAGTTAAACACCCAATTTATTAATTCAATTGTTGTTTTCCATCAATTTACTAGAGAGAGTGGGGGGGGGGGATAAGCATTTGGTAATCAAAGGATTTATGATATTTGAAGGCTTAAAATGGAAAAAATAATAAAAACGAATGCATGTTAGGAAAACGAAAATTTTAGCTCTGTGATGAAGTGGCCCTTTTCGGACTAGTGTAAATGTCTGTATAATGATATTCGAGACTACTGGCTCACGTCATTGCAAACATCTATTGCGTCTCATCTACGTGAAACTTTCGATCTTCCGAAATGGTGCCCGTAGCACAACCGGTAAAGGCTTAAAATTTGGGTTTTGATCAACTTTGAAGAAGTTTCGACGATGAGTTGGGTTTGTTTCTATGCACAAATTGAATACAGAGGAGGCTTCTGTTTCCTTTGTTTTTCTTCTCTATGATTCAATCTCCAAAAACTATAGACACCAAACAATAGCCTCCAATTTCAATTATCTCACAGGATTCTCCGAGAGAGACTCCACTCGCGTGCAAACAGAAGTTTCCATACTTTTTGTTATCCTGCATGTGAAACAACGCGGGTTCCATCCCGTGTTATTTTTTTATTTAATTAACTAATTAAATTAATAATTTATTAATATAATATATATATATGTTTATAAATTTTATTTTATCTTGGTCTTATGCATTGGACCAGATAAATTATTTATTCTTGGACTTGAATACCCATAAATAATAAAATCAATTATTTATTTTTTGAGCTTTATTAAACAACCCAATAAATAATAACAAGCCCAAATAGACCAAATAAAATTTTATACCTTTTATCTAGTTCTAGATTAATTTTCTAATTATTCAATCTGGGTCTTGGGCCTGAATAATTAATTAACCATTTAAACAAGATAAAATAAATACTCTCTCTCAGACTTTTTATTTTATTCTAGTCCAATAATAAATTAGACTAATAAAA
The DNA here is from genome assembly GCA_026120185.1 of Voacanga thouarsii. Taxonomy (NCBI): domain Eukaryota; kingdom Viridiplantae; phylum Streptophyta; class Magnoliopsida; order Gentianales; family Apocynaceae; genus Voacanga; species Voacanga thouarsii. The sequence continues at coordinate 203,658 of JANUWF010001752.1, forward strand.
TAAAAACTCATAATTATCAAGACCAATTCCTTAACCCAAATCCTTCAAGACTTAAGGGCGATTCCGGGGACCAAAAGGCACATCACCTTGGCTACTAAAATGACCAAAGTATCCCTGCTATATAAATAGCTATATTTTGAATTTTAAATATTTTCTAATATCACCATAAGAAAATGTTGATCACAAGGACAATGCTGCGTTAGCAAAGTCTTCGACCTACATGTGTAATGACTAAAACACTCCTCTACGCATCACCGTGCAATTAGAGAGAAATAGTGTACTAACACCTCTCTAATAGACATCTACCATCCTTAGACCTCTAGTCCAATGGTCCATAACTCCTGGAATGTTTTCATTTTTCAAGGAAGCTACCATAAAGTAAACATCCAAGTCATGTTCCCCAGGGCCCTGGATAATTAGATCATTTGAACAGTCACAAGGGGCGATATAGCATAGAAACTATCTTGTACAAGTCTGTCTTAACTAACTAGTCACATATACCCAACATACAAGTATGTTAGTTCTACGAAAGAACCTCAACTACAGTATATCAAAGTATATGCTTCTAGCTTCGTCAGACCACCAACTCATACTCAAGCGGTACAGTATTAGTCCATGCTGTAGCAGTAACAGTCTGGGTTTCTTTTAAATAGTACTTTCAGAAACTACTATTACAGGTCTTGTTCTACGTATTCAAAATGCGCTTATGCTATGAAGCGAGTGGACTACTCACTGGCTAAAAGTAAGTCATTCCCCATTTGGAATTCATAACACAATAACCTATACATGATGAGATTCCTATTCTCATCAATCGGTTAAGAACAAACATTTATGTGTTAAGTAACCCGTGATCTATACCTTACTGTGAAAGACCACCATTTACATGGATCACTTACTTAAACACAATGGGTCATTTCCAAACAAAAAATCATACACAAATAAAATATAAATTCACAAACAAATTTTGAGAATAACTTCTTTTATTAATAAATTCGATAATTACATAAGATAATCTAGTCTAGAGAGCATATATTCCAACAATATTACCTAGAGGTAGGGATATTGTGGCTTCCAAATTTTCTTGGGATTTATTATTGTTAATGCTTTCTAGATTAAATTGGTGAGGTAGAGATACACATTGGTTTGCTAAGAATATGAATTTCAGTACTAGAGAGAGAGTGAGATCCACGTCTGAAATCCCTTCGGTGCTTGAATTAGGAATTTATAGGTTTAAGGGTATTTTCCTTACTTGACATAGGTTTTGAGGTGTTCTTCTTTACAAGGCCTTTCTCCTTATTCTTATCTTTTGAGGACCCTTGTGACTTTTCTTGTGTGAACTTATTATAGTTGTTTATTGATTTTGTTTCCTTAGTTTGTGGGCTAAACAACAAGATTTGAGTAAAGTAAGGGTAATTGTTAAGTTCCTGTAGATTTGGTAGTTACTATTCCCTATACTATGTGATAGGTATACTTGCCCAATTACATGGTTTTAGTGTTTGGCATTTTAATTTAAAGCATGATTGTTTGTGGATTTGTTGATAATATTTCAAAAATGAAAAACGTACAGCAAGTGCAAGGAACCAAAGTGGTGTTTAGTGATTGGTTGAACAAAAAGCCATGTAGTTTGGGGAGATTTGTTATATGAGAAGCTAAATGGTGTTTGATGGTTGGTCACATTAATTATACGGTCTAAGATAATTGGTTGCATTTGTGAGATGGAAATTCTATAAAATTTCCCTCATTTTTTACAAGATTCAACAAGCTTCCATAAGAAGATTTGATTGCAAGATCTATGTATTTCATGAAAAATGTGAAGGTAAATGAATTAAGAAAGGAAGAGAAGTGGCGGTAAGAAGGCCACTAAGACAATCGACCAAGGGAGGAATAAAAAAGAGGGAAAATTAGGGGAAAACAAGAATTATTGGTAGACCATTCTGTAATTCATGGAAATATTTATCTGGGTGTATGGAAGCTAAATGGACTCATTTGATTGGTTGCATGAAAAGTTACGTGGGATTATATGATTGGTTGCAACGATGTTAAATGGCTTTTATTTGGTTGGTTGTATGATTGGTTTCATAGAATTGTTTGATTGGTTAAGAGGAATTAGGGGAATTCTAGGAAATTTCTAAAGATTTTCATAAAATTCAACAAATTTCTACAAAACTCCATTGGTTTTCCAAGTGTCCAAAAACCATTCATGACCTTTAATTGATCACATGTTAATTGTAGCTATAAATATAGCATGAAGGGCTTGTGGAGGCCATTTTTGGCAACAAAAATTCTACAAAAAAGATAGAGCATTGTCCAGAGAGAAAGAGAGAGAAGAGGTATAATAGAGTTTGGTCCATTTTTAGGCTTGAATTTTATGCGTAAATTTTGGGTGCATAAAAATCATTAAATTTAAATCCATCTATAGTCAAGTTTTAATTATAGCATTAATCCTAAATTATACATATGAGCAAGTATACTTATGGCATGAATAGTATAGGGAATTAACAAGTATCAATCCTCAAAAGAACAAGTATACACTAATGACTTTTCATTCATTATTTAACCAACTCAACAAAGTGATAAAATGATAAAAAGAAAAATTAAAAAATATGCACAACTCAAGGATGTAGGAATATGTAATTTAGAAACCTATCCTAGAATATATAACAATGAATCATTTAGTAACTATCTTAATTAATCATTGTTTTGTCATCATGAAGGAATTAAAATAGAGTTCAATTGTTTCTCAAATTATGAACTCACTATCTCAAGATTAAATTAGCAGATTTCCCAAACAAACCAGCATAACCAAAAAGATGCATTAAACTCATTCTTCAACAATTATCCCTATACTCTAAGTGATAATGAATATGAAATTAGCCAATAACCCTATACTTCAGATGAAATAAGCTAATCTTTGATTACTTCAGTTTTTCATCTTGACTTCGTTTCCCAAGTCCGTTAAGAAATAACAAATATGAAATTAATAAAATTAAATTAACTCCTAAAATTAATAAAAACGGATTTATGCAGCAGAAGAAAACAGGAATTCCAGACAACTAGGATCACTTTTATGCGTTAAAATGCATCAAAACAGACGAGAAGTTACCATACGGTGTCTCAAAAAAAAAAAAAATCCTCTATTCTGAAGGCGCAATCCAGCCAAGCACAGAGAATGTCTTCTCCATTGTTCCGTCAAAGCACCACAACCCAAGTGTAGGATTGTCTCCATCATAATCCACACGAGAATGGATCTCAAGAGTCACCAGAGTTTTGTGCTAGTAAAAATGAAGCTGGAGGCTAGGGTTTTCTATTGGTTTTCCAAAAGAAGAAGATGAAGAGGGAGCTCTCGGTTTTTCAAGAAAAACTCTCTGTAATTCACAATAATCTTAATCCCATTGAGACCATATAATATATATATATATATATATATATATATATATATATATTCGTATCAATTTGGTAATCAAAATCCATAATGTATATGAATTCTTAATTACCAATTATTATTATGATTATTGTTTATTACAATATAGCCCACAAATTATGACTAATTATAGTTTGACCACAATAACTTCTTCTTTTCATAATCAATCTTGTAATGTTATCAAATAATATCTTGAGCACCCAATCCTCTATTATGTGTGGCCTATTAGGTTTCCCGGTCTATCGGTAGCAAAATATGAATTAATCTAAACATCTTTAAGATTAATAATCCTTAATAATTTTAGAATTAACTTCTTAATTGTAATAAGAATTGATTTAGTAATTCTCTAATTAATAAATTCATATTCAGCAGATCATGAGTGGTACATAGCAACACATCATGACCACCCAAAAGTCCAGTAAGTCAAGTGGCTTGACATGTGTTGGATTGTATGCCCTCTTAGACTAGATTTCTGATGTAAAATCGAATATTTTAATAAAAGAATTTATTTTCAGAAATTGTTTGTGAATTTATTTTTTGTTTGTGCACGATTTTCGTTTGGAACAGACACATTGTGTTTAAATAAGTGATCCATGTGAATGGTGGTCTTTCACAGTAAGGTATGGATCATGGGTTATTTAACACATAAACATTTGTTCTTAACCTTTTGATGAGACTGGGAACCTCATCATGTTTAGGTTATTATGTTATGAATTCCAAATAGGGAATGGCTTACCTTTAGCCAGTGGGTAGTCCACTCACTTCATGACATAAGCGTATTTCGAATACGTAGAACAAGACCTGTAGTAGTGGTTTCTCAAAGTACTATATGGTAGAAACCTAGACTACTACCGCTACAGTGTGGACTAGTACTCTACGACTTGAGTATGAGTTGGTGGTCTAGCGAAGCTGGAAGCATATACTTTGATTTGCTGTAGTTGAGGTTCTATCGTAGGGCCAATATACTTGCATGTTGGGTATGTGTGACTAGTTAGTTAAGACAGACTTATACAAGATAGTTTATATACTATATCGCCCCTTGTGGTTGTCCGAATGGTCTAAATTATCCAGGACCCTGGGAAACATGACTTGGATGTTTGCTTTAGGGTAGCTCCCTTAGAAAGCGGAAACACTCCAGGAAGTCGTGGACCATTGGACTAGAAGCCTAAGGATGGTAGATGTCATTTAGGGGGGTGTTAGTACACTTCTTCCTCTCTAAATGTACGGCGATGTGTAGAGGGATATTTTAGTCATTTTACCTGTAGGTCGAAGACTTTGCGAATGCAGCATTGTCCTTGGGGTCAATATTTTCTTATGGTGATATTAGAAAATATTTAAAATGCAAAATACAGCTATTTATATAGCAGGGGTATTTTGGTCATTTTAGCAGCCAAGGCGATGTGTCTTTTTGGTTCTCGGGATACCCCGTAAGTCCTAACTACTTTTGGGTTGAGGAATTGGTCTCAGTTGAAGAGGATTTTGTTTTATTTTATTTTATTTAATTTTATTCAGGAAGTCTAATTTATTATTGGACTGGAATAAAATAAATAAATAAATAAAATAGGAGTTGAGAGAAATTAATTATCTAGTTTAATTGGTTAATTAATTATTCAGGGCCTAGGTCCAGTATGAATAATTAAGAAATTAACCTGGGTTTAAACTAGGGAAAATAAGTAATGTTTAAATTATTTATTGGGTTATTTATATAGGCCAAAGAAATAAATAATTAAAGATTAGTTATTTTGGTTCATTTGGGTTTCTTAATTATTTATTGGGTTGTTTATGTAAGCCCAGGAAATAAATAATTAATATTTATTATTTTGGGCCTTTTGGGTCCAAGAAAAATAATAAATATTTTTTTGGCCCAATAGCTTGGACCTTAGGGTTTTTTCCAGATACGGTTAAGAGGAGTTTAGGGTTAGGCCAAACTGATTCTCAGGATAACATCCGGGTGTTTTGAAATCCCGGGGATATGTTTATCAGATAATGAGAGACCTATTTTGGCTAATCAATAAAACTAGTCTCTGGCAGAACATAAACCCTGATTTCCCTAACACACAAGAGGACTCACGTCTCTCTCTTGCTCTCTCACGCCACCTCCCTCTGTTTTTCCTTCTTGCCTTCTTTGCTAACTAATAGCAACTGAACCAAGGAGTTTTGAGTCCATTCTTCTTCTCCATAGTGTTCACCAACTAGAGATTAGGCTGAGGAATATCCCAAGAGCTGGAGAGCTAAGCGTTAATGTAAATAAGGCGAAGTAGAAGGCTAGCGGGTGTTCAACCGAAAGCTTCTTCAAGTGTGCAAAGCGAGCCGATTCCAGCCGTTCAATCTGTTCCTACGCAACCTAGGAGGGTTAAGGAACGCAAAGGTATGATCTTCACGCTTCCGCATAGCCTTTAAGGCTCGCATTTTATTTTTCTGCAATTTTTTTTAACTTACAGAGCATGCTCCCCTGTTTCGCGTTTTCAATCAACATGAACCTTTCAATAGCAAACAATAATGCAGTAAACTCCTTTCACCATACAATATCTCATTAGATTTGGAGATATTAGTGCCAACTCATTCCAGTATAATAAATTAATTTTGGCCCGAATATTTTAGTACTTATTTCCGGAATCCACTACTTATCATATGTATCCATTGGAACCATTACCAATATACAATCGCCTTGGACAAAGACTTCTCGAGTAGTGATTCCTACAAGTGGCTGTGAGATATTCGCTCATACTATTAGGAGTGATGAATCCTTTATTGATCATCTCAACTACTTTCATTTGCTTCATGTACCCAATATCTATTCCATAGGCGGTCTTGTCAGGACACCAGAGAATTGCTAGATTTGTATATTAGTCAATTCTTAGTTTTTGAATAAGTGTGGTTTGCTTGAGGACAAGCAAAGGTTTAAGTGTGGGAGTGTGTGATGAGGGCTCATCACATACATATTTTTGAGTATTTTTGTTCCTTAATTATGGTAAATCCTTGTTGAAATCACCACTCACCACATTCTTTTCATCTTTTTTTGTAGGAAATAAAGATAATACCAATTCAAGATGATAAAGAAGAAAAGGAAGAAAAAATAGAGCAAAAATGGAAGAAGAATGAAGAAGCCACACATCTCATGATGCATGTTTTTTTGTGTAGAAAATATCATTAACAAAGTCTGCAATCAATCAAGATTTAATTAAAATGCTTATTACTAAAACTACACAGACGGGCAAGTATACCCCTCATATAGTATAGGGAATAGCAAGTATCAAATCCACGAAAATTTAGTCTCCCACCTTACTTTACGTAAATCTTTATTGTTTAGCCAATAAAATAAGAAGAGATAAATAAAACATTAACCTAATATACTAGAAAAATGGCCAAGTCTCCCAAGAAAAGTCACAAGGATAATCAATGAGTGAGAACAAGGAGAAAAGACATATAAATCCTTGAATACATAATAATATGATTAACTAGCTATTCTGTCAATTAATTATTATCTTAGCATCATGAAGGAATAAAGTAGACTTATTTCCTTTACAATCCATGGAATCACTATCTTCTTGTGAAAACCCTTAGAGGAGGAGGGGCGGGGGGAGTGAATAACGTTTTTGGCAAGCTAAAAAATTTTTCCGACTTGTCTAAAATGAAGAATAATGATAATCACTAAGTTGCTTGGACGGACTTTAAGGTAACATAGAAAGTTATCCAAGAACTCGTAGATGTATATTCAGATTTAGACAAAGAAAGAAACTCAAAGCAGTAAATGAATAACGAAAAGAAGTGAGATAAGGAATGTATAGGGTTCGATCTACCAAGATCTACATCCACTACCTTAAACTCACACTTAAGGAATTTCAACCAGATTTCATTTACTTCACTTAATAAAATCAAACAGTACCACACACAAAAGAGGATCACCACACTAGGTTTTCTAAAACCTCTCAATCAAGCAATCACATCAAGGATCACCCCTACTACGTTTTACACAACAACCTTGATACATTCACCAAGTAAGGCTCACCCCAATGGGTTTTACACCACAACCTTGAACATTAACCAAAACAAGGTTCACCCTAATGGGTTTTACACCACAACCTTGATACAATACAGATTTGAATATCAATAGAACAGTAAAGAGCTCACTTGTTTGAACAGATGTTCACATGAATACAAAGCACAAGTACTTTTACCTTTGACACAAAATGAATTCACTTTGAAGTATTGATAAAAAGGAGATTTTTGAAAATATTGAGAAATAGTGTTTCTAAGAAGAATGTTTCAAAAATATTATCTCTAATCTTACTTTAGAGACAATTTATAGAGCCAAAAAGTAAAGTGCCAACAGTCATAAAGAAACGACTATATTTTTTTCTGTTTAAACTTATCTATATTTTGGACTCGGGTTTTGGATGATTATGCATCTAAAAGGTAAGTCCAAAATAGTACTTTTTCAAGCAGAACATTTCAATACAATTTTTAGGATTTTAGATGAATCTTTTGGATTTAAACTATTCAGTCTAAAATTCTGAGATTTTCAAAAACTTTGAAATCTTCTCCTTTGGTTCTTCAAGGTAAAGTCAAATAAATCAAGAGATAAAGAGACATAGAAATTAATAGAAATACCTTAATAATACTTCCTAGTCTAATATTCTTCTAATAAGGGCTTCTTGATATGCTCCATATACTTCGTTTTTCTCTTTTGATCTTTCAAACTTGAATTCAATCATGAAAGAGTTGCCAAATAATCTTATCTGAATGCCTTAGAAGAAAAGATGTCAAACATGTCCTATCACAATAGACTAACAAGTTAGTCCATATCAATGTTTGTCATAAGTCAAAACATAGAAGAAAGCCCCTAGAGCTAACAATCTCTCCCTTTTCGAGTGATGAGAAACATAAAACAAATGCCATGTAATGAGTGAACATGTTGAATGAAAGAGGTGCAAATAAATGCAATCTCACAGTATAGGTCTCAAGGAGAGCGTATGAATATTAGCTTGTAAACATATCTCAATGAGCCTAAATCTTTTCATATCTCTATATAATGATTTGATAAAGAAGAGATAGCAGATAAGTCATATAATAAGATACTCCCCCTAAATATATGCTTATATGAACATTTTAAAAATAAGAGGGAAAAGCAGAAATCAAGATTTGTACGTCCAAAAAATACGTCCAAACTAGTTTTGGAAGTATGTATAAAACAAGTCTTTTTCAAAAGTCCATTTTGGATACCGATTTTGGATGTCTAAAAGGTATATTTTCAAATCAATATGACTTCTTACAAAAATATTTGTTTGGATCTAAAAATATTCGAGTCCAAAACTCCCCCTGACTCAATGCATTAGAATCTATCACAGAATCTAATCTCAAAGATACCTTTATCATAAAGAAATAATTCCAACTATCCAGGCAGAAGATTTTCAATTATTTGTCAATAATCATATTCAGTAAATCAATCAGTTATTCATGCCGAATATATCAATTTAACAGTTCATGCAGTTATCAGTCATAACAGTTCATATCAGTTCATACAATTCAGATCATAACAGTTCAGATTCCAGATAATTCCATATATCATCAGTGATATGCCATCAATTCATACAGTTTAATGTAGTCCATCATATCAGTTTTCATAACGGATCATCATATAGCAGTTCATCATATCAATTTTCATAGCAGTTCATTCAGTTCATCTTTTTCTCCCCACAACAGTTCATCATATCAGATTTCATACAGTCATACCAGATTTCATACAGTCCATTTTTCTCCCCACAACATATCAGTTTTCATAACAAATTCATAACAGTTCAGTTCTCACAACAGTTTCTCATAATAGATTCATCATCAGTTTCAGATTCATCATATCAGTTTTTATAACAATTTCTCATAACAATTCAGTTCACAAAATAGTTTCTCATAACAGATTCATCATATCAGTTTTCATAACAGTTTCTCATAACAGTTCAGTTCATATAACAGTTCAGTTCATCATTTTCTCCCCCTTTATCATCAATAAAAAACAAGAATATCAGAAAGAAAGTAGAATAGAACCAGAAATGAATTATGCATAATATAAGAAGGAGACTGAAAATAAACAAGTATCCAGCAGCAATTATCCCAAAGCACAATGTAAAAGACAGAAAAAGTAAATTATTCAAATTTGCAAAAAGTAAATAGTTTTGAGATCATCAGAAGATCATGCTACCCAACAGTGCTGCCTAGGAGATATTAATCGTTTCAGCTTTTGACCCGGCACCCTTCTTAGAGTGTTGACCTACAGTCCTGTTTGATTTTCTCTTCACCACAACATGCTTCTGTCATTTCCAGAGGATTTTAGCTTAGGAGAAGCAGGAGGAACTGTTGTTTCCTTCATGGGAGATTGTTGCTTAACTGGTTCAGGAGTAAGATCCTTTTCTGTAGCATGCAAATTAGATTCTTCCTCTAAGATAGGTTCATTCTTTTCATGATCCGATACCGTTGGGGAAGATATTGGAGCAGGAGGTTTAGCAAATATTTCAACTGCAGATAATCTATTTCCGAGGCTTTGAATTTCAAAGCTGAGAAGGTCAAATTTCTCAACTAAAGAACTAATTGCTCCTATTATACTCTCGGACATGCCTGCATCCTGATCTTTTCCTTTGGCAGAAGATTCTGCCTAAAGAACATCATCAATTTTTCTTTTTGTTCTTGTACCAGGTACAGACTTCCCTTCACTTTTAATCTTCATCAAATTTTCCCATTCTTTTCCTAAAGTATCTCTCAACAACTTCCATTCATTATTTTCCCTCACATAACCCATCCTCTCAAAAGAGTCAAAGCTATACACATTTGTCTTGGATGGATCACAATGAGCAGAATTTAAATCAACTTCAAAATATCTAAAAACTTTGGTTAGTAAATTTCCGAATGGCAGAGCTTTGCTTGAAGTATTCCTTGTTTGCAACATCAATTTTGATGCTAAAAACCCAAAGTTAATCTACCTACCTTCAACTAGAGCCAACATAATCACCATCTGTAGAATACTTATTGAAGTCTTATGCTCTACCCTTCTTTGCCTTCAGATCTTTCTTCTTTTTAAGCTCTCTTCCTTCTTTACCTTTTGCAACAGGACAGTCGACAATGAAGTGATCAGTGCTTTTACATTCATAACATTGAGGTTTGAATCCAGAGGTTTGTCCTTTCTTTCTCATAAACTTCCTTCCTCTTTTGTAGTTTCCTTTGTTGAACATTCTTCTAAATTTCTTTACTATCATAGCCAAATCATCATTGTTTATTTCCATGCCCTCACCACATTCAGACAGGCTGGTTTCTTCATCTTCATTTTCAGCCTTCAATACTATCCCTTTTTTACCTCTATCATGATCATCAGATTCATGAAATCTTTTGAGCTTCACCTCATGAGTTAGAAAAGATCCGATCAACTCTTCAGTAGGTAAGGATTTTAAATCCTTGGATTTTTCTACAACAAGAGTTTTAAGCTCCCAGCTTTTTGGTAAAGCATCTAGAATTTTTCAGTTTTGTTTCCTAAGGGAATAAACCTTCCCATAAGCTTTAAGACCATTTGAGATATTAGTAAATCTCATGAACATATCAGTGATACTTTCATTTGGCCTCATACTAAACAATTCATAGTTATGAATTAGAAGCCCCAGTTTTGATTCCTTGACTTGGTTTGTCCCCTCATGGGTGACATCAAGTAATCTTCACATTTCATGGGCTGTATCACAACCACTAACACAGTTGTATTTAGCCGCATTTAGTCCACAACATAAAATGTTCATAGCTTGAAAATTTAGAGTCATTTTCGCATTGTCTTCCACACTATACTCATCATTCTGTTTAGGTATTTTTATGCCATCAATCATCTTTGATGGAATAAAAGGGCCATTTTCTATCAAACTCCATAACTCAAAGTTAATAGAACATGCATAAATTTTCATTCTATTTTTTCAGAAAGTATAGTTGCTTCCATTGAATAAAGCAGGATGATTTATTGAAACCTTCAACATATGGAAGAGATGATGAACTTGTCAATAAGATCTTTTCTACAAGGTTGTTAAACAAAGAGTATGTAGACCAAGCTCTGATACCAAATAAAAAACCTTAGAGGGGAGGTGAATAAGGTTTTTAGCAAGCTAAAAAAATTTTCTATCTTGTCTAAAATGCAGAATAATGATGATCACCAAGTTGCTTGGTCGGACTTTAAGGTAACATAGAAAGTTATCCAAGGACTCGTAGATGTATATATCCAGATTTAGACAAAAGAAAGAAAGTCAAAGCAGTAAATGAATAACAAAAAGAAGTGAGACAAGGAATGTATAGTGGTTCGATCTACTAAAATCTACGTCCACTACCTTAAGCTCACACTTAAGGATTTTCAACCAGATTTCATTTACTTCACTTAATGAAATCAAACAGTACCACATACAAGAAAGGATCACCACACTAGGTTTTCCAAAATGTTTCAATCAAGCAATCACATTAAGGATCACCCCTACTAGGTTTTATAGCACAACCTTGATACATTCACCAAACAAGGCTCACCCCAATGGGTATTACTCCACAACCTTGAACATTAACCAAAACAAGGCTTACCCTAATGGGTTTTACACCACAACCTTGAACATTAACCAAAACAAAGCTCACCCCAATGGGTTTTACACCACAACCTGAAGGAATTTGAAATTTACAGAGCATGCTTCACAGTGGACAGAAATGAGAAACATGAACATTAACAGAGTATGGCAGTATCATGGTGGGATAAAAACATGCCTGTTGGAGCCTTTAAAGCATGAAGCATGAAGAATGAGGTTGAATGATTTGAAGCTCAAGAATAGCCTTCTTCTTCATCGTCCAATGCACTGCATCCATGAACACCAGTGAAGCTTCCATCCACTGTCTTCCTTTCTTCATCCTCCGGTAAGTCTTTAATGCTAGGCTTTTTAATTCACGGAATATTACCCAGCAATAATTTCTGTTTGGTGAGCAATGAATATAGGTAGAAGGAAAAGAAAACTTCTCAGAGGAAAAATTGCTTCTCCTTCACTGCCTCGGTTGGTATTTATAGGCAGTGGCTTCATGAACCAAAGCCAAAAGCCAGAAAACCAAGAGACATAAATGTCCTCTCGATTGGCTTCCTTTGGTTTCAAAACCAAAAGCCAGAAGAGGAAAAGGCACGAGAGAAAGAGAACCAAGAGTCACCGGGGAAAAAGAAAATATTTTTCGTTTTTCCTTTTATTTTATTTTTCCACACAGAAAGCCAAGAGTCATGAAACCAAAAATAATTATTTTGACAAAAATAATATTCCCGAGATTTAATACCCGAATATTATAAACAACATAAATTTTGACTTCACCGTAATCTCTTCTAAACTGTGTCCGGAAAAATCCTATGGTCCAGGCTATTGGGCCAAAATAATATTTATTATTTTTCTTAGACCCGAAAAGCCCAAAATAATAAATATTAATTATTTTTGAGATTAAATAAATAACCCAATAAATAATTAATGAACCTAAATGAACCAAAAAATAATTAATTATTAATTATTTATTTCTTGGGATTTAAATAAATTAATAACCCAATAAATAATTAAGTAATAATTATTTTTTTCTATAGTTTAAGTCCCGGTTAATTTTTTAATTATTCAAACTGGACCCAAGTCCTGAATAATTAATTAACCAATTAAACCAGATAATAAATTTCTCTCCATTTATTTTATTCCAATCCAATAATAAATTAGACTTCCTGAATAAAATAAAACTCTCTCAACTGAGATCATTTTCTCAACCCAAAAATTAATTAGGACTTACGGGCTATTCCGAGGACCAAAAAGACACATCGCCTCGGTTACTAAAATGACCAAAATACCCCTACTATATAAATAGATAAATTTTGCATTTTAAATATTTCCTAATATCACCATAAGGAAATATTAATCCAAGGACAATGCTACATTAGCAGAGTCTCTGACCTACAAGTGAAATTATTAAAATACCCCTCTACACATTGCCGTATATTTAGAGAGGAAGAAGTGTACTAACACCTCTCTAAAGACATCTACCATCCTTAGGCCTCTAGTCCAATGATCCACGACTTCCTGGAGTGTTTTCTCTTTCCAAGGAGCGACCCTAAAGCAAACATCCAAGTCATGTTTCCCAAGGCCTTGGATATTTAGATCATCCGGACAACCATAAGGGGCGATATGGTGTAGAAACTATCTTGTATAAGCCCGTCTTAACTAACTAGTCACACATACCCAACATACAAGTATATTGGCCCTCCGATAGAACCTCAACTGTAGTATATCAAAGTATATGCTTCCTGCTTCGCCAGACCACCAACTCATACTCAAGTTATAGAGTACTAGTCCACGCTGTAGCGGTAGTAGACTAGGTTTCTACCATATAGAACTTTTAGAAACCACTACTATAGGTCCTGTTCTACGTATTCGAAATACGCTTATGTCATGAAGTGAGTGGACTACTCAATGGCTAAAGGTAAGCCATTTCCCATTTGGAATTCATAACATAATAACCTAAACATGACGAGATTCCCATTCTCATCAATCGATTAAGAACAACTGTTTATGTGTTTAAATAACCCATGATCCATACCTTACTGTGAAAAACCTCTATTCACATGGATCACTTATTTATACACAATGGGTCTGTTCCAAACGAAAATGTACACAAATAAAGAAAATTAAATTCACAAACAATGTCTGCAAATAAATTCTTTTATTTAACATATTCGATATTTTCATCAGAAAACTAGTCTAAGAGGGCATATTTCCAACACAACCTTGATACAATACAGATTTGAATATCAATAGAACAGTAAAGAGATCACTTGTTTGAGTAGATATTCACATGAATACAAAGCACAAGTACTTTTACCTTCGATACAAAATGAATTCACTTTGAAGCATTGATAAAAGGAGATTTTTAAAAATATTGAGCAACAGTGTTTCTAAGAAGAATGTTTCAAAAATCTTATCTCTAGTCTTACTTTAGAGGCAATTTATAGAGCCAAAAAATGAAATGCCAATGTCATAAAGAAATGGCTATATTTTTTTCTGTTTAAACTTATCCTTATTTTGGACTCGGGTTTTGGACTACGATGCATCCAAAAGGTAAGTCCAAAATGGCACTATCATTGAAAACATCAAAATACCTTTCTAAAGGAAACATATCAAAAAGGAAGGAATATGACTAGTTATTCTATCAAATACATCACAAAAAATTCTCAAATAGCTAAAAAAATATGAGTGAATTTAGTCTCTATCACTTTCCATTGTACAGTAAATATAGACCATTATAAACCCTAGAAACACATCTTTGGATGGCTATCAACCAAGAGATCCCTTAGGGAGCTCAAACGAATCACCAAGGAAAAGAAGATCATAGAGAAGAAAGGAGATGAAGAAGGGGTTGTTGAAGGAAATCCAAGGACGAAAGAGCCCAAGATTTTATCTATGATTGAAGTGCTTCCTTTTTCACCCTTAGGATGTCTAAAATTAAGGAACCCCAGCATGATTTTATTCTTTCAAAAGTTTTCCATATGCGTGTAGGTATATATATATATATATATATATCTCTATATATATATATATATATAACTATTTAGATATGAGAATATAAGTACATATCCTATTTTTTGTCACTTGATCTGAGCTGCCGAAATCCTTCTATTTGCATCTTAACGTCAGCTTTTACAGATTAGGAAACTAGCAATTGATTTATTTCTTCCTCAATCCTTGCTCATACGAATTCCTTTCTCCCATGGTCACCCCATTCCTCTATTAATCATTTAGTGCAATTGAGAGGTTTTGGTTTCCAAAAATTTCGGTCAGCAAAATAGTTAGCAGCTCTCATTCTCCTTGTGTGTGCTAGCCGAAAGCTGGATGGGCAGTTAAAGAGGATAACTCCTTTAATTCAGCCAGCTATTAACCCATCTAGCCATGGAAACTTACTCATACATCGAAACCTAAGCCTTCTCTACTGCCATTCCCTCCTATTTATGTGAAAACACCGCACCCACAGTATGAAGTATGCCAAGCCTTTTCCCTTCAGCACACACAGATTGAAATAGTCCCATCACAACCGTATTGAGTTGCTCAATTTCAGCTGCTTTTTCTACAAAATAACATGCATATCAACCATCCATCTTTGTCATCTTTCCACTGAGGTACAAACCTAAAGCATAACAAAAGCATTTTCTTCTCCTTCCCTCATCCTTCGACTGCTATAACTGATACCCACACACAACACAAAAGCTGTTCGGTCCCCTTATGCAATAGTGGAACCGAAAGCTTCTTTCCTCTCTATCTCTCGGCTTTACTTACCATTAATCGTTTCCCAAATTTCTCCCAAAAATTACTCCTTAAGAATTTTCCCTTTTCCTTCTTCCTTCCAATCAACCAAAATCCCCCTTGGAGTACTGATTCCCTCTCGGTCCCTCTATTCTCCCTTGCACCATACGCGCACAAACCCTATCCTTTCTTTTCCTTTGTCAAAGTATCTACTTCTAGCTCCCCTCAAAACCGAAGCATATGCTAAAGCATCAGCCATTGTAGACTGTTCTTCATAAGCAAGGTTAAGGTAACATCTTTATTTTTGCCCATTTCTCTCGGCTTCACCAAGGACAAGCCAAGGCTTCTCTCTTCTTCAAGTAATTCCTTGACCATTGATTATTCCATTTTTGATGATTTTATGAAGAATTAGATGAAAAATGGAGCAAAAACATCGGTCATACAGAGTACCGTTGGCGCAGGCCTTGCAGGGCACAACTAACGCCGGCCCTTCATTGGGAGAACGGCACCAACCGTGCGCCAACTAAAGGCGGCGAGTTTCCTTTTCTAAACAAATTTTGGGAATTTCAATTGGATTCTTTTGGGAACTCTTTCAACCACGGAAAAGGACTCTTGTAGGCACTTTTTGGCAATTAGAACTCCTATATATACAAGAAAATAACATTGTAGAAATTATTTTTCATAGTTTTGAATTCTTCAATGTAATATCTTTAGAAAACTCTCAGAGAAACACCAAGATTTAGGAGGATTAGGGGGAATTCTTGGAGAGGAAGAGGAGGTTGATCAAGAAGGTTTCATGGAGGAAGAAAGGATCTTGCTTGTCTATGAGTGACTTCTTTTCCTTTTCTTTGTAATTTATTGATAATTTGCTATTAATGTTTTAATTGTCTTTAGATGATATTGTTTTGAATTCATGATTTTGTATTGATTTTAGTTCTTTGATCAATTTATTACAATTCTTGGTATTTGATTACTTGAGCATAATATCTTCTTGGATTGATTAATTCTCTTCCAATTAAATTGCAAAATGATGTAGCAAGAGAATGGCCCACTAATTAATTCAATACTAGTTATTCTTAACTTGCTTGCAAAAGAGGTTAAGGGTAAAGACTAAGTAATCAAAGATTGGTTGATGATTGCTAGAATATGGATTCATTGACTAATTTCATACTTTAAGTCACCTAGAATATAGGGATTTATATAAGATTGATTCTAATGCATCTTTTGAGTACGACTTGTGAGATAGAATCTATCCATTTAGTTACTTAGAAGATAGGAAGTTATGGATTGTAAACGAAGTGGTTCTAATTTATTCCTTCAAGATGCCAAGATAATAATTAATTGAGAGAATTGTTAGTCAATCATTATTTTGTATTCAAGGATTTCTATCTTTTTACATGTCTTTTCTCCATGTTCTCACTCCTTGATTATCCTTGTGGCTTTTCTTGTGTGACTTGATTTTCTCTAGTATATTATGTTAGTGTTTTATTTATTTCTTATTATTTTATTAGCTAAACAATAAAGATTTAGGTAAAGTAAGGTGGGAGTCTAAGTTCCTATGGATTCGATACTTGCTATTCCCTATACTATATGATAGGTATACTTGCTCGCATGTGTGGTTTAGTGATTAGCATTTTAATTAAAGCTTGATTGATTGTGGACATTGTTGTTAATATTTTCTATACTAAAAAACACACATCAAGTTTTTGGCACTGTTGTCGGGGATGGGCACTATCGAAAACACTCGAGTCTTATTGATTTAGCCTTTGTTGTATTTGTATATATCACTAACTTTTGTGTATAGGTAGTTTGTGAATACTTCTAATTTGTGTATTTTTTTTTCTTTATTTTTCTGTTATTTTTGTATATTTTTATTTTTATTTTTATTTTTCTTTGAGTGTGAGATTCAAAACATCATCATGGATAGTCATTCAAGGGCACAATATTAAAGGAGCTATAATAATGATACATTGGCAAGGTTGTAAGCTTGGATTAACACTTTTAGCGAGACATCCCACTTGAAGCTTCAATCAAATCCTTTATCGCTAATACAAATTTATCTATTAAGTGGCATGAAGAAGCATCCCAACGAATGAGCTCTGCAAGAACACAACTAGCCATATTGGTTGAAGATGCCCTAAAGACCCATACACTTGAACAAGACAATCCCCAAGGAAATAAGAGAGGATATGAGGAACAATTGCCCAATGTGGAAAGAGAGGTATTCGATTCTCCTCTATATGCTAATAATTCTAATCTCCCTTTGTCATATGATTTCTTAGGTTCCTCTCCATTTTTGGAGGACAATAGTCTAAATAATGATGTGTTGAATTTACCATATCTCAAGGAGTTGGATCTTTCAATGCTACATCATAAGAAGTCATTGGAGGATGGCGGTAATTTCTACTCTTCACCCCATTCAAAGGGAAGTAACTTTGTTTTTGTAGACCATAATTTGAAAAGCAAGAATTTCTTGATTCCATCTTTAAAATCTACATTACTAAGTCTAAAGGGAAATTTTAATTGTGACAATTCTTTTGAAGGAATAAGTGATGATTCTAATGTTTATACACTTTTTAGACATAATTTACATCTTTGTGTTGGGAACTTGATTTGTATATCTAAAAAGGTGCTACGGAAGGGGGCTCGTCATTTACATTCATTGCAACTAATATTTTCATGAACCCTCTATTTTTCAAAACCCTATCTTATTTCTACTTTCATCATGTCTACCTTTTTCAATGAGGATTAATTTATTTTACAAAGGTTTGATGAGGAAGCACGATGAGTGGAAAGAGTTTGTATCTTTGTTTTGTGTTTAGAGTTGTTAGGTGTTATTTCTCCAAAATAAGAAAAATATTTTCCATCTTAAATGTGGGGGAGTGAGTCGTGTCTTTATTTGCTTTGTTAGAATTTTTTATTAGTATTTTTCTTTAGTTGGTATGTCTTTATTTTGTTATTATTTTTCTTGTGCTTTTATTTGTGTATTCTTTTGTAGGTCAGAATAAAGTCCTCTTGGACAAGCTCTTCTCTCTATTCCAAGTTTAATATTTATTGGATCTCTATTGCACTTGGGAAGTATTGCTTAACTTTATCCCTCTTTATTATTTTTGGTCCATTTGGAGATGCTTTCTTGTGTTACTTTTTGGCCAATGAGGACATTATCCAGTTTAAGTATGGGGGAGTGGTTTGGTAATATTCTTTGTCCAAATTTTTATCAATTATCTTGGTGTTTTCTTAGTATTGAGCTATTTGGAAAATTTTGAAATTTTAAAAAACCAATTTTGTTGCAATTTCCTTGAAAATTTTGAAATTTTAACAAATTTGAAAATTGGGAGATTTTGGAGCTAAACTGAGCTTATTTGTCAATAATGAAGTTTTGATTTTCTTTTTAACTTTGGATATAGATTTATCATTCATTATGGTTGGATTTTTATTTAAAACGTAATCTTATGTATTAAGTTGAATTTTACTAAGTCTTGAAAATTTAAGTTAACATTGGTTATATTTGGTATTTGAATTTGAATATGGATGATGTGATGAATATAGGAAGAGTTGTTGACTAATTCCTGTATCATGGGTTTAAAATTTACTTGACTTTGAGTTGTGAATAAGGAATGTCAGGAAATCGAAAAATAGAGTGAAAAAAAAAAATCATTGTTATGGGAGATGAAAAAAATTGAGTTGAAAAAAAAATTGGATTTTATCTTTGAAAGAAAAAAAAGAATTTTGTTGAAAAGTGAGTTAATATGGAGAGAAGTAGCAAGTTTTGTTCAGTACACTCTCTTGACGCTATCCCGAAGGCAAAAAGGCAAGAAAAAAATGTTCAAAAATGATAATGACTATAAGGGGTCCAATACGGTGCGTAAAGAGAAAATCTATTCATTTGAGGCTATCAATTTTCTATGTTCTTTAAAAAAAAAAAAAAAAAGTGTGGAGTGTTTTCCTTATTTCACTAACTTTAGTTGTGTAAATATGAGTTTATAATGTTGGAATTGGTTAACTGGCTTAACCTGTATGGTTTATGTTATCTATATTTTTGCTTGAGAAGTAGGATAATTTTCTTGTGCTAGATATGAACTTGTTTAATTTAACTTTGATGGCCTTGGGATTGTTTGATTTAATACATGAGTTTGCAAGGTTTTCAAATGGTTGAGTGAATGATGAATTTATATTTAAGGTTGGAAGAAGGTTATGTCTTTATTATGGATGAATTTGCTAAGGAAAAATTTGCTAAATTGTTTGGTCTTGATCTAAATGCTTAGTGTCTAATTCTTGTTTGTTTGAGGATAAGCAAAGCTTAAGTGCGGGGGAATTAATACGGGCTAAATTTACCCATATTTTTCTAGTTATTTGAGATTCTTTTGTGATACTTTTGATGTAATAACTAGTCATATTCCATCTTATATGATACTTTACCTTTGGGAAGGTATTTGGATGATTTTTATGCAGAATTGGATGAAAAACGGAGCAAAAACATCGGCCGTATAGAGCACGGAAAGCGGCCGTGCAGAGCACAACCTGTGCCGGCCTTTCATTGGGAGAATGTGCTAGCACAGAGGCACGGATGGTACCGGCTCCAAGACATGGCCAGCGCTGGCCATGCACCAACTAAAGGCAGCAAGTTTCTTTTTCCAAGCAGATTTTGGAAATTTCAGTTGGATTCTTTTGGGAACTCTTTCAACCATGAAAAATGACTCTTGTAGGCACTTTTTGGCAATTAGAACTCCTATATATACGAGAGAATAACATTATACAAATTAGTTTTTATAGTTTTCAATTCTTTAATGTAATATCTTTATAAAACTCCTAGAGAAACACCAAGATTTAGGAGGATCAATGGGAATTCTTGGAGAGGAATAGGAGGTTGATCAAGAAGGTTTCATGGAGGAAGAAAGGATCTTGCTTGTCTATGAGTGACTTCTTTTCCTTTTCTTTGTAATTTATTGATAATTTGCTATTAATGTTTTAATTGTCTTTAGATGATATTGTTTTGAATTCATGATTTTGTATTGATTTTAGTTCTTTGATCAATTTATTACAATTCTTGGTATTTGATTACTTGAGCATAATATCTTCTTGGATTGATTAATTCTCTTCCAATTAAATTGCAAAATGATGTAGCAAGAGAATGGCCCACTAATTAATTCAATACTAGTTATTCTTAACTTGCTTGCAAAAGAGGTTAAGGGTAAAGACTAAGTAATCAAAGATTGGTTAATGATTGCTAGAATATAGATTTATTGACTAATTTCATGCGTTAAGTCACCTAGAATATAGGGATTTATATGAGGATTGATTTTAATGCATCCTTTGAGTAAGACTGGTGAGATAGAATATATCCATTTAGTTGCTTAGAAGATAAGGAATCATGGATTGCAAATGAAGTGCTTCTAATTTATTCCTTCATGGTGCTAAGATAATAATTGTTAGCCTAAGGGCTTTCTTCTGTGTTTTGACTTATGACAAACATTGATATGGACTAACTTGTTAATCTATTGTGATAGGACATGTTTGACCTCTTTCTTCTAAGGCATTCAGATAAGATTATTTGGCAACTTTTTCGTGATTGAATTCAAGAATGGAAGATCAAAAGAGAAGAACGAAGTATATTGAGTTGTATATCAAGAAGTCCTTTAAGAAGAACTTATTTAGACTATGAAGTATTATTAAGGTATATCTATTAATTTCTATGTCTCTTTATCTTTTGATTTATTTGATTTTACCTTGAAGCACCAAAGGGGAAGATTTCAAAGTTTTTGAAAATCTCAGAATTTTGGATTGAATAGTTTGAATCCAAAAGATTCATCCAAAATCCTATAAACTGTGTTGAAATATTTCTGTCTGAAAAAGTGCCATTTTGGACTTACCTTTTGGATGCATCGTCGTCCAAAACCCAAGTCTAAAATACGGATAAGTTTAAACAGAAAAAAATATAGCCTTTTTTTTATGACCGTTGGCACTTCACTTTTTGGCTCTATAAATAGCCTCTAAAGTAAGATTAGAGACTAGATTTTTGAAATATTCTTCTTAGAAACACTATTGCTCAATATTTTCAAAAATCTCCTTTTATCAATTCTTCAAAGTGATTTCATTTTGTGTCAAAGGTAAAAGTTATCGTGCTTTGTATCCAAGTGAACATCTGCTCAAACAAGTGAGCTCCTTACTGTTCTATTGATATTCAAATCTCTATTGTAGTAGTGCAAGGTTGTGATGTAAAACCCATTGGGGTGAGCCTTGTGTTGTTTAATGTTCAAGGTTGTGGAGTAAAACCCATTGGGTTGAACCTTGTTTGGTGAATGTATTAAGGTTGTGGTGTAAAACCTAGTTGGGGTGATCCTTGATGTGATTGCGTGATTGAGAGGTTTTGGAAAACCTAGTATGGTGATCCTCTCTTGTATGTGGTACTGTTTGATTTCATTAAGTGAAGTAAATGAAATCTGGTTGAAAATCCTTAAGTGTGAGCTTAAGGTAGTAGACGTAGATCTTGGTAGATCGAACCACTATACATTCCTTGTCTCACTTCTTTTCGTTATTCATTTACTGCTTTGAATTTCCTTCTTTGTCTAAATCTGGGTATACATCTACGAGTTCTTGGATAACTTTCTATGTTTCTATAAAGTCCATCCAAATAACTTGGTGATCATCATTATTCTGCATTTTAGACAAGTCAGAATTTTTTTTTTTTTTTTACTTGCCAAAAACCTTATTCACCCCCCCCTAAGGTTTTTCATAATAATTAATTGAGAGAATTGTTAGTCAATCATTATTGTATATTCAAGGATTTCTATCTATTTTTATGTCTTTTCTCCTTGTTCTCACTCCTTGATTATCCTTGTGACTTTTCTTGTGAGACTTGATTTTCTCTAGTATATTAGGTTAGTGTTTTATTTATCTCTTATTATTTTATTGGCTAAATAATAAAGATTTTGGTAAAGTAAGTGGGAGCCTATGTTCCTGTGGATTTGATATTTGCTATTCCCTATACTATATGATGGGTATATTTTCTCGTATGTGTAGTTTTAGTGATTAGCATTTTAATTAAAGCTTGATTGATTGTGGACTTTGTTGGTAATATTTTCTACACTAAAAACACGCATCAATTACAACCTTCAACGATAAAATTTTTATTTCCTAGCTAAAAGTTATTGTTTTGGCTGTGAAATAAGTTCATTAGCGAGGAAAATCTAAGTTTCTTTGCTAATGATGCACCATCAGCAACGAAAACACATTTCCTAACTAAATTTTCCTTATCAGTGACGAAAATTAATTTTCTAGCTAAAAATGTTCACTTTCACCACTATTAACTATATCTTTAGTGACAAAATTTACATTTCCTTGCTAATACTTGTCCTTAAATTTTTAAATATTTACAACCTGAGCACAAAAATTTTAGAAATTGGTCTTTAAATTTTGTTTAATGACAAAAAAAATCCCAAAATATTATAAATTGGTCCCTAACTTTTGAAATATTTATAATCTAACCTCAAAAATTTTATAAATTGGTCCCTAAATTTTTATATATTTATAAGTTGACTCCAAAAACTTTGCAAATTAGTTTTTAAATTTTGTATAATCACAAAATGACCTCAAAAAGTTTCCAAATTAGTCTCTAAATTTTGAAATATTAACAATATATGTTGTGTGTGTGTGTGTGTGTATGTATATATATATATATATATATGTATATATATGTGTACACACACACACACTCACATATATATAACATATATATACACACACATAAATAAAATACATATATGCAAACATATATACACATATATGCATACACACACACACACAGCTCATACATATACAATATGTGTGCATATATATGTTATATATATACACAACACAACACACACACACACAGACACACACATATATATATACACACACACATAAAAATACATATATGCAAACATATATACACATATATGCATATATATATACACACACACACAACTCATACATATAAAATATGTGTGCATATATATGTATGAGTTTTATATATATATATATATATATATGTATGTATGTATAGATATATATTGTGTGTGTGTGTGTGTGTGTGTGTGTTGGTGTTGTATATATATATATATAACACAAAATCCTCCAATAATAGTTCAAATTGTATCCAATTGCTGTCAAATTTGGTCATGATACTTTTTTTTTAGAAATTTTAATAAATCTAACGATTGGATCATTAATTTGATATACTTATCTTTGCAAAATGTGTTAGATTTTGGCTTTTATATAGAAATTATGCTAGATTATATGAAAAAATATATATCCGATTACTTTCAGATTTGGTCATAATACTTTTTAGCCAAATTTAAAAAATCTAATGGTTAGATCATAAATTTGATATGTTTATGTTTATAAATTCGGTATATTTTAGAATCTTATATAGAGAGTATGCCTAGATTATGTGGCAACATATATCTAATTACCTTCCAAATTTGGTCATAATATTTTTTAACAATCTTAACAAATCTAATTGTTAGATCGTTAATTTCATTGCTTGTAATTATAAATTCATTAGATTTTGGACTCTTTTTATAGATATTGTGCTTGATTTTGTTACAAAATATGTCTGATATTTTTTATTAATTTAAACAAATCTAACAATTCGATCGTTAATTTGATATGCTTATCTTTATAAATGCATTAGGTTTTGAGCTTTTATGTAAAGATTATACTAGATTATGTAACAAACCTTCGAATTTGGTCATAATATTTTTTAAAAATATTTTTAACAAATCTTACGGTTGGATTGTCAATTTGATATCTTACGTTTGTAAATGTGTTAGCATTTTGGCTTTTAGATAGAGATTATGTGACAATATATCCGATTACCTTCAAATTTGGTCATAATATCTTTTTTAGCAATTTTAACGAATCTAATAGTTGTATTGTCAACTTGATATGTTTATCTTTGAAAACGCGTTAGGCTTTGGGCTTTTATAGAGAAAATATATTATATTATACAACAAAATATATCCGAATACCTTTAAATTTGACTAAATACTTTTTTTAAAATAATTTTAAAAAATTTAATGCTTGGATCATCAATTTGATATGCTTATTGTTGTAAACGCATTAGATTTTAGGCTTTTATATATAGATTATGCTAGATTATACAACAAAATATATTCGATTACCTTCAAATTTTGTTATAATACTTTTTTTAGTAATTTTAATAAATCTAACGGTTGGATCATCAATATGATGCACTCATTTTTGTAAACATGTTAGGTTTTGGGCTTCTATATAGAGATTATGCTAGATTATGTATTAAAATATATTTAAGTACCTTCAACTTTTGCCATAATAGATTTTTTAGTAATTTTAACAAATCTAATGGTTGAATCGTCAATTTGATATACTTATCTTTGTAAACGCATTAGATTTGGGGCTTTTATATAGAGATTGTGTGGCAAAATATATCCGATTATCTTCAAATTTGATCGTAATACTTTTTTTAGTAATTTTAACAAATCTAAAAGCAAGTTCATCAATTTGATATGCTCATCTTTGTAAACGTAATAGATTTTGGGCTTTTATATAGAGATTTTGCTTTATTTTGTGATAAAATATTCAATCACTTTCAAATTTAGTCATAATACTTTTTTTTAGTAATTTTAAAAAATCTAATGGTTGAATTGTAAATTTGATATATTTGTCTTTGTAATCGCATTAGATTTTCGGCTTTTATGTATATATTATGCTAGATTATATGGCAAAATATATCCGATTATCTTCAAATTTTGTTATAATATATATATATATATATATATATATATATATATATAGTAATTTTAACAAATTTAACGGTTGGATCATTATTTTTTAAATATTTACAATATGACCCTAAAAATTCTAAATTAGTTCTTAAATTTTTAAATATTTATAATATGACCCCCAAAAACTTTTGCAAATTATTCCCATATATATATACATGTATATGTATACGTGTGTGTGTGTGTATATATATGTATGTATATTATACATATATATTTAAAATGGATAATAAATAGATTAGTTACCATTTAAATTATCCAAATGTAGATAGATGTCCAAATTACCTCATATTATTGAATAATATGTATTAAAAGTAAATTTAATATGATTATATATGGATTGTTCTATACATATATTTGTGTGTGCGCACATATGTGTTGTTGTGTATATATATGTATGTGCTCTATATATCTATATATATGTGTATATATATTTATATGTATGTATATATGTGTATATATATGTGTATGTATGTGTGTGTACGTGTGTGTGTGTGTGTGTGTATATATGTTTATGTGTGTGTGTGTATTTTTGTATATATGTCTTGTGTATGCACAACACACACACACACACACACACACACACACACATATATATGTGTGTAAACATGCATTGTGCATGTATATATTGGTTGTATAAATTTATAAG
The DNA here is from genome assembly GCA_026120185.1 of Voacanga thouarsii. Lineage (NCBI taxonomy): Eukaryota > Viridiplantae > Streptophyta > Magnoliopsida > Gentianales > Apocynaceae > Voacanga > Voacanga thouarsii. Next base: position 229,833 of record JANUWF010001752.1, read on the forward strand.
TTTGTGTGTTTGTATATATATATATGAATGTATATATAAGTGGTAAATATATGTGGTGTGTGTGTGTGTGTGTATATATATATATATATATATATATAAACATATATTCATATACATTTATGCATCTACTATAGATATATAAATATATATATATATGTGTGTGTGTGTGTGTGTGTGTGTGTGTGTGTGTTGTATATATATGAATATGTATGTGTTGTATATTTATATGTGCACAATACACACATAAATGTACACACACACACACACACACACACACATATACAAAACATACAAATATAATGTATAAATCATTTAATAAAAATGATGGCATTATTAATACTATGTAGACTTTTAAAATTACATAAGTATACAAAGTAACTTATTATATTGAATAATTTATTTTCATAGTAAACTTAATATGATTATTATTTTTTGTTATAATACTAATGTTTAAAAATAATTATAATAGTACTTTGCAAATAGTTTAATTTTTTTTAAAAAAAAAAGATATGACCAACCATAAAACTTGGCCCAGTTGTTGAGTGGCGCATTGTACTCCCGTCGGACCAGTGTTCGAACCTCGCTTGTAGCTTCCATTCTTCAATTAATTGGAGTAGTGCAATCCGGTGTGATGGGTGAACGTGGACAATGCAATAAGAAGTAGTACATTGCCCAATTAATTGAAGTGGTGAAATCCAGTGTGATGGGTGCGCGTGGACCATGCAATTGTGATATGATCTTGAGAAGCACCAAAATTATGGATTAAACTCAAGAACAAGAACCCTATCAAACTCTCACACAAGAACACTAAAATGCTAGGAAATTAACACTCTTGTGATAATATGAATCTAGCCTAGTTCAAAGATACCCTAACACCCTAATCTATCAAAGATTAGAACACCAAAAATTTGAAGGCACCTAACTCAATCCTATCAAGCACACTAAGCAACCTATCGCATAAGAATAGAGAAGAAGTTGAGATTATCCCTTAAGGTTTAGAGACAAGGTGGGACTAATTCCTTTGAACTGGTCTTGATGTTTATAGGAATCACCCAAGCGGATCACCCTCACCAAACTCTCAAAAGAGTTCTTAAATTCTCAAAATGTCTAATATCTCCAAAGTTATGTTTACAAAGCTATAATAGGGTATTTATAGTCCCCCAACATAACCTAACTAATTAGTAAGCCAATCATAGAATTAGGGGACCTTAATACAAGTATTGAGGCCCTATTACATGCTTTAAAATAATTAAAAACATAATAAAGTCATAAAAATTAAATTACAAATGTAAAAGGTTGAAAACAAGAAAAATAGCAAAAACTCAGAGTTGTTCCGACTTGGGTCGGAGTTGGTTCAGGCACTAGGACTGGCGCCGGCTCAAAACTGTCTAGTGACAGTGATCCAATAGCATAAGGCCAGTGCTAGGTTGGGGCTCAGGGCTGGCACTGGCCGCCTTCTGGGCAGCCATTCCAACTCTATTTGGTCCTTTCTCGCGCAGCGCTGTTCCCCCGTCAGTTTCCTTGATGTTTTGCACCCCAAATATTGTTCTTGACCTCTAATATGGCCTTGGTTGTTTCCTTGATCTTCCAAATATTTTTTAAGTCAAGATTGTTTCCATTTGAAGCTCCATTGGGTTGCATTCCTTCAATTGCCCTTTCCATCCTTGATTATTAGTTTGCTTGACCTTCCACAAGAATTGTTGCCTTTTTTGTACTCCATTTGGCCTTCCTTTCTTTATCCATTCCTTCACATACCTCTTGGCCCTTGGTTTGTTGACTTTGTTGGCTTGATAACCTCCTTGAATCCTCTTGAAGATCATCCTTATCCAAGGAGCCATGAGTTGTGGCTTGATTGCCCTTCCCCCTTCTTTGGATTGAGCTTTAGGCTTGGGGTGATTCCTATCAAATAGGAAGTAGTATGGTGTACAACATGTGAAAACATTTTGTCACCAATGAGGCTTTTTGGCAACAAAGTTTTCATCACCAAAAGAGCACAAAAATATTACCACTTTTTGGAGAGGAAATTTTTCGTCATCATTGACAAAGTATTTTGTCACTATTGAGGCTTTTTTATGACAAAAAGTTTCCAGAAATAAAATTGGCCATTTAGTGAAATCTTTAGTGAAAAAAAATTTTGTCACGAAAATATAGGCATTTTCGCTACAAAATGTGACTTTTGGCGATAAAACTTTTCCTAGAGAAAAATGTATGCTTTAGCGAGGAAACTATTTTTTTTTCACTAAAGGGTCATCATTAGAGACAAAACTAAAATTTTTGTCACTCAAACCCTTTAGCTACAATGCTTTAGTAAGGAACTAGTGGCAAAGTTTTTTTTTATTTTTTCACGGAAGCCCTTTAGAAAGGAAAATATGAGCTTTAGCAAGAAAAAAAGTTTTTTCACTGGTGTATTTTTCTTGTAGTGACAATTTGTTTCTACCTTGCTCATTAGTCTTTTTTTTTTTTTTTGAGTATTTTGTTTTGAGACTTTGAGATTGTTGAACAAAGATTCTATCTTTGATATTATTAAGATTGTCTCTTAAGTATATATATAATTTCAGATATCTTTTTTTTATCAATTGTGTTTAGTATTTTATGCTTGATCAACATACTTAACTTACATGATTGAAAGCTAATATAATTGATGTTTTGATTGATTTACCTCAGTAGCATCTATTGATTTTAATTGGTTAAGGTTGATAGGGAATTGAATTTGCCGAGGCTTCTCTCTGAGAGATAAGCCCTATCTGGAAAAGGTGACAGTCCTAGTTTGTCATGCCGGTCCGAGCTAGCACCTCTGTCCTTGCGGGTTGTTATTTTAGGGTGGACATCTGAGCAGTTAGGGTAAGAGATGGAAGAGTATCTTACCCAGTAGGTTGTACACCCACTACACTGTGATGCAGGTTTTCACAGTGTTTGTTATGTTGTAGGGTTTCATGGCAAGGCTATGACGCAAGGTTTCACAGCCGTTTATTTTGAGTGGCTTTTGCAAGTTACTTATTACTATGATTTGACTTTTGTATAATACACCACTCACTTTGGTTATGGAAAATATTTGACTTGCAATTAATTTTTGATAATTAGTTTTCAAAATGCATTCATGAAAGCTATTTTGACTCAATCAAGAGCACACACAGAATTTATTGAGAAATTTCTTTCTCACACAATTTTCTCGGTCATATTTTAGGAAGTACTAGACCTGAGGTAGGCATTTAATAGAGATGAGTGTTGTCCAAGTTTCGATGCTTTTGTTATTTATTCGTGAATGAGAGGATACTTGTTTATGTTAGACATTGTTCTTTTAAGTCTTAGAGTTAAATTTGTATTTGTTCCTGAATGAGATTGATGTATTCCTTTTATGTTGAGTTTCATACTTTATCTATTTCACCTAGTTATAAAGACCCCTAATCCTCAGAAAGGGGCGACATCATCGACCTTCTTAGGCGACGTATTTGCGAGGTGTTACACCACACCTATTGCATAATGACTTGTATCACACATTAATTCAAAAGGAAGAGACCAATCCGGTGCAATTAAAATAGGAGAGTTGGTCAATTTCTTTTTAAACACATTAAAAGCATTGAGGCATTTATCATCAAAATAAAAAATAACATCTTTTTCAAGTAGAGGAGTAAGAGGTTTAGAAACTTTTGAAAAATTCAAGATAAACTTCCTATTAAAACCTGCATAACCAAGAAAGCTTCGGATAGCCTTCACAGAAGTGGGAGGAGGAAGTTTCTCAATTGCCTCAATCTTTGCTCTATCAACCTCAATACCCTTCCTTGGAATTTTGTGCCCCAATACATTACCTTCTTGCATCATAAAGTGACATTTTTTTTTCAATTAAGCATGAGGTTGGTCTCTTCACACCTTTGAAGCACCTTTCTATATTGGCCAAACACAAGTAAAAAAAATTACCAAAAATAAAGAAATCATCTATAAATATCTCCATGATGTCTCACACAAGTTCTTAAAAAATAGCCATCATACATATTTGAAAAATTCCTAGACCATTGCAAAGACCAAATGGCATACAACGATATGTTAAAGTACCAAAATGGAATGTAAAAGTAGTTTTCTCCTTATCCTCTGGTGCTATGGGAATTTGAAAGTAACCAGAAAAACCATCTAAAAAATAATAAAACTCATGTCCAACTAATCTTTCTAACATTTGATCAATGAAAGGGTGAGAAAAATGGTCCTTCTTAGTTGCCTCATTCAATTTCCTATAATCAATGCAAACCCTCCAACCGATTATCAATCTCCTTGGGATCAACTCATTTTTTTCATTTGGGGTCACCGTTATTCCTCCCTTCTTTGGTACTGCTTGTGTTGAACTTACCCATATACTATCATAAATAGGGTAATTGGTGCCTAAATCTAAGAGTTCAATCACCTCACACTTTGCTATATCGCTCGTATTTGGGTTCAACCTACGTTGGGGTTGCACTACGGGCTTTACTCCCTCTTCTAACAATATTTTGTGAGTGCAAAAGGAATGGCTAATTCTCTTAATATAAGTAATCTTCCTTGCTATGAATCCCTTATATTTTCTCAATAGACTTACCAATTTAGTCTTTTATTCACAAGTAAGGTCTTTTGCTATGATCACTGGTAGTTTTCTTCCGTTAGCAAAAAATGCATATTCCAAGTGCTTGGAGAGGTCTTTTAGGTTCAATTTCGGTGTTCTTCAATGGATGACTTCATCCTTCCCAAACTTCTTTTTTCGATTTCTTCGAATTCTCCCATCTCAAGGGCTTTATTTGACTCATTCAAATATGCAATTGATTGCTCCGTCCATTCCATAGAAAAATTTTCCAACAATTTCTTTACAAAATTAAAGATAGACTCATCAAGAATTTCAATCCTTAAACAAGAATCATAAGAAGATATAGGATGTTGCATGCTTTTTTGTATTTTAATAATGACTTCTTCATTCCCAACCCTAATTGTTAACTTTCGCCCATGAACATCAATTAATGCTTTGGCAGTGGCTAGGAAGGGCCGACCTAGGATTAAAGGAACTTTAGAATTTTTCATCCATGTTAAGAATAACAAAATTCACAGGAAATATGAATCTTCCATTTTAACCAATACATCTTCGACTATACCCCTAGGATATTTAATAGATCTATTTGCAAGTTGAATACTCATCCTAGTGGGTTTAGACTCACCTAGGCCTTGCCTTTTGAATGTTTTGTAGGGCAACAAATTAATGCTAGAACCTACGTCCGCTAATGCATTGCAAACTATAAGGGTACCAACAAGACAAGGAATAGAAAAACTCCTTGGATCATTTTCTTTACATGGCAAATTCTGTTGGTCTTACAAGATGGCAGGGCATTCTTCATTTAAAACTAGAGTGGACAATTTTTCCAACCTCTTTTTACTGACAAGGAAGTTTTTGAGGATCTTTGCATATTTAGGCATGTGTATGAAGGCCTCACTGAGTAGGATATTTATGTGCAGCTGTTTGAAAACTTCTAAAAACTTATCAAATTGCGCATTCTTTCTTGCTTTTTGTGTTCGATTGGGGTAAGGCACTGGTGGCTGAAAATCTGAATTTTTAGCTTACTTTTCAAGTGGCTCACCAAGAGGGGCTAACAGCAACCCAACTTTTTGAGATGGTACCAGTTTCATGATGGAATCGAGTAGCTCCATACCACTTTGTAATATGATGGCAGCCGGATCTTGCATTTCCAACCACAATGGTGACTTTATCACTAGATCAGTTAAAAAACAAATTTGCCTTTCCATGTTTCGAATCATTTCCTCAGATTTTGTCAATGTATCATCTATCTCGTGAAATCATTTGGTCACATGGGTGACAAATTTTTCCAATACCCCTTCTGAGGCAGTTGAGTTGGATAACCGAGATGTCATTTCTTGAGACAGGTCAGGGTAGCATCTGATGTTCCAATTGGCAATGTTACTTGCATAAGGTAGCTTGTTAGTGTCATATATGTATAGTACAATATTAAATCAAGTCAATTAGTTCAGGTTCATGTATACATAGAATAGCTACGGCACTTAGTTACACAAAGAACATATATACATATTTACATAGAGACATAAACATGGTTAAATCAATAAGTCTAAGCTTTCATGATATAGTCCCCCAACAACAACACCAAAAACTTAATGCGTAAATTTTGAGTGTATAAAAATTATTAAATTTAAATTCATCCCTAGCTAAGTTTTAATTAAAACATTAATCCCAAATTACACATATGAGCAAGTATACTCATCGCAAGTATAGTATAGGAAATTAACGAGTATCGATGCTCAAATGAACAAGTATACATTAATCACTTCACATTCATTGTTTAACCGACTTAACAAAGAGATAAAATGATAAAAAGAAAAATAAAAAAAAATATGTTCAACTCAAGGATGTAGGAATATGCAATTTAGACAACTATCCTAGAAGACATGACAATGAATCATTTAGTAACTATCTTAATTAATCATTATTTTGGCATCATGAAGGAATTAAAATAGAGTTCAATTGTTTCTCAAATTATGAACTCACTATCTCAAGATTAAATTAGCAGATTTCCCAAACAAACCAGCATAACCAAAAAGATGGATTAAACTCATTCTTCAACAATTATCCCTATACTCTAAGTGATGATGAACATGAAATTAGCCAATAACCTTTTACTCTAAGTAAAATCAACTAATCTTTGATTACTTCAGTTCTTCATCTTAACTTCGTTTCCGAAGTCCGTTAAGAAATAAAAAATATGAAATTAAAGAAATTAAATTAACTTTTAACATCGTTTCCCAATTCAATTAGAAGTGAATCTAATATCATCAACTCTTCTATAGTTACTAGTAATCAAACACAAAAAATGATAAATAAAAAAAATTTGATCAAATATCTAAATTAATCAAAAAATTATGAATCCTAAAATAATTTAAAATTACAATGAAAAAAATAATTACGTTATTATTCTAAAAAAAGAAAACAAAGGTAAAAGAAAGAAATCACAGACAAGCCCTCATTCTTTTCTTTGAAAGCCTCCTTGAATAATACCCCTTGATTGATGAATCTTCTCTTCTATGAGTGGTTGAAAATTTTGGTCCTTGGATTCACAGATTTTCCTTATATTTTCCTTGTTTAAATAGGCTCTCAAGATACCAAAATTCGTTCCCTAAGAGTTTTATGCAGAGTAGAAGTAGAAAAATACCAAAACTCTTCGGAAATTACCAAATTCGTGCTTGAAAGGAAAATTTGCCAATATTAGGCAGACCAGGCCGTCGCTAGCTGTGCTCTATTTTTTTCTTTGCGATCCCCTGTTTTCCAGGACGGGGCCGGCGCCGGCCTTGCACTGGACGGCGATGGGATTTTTTGTCATTTACCCTTTTTTCTGTAATAAAAATCCAAAACAACTTTTCAAGGATAAAATATCAAATATGAAAGAATATGCCTAGTTATTGCACCAAATGAATCACAAAACATCCTCAAATAACTAGGAAATTGTTGATGAATTTATCCCTATTAGAATTCATCCTACACAAGGTAAAGTGCTAATCTTCAAGAACAAAAATTGTTCTATGGATTATAAGGAGTATTTGGATATGAATTTTGCAAGAAACTAGGCATGAAATAGGTATGCTTATTTTTATTAAGTTGAATTATGGTGTTGTTTAGCCATAGCTATGTGCCGGTTGCCTAGAGGGTTATTTTGTCATGATTTTTGTGATGTTTGCTGAAGTTTTGGAGGTGTTGTGGTGGAGTATTGATGGTTGTGTTTGTGGATGAAATGAACAAAGAAAGAAATGAAATCAACTAGTGGTTATCGTTGTAAAATCAAGCATTTTTAATTCTTGCTACATGGCTGGCATTTTTCGTTGCCTTATGTGTACTAAATTAGATTTCTTGATGGCTTTAAATGGACTGATTTTGTGATGATTAAATTAAGGATTAAAGGGAAAAACGTGATGGTTAAGTGTTAAAGTGAAGATAGAAGAAATAGAGATAAACATAGGATTTATTTCGCAAAAAATTAAAGCATTCTTTTGCTTTGTTCTTGGCTGCGAATTTTGTTGTGCTTAAATAATGTTATGTTTGTGTTCTTCGTGACTGAAACCTTGCTATAGTGATGATGTTTTGATAGAGAAGTGAATGAATGGTTTTATAATTAAGTTGTAAGAGAAGAATACAACAAGGAGAAGTGATGTTTGTTGAGAACACAACTCGGTTGTTTGAATAACTATAAGCTTACGCTTGTAGTATCTTTGTGTTAGTGATTGGTATGCTGGAAATAAATACGTGGTTTTGTAGCTAATGATCTTTAAGAGAGTTTGGGTGCAAATTTGTGGTTAATCGGATTTACAGATCAAAAGTTAAAATAAAAATGCGAAGTTTTGTCGCAAAGTAAAAATGCAAAGTTGTGTGCCATTATATATATTATTGCTATATTATTAATTTCCTTACAAATTAAGGGACAAGCAAAAAGTTTGAAAAACCATGTTTATGACTTGTATACATGTTGGATTGAGGAAGAAGGAAATAAATACTTCAAAAAGATAACATATACGAATATTTATTTCTAATGAAAGAAATAAGGTGATAGAAAATTAATAATTTCCTTGTTAGTGTATGCAATTAGCAAGATAGTATTTTTGATTCTATAATCACTAAGAAACATCATATTGATCTTTGTTGTAGGCAAGCTTTCTTGCGAAGATTTTGCGTGCATTGAGATTAATAGCGTTACGGAATAACGTTACTCACAGTAAGTCCCTCAATTTCTAATCCCGTATTAGCTAAGTGTTTTCCTTGCTAGCAAAGCATTTTGTATGATTTTGAGAACAACGTGGAATGTTGAAAGTCCCTTGGTTTTAACTCCCGCTCCAGTTAAGTGTTTTTCTAAAATATTATACAGGTGCATTTCCTAAACTTGTGGAGTTCTTAACTTGATTTTTTTTTGTAGCAATCCAATGCTTTTCGGATATGGAATTTATTATCCTCTTATATTTTAGACAAAGCATTGGTACCTAAAATTCCTTGGCTTTCAAATACCTTGGAATCACAAAGTGTTTTTCTAATATGAGTAAACGCGTTCCTGATACGAATTTATGTTTTTCTGATATATTAAAGTAGTCGCTTTTTGCTTGAAATTTTCAGGCATTAATTGCCACATTTTAACATATAATCCTTTTCTTAAACATTTATGTATCACGAAGTCTTTGTACATTAAAAGTTCTATTTTTTCGCATCACGCGAGTTTTCTAAATTTTGAAGCTATATTTACTTATGAGTTTACGGTTGATTTCGCGTATGAGAATTTTGTAGAAAATGAATCCGATTGTTGAAAAAAAGTCATATTAGGATAGAGGAATTTTGATGCGGAAACATTTTATGAATCAGGGGTAGTAACCCTTGATTTTCCAAAACTCTATTTTAATTACGAATTTTTACTTCATGTGAGGTGCAAGCGCTTCACTTGTTAAAACAACAAGCTAAGAATCTTAAGAATTTCGAATTCTCTTATCATAAAAAGTTGAGACAGAGATTCCACTACTCATCAAAGCCTTGTTTTAGGCCATTTCTTTCATGAAACTCGTAAAAGACTTGTTTCATGCTATTTTTAACATAGTGTTGGTTAAAATCCTATTACATAATAGGCTTTTCAAGTTACTTGGTCAAATCATGAATTCTTGACATGTTCTTCAAGTTACTTGTGGAAATCATGCTATGTGCCACATTTTATGATATTTCACTCATGCTTTGCAATTACTAACTTAACAAGTTATGGAAAAGTAGTAAGAAACCCTTTTTCTATTTTTTGGACCTGAATACGTGTATCCAATGAATGTTGAGTATTTAACAAGAGCTTTTCTCCTTGTACTAGCTCAAGTTAGAGGTAGACAGGCGAAAGTAACTTGATGAATTTCAGGGTTTGTCTTATTCAGCTAGTACAAGAAGCTAGTGAACTCCTGCATTCTTGAATGACTGGCACAATACTGATCAAGAATTCTCAAATACTTGAATTAGCAAGTTTTATACAAGAACTCCTGCATTCCAGAAATGAAATGTTTTATACTCGAATTCTTAGATTCTTGCGTTAGCCTATTTTCATACAAGAACTCTTGAATTGACAAGTCATAATTCGTGAAATCTTGTGCATTTATTTCCAAGAATTAAAACATGAATTACATGAATTCTTGAAATCCTAAACTTGATTTTCCATCAATAGCACAGGAAATTTTACTACTTGTATTTCTTGGTAAACATGAATTCCAACTGTCTGATCATGCCTCCTGTCTCTTGAATGTTTACGTACAACGAACTCATGCCTATTATTCTATCTTGATTATTATTTAATTTACAAGTTGACCATTGGATTAGTACTTGGTATTACAAGAGTCATTTCTCCAAGGAAAAACACCAACACACACGGGACGCACTGAGTGTTTAACACTCACACATGTTTTATCCTCTATCAAATTTTAGAAGCCGGTCCGTGGTAGAAGATTCTAGAAGATGCCAATTACTTTGAAAAAGTAACAAATGATTGCATATGAAGCTTTTGGCCACCAATGATTGTTTAGATCTTGATCTCTTATGGCTTTATGTACCAAAAATCTCTTTTACTCAATGTAAATTTTTGAAATTTCCGTAATGTTATCAATTGGATACGTTATAACGACCCCTTGTCTGGGAAGATTGGATGGGGCAATATCCCACAATGTAAGAACTACTAAGACATATTTATAGGGGTGTTACACATGGTATCGGAGCCAATGTTGAGGTTTAGTAGAGGCTATAAGGACATCTGATAGAGCCTAGAGCTTATAGTAGAAGGATAGGTATCATGGTGGAAATACTTGTGGAACTTGATATTGAGGCCGAGAAGATACTAGAATTTGTGGTATTCTGAGTAGATTATGATATCTTTTGATGAGTCCAAAAAAGAGGTAGACAATGTAGTCATTATATCTTTGGACTCCTACTCCTAAGACTAGTAGAAATCTGGAAGCCTCGTATATTTAGTATGGTATACATAAGGGATGTAGTCACAACTATGAGTTAGGGATGTGTGCGTTTATATACCAAACATGAAAAATGTGTTGTACCTTGAATATCTGGTTATATGGTACATAGATACATTTATTCTTATTAACACGAAGGTACCTAGAACTTACTAAAATACTGAAGTTAAACGTGCTCAGATGGGAGCAATATTAGGATAGGTGACCCCTTAGAAGTATCCTTAGTAAGGAAAATAATTTAAAGGAGAGTGGGATGAGCCATCTCCCTAAGAATATATATGCAGCTGGTTGCTAGAGGATATATCTCCATAAAATTCTTCTTTAGCTTGCATAATTTTTACTGTATGATTGATTTCCCAGTATTATATTTCTATGATATATAAATATCAAGTGAATTGTTTATTAGCCTTGAAGGAGGGCTTGAAATTCCACCAAGATGTACTGTGTATGGACGTGCAGAAGACTAAGTAGGAGAAAGTTCAGTTGATACCTGATAAGGGCTCATCACATACATATTTTTGAGTATTTTTGTGCTTTAATTATGATATATCCTAGTTGAAATCACCACTCACCACATTCTTTTCATCTTTTTTTTTTAGAAAATAAAGATAGTACTAATTCAAGATGATATAGATGAATATGAAGAAAAAATAGAGCCAAAATGGAAGAAGAATGAAAAAGCCACACAAGAAGTGGCAGCCTAGGGAATTGGAACTTTCCTAGGCCGCTTAGGATCAAAATTCCTTTAAAAATTTTAATTAATATGAATAGTATGTGGAGGCCTAAGGTAGTGAGACTTCCATAGGCCGCTTGGTACTATTCACTAGCATAGAAAAAGGGTGGCCCAGGGATGTTTAACTTCCCTCGGCCGCCTGGTACTATTCACCAGGCAGAAACCTGGTAGCCCAAGGAAGTTCACTTCCCTAGGCCACCTACTTGTTACAGGAACATGTAGATCTGTATTTTTCTACGATTTTTGTGTTTTCTTTCTATTGTACACTATATATAGACCATTTTAAACCTTTGAAACTCATCCTTGGTTGGCTAGCAACTAAGAGATCCTTTAAGGAGCTCAAAAGATTCACCAAGGAAGGGAAGATCATGGAGAAGAGAAGGGATGAAGAAGGGGTTGTTGAAAGGAAATCCAAGAAAGAAAGAGTTCAAGATCTTGTCTGTGAGTGAAGTGCTTCCTTCTTTTTTGTATTATACTTTAATAGTATTGATGTTTATATAACTTTAATTGTACTTGAAGGATAAACCCTAATCTATGTTCTTATATTAAGTTGTTATTATAATTTATTGAATTCCTATTCTTATATTTGACTACTTGGGCATTATTGTGTTGGATTGATGGTTTGGACTTGGTTGATTTATTCAATTGCACTACAAAAAATTGGCAAATACGACAGTCGTAAAACCGTCGTATTCGTAATAGGCTGCCTAATACGACGGTTTAGGAACCGTCGTGATACTACAGGTTTATACAACGGTTAAAGTAAAACCATCATATTTTGTCACCAAATACAACGGTTTGGAGTAACCATCGCAATAGATTAGGACAAATACGACAGTTTACATAAACCGTCACAATAGATTAGGACAAATACAACGGTTTAAAAGAACCGTCGCAATAAGTGCCCTGATATGACGATTAATGAAACTGTCCTTTTTAGTCTAATTATAACAAAACACCTCAAAATTATTTTTAATTTTATCTGATTATTTTCAAATTTAGCACAATACTTTTGGTATTTATTACAATAAATTTAACGATGGAATCGTTAATTTGATATCTTTATATTTGTAAAAACTAAGATATATTTCTATTTTATAGATATTACTGCACAAATGTGATAAAATAAAATGAATGACCTTCAAATTTGGTCACTAAGCTTGTTTTAACTTTATAAATACATGTAGTGGTTAGATCATTGATTTTTCAAATAAATTTTTGTTTACATCTTAAGTTTTCACATATTTGTATTAAAGAGGCTTGAATTTCATTTTAATTATTAGTTATTCTAATATATATATATATATATATATATTATTTATATATAATATAATATATTTTTATTAGTTAGTGAGTATTAGACAAATATTGTTTATCAATTATTTTGCTTTAGTTGCTTATGGTCTTGAAACAGGATAGATACAAGAATGAAATGGCTTCTAGCTAATTTTGGAAATGCAGTCATTCTTAGAAATAAATTTGCAAATTGATCTTGAGATACTATTTAGTTTGAGACTTTGTGATGGTTTGTTGTACCAACTCAAGTGTTCATGTGTGTCTGCTATCTTTCTGAGTAAAGGTCCAATGGTCATGGATATCTATGAAACCAAAATTCATGGCTTTGATGCACTATTAGGATTGCTAGGTCAGGCTGCTATTTGTTTTAGGTGCTCATATATATGGTTCTTTCAGTAGTTTTTTGCAGTAGTGGAGGGAGAGGATTTATGTGAATCATATTAGTTCATGTAGCCTACGAGTCAGAATCTGTTTTTGGATAAATATTTTCTCATGTAGCTTATTCTTTTAGATCTGGTTGATTTGTAAGATTCTTCGTTAAAACGGCATAGTAAGGAACAAATGCCATAACTTCAAATGCCATACACTACAAAACTGATTTGTAAGATTCTGTGAAAAATTGTTTTAAGTCATTTTAACATAAATGATTTTGGACTTCATTATTGAAAAACTATTTTTTTTTTGTTTTTTTTTTACTGTTCAGAAGAGCATTAGTAAGGTAAGAGAATTATTTTTATGTTTCATTACTGTATCCCCGAGACTGATGGGTGATCATTCCCCGTGAGTGATGGTTGATCACTTCCTATGCCCTTAAGTTAGTCTTATACTATATAGAATTAAACTAGTTTGATTTAATAGTTGGTTTGTTTTTATGATTGTTTTGTTGGTTGAATTGCATAATTGTGCATTTTGAGGTGGCATAGTGCCTAGAAAATATTCAATTTATAAGGAAAACTCTGTTAAAATTTTTTAAAAATTTTTTGAAGTGAGATATGATAAGATTACTTCATGGACTAGATTTGGAACCACAATTCTGTAGGGATTAAGAGTATTTTTTACTCAGTAATGTGATGTAAAAATACTAATATTTTTTTATACATTAAGAGTATTTTAGATTTTTTAATATAAATTTACTAAATGAAATTTCATTTCCCTCCATTTCCATTCATTCCTGAATATGTTTATCATAACAGAACTTGTAGATTGATTGAAAAGATGGATAAATGACTATGAAGATGGACTAATCGTGGATTGAATTACATGACCGTTAATGTGATGAATATAGTAAGGGTTTGGATACCTTTATAGAATTTGTATTAAGAGACAAACCTGATGGATCCAAAATCTATTGTCCTTGTTTGAAGTGTCAGAATAGGTATCTTTATAGTATAATAGATGTCAAACAACATTGTCAAATGTGGGGTTTTATGCGTTGGTACAAAAAATGGAGTGTTCATGGTGAAACATATTTAGCTTCTGTTAATACAAGTAGCAATATTCCTTCGACTGAAAACGTACATTTGGATACTATGGTTGGCATGGTTTAAGATGCTGCTGGCATTAGTGACTTTGGTAATCCAACTGAAGAGCCTGAAGATTTGAGGAAGATATTTACATTGTTAGAAGAGACAAACGTAGAGTTGTATCCAAGTTGTACTATGTTTTCTTCACTGTCATTCATTGTGAGATTACTACACTTAAAAGTCCTCAATGGGTGGTCGAATAAGTCTGTTGACATTCTACTTGAGCTTCTAACAGATGCATTTAGTGAGATAGGAGTGAAAATTGCCAAAAATTACTACAAGGCTAGTAAGATAATGAATGTTTTGGGAATGGAATGCAAAGTCTGGGATGCATGTCCAAATAATTACGGATATACATGAGAGGAAATGAGGCTATTACTCATTGTGAGGTATGCAATTCTCTGAGGTACAAGAAAGAGGGCAGTACAGTTGCATGCAAGCGTGTTAGGCACTTTCCATTGACTCCGAGGTTGAAGCAATTATTCATCTCTCAAAAACTACAACTCTTATGAGGTGGCATGAAGAATGTCGTGTGAAAGATGGTGTTTACAGACACCCAGCTAATTCTAGGGCTTGGAGAAAGTTTGATGAGGACCATTTGGAATTTGCAAGTGATTGCCGGAATATTAGGCTTGAACTAGATTCAGATGGATTTAGTCCCTTTTCAAATATACACATACCATATAGTACCTGGCCTATAGTCTTAATATTGTACAATTTACTACCATGGCTATGCATGAAGCAGCCTTATTTTATTTTATCAATTTTTATTGATGGCCCCAAGAGACCAAGGAACAAGATTGATGTTTTTTTTACAACCATTGATCAATGAATTGAAAGATTTGTGGCACGACGGTGCGATTACTTATGATGTTAGGGCAAAAGAGATGTTCTATTTACGTGCAGCAGTTATGTGGACTATAAGTGATTTTCCGGCTTATGACAATCTTTACAACTATAGTGTCCATAACGATAGGGCTTGTCCAATATGTGGGGTTGATTGTTTGTCTTACCGATTGCCTAATGGCTTTAAATATTGCTTCTAATATCATCGCAGGTTTCTTGAATCGTCACATAAGCTACCTAGGGATAAATTTTATTTCTGCTGTGTAATTGAAATATGACAAGCACCTAAAAGGAGTACAGTGACAGAAATATTAGCACAACTTGAGGGTCGTTTAACAGAATATGCAGTAGATGATATGAAAATCAGAATATAGTCTGACTACGAATGAAAGTTTAGCATAAATTCGTATAATTGGAAGAAGAAGAGTATTTTTTAGGAGCTACCATATTAAGAGAGCAATTTGATGAGACACAATCTCGATCCAATGCACATAGAGAAAAATTTTGTAGATAATCTGTTGTATACAATATTGGGTGACAGTGGTTCTTCGAAAGATAACTTCAAAGCTCGTCAACACTTGCAAGTATGAATATTAGAAAAACTTTACATCTAATTTTAAAACCGTCAGGAACTGGATACAATTTGTCACCAGCCCCTTATACAATGAGCGGGTCAAAAGTTGAAGTTTTTTTTAACAGTATTAAAGGAATTGAGAGTTCCTGATGGCTAATGTTCTAATATTTCTCAACGAGAGAATATGAGGAGAAAGACTTTAGGAGGTTTGAAGAGTCATGATTCTCACATTTTTTTTCCAACAATTAATCCCATTGGCTGTCCGCATAATGTTGCTGAAGAACATAGTGCAGCTGTTGACTGAGATTGCTTCATGTTTTAGGTAGTTATATTCCAAAGTTAACAAAGAGATGCATCTTGAGAATCTTCGAAACCGATTCGCAGTTACAATATCTCTTCTTGAAAAGCCATTCATCCCAAGTTTTTTTTTTTTTAATATAATGGAACATTTACCAATACATTTGGCCTATGATGCATTGTTAGCTAGCTCAGTTCAATGTCAATAGATGTTTCCTGTTGAAAGATACTTGAAAACTCTCAAATGTTATGTGCGCAATCGTGCTCGGCCCGGAGTTTCAATTGCTAGTGGGTATTTAATGGAAGAATGTATAACATTTTTGTCGAGATATTTAGATGATGTTCAGAGTAAAGAGAATAGCCCCCCCCCCTAGATATGTTGATGATGATAATAAGATGGGTAAACCAGTTGGAAAGGGCACTAATGTAATATTTGATCCTGTCACGTTGATGTAAGCACGTCAGTGGGTTCTAGCCAATTCTAACCTCCTCAAAGCATATAAAGAGTCTATTTTACTTTGAGTCTTTTTATTTTATTTTTATTGCCATTCTTTTATTATTTCTAAATTTTCATGTATGTCTTTATGCAGTCTCCATATGTCTGTCATAAATAGAGAGTATCCCAAATCTCGGTTACATGAAAAATAATGTATTCATTCTCAAACGTTTCACATTTGGCACAGTCAATATGTAAGTACAGTATATGCAATATAAGTAATAGTTATTTAGAATATATAAAGAAAATAAAAATTATATTTTTTATAGGTTGATGAGAACGAAGATTGTCCTGATATTCCGATTGAAGTTAAAAAGCTTGGAAATGGTCCTTTCAATCAAGGATTGCGTTACAATGCATGCAATGTGAATGGGTTCCGATTTCGTACAACAACATATGAGGCTAATAAGTCCACTCAAAATTCTAGTGTTATGTGTGGAGCTGATACTTAGAGTTATTCTAGCCTCAGGGATAGGAATCCCATAACAGCTGATGTCAATTACTATGGAGTGCTTACTGATATTATAAGATTCTTGTCTTGTTTCGCATGAAGTTGATGTTGTATGGGTTAGAGATGGAATTTCTGGGAAGAAAGGGAATTTAGTTAGAAGAAGAATACACCCTGCAACCTAATATAATTAATCACTTTCTAGTTTCCTAAATGTGCTAGAATTGTTATACTCTTTTTCTCAATTGATTTTTTAACCAAATTTCTTTGATTTTATTTTTCTATGCTTTTTTGTGTTTTGTAGATGGTTACCAGACGTTCTCAACGTGCATCGATGCATGATGCCATAGCCGTCTCAAGATCAGGGGCTAGTTCCTCACAAGGTACAGAGACACAACCAATAGTATAGGAGGTTGGCTAGAGATTGGATACTGCTGTCTAGACGGGCTCTCGAGAACAGAGGTCCAATGAGGAGACGGCTACACTTACTTATGTTGTAGGTCCTAGTTGCTCGGGACCATCTTCCTCGGGCCCTAGCGCCTCAGGTTTGCTAAGTTGTTAGGAAGTAATTTATGAGAAATTATTTTCTATAACTATTAAAATCATATTAAGCTTTTGTCTTTATTTTTAATGAAATCATACTTACGGACTGGCCTATTTTGAATTAATTTTTTTATTGATATTTTATAGGTTCCAAGTCGAGAAGTTCTCGCGAGGGGTGAAAGGTTACCCTCTAGATGGGGTGAGCCTGGCTTTCAAAAGGACGAGGTTGGTGTGAACCAATACGAAGGTCTTATAGGAGTATATACATCTCGTTATAGTTCGGTGGTGGACTATTTTGCACATATGAATAGTCGGCTCCCTCTGAATTACAGGGATTGACATTCTGTACCTCAGAGACTTAAAGATGATGTTTGGAAAGAAATACAGGTAAATAAATGTATTCTAACACATACAAAATTGTTTTCTCCATAAGTTAAACTTTTAAATAATTGATTGCTTGTTTAATTTACAAGCACAAACACTACTATGCCACCAGAAGAACATAGCGTCACAATGAAGATGCTTTGCACTGCTTCAAAGGATTATAAGTCTAAGTTGAAGCAGAGATACTACACTCCATTCCAGATAAGTACATAGGCTATTCTTTGCAAAGATAGGTGAGTTGATGAAAATCAATGGAGGATGTTAGTTGATTTTTGACACTTAGAGAATACGCAGGTTATATGTATAAAAATTTAATATTTTTCCCTGTCATAAATGTGTGCATATACGCGATAATTATTGCATACTTATTTTTTATATTAACTATTTAAGATACTAACAAGCTGAGGCTAAGCGAAAGAGACAAAATCGATCACATATTACATATCCACTGGTCACATGAAGAATGCCACATTCTGTTATACAGGATCAGGTATTCATTTTCTCTTATACTCTATTCATTTGAATATTATTTAATTTGCTTGAAACTTCTGAAAAATCCTTACAGATGGCCTCACAAGGCCAATCGACATCGCAATATGATATGTTTCTTGCAACACGAAGGTGGCGTGGTCAGCAAGCTGATGGTTTGACTACAGAGATTATTGTAAGGAATTTTCAATGATTAATTTTCATGAATTATTAAAATATGGCAAATACAATTCATTAACCTACTTTAAATTTGATATATTGTTTCACAATTATGTAGGACCAATTAGAGGAAGAGTGGCAGGCACTGCCTGAGTCTGAGCGCACTGAGAAAACAAAGGATCAGATCATCTAACGCTTGTTCGGTCCTAATACAAGAGGTCGTGTAAGGTGCAAGGGAAATGAATCAACACCAACCTCAATCAGTCAAGCATCCACTTGTACTGGCAATGTTGAGGAGGTTGTCAGAGCTCAGGTTAACGTGTGTATTTAGAGTATGCTAGAAATTATGCAAGTTGAGATGCGAGCTGAGATGCAGCATGAGCAAGAGATTTATGAGTCACGTATAGCAGCACTTCAAATTACCATAGAAGCATTATCTCGCAGATTTGATGTAGGTGCATCTGCTACAGTAGCTATACCACCATTTAGCACATCTACGACATCTCCAGGGGTTAGTTCCATCTCTCGACCTGTTGGATCATGTGATGATGACAAGACTGCTCGTGATGACTGATGTATTCTCATTTTTTTCTTATTTTACATGTACTACTATTTCTAATAGATTCCTTGGCATTTTCAACTTGTTATTTATATAGTATTAGTTTACTTGTGGAGTTTTTGGATTATTTATGATTTCAATATTCCAGAGATTGATTTTGATTTGTTTGGCATTAAGAAAATTGTGTTTTATTATGATTGGTGTTGAATGTGTTGAACAGATTGTATTTGGTTTGAAATTGTAGGTGGATATGCCTAAATAACCAAGCAACCATTTTTAGAAAAAAAATTAATCAAATACGACGGCTAGAACCATCGCATTTGTTAAAAGTATATAATATCGCATCTGATTAACCAAATACAACGGCCACAAAAGCGTGGGATTTGTTATCAAATGCAACGGTTAGTGACCCTCGTATTTACTTATCAAATGCGATGGTTACAAACCATCGTATTTGCTTATCAAATACGACGAATTTGTTAGAGATTACAGCGGTTTGTCTAACCGTGTTTTTAAGCCTTTCGCAATGATTAAATACGACATTTTTTTGTAGCCATCATATTAGTCAAATATAACGGTTTGGTTGCTGTTGTTGAACAAAAACGACAAGACTTTATACGATGGTCATAGAACCGTCGTTTAGCTGTCGTATTTGTGGCAAATACGACGGCTCAGTTATAAAAAATGACGACTTCTTGGTCGTCGTATTTGAGCAATTTTTTAGTAGTGTTGATTGGTCCGCTCTTAATGATTTCAAGAGATTTGTGTATGAGTTGAATACCAAATTAATTGTCCAATATTTTCTTTGCTTTTATTAACTTAAGAGAGAGGTTGAAGTATTAGAACATGATAGCCAATGGGTTTTCAATAGTGCCTGTAGATAGGGCTATTTGTGCTTCCGAGTACCTTTTTGGTGATGGGTGAGTATAATACTTCCTTGGGTTAGGTGCATTAGGTAGAGAAACTAATTAATTAAGCCATTGGAAAGGAATCTCATAACTCAAGAGAGAGTGAGGTTTATTCTTGAAAACTTATACCGGTGCTCAAGTTGAGATTTGATGAACTTAGTGGTGATCTCTTTACTTAATATATTTTGGGGGGATTTCTTCTTGTACATAGGCTTCCCCATATTCTTACTCCTTGACAATCCTTGAAAATTTTCTAGGTAGGTTATCTATTGCAGTAGTTTAGGTTAGTTTAGTTAGTTTTATTTACTTTATCTCTATTTTCATTTTGGCTAGACAATGAGATGAGAGCAAAGTAGGGGTAATTGCAAAGTTCCTTAGATTCGATACTTACTATTTCCTATACTATGCAATAGGTATTCTTGCCCATATGTGTGGTTTTAGTACTTAGAATTTTAAATTTAAGACTTGATAATTTGTGGCTATTGGTATACTATTTCCAATGCACTCGAAACTGGCCATCAAGTTTTTCCTACCATTGCTGGGGATTTGCTATATCATGAAACCCTTGAGTCTTATTGATTTAATTATGTATATATTTGTAAATACTATGTAAATATTTGTTTTTTTATTTGTGTATAGTACTAATCATTACTTGTATATAGACTTCTTTTTCTTTTTATATGTTGTTTTAATTCTTTTTTTTTTTATCTTTGAGATAAATAAATTATATTGGGTTCTAATGTGTTGTATCATTATGTTTGCTATATTATTAATATTATTATTTTATGTTGTTGTATGTAGCTATCTTGAAAATTGTATATATTGTAGATTCTTGGGATTTAATTTTTGCTTTTATATATGGCCTTGTTGTTATATACTATTGTAGTTGTTGTTCGGGCATTTTGTATTTGTTATTATGTTGTATTCTTGGGATTGAAGTGTTGTTGAAATTGGATATTATTGTGTTGTTGAGTAAATCTTGTTATATAATAGCTATTTGTGATTGATTGTTGTACAATAGGATTGGTTTCATTGTTTTTGTATGGTTGTTGGAGTTTTGAGAATAAGAGGATTATTGGTAATTTTGGTTGTTGTTGTACTATTTATTGTGGAGGTTGAAATTTTGAATATACTAATGGTGAATAAATAATTAAGGAGTTGATGGGTTTATAGAGTTGGTGTTATGTTTTTAAGGATTTTTTTTTTTAATTTTTTGGGAGATGCTGTGGTGTTTTTTCAAGGTGTGGTATTCATGAATTGCTAGTTGTAGTTGTGAAAATTTTTTAAGATTCTTTTTTATAAAACTACTAAATCCTTGAATTTTTCATTTTTCTTTCAATTAAATTTATAGTGTGTATGTTATATACTAGTAGTGTATAATATATTAGTGCTTTGTTGTATATATATAGAATAGTTATTGATTTAGAGGTATTAGCACCTATATATTGATTTAGTGTATATGTAGTGAAAATACTAGGTTTTTATTAGTTTTGTGGCTCGGTTGTATTAGTAGTATAATTCTTGGTACTAATGTCTTTTTTTGGTTTTAGTTATATTAGCTGATTTTATGACTTGTTAATAATATTTGTGTATGGTGTTATTATTATTATTATTATTATTATTATTATTATTATTATTATTATTATTGATACTAATGGATTCCTTTTGTACAACTCCTATCCTTTTTATTTATATTTTCTTTTGAATTATTTTCTTTATCTATTGTTTTTGTATTATTTTTACTATTATCTCTTTAGCATGTAGGAATTCCCTATGCAAAAACTGATTTACGCAGCGGAAGAAAATAGGATTTCCAGACAACTAGGATCACTTTTATGCTTTAAAATGCATTAAAACAGAGGAGAATTTTCCTTACGGTGTCTCTGTAAAGCAAAAATAATAATAATAATAATAATCCTCTGTTCTGAAGGCGCAATCCAGCCAAGCACAGAGAATGTCTTCTCCGTTGTTCTGTCAAACCACCACAACCCAAGTGTAGGAGTGTCTCCAATATAGTCCACACGAGAATGGCTCTCAAGAGTCACCAGAGTTTTGTGCGAGCAAAATTGAAACTGGCGGCTAGGGTTTTCTGTTGATTTTCCAAAAAAAAGAAGATAAAGAGGGTGCTCTCGGGTTTTCAATAAAAACTCTCTATAATTCACAAAAATCATAATCCCATGGAGACCATATAATAATATATATATCCGTATCAATTTTGGTAATCAGAATCCATAATGTATATGAATTCTTAATTACTAATTATTAGTATGATTATTGTTCATTACAATATAGCCTGCAAATTATAACTAATTATAATTTGACCACAACTTATTCTTTTCACAATAAATGTTGTAATATTGTCAAATAACATCTTAAACACCCAATCCTTTATTGTGTATGACCTATTAGGTTTTTCGGTCTATTGGTAGCAAAATATGAATTAATCTAAACATCTGTAAAATTAATAATCCTTAATAATTTTAGAATTAACTTATTAATTGTAATACAGATTGATCTATTAGTTCTCTAATTAATAAATTCATATTCAACAAATCATGAACGGTATCTAACAATATATTATGATCACCCAAAAGTCCAAAAAGTCAAGTGGCTTGACATGAACCTTTCAATAGCAAACAATAGTACAATAAACTCTTTTCACCATACAATATCTCATTCGGTTTACACTACAAGAAAAAAAAACAAATTATTGATGGCCAAATCCGTCGCTAATCGCGTTGAGGGACGGATTACATCCGTCGCTAAAAATGGCATCGCAATTTGCGACTGAATGAAAATCAATCGTAAACAACGACGGATTTGCGATGGTCATTTAATTAATGACATTATAATTAAGTTTATAATCAACATAGCGATAGATTTGCGCCAGCAAAAAAAATTTTATTTTTTAAAAAAATTAATTAATTTAGCAACGGATTTCGGATAGTGAAAAATTTTTATTTAAAAAAATTAATAAATTTAACAATGGATTTGCTACAGGTAAAAAATTTTATTTTTTAAAAAAATAATTAATTTAGCAACAGATTTGTGATGGCAAAAAATTTTTATTTAAAAAATTTATTATTTTAGCGACAGTTTGCAGCGTCAAAAAATTTTTCAATTTTGGAAAAATCAATTAATTCAGCAATAGATTTGTGACGGTCAAAAGTTTTTTTATTTACAAAAATTAAATAATTTAGCGACGGTAAAAAAATTTATTTTAAAATGTTAATTAATTTATAAACGAATTTGCGACAACAAAAAAATTTATTTAAAAAATTAATTAATTTTGCGACTGCCAAAAATTTTTATTAAAAAAATTAATTAATTAGCTACCCTGCCCACCCATCGGCCCGAACCGCCCCTCCAAGGACCCGATCCACGACTCGACCCCGACCTGCCAAGAATATTATGAGATTATGTCGAACTCGAGACTTGCACCCGCATCCTTGTTGTGGGGGAACACGTGTTCCACCACTAAGCTATTGATGTTCTTGTGATTTATTGTGTAATATATTAATTATATAGTAAATTTTTTTTTGTGAATTAGCAACGAATTTGCAAGGGCTTTGCGACGGATCTGCAACGACACAATTTTCCGTCGCAAATCCGTTGCTAATTAGCCATGGATTTGCAACGGCTAATTTTTCAAGATTTAAAAAATAAATTTATTTTTAAATTTTGGATGGCCGTCGCAAATCCATCGCTAATTGCGACAGATTTGCAAGGGTTCATTTTTTTATTTAAAAAAAATAAATTTAATTTTTAATTTTGGATGGCCGTGGCAAATCCCTCACTAATTGCGACGGATTTGCGAGGGTTTATTTTTTAATTTTAAAAAAATAAATTTAATTTTCAATTTTGGATGGCCGTCCAAATCCCTCGCTAATTGCAATGGATTTGCGAGGGCTTATTTTTTTAATTTAAAAAATAAATTTATTTTTTAATTTTAGATGGCTATCGCAAATCCCTCGCAAATTTGCAACGGATTTGCAAGGGCTTCTTTTTTTAATTTTAAAAAAATAATTTTTTTAAATTTTGGATGGCTGTCACAAATCCCTCTCTAATTGCGACGGATTTGCGAGGGATCAGGGTTTCATAAACCCTAATCCCTCGCAAATCTATCACTAATCTAAAAAAATCACCAAAAAAATTTAGAGTTTAATTGTGTGTGTGTGTGTGTGTGTGTGTGTTTTGAAATAATAGAATACGCGAAAAGACATTACTAAGTTGAAATATTATATATATATATATAATATACATATGTTATTATTAAGTATATATACATATATGTATGTATATATGTAAGAATATGACATATATGCATCTGTCGTAATTAAAAAATATATATATTTATATATATGTATATATAAATATGTATGTATATATATATATATTAACATATTAAAAAAGTATTATAACATATATATATATGTATATATATTAAAATGTATACACGTACTAACATAAATAAATATGTATATATGTAAGTATATATATTTATTTTGATATTAAAAAAGTATATTAACATATTTATATGTATATAAAAATGCTTCATTAACATATGTATATATTAATATTTCTATATATATATATATATACATATACATATACAAACATATTAATATTATGAGAATTTTTAGATGGCCTTTGCATATCCCTTACAAATTTTACGATGGATTTGTGAGAGCTTATTTTTTTTAATTTTTAAAAAATTAATTTATTTTAAAATTTTGGATGATCGTTGCAAATCTTTCGCAAATTTGTGACGGATTTACGAGGGCTTATTTTTTTAATTTAAAAAAATAAATTTATTTTTAAATTTTGGATAACCGTCACAAATCTCTCGCAAATTTGCGACGGATTTGTGAGGGCTTATTTCCCTTGCAAATTTTGCAACGGATTTGCGAGGGCTTATTTTTTTTCAATTTAAAAAATTATTTTATTTTTAAATTTTGGATGGCCATCGCAAATCCCTCGCAAATTTGCAACGGATTTGTGAGGGCTTATTTTCCTTGCAAATTTTGCGACGGATTTGCTATGGCTTAATTTTTTTCATTTTAAAAAAATAAATTTATTTTAAATTTTGGATGGCCGTCGCAAATCCATCTCAATTTTGCGACGGATTTGCGAGGTCTTATTTTTTTCAATTTTAACAAAATTAATTTATTTTTAAATTTTGGATGACCATCGCAAATTCCTTGTAAATTTACGACGGATTTGTGAGGGTTTATTTTTTTCAATTTAAAAAATTTATTTTTAAATTTTGGATGGTTGTCGCAAATCCCTCACAAATTTGCAATGGATTTGTGAGGGCCTATTTCCCTTGCAAATTTTGCGACAAATTTGTGAGGGCTTAATTTTTTCCATTTTAAAACAATTAATTTATTTTTCAGTTTTAAATGGTCGTTGCAAATCCCTCACAAATTTGTAATGGATTTGTGAGGGCTTATTTTTTAAAATTTAAAAAAATTAATTTATTTTTTAATTTCAGATGGCCGTCGCAAATCCCTCGTAAATTTGCAACGAATTTACGAGGATTTATTTTTAAATTTTTAAAAAATTAATTTATTTTTAAATTTAAATGGCCGTCGCAAATTCCTCTCAAATTTGCAATGGATTTGCGAGGACATTTTTTAATTTTAAAAAAATAAATTGATTTTTTAATTTTTAATGGTCATCACAAATCCCTTGCAAATTTATGATGGATTTGCTAGTGCTTAATTTTTTTAATTTAAAAAAATAATTTTTTTTTAAATTTCGGAAGGCCGTCGCAAATCCCTCTCTAATTGCAACGGATTTGCGACGGTGCTTTATTTTTTTTAGCATTAATTAAATATGAAAAAAGGTCATGCAAATTAGTGACGGATTGGTTAGAGCTTTCAATTTAATTAGTGCTAATGAATAATTAAAATAAACAGTCACAAATCCGTCTCTAATTTGAGATGGCTAGATATCCATCACAATTATCGACGGATTAGCGACGGAATTTTTTTTTAAAAAAATATTTTTATAATTTTTTATTCCGTTGCTATTCTGTTGCAAAATAGCGATGGCCTAAAGGCCGTCGTAAAAATCCGTCGCTAATTTGATGTTTTTCTTATAGTGTTAGAGTACGAAATTAATGCCAAATCCTTCCAGAATAATAAATTAATTCTGGCCCGAATATTTTAGTACTTGTTTTCGGAATCCAATACTCATCATATGTATCAATTGGAACCATTTCCAATATGCAATAGCCTTGCCCAAAGACTTTTCGAGTAGTGATTCCTACAAGTGGCCGTGAGATATTCGCTTCTCCTATTAGGAGTGATGAATCCTTTATTGATCCTTTCAACTACTTTCATTTGCTTCATGTACCCAATATCCATCCCATAGGCCGTCTTGCTAGGACTCTAGAAAATAGAATCAAAGTCCAACGCTTAGCAGATAAAGTATCTTGGAGATCTCAAGTCTAAGGATATTTGCACAGTTGCTATAATGAGATTCTATCACTAGTACTAAATAGTTATCTATATGATTATCTCATAGCAAGGTCATCCAATGTACTTATTCTAGTAACAAACATCCACATGTTAACTTTGAGTATTACAATACTCACGGATGTGAAAACAACCGCCTGATCAAATATGGAAGTATAACACGTGCTAATCTATACATATTAATGATGTCCTATCTCATTAAATATTTTGCTTAAGACTTTTCTAGGAAAGTTATATACACTTAGGTATTGGGTATGGCATAGACTAAGTTTAGAGAAGTAAATTATTCTTGTTTATGCCTTTGAAATTATTTCTGAAGCTTAATTCTTTGAGAAGGTATTAAAACTTAGTGATGAAATATAGAGTATAGTTCATAGGCTTATCTCTAATTTCATGGCTAATTCCATTCATTCATTCATTCAGTTGTGCTGTATGCTATATTATAGAAAATTTTAATAATTTTTTGTATTTTTCAATAAAAAGGAAAATAGGAGCAAGAAGTCGATTGCTAAATGCACCCACTGAAGTGAGGAGAAAAAAGGCTCTAGCAATGCAAAAATCCATATCCTATGACCAAAAATAATGTGTGATGATAAAGAAAAGAAAAAAACCACCAAAAAAAAAAAATGCGAGGGATGTAAAAATAGCATTTAACGCATTCCATTGGAGAAAGAAAAATAATGAAAAATGAGAGGCTCCTAATTTTCCAATTCAAATTGAATTGTATTGATGTAAATTATAGTTGTATTGTAATGTAGCATATGTAATATATGTTACTGGGATAACCACGAGATTTGAGTGAGTTGTTTCATCCTATCTCATATGAATCACTTTGTTTGAAATTCTTGGTTGGAGATATTGAGTGAATCACATTTAATTGTCATAAGCTTATTTAATTTTACTTTAAGGTTCTTGGTTGTGTCTAGCCTAATATAAGAGTACATGGGATTAACTTGGATGGATTGGTATTAAGATGAATCCTAAAGTGGACGAAAAAATAATTTCTTTACCATTTTGACTTTATTTTTTTTATCAAACCATTTTGATTTTATTGTATATATGCTAAGTTGTTCTTGATGACTCAACTAGATTGTTATGTAGAATATTTTACATTGTATTTGTAATTTAGCTATTCTTTATCCTTATAAAATAATGTAATTTTCTTGGTTTATACAATAGTTAAGTTGTGAATAAATGCAAGGTGATAGATTTGTATATTAGTCAATTCTTAGTTTGTGAATAAGTGTGCTTTGCTTGAGGACAAGAAAAGGTTTAAGTGTGGGGGTGTCTGATGGGGGCTCATCGCATATATATTTTTGAGTATTTTTGTACTTTAATTATGGTAAATTATTGTTGAAATCACCACTCACCATATTCTTTTCATCTTTTTTTGTAGGAAATAAAGATCATACCAATTCAAGAAGATAAAGATGAAAAGGAAGAAAAATAGAGCAGAAAAGAAAGAAGAATGAATAAGCCATACACCTTCTAATGCTAGTTTTTTAGTGTAGAAAATATTATCAACAAAGTCTCTAATCAATTAAGCTTTAATTAAAATGATAATTATTAAAACCATACATATGAGCAAGTATACCCATCATATAGTATAGGGAATAGTAAGTATCGAATCCATGATAATTTAGGCTCCCACCTTACTTTACCTAAATCTTTATTGTTTAGACAATAAAATAAGAAGTGATAAATAAAACACTAACTTAATATACTAGAGAAAATGTCAAGTCAGCCAAGAAATTTTACAAGGATAATCAACGAGTAAGAACAAGGAGAAAAGACATGTAAATAGGTATAAATCACTACTAGAAAAATACAATATACCAACTAACTATTACCAACTGACCATATCGGTCGATAATTACCAACTGAAATGAAAATTGAGAAAATTTAAAACTTTTCCAACCACTTACTAACAAACATAATCGATTGGTAAATAGTTAGTTGGTAATCTGTTGGTAATCGGTTGGTAATTTGGCGGGAAAATATATACCAATCGAATACCAACTGATAACACTCAGTCGGTACATTATCAGTTGGTAATTGGTTGGTAATTTAATGGAAAAATTTTTACCAACTGGTTACCAATCGAAATATATCGGTTGAATATATATTCAGATAGTAATCAGTTGGTAATTTGGTGGGAAAACATTTACCAACTAATTACCAACCGATAACAATCGGTTGGTAATATATTCAATTGGTAATCGGTTGATATTTTAATTTAAAAATTTTACCGACCGATTACTAACCGAAATATATCGGTTGGTAATATATTCAGTTGGTAATCAGTTGTTAATCGGTTGGTATTTTAATTTAAAAATTTTACCAACCGATTACTAACCGAAATGTATTGGTTAGTATTATATTTAGTTTGTAATCAGTTAGAATTTTAATTTTAAAAGTTTACCAACCGATTATTAACCGAAATGTATCGGTTGGTAATATATTCAGTTGGTAATCTGTTAGTATATTTATTGGTAATTTAATTTAAAAATTTTATCGATCGATTACTAACCAAAATGTATCAGTTGGTACTATATTTAGTTGGTAATTGATTAATTTTTTGATTTAAAAATTTTACCGACCGACTACTAATCGAAATGTTTCGATTGGTAAACCTAGTTAGTTGATAATCGGTTGGTATGTTAATTTAAAAAATTGAAATATGCCACGTGGCACCACATCACTGCAAACGTGAACCAAAATATATCAGTCGGTACTATATTCAGTTGGTAATTGATTAATGTTTTAATTTAAAAATTTTACCGACCGACTACTAATTGAAATATTTCGGTTGGTAAACCTAGTTAGTTGATAATCGATTGGTATTTTAATTTAAAAAATTTACGGATCGATTACTAACCGAAATGTCACATGGCACCACATCACTACAAAACGTGGCACCACGCTGGAAAATCCAGCCTTCTTGTGGACACCAGGAGTCGAACCTACATCTCCATTGTGAAGGCGCAGTGTTCCAACCACTGTACTATGTCATTATTTGTTCAAATTAGCAGCACGTATTATTTTTATTTACTTCTTGTAAAATATTACAATTATATGAAATACACTTTTAAAACTTGTAAATTTTGATTTAAATAAATAAAGTAAAGTTTTTTTTATCACTTCTATTTATCATAGTATATAATTATTTGTACATATATTCCTAAATGATATAAATTTTATTTTTTAATTAATAATAAAGGTAAGCAATTTTTTCATGCTTTTAGTTATACAACAAATTTCTTAGTTATAAATTTTTTTAATATAATAAATACTTTTGAATTTAGAAGACTCAATTCATAATTTTTCAATTATGTAAATATTCATAACTAAATAGACATTAAATAATTTATCAATTAGGTGTTTTAAATTTAACAATCAAAAAATTATATTATATTTGTACATATAATTTTATTAATAGATATAATTGTTATTCTTTTTATCATAATGTAAAGGTTATTACTTTTATTTGTATGACAATATAAATACGTAGGCGTCATGTATATGTGTAGGATGTGTTTCCATCATATTTATATTTTTCTATATACATGCACATATATAAATAGTAATTACTGTAAATCATACAGAATTAAATAAGAATAATCTTTATTAATGCATATAAATTGCCAATATAGTCATAAATTTGATTCTTTTATTTTATATTCAAATTGATAAACTTTTAAATTTATATCATATAGAACAAATATTATAAAAATAAAAAGTTTTTAATACAAAAAGTAGAAATACTTAGTAAAGTTACTATTTTTATCCTATACTTTTAATTACTATATCACATTTTGTCTTTCTGTATACATGCACATATATAAATTATAATTATTATAGATAAAATTTATAAATTTTCAAGTTATATGTGAATGTATATTGAGACTTAAGGTTATATGTTAGTTAATTTAGTCATTACTTGAATTCCTATATTTTTTAACTTAGTTCATTTGGATAATTATATTTCAATCCCTAAAGTTTCTAAAAAAGAAACCCTTATGACCATAAATTTTTATAAGCACAACCTATTTTAAATATCTTCTGAAAAATAACAAGCCAAGTGTAAAAATAAATAAAGAAACTTTTAAAATAATTATTTCAATCTTTATATTATTTTAACTTAGTTCATTTAGATAATTATATTTAAGTCCCTAAAGTTTTCAAAAAAAACCCTTAGGATCACAAGTTTTCACTCAATCATTCCCTCATGCCCCCAATACCAACAAAATTCCTCTCTTCTCACTCTCTCCTTGCTTAAACCCGTCCCTTCGTCAACAACAATTAATTAACAATAATAATTAACTAAATTGTGAATATTTAGAGTAATTTCTTGTTTTATTACAAATTTTAAATTTATCTATTTAAATCTTAGATCTAAATCTAAATATAGTCTAAATGTTCTTTTTTTTCCTAATTTTTTTGAAGGACATGATCTAGGTTTTGGACTATTTTTTTTTTTTTGCAAATCACTAGGTAAACATGAATAGAAGTAATTAATTACCCTTATCTTGCAAATATCACCAAAAAAAAAAAAAATGCAAAAGAGTATGTTACACAAAGTAGTGATAAAAAGAAATGGCTAAATTTTTGTTGTGTATTCCGTGGCAAATCTATGGAATCACAAAATTGCCACTAATTCTGTAGCAATTTCGTGGCAGATATGATATATATTTTTTCTTTTTTTTGACAACAAAAGCCATTGGAAATATCAGTGTAATTAACTAAAAATTTCATTAATTACGTGTGTGTGAGTGTGTATATATATATATATATATTATATGAATAAATAAATAAATATATATATGAATATATATTTATATATGTATATGAATATGTGTGTGTGTGTGTGTGTGTGTGTGTATATATATATATATATATATATATGTAAATAAATGTGTGTGTGTGTGTGTGTGTTTGTTCATGTATATTTATGATTATGATTGTATATATAAATGAGTGTGTATATATGTATATGTGTGTATACGTTTGTTCATATATATATATATATATATATATATATATATTTGTTCATATATATATAAATTTCATTGCTTCTACTATTTTAAATTTTACTTTTTATTTGCATAATTTCTTTCACTCTCCCTTTTCTTCTCCAACCCGTAGCCACCTACAGCCTTCCTCTCACCCACAGCCACCCACCCGCCAGCCCCCACCGACCTCCCCGCGAGCCCCCCACCCGTCTCCGCCCCCTCGTCCTGATCTCCTCACCCGACACCCCCACCTCGCGACCCCTTCTCCCTGTCCCCCACCCCGCGACCCCCTCCTGCCTCACCCCCCTCCCTCATTCTGTCGATCCCCGCCCGCCATCCCGGCAACCCCATCTCCCTTCTCCCCTCCCACTCCCCCTCCCCCTGCGACCCTTTCTCCCTATCCCCCACCCTGCGACCCGCTCCCGCCTTACCCCCCCTCCCGCCATACGTGCTCTGGCAGCAACTACTTCTATGGAGTCGTTGGAATGGTAAGCTTTCACATAAAATATTTTTGTCTCCATTCCGTAGTTATGGGTCTTGATTGATCCATTTAGCCTTCTACTTTGGTTCCTATCACAATGTACTATTATCTATTTTTTTTATTTTTTATTTTGCAATTATGCAGGAACAAGACCAATGTTGCTGCACAATGTTATATGGCGATATTAGCTGTGGCCGGTGGTCTGTCTGCTCCTTTTAATAATTTAGCAATAATATACAAACAACAGGTAAACCTTCATTGGAATGACAAGTTTTATTTGTTATTACTGTAGCTGTTTATGGTTTAACTTGGAGTATGGGAAGATTAGGATTGGCTTGAAATGTAAATGAAATTTTAGTCTTGTTATTCCCTATTCATGTTTGGGCAACAAAAAAGATTTGTCTAAGCTGACTGGCCAAACACAGCTATGTACCTAACATGTTCTATGTACTATGTGGTTTATTTATGT
Source organism: Voacanga thouarsii (assembly GCA_026120185.1). NCBI lineage: Eukaryota > Viridiplantae > Streptophyta > Magnoliopsida > Gentianales > Apocynaceae > Voacanga > Voacanga thouarsii. The sequence continues at coordinate 262,533 of JANUWF010001752.1, forward strand.
AATGGATGTTGGAAATGGGGGTATTATTGATGAATGGTTGATTTTCTTTATCATGCTTTGCTTATATCGTTGGCATATTGCATTCCACTTATTTGTCTTGTACTTTTCTGTATGGTTATTTCTTCTTAAATTTTTTATGTTAACAATTCATTATCCATACCTCACTAAGCTTTTAAAGAATAAGATCTGTGTAAAATAAATAGTCAGAAATTAAAATTGTTTCCACTTAAGCTGGAGCTCACTTATCTTTCAACTGTAAATTTCTAATTCCTTCCCTAATTGCTCGTCCCTTTTCTTTCTTTATTTCTTTTTTTTTTCCCCTTTCTTTAAAGGGCTCAAGAAGTTGGTGGAAGGTGATGATGAGCATGAGAATGTACGCAATCAGTACACAGGAAAGGTCTCTGCAATGGGGTTTTCTTTCTTAAAATCCTTATAGCTAATGTCTAGTGATGCACATTTGACCTAAGGATTCATGGCTCATCTTAGATAGAAATTAACACACAAAAAAAAAAAAGAAAGAAAGCTTTACTTTATGAAGACAATACGTATTAAATTTTGCATCTTATGGTAAAGTACCAAAAATGGTGATATATCTAACCCACTGATCCCACTCAAATTCACAAGCAAATCTTCTGAAAAGCCTATATAAATTTGTGCTTTGTCTTAATGATTATGCCCCAAAACAATGTCTAATCTGACTACTATTTCATGAACCAAAGTAAATGGATTATAACACAGCATCTACTAAAAGCACCATTTGATAGGGTTTTCAGAAGATTTGCACCATTTGATAGAAACAGAGTGAGCCTTAACTTGTAAAATATTAGTAGAAGAAAGAGACTAAGCATGTAGAATTTGTGTGGTGAAGGCAAGTTTGAGCAGTTATGAACTCAGTCTTGGCTCATTAGACATCCTTTAATGATGAGAAACTGTAGAGAAGAATTTTAGGCTGTGCAGAAGGAAACCAGTTCTCAAGGGTGATAATGAATAGAAAAGAGTTGCAGAAAATGCTGAAGACCGACTCTTATCTCCATTGAGATTTTAAGAATTCTCATCTTTCTTGACATTTGTGGACATTTTTGGCAAATTAGCCTTAATTTTCTTTTGAATAAACATAGTTCAGTGAGCATAGCATAGTGTAGTAGTTGTCCATTTGAGATGCTTTCTTATGCACGACACTAACTGATGTTAGTGAAGCTTTAAAATGGAGGATTGATTAAATGAAGCACATCATCTGATAAAACTGAAACTGAAAGTAAAGCTTAGAAAAGGCAAGCAAATAGATGAAAGAGAGGATGGGCCTCTTATGATCCATTTTTCTTAATTTGAAGTATAGGTTTTCAAAAGATGTGCTTGATTTTGATTCAATAAATCTGCATTAGTTGACCATTTACTTCTTTGGAGTTTCTGGTGGGTTAGAGTTGGGCAAATTACCTCGAAATATTTAAAGATGGCCTCTGTAATTTATACCAAAATAAGATTTTGTTTTTTTATTTAACTTTTACTGCATGGAACTTGCTATTGCAACAATATCGATGATATCTGTGTGGAGTCTGCAAAACACATACTCAACTTTCTTTAAGCACTATTTTATGCTATTTTTGCCTCTTTTCGTAGTTCCATTTCAAATTTTAATCTTCTTAAGATTGGAGCTTCAAATATTTATTTTCAGTCATTGCCAGAATTTCAATTATCATCAGCATTGGAGTTTTCTTCCAAACTTGCATAGGACTGATAACTCTGGTTGATAATTGTTGTTTAACACATGATGTTAGAATTACAATTAATTTGGGTTCTTTGGGTGGCTTCAAGGGGATAAATTAATGGCTCTTGAAGTTTACCTGATAGAATATTTGAGAACAGAGGTCTTCTACTTCATTGAAGCAAAATTTCAAATTCCAGCATTGTTAAAACAGGCAATGCATTTCTTACTGCCTATATTATAATCTTCTTTCATGTATATGCATGTGTAAAGTATATGCCAGCTTAATCTCTCTCCCCCCCTTCTCTCTCTTTCTTTCATACACACATGCATATGCTCACATTCATGCATATGCATGTACACATCCACATAGATAGTTATTTACATGTTGCATGGTATGCTTGTCTGCCAATTGAATGTTTCCTATCAAGGGTATATTTCTTACACCCTGTATAGTTTTATATCTAAGAAACTGTCTTACACTTACTTGTGGTGAATTATAAGACACGAGAAGCCACATACACCTATTTCTTTGGTTTCTACTAACCTTGATAATGTTTTTATGTGCTTGGTTATGGTTGAGAATTTGCTTTTAGCTTCATCATTAACTAGTTTCTTGCCTAATATTTTATTGGAATTAGTAAGTCCAGATTTCTGTTGCTTTATGTTCTTAAATCTCTCCTATATGTTTGCAGTCAGAGAGCTTCTAGAACTACCCTTTTTGATGATGTTGAAGGAGGTGGTCTTGGGGCCTCTAACTCTCGATATATCGGTGATACTGATGAGCGAGACAATGACCGAGCCATTGACACCTTACATGAAAGAGTGAACTTCTTGAAAAGAGTAAAGTTCATTGACCAGGATTTACTGTGCAGTGTCTTGTTTGCCAGTTGCTTTTTGGCAGAATTATCATAGCCTATGCTTCGTCTTAAAGTAGGAGTGTGTTTTCTATTGCGACAATGACTCTTTGCTACTGGAATCAGTTTTAGCAATCTGATGTACACAATTGGAAGATAAATTTTTGCCATTTATTGTCCTTAGTAAATGTTGTATCTTGTGCTTGAGTTGTGCAATTCTGCATTATTTTTTTAAAAGGTTCTAAGCTTCTTTTTATGATTAGAATAGGAAGTCATCTGCTAGTCCTTTTCTTACATCTACTTTATGGCTTTCCCTCTAATTATTCTTCAGTATAGTATAAAGATGTAAATTCAAGTTGTATTATGCTTACTTTTTCGTACATTAAACTGCATAAGAATGCAAAAACCAACTGGTGTTGATGTAATCAAGGAGAACAAATTGCAATAATGGCCTCATACTGTTATCTGATTCTTGCATTTGATCTTTGGTGCTTGGGAGTTTTGATTATATTTCATGTTTAACAATTGTTTCAATCTGATGCTTATATTTACTAGTCTAAGTTTTGACAGCTTACTAGTGATGTACATGAGGAAGTGCAAAATCAAAATAGTATATTGGATAGAATGGTTAGTAAACTGCAGCAGTGATTCCTTGCTTTACAAAATAACTATTGGTTTAGTAATGCCATTTTTTGCTTTTATTCATCATTAGGGAAATGACATGGATTCATCAAGATGGATCTTGTCAGGAACCTTAGATCGGTTCAAGATGGTAATTACATTAATCTGCTTGTTAACAGTTTGTGTCATTACGTGTTTTTTCAATTAACAATTGCGAGTTTGATGAATGATTTACTGTTTTAGATGTTTGAGAAGCAATGAAATTGGAAAATGGGAAAACTTAGTGGATAGAACTAGTAAATTTGTTCCAAAGTATTTTAGAGAGAATTCATACTTAGTGGTTAATAGCTGTTCAATTTCATTGATATATTAGTTTCTAAAAGATTTTCTCTTTTTTCTGATCTGTGGTGGATTATGAAAAACTCTCCAAGTCTAATAGCAATTGCAGTTTGCTAAGAAAATTAAACGGGTTGTACATGTGTATTTGGTTCCTTTAATCTGCATCTCACATTTGTCATGATAACGTTTGTTTCATACAACCAAGAATTTCTTGTTCCTAAATCAGTTTGTATAAGGATTTCCCCCTCTTCTGCATATCATTCAGGATTGTCGATACTCGATTAGAAGAAAAGATTACTGCTACTCACTAATATGTCAACATTAAAATGTGTGAAATTACGACTTCGACTAACATCCCTCATTCTACAGATATGAAATGGAATAGAAATGAGTTAAGGAATTTAATAATTCCTTTACTATATGGTTAGCTATATTATTTTAGTCGAATACCCACTATATCTTTTTTTTTTCTCTTTTTTTAACTTATATGAATGGATCCCCGTGAGTGATGAGTTATCATTCCTCGTGAGTGATGGGTGATCATTCCCCATGAGTAATGGGTGATTACCCCTATTGAACAATTGTTGTGATAGTTAATGTTTTTTATTTTATTTTTTAATGTTGTTGATTTTGTGGTGGCTTTGTGCCTAGAAACGTCCAGTATATAGGGGAAACTCTGTCGAATTTTTTTCTTTTTTTTTTGGTCATCTTGATACTCCAAATAAGTTGACACATAGATTTAAGAAGTATTGGTGCAAAAGGCTGTTGACACATAGATTCAAGAAGTGTTGAAGACAAATGAGCGGTTGACAGCGGAGGTTTCTTTGCTAACACAGAAGGTTAAGGACCTAAGTGGATCAAATCAACCAGAAAATTAATATTCTTTCACTATATTTTTTAATTGTATTAATAATCCTTCACTGTTGTTAAACCATGGACCTACAGTTCATCTCATTTTCATATTATGATAATCTTTTATGTTTAATTAAAGATGATGTTTGGTTAGGATTTGTGATATTTTGTGAGGGAATTGTATTTGCTCTGAATTTGCGGAAGGATGATACTTATGTTTGTGGAAGGATGATGTTTGTGTTGGATTTGATGATGTTTATGTTGGGTTTGTGGATGTGTTTTGGCTTTATTATTTTATGAATTTGTAAAATGCAGGTGTTTGGTTATATGTTCAGATGAACTAGAATTCTGCCAAATTAAAGAAAAATTATCAACTAAAAAATCAATTGGTAATTGAATAGAATTTAGTTGGTATTTCAATTGGTAATTGAAAATAATTTGGTTGGTAATATATTAAATAATAGTTAGTAATTTTTAAACCAACTATCTACCAACAAACAACTTAGTTGGTAATTTACCAACAAAAAATTACCAACAAATTTTAAATTACTAAAATAGTTAAAAAATTACCAACTAAATATTTAGTTGGTAAAGAAAGAAAACTACCAACGGAAAAAAAAGAATTAGCAACTGAATAACTCGGTTAGCAATTTACCAACAACAAAAAATTACCAACAGATTTTAAATAACTAAAATAGTTGAAAAATTACCAACCAAAAGTCAGTTGGTAATTATCTACACATACATCGGTTGGTAGAAACATGTCTCAGTTGGTAAATTAGTAAATTACAATCTTATATTCAATACAAATTTACCAACAAAAAATTATAAATTTACAAACTACATTTTTGGTTGATAATTACCAACTACAACAATCGGTTGGTAAAATAAATATTTGTTGGTAATTACCAACCGAAATAGTCAACTCAAATGCCAAACTTAATACCAAATTTCCAACCAAAGATTTTACATTACCAATCGAGTTTACCAACCGAAATAGTCAACTTAAATGCCAAACTTAATGCCAAATTTCCAACTGATGATTTTACAGTACCAACCGAAATGCGGTAAGAAATTACCAACCGACTCAAAAAAATTTCGGTTGGAAAATTTACAAGCTAAGGTTTTTGCATGCAAAGCCATTCGGTTGGTAAATCATGATTACCAACCGAATTTAGCTAATTACCAACCGATTTTGTCAGTTGGTAAATCACTTTTTTCTAGTAGTGAATCATTGAATACATAATAATGATTGACTAACTATTCTCTCAATTAATTAATATCTTGGCATCATGAAGGATTAAAGCAGGCCTATTTCGTTTACAATCCATTGAGTCACTATCTTCTTGTTAAATCAGTGAATATATTCTATCTCAACTAATTTACCCAAAAGATGCAATAAAATCAATCCTCACATAAATCCTTATATTCTAGGTGATTTAAAACATGTAATTAGCCAATGACTCTATATTCTAGCAATCATCAACTAATCTTGAATTACTCAAGTTCTTTACTCCTAACCCCTTTCGCAAGCAAGTTAAGAGATAACAAATATAAATTTAATTAAATTAAAACTATTATCAACCTCTTTTGCAAGCAAGTCAACAAGAAGAATCAATTAATCAATTCCTTAATTAATACAAGTAATCAAATACCAAGAATAATAACTAATTGATCAAAGAACTAAAATCAACACAATGTCATGAATCCAAAAATATCCTCCAAAAACAGTTAGAATAATTAAAACTTAAATTGTCAAAAAGTGCCTACAAGAGTCCTTCCCCGTAATTGAAAAAGTTCCCAAAAGAATCCAACTGAAATTGCCAAAATCTAATTGGAAATGAAAATTCGCAGCCTTAAATCGGCACACGGCCAGCGTCGGCCGTGCCTTTGAGTCGGCAGGCCTATGTGCCAGCCCTATTTTCCTAGTGAAGGCCCGGTGCCGGCCATGCTCTGTCACGTCAACTGTTTTTCTTTTTTTCTCCTCCAATTCTGCATAAAAACATCAAAATACCTTTCTAAAGGAAAAACATCAAATATGAAGGAATATGACTAGTTACTCTATAAAATGTATTACAAAAAATCCTCAAATAATTAGAAAAATATGGGTGAATTTAGTCTCTATCACTTTCCATTGTACAGTATATATAGACCATTATAAACCCTAAAAACACATCCTTGGTTGTCTAGCAACCAAGAGATCTCTTAGGGAGCTCAAAAGAATCACCAAGGAAGGGAAGATCATAGAGAAGAAAGGAGATGAAGAAGGAGTTGTTGAAGGAAATCCAAGGACGAAAGAGCCCAATATCTTATCTATGAGTGAAGTGCTTCCTTCTTATTTGTTATATACTTTAATAATGTTGATGTTTATATAACTTTAATTGTATTTGAGGGATGAAACCTAATCTATGTTCTTATATTAAGTTATTATTATGATATATTGAATTCCTATTCTTGTATTTGACTACTTGAGAATTATTATGTTGGAATGATGGTTTGGGCGCTCTTAATGATTTCGAGAGATAGGGTTAGGAGTTGAATACCAAATTAATTAGTCCAATGTTTATTTTCCTTTGGTTGACTCTGGAGAGAGGTTGAAGGATTATAATATGGTAGGAAATGGGTTTTCAATAGTGCCTAGAGATAGGGATATTGGGGTTTCTGAGTACTTTTTAGGTAATGTGTGAGTGTAATACTTTCTTGGGTTAGGTGGATTAAGTAGAGATACCAATTAATTAAGCTCTTCAAAAGGAATATCTTAACTCGAGAGAGAGAGAGTAATCTTTATTCTTGAAAATTCATGCCGGTGCTCGAGTTAGGATTTGATGAACTTAGTGATGTGCTCTTTACTTGACACATTTTGGGGGAATTTTTTCTTGTACATGGGCTTTCCCGTATTCTTGCTCATTGATAGTCCTTGTGATTCTTCTAGCGTGGGTCCAATGTACTCTTTATTGTAATAGTTTAGGTTAGTTTAGTTAGTTTTTTTTTTTTTTTTTTTGCTTTATCTTTATATTCATTTTGGCTAGACAATGAGATGAGAGTAAAGTAGTGGTAATTGCTAAGTTCCCGTAGATTCGATACTTGTTATTCACTATAATATGCGATGGATATACTTGCCCACATGTGTAGTTTTAGTGCTTAGCATTTTAGATTTAAGACTTGATAATTTTTTGCTATTGTTATACTATTTCCAATGCATTTGAAACTGCCCATCAATACCCCTGACCCTACTACACCAAGAATAGAGGCACAACCTATGGGAAATGAAGTGATACAAATCTTATAGAATGTTACCTCAATGCAAAACTCTAAGGATGAAATTGATTGAGTGTTAAAGCGATTTTTGAAATTCCATCCTCCTCGATTTTATGGAAAAGCAGATCATGAACAAGAAGCTGAGTCATGGATTTTTACAAGCTTTGGAATATTTGGAGCAAAGAAGAGTACAATTTACTATTTTTAAACTTTAAGGGCCGGAACGAGATTGGTGGTTAAGGAAGAAGAAGGCGCAAGAGTAAGAGTAGAAGTAATAGGCTTGGAAACAATTCTTGGAGGAATTCAAGAAAGAATTTATCCCTCGCTGGGTGGTTGAAAGAAGAGAAGAAGAGTTTCAAAGTTTTAGGCAAGCCAAAAAAAAAAAAAAAAAACTATTGGACAGTATGTTGTCGAATTTATCCCGCTCTCAAAATATTGTCCTTTATTAGCACAGTCAGAGTCAGACTGCACCTGACGATTCACAAACGGGCTACGAGTTGAGTTGAGGAGAACATTGATTTCGATGGCCCAAAATAGATATAGTACTACTGTAGAAATAGTCTCCCAATTAGAATGGGAAGATTTAGAGCAAATTAGATAGGATCACAAGAGGAAAGCTAACTCAAGCCAGCAATCTAAGGAGAAATTTCCAAGAAAGGAAAGGCCATTTTAATAAAAAAAGAAAGCCAAGCAATGTACTTATTGCCAAAAGAATGGCCACACTTACGAGGAATGCTTAAGGCATGTTATCGTCGTGGACATAATTTAGCTAACTGTCCATATGTTCAGAAACAAGGAAATGTACAACTTGGGAAAGAAATAGGACAACAAAAATAGATGAAGGGCTAAACCAAGTTTACGTAGCTGCCAGAAATAAGTAGAAAACTGTTTATCGACATATGCACAAATTTTGGGGAGGAAATTTCTAAAAAGAGGGAAAAGTGTAACATCCCTCCCTTTTTGTGCATAAATGGTTACTATTTATTACTGAAGCCGTGTATGTAGGGATGCTCAAAACAAGATATGCGCACTTTAACTAGACGAATATTCTGGAGTGATAAAAGTTTTGAGGGACGTCAAAGGAATTTTGGATTGTGAATTAAGGAAAATTGGAAAAGAATTTTGAAATTCTAAAAGACACCTAAGGTTAGTAGAATGCATAGATCGCATTAGTGAAATAAAAAAATAAAATAAAAAAAAAAAAGAGTGCCAAAATGGTCTTTGATACATGGTTACAACGTCAACCCAATCACCGTCGGATTAATGCAAAATATATGTTATTTAGAGCAAAGACATTTATTTATAATGAAACATATATTCTATTAGTTCTAGAAACGAAAAGCATGGCTAGTTGTTGTCCCACCAAAACTGTGATTGAAGATAGGTTATGACGTTCTTGTCGACTTGGAAGGCTTTGGTAAGAACATCAGCAGAGATTGGAGGATCTGAACCAAACACAGCATTCGCAATGGTAATGACTCCTGGATTTTGGCTACTCAGACCAGCAAACGCGATAGCTGGAGAATGTTCGGTATTAAATTGAAAATGAATGAGACCCTCAGGAAACACGAAAACATCTCCAGCGTATAAGGTCTTGGTAAAAAGACGATTCTTCTTATTATTCCCGGGATTAGAAGTAACAAAGCCAACATAAAGGGTGCCTTCCAAGACAACGATGACTTCAGTTGCACGCGGGTGCGTATGGGGTGGGTTCAGACCATACGGAGCAAAGTCAATACGAGCCAACGAAATCCCAAAGGTGTTGAGACCTGCTAGTTTATCGACATTAACCGCAGTTACAGCTGATCCAAGAGGGTTTGTCGTGTTTCCGGGCTTATTGAGACCTTGATAGAGGAAATCATCTGCGTTCACCATGTTTGGGTCCTTGCAGAACTTTCCATTGACAAACAGTGCACCTAAAACAGAGGCAAAAGTTCAAATAAGACTCTGCCGATTGAGCAAAGTTGTTAAAAGTCATCTAAAAAACAGAAACAATGGCGTCCTTACCTTCAGCTTTGGGATCATTTATCGCAACACAAAAGTCTTGAAGAGGGCTGGGGTCATGGGCATAAGCTGATGAAGAAACTAAAGCAACAAGGATAATTGTTATGAGGAATCGAGGAGCCATTATTCTTGCTATTGCTCTGTCTCTTGGATGACAGACTTGGGTAGGAGAAGATGCCAATTTATAGGTAATCTTTCTTGGAATAAGTCTTCGATTTTTATATGATTGACATAGAAACAATCCAAGTTTAGCATTTTCGGGCAAAGGATGAAAGTTTCTTCAACAACTCCACGAAGACTAATTTTTAACATACCTGCTCTTAAGAAAATTGTGAAGAATTAAATTATATACTTACTCTTCGTGGATCACTAAACTACTACCATAGAAAAATAAATCTTTTTCTTAATCGTTCTCTTAAATAGCTTTAGCTTAGTAAAAAGTTGGCAAAAAGCAAATTGGCCACTTGAGGATGTAAATGAAAAAGCAAATTCATCCTAATTTAAAATTATTTTAATTTGAAATAATTCTAATTTAATTAATTTTTATTTTAAAAAATTATCATATACTTATAACACATTATATTTTTTTTCTTTAACTCCACTTAAAATCTATCTTAATCTTACATATTTGCTAATCTTTATTGTATATAGGAACCAGTAATTTTTCTAGCCTTATTCATAAGAAAGACCTGATCAATATGGATAGCCTTCGCTGATGAATGATGAAAGACCTGATCAAACAAGACAATGAACACATTCATGCATGAGGTGACGTAAACAGTAAGTATTTGGTCAACAGATAATAAGAAATTTTCAATTGTGTAATTTGTCTTGGCCAAATACATTTGAAAATAGTATAAAAGTAGATTAAGAAGGGGAAATAATTGATAAACATGCATGTCATATCATTGGAGGAAAATAAAATCATAAATTCGTTTACTGAAATTACTAATGGCCCCAAAATACTGCATCGCAGCAGCCCACTGCAAAGATTGCAAAAACTCGTGCCACTCCAGTCTTCAACTACACCAACCTCTTTCTTATTGCAGTATATATTGTGCCACAAAACTAAACGGGTTTTTCTTATATGGTGCACATTAATTTGGACTAAATGGGGACTCAAATGGTTCCAAAAGCTAATACCGCCAACAACTTGGTAATACCAATAATATTTTCCCAATGGAGACTTTTTTGCATTTTTTTTTTTAGTAAATGCAAATAAAATCTTAGGTCTTGTTTTGATTATTTAATTAAATATTTAAAATTAATTAATCAATTACTTATTTTTAAAAAATTTACTTAATAACAAATAATATTAAATATTTAATTCATTTTGTGTTTGTGTTTTTATTTTTCTGCGAGAGATATTTGGAGATAGATTAGTTAGAGAAGCAAGAAGGGTTATTAAAATAAAATTTAAACACAGAAAGGGGGGCTAAAGGACGAAATTTTCTTCAACAACTACGTGAAGACTAATTGTGAATAGCTTACACCAGCAGCAGGATTTTTTTATTTCCAACAGTGATGCTACTTAATGTTGTCGAGTGTTCTTTGCACTGCGTTGTCAATAAAAGATTAGCACCACGTTTTTCGATGAGTGGCCTGATCAAAGAAGAAAAGAACACCTTACCATTATTGCGTCTCTGGTCTTGACTCTGACCAATTATGAATTCCACTAATAAGAGCTCTATAAATAGAGTTCTTCCCAAACTTGAAATATATCATTTTGTGAAAGAATTATTAAAGAAAATTGTGAGAGAAAAGAAAGAGAGAAGTTTGAAGAAAGTTTTGTGCAAATAATAGTTAGAGATTTCTTATTGTGTAGATTTTATTCTAACACTACCAAAATTTCATAACACGTTATCAGCACAAGTCTCTGCCGTTACAAAAGCCAGAAGACTAAAGCACGAGTCTCTACCGTTACACAAGTCAGAAGACAAGTACGCATTTATTAATCTTTATGGCTAACCTTACTAAATTCGAATTTGTACCCCTTGATATTTCTAGAAAGAATTATATGTCATGGGTTCTCGATGCAGAAATATATCTAAATGTTGAAGGCCTTAGTGAAACTATTCAGGAAAAGAATAGTACATCTGCACAACAAAAGGCCAAAGCTTTGACTTTTATCCGTCGTCATATCGACGAAAATTTGAAAATGCAATATCTTACCGAAAAAGATCCATATATCTGTGGGTAAATTTAAAAGAAAGATTTGACCACCTGAAGATGGTCGTACTACCCACTGCATGGTATGAATGGTTGCACCTGAGGTTGCAAGATTTTAAAACCATGAATGAATATAGCTCCGCTATGTATAAAATTACATCTCAGTTAAAATTATGCAGAAAAAAAGTTACTGATGAAGATATGTGGCAGAAGACATTCTCTACTTTTCATGCCTCGAATATTGTCCTGCAACAACAATATCGAGAAAAAGGGCATACAAAATTTACAGATTTAATTACTGCCCTCCTCATTGTAGAGAAAAATAATGAGATATTATTGAAAAATCATGAAGCCAGACCAACTGGCTCAACATCACTCCCAGAAGTGAATATTATTGGCCCCAGTAGGAGCCATCGTAATAGTCGTAGTCGTGACTGTGGCCGTGGTCGTGGTTATGGTCGTGGACATGCTCGATATTTCTCTTATCACAATAATAATCAATTTGTGAGAAATACTGGCCACCTGAAGTGGAACAGAAAAGATAATAAGGAAAAAGAAAAATAAATGGAAGAAAATGATGATGATAAGTGTTATAGATGTAGCATGAAAGGTCATTGGTCATGTGACTGTCGTACGGCCAAGTATTTAGTGGAATTATATCAAGTTTCACTGAAAAAGAAAAAAAAATGTTGAAACAATTTTTATCTTTAGAACTAAGAGGTCGGCCACGCTTTTGGCGTGCTTTTGACTCAACAGTTATAGGTATAATCTTTTATTCTACTATAACTTCAATTTGAATAGGACTATTTATAGTTGAAATATGCGATTTTATAACTCTTCTGGAGTCAACAAAAGCGTCTGGTATTTGATTTGCAATACTTTGCAAATGAATTATCTTTTGAACTTCAAGTTCACATGTGCTTGTGTGCGGATCAAGATAATATAATGATATTGTCCAAGCAAGATCTTTCTTATACTGTTTATGTTCTCCCCCTAATTTAGAGAATAATGATTCATCAAAATGACAATTAGCAAATCTTACTATGAATATATCTCCTGTCAGAGGTTCAACATACCTGATAATAGAGGGTGATCATATTGAAGAGAAGAATGAGAAAGACAAAGAGAGAACTAATGACAAAGAACTAGAAGTTGATGAAAGTAGCACTGAAATTTCTATCAATTATACCACTTCAGGTAGAAATTGGAATCAGATAGAAACAATTATTGATAATATGTTTGCATACAATATATCTCTTAATGTTACACAAGATAATGATGATCCTGAACCAATATCAGTTGATGAATGTCGGTATAGTTGGCTACAATGGAAAGATGCGATTCAATTGGAGTTAAATGCACTGACAAAACGTGAAGTTTTCGGACTTGCAGTCCGAACACTGGAAGGTGTAAAACCTGTTGGCTGCAAATGGATATTTGTGCGAAAGTGCAATGAAAATAATAAAATCATATGATATAAAGCACAGTTAGTAACTTAAGGTTTTTCACAAAAACTAGGTATTGATTATGATGAAACTTATTCTTTTATTGTTGACGCTATTACACTTTGATATCTTATCAGTTTGGTAGTACATGAAAGATAGATATGTGCCTATTAGATGTTGTCACTGCTTACTTGTATAGAAATTTAGAAAATGATGTTTATATGAAAATCCCTTAAGGATATCGCATGCCTGAAGCATATAAACATTATCCTCATGAAAATTACTCTATCAAGTTGTAGAAATCATTATATGGCCTGAAGCAATTTGGGTGCATGTGGCTCAATCGTCTTAGTGAATATTTATTGAAAGCGGGATTTAACAATGACCAGGTATGTCCATGTATTTTTATTAAGAAATGTGGTTCTAAATTTGTGATATTAGCTATATATGTTGATGATATTAATCTTATTGGAACTCATGAAGAGCTCCAAGAAACAATTGATTATTTAAAAAGAGAATTCGAAATCAAGGATTTTAGTAAAACTAAATTTTGCCTTGGTTTACAACTTGAATGTCTGGAAAGTGGAACATTTATTCATCAATCAACATATACAACAAAAGTTCTAAAAAGATTTTACATGAAAAAAGCACATCCATTGAGTATTCCAATGATCGTCCGGTCATTAGATGTGAATAAAGATCATTTCCGACTTTAAGAAGATGATGAAGAACTCCTTGATCCTGAAGTACCATATCTCAATGCAATTGGTGCATTGATGTATCTTGCTAATAGTACACAACCTGATATTACCTTTGCTGTCAATTTATTAGCAAGATTTAATTCTTCACCAACACGACGACATTGGAATGGAATTAAACAAGTCATTCGATATCTCCAAGGTACAATTGATCTCGAATTATTTTATTCAAATAAAACCAGCCCAACATTGATAGGTTATGCAAATGCTGGCTATTTATCTAATCCGTATAAAGCACGTTCTCAAACGGGCTATCTATTTATATGTGGAAATACTGCTATATCATGTCGTTCTACAAAACAATCTATAACAGCTACTTCTTCAAATTATGCTAAAATTATAGCCATTCATGAAGCAAGTCGAGAATGTGTATGGTTAAGATCAGTGATTCATTATATCCGAGAAATTTATGGATTATCATCGATAAGAGATATTTTAACTCATCTTTATGAAGAAAATGTAGCTTACATAGATTAATTACGAGGAGGATATATTAAAGGAGATCGGACAAAACATATTTCACCAAAATTTGTTTTTACTCATGAACTCCAGAAGAAAGGTGAAATTGATGCGCTACAAATTAGTTCATGTGACAACCTCGCAGATATTTTCACGAAGACTTTACCGACTACAACATTTGAGAAGTTAAGATATAAAATTGGTATGCGTCGATTAAAAGATTTAAATGAATTATCTCATCAGGGGGAGTAATAAACAGACATATAGAATAGTGTACTCTTTTTCTTTTACTAGATTTTTTTTTCCCATTGAGTTTTAATCTAGTAAGGTTTTAATGAGGCATATTCTTTATGTAATGGACATCCAAGGGGGAGTGCTGTGAATATGTTAAAAATTAGTAGAAGCTCTGAAGATAAAATTGCAAGCCAAACATAGCCCAAAAACCAGCCACGTGAACAACAAAAACGCAGCACACCTGCATGAAGAAGAAAAAGGGGGAGAAAAAAAAATATTTTCTTTTACCTCTTCTTGTTGATCTCACACTCGGCTGAACTGGAATATATGGAACTGGGGTAGGCGCGCTTGTAGAAGCCTCTGGTGCAATCCCTGCAAGCCTTCTACTTCGTCTTTGCATGTAGATGAACGCCTAACTTTCGATCTTCCAGTATATGGCCTGCCTAATCTCGTTTGGTGAACAACTTAGGGGCTAAAGAATATTTTCTGGAGAGGGAGGAAAAAACGTCTGGTATTTTTTACAGAGAGGAAGCCCCGGGGAAAAAAAATACCGTACATTCCTTATCTCCTGTTTAACCTAAATAAAACCCTAGGTTAAACTGGATTGGGTCATTGAACTCTTAGTTTAACCTTTTGGGCTTAATTAATTATTCAAACTAAAACCAAATAATTGGCCCAATTAATAAATAATTAATTTTTCCAGCCCAAATAAACTAGTCCAATTAATTAAGCCTATATTAGTTTAGTCCCAGGTTAATCTTTAATTATTCAAACTGGGCCAAAGCCCTGAATAATTAATTAACCCACCAAACTAATTTAATTAATTCTCTCTCTCCATGGACCTTTATTTTATTCTAACACAATAATTAAATCAGGCTACTTAAATAAAATAAATTCCATTTAAATTAAGATCAATTCTTTAGCCCATATTTAATTAGGACTCACGGTCTATACTGGGACCAAAAGATACACCGCCTTGGCTACTAAAATGACCAAAATACCCTTGCCATAAAAATAGCTGTATTTTGCATTTTAAATATTTCCTAATATCACCATAAGGAAATATTGACCCCAAGGACAATGCTGCGTTAGCAAAGTTTCCGACCTACAGGTGAAATGACTAAAATACCCCTCTACACATCGCCGTACATTTAGAGAGGAAGAAGTGTACTAACACCCCTCTAAATGACATCTACCATCCTTAGGCTTCTAGTCCAATGATCCACGACTTCCTGGAGTGTTTCCGCTTTCCAAGGGAGCTACCCTAAAGCAAACATCCAAGTCATGTTTCCCAGGGCCCTAGATAATTTAGACCTTCGGACAACCACAAGGGGCGATATAGTGCAGAAACTATCTTGTATAAGTCTGTCTTAACTAACTAGTCACACATACCCAACATGCAAGTATATTGGCCCTATTATAGAACCTCAACTACAGCAAATCAAAGTATGTGCTTCCAGCTTCGCTAGACCACCAACTCATACTCAAGTCGTAGAGTACTAGTCCACGCTGTAGCGGTTGTAGTCTAGGTTTCTACCATATAGTACTTTGAGAAACCACTACTACAGGTCCTGTTCTACGTATTCGAAATACGCGTATGTCATGAAGTGGGTGGACTACCCACTGGCTAAAGGTAAGTCATTCCCCATTTGGAATTCATAACATAATAACCTAAACATGATGAGGTTCCTAGTCTCATCAATAGGTTAAGAACAAATGTTTATGTGTTAAATAACCTGTGATCCATACCTTACTGTGAAAGACCACCATTCACATGGATCACTTATTTAAACACAATGGGTATGTTCCAAACGAAAATCGTGCACAAACAAAAAGTAAATTCACAAACAATTTCTGAAAATAAATTCTTTTATTAAATAATTCGATTTTACATCAGAAACCTAGTCTAAGAGGGCATACAATCCAACAATCTCCCACTTGTACTCTAAGACTAGGTAAGTCCATAGGTGCCCACCCCTATGGCGTCTAAGTGTCTCTTGAAGACTCTCTCAGCCAAAGGCTTGGTGAATGGGTCTGCTAGATTGTTTTTTGAGGTAATATGCTCCACCACGACTTCCCGTCTCTGGATGAAATCCCGGATCAGGTGGTACTTCCTCTCGATGTGTTTCCCCTTCTTGTGGTTCCGAGGCTCCTTAGATTGCGACACTGCTCCAGTGTTGTCGCAATACATCACAACCGGCCTGTCCATATGTGGTACGATTCAAAGTTCGAAAGAAACTTCCGGAGCCAGACTCGCTTCCTTGGACGCTTCGAAGCTGCCACATACTCAGCTTCCATGGTTGAGTCAGCAATACAAGATTGCTTGATACTCCTCCATGAAATTGCTCCTCCAGACAAGGTGAAGACATATCCACTAGTGGATTTTCTCTCATCCTTATCCGCCTGGAAGTCTGAGTCTGTGTATCCTGCAGGAACCAAATCATCAGCCTTGTAAACCAGCATATAATCTCTCGTTCCCTTGAGGTACTTGAGAATATGCTTTACAGCTTACCAATGAACCTCCCCTGGGTTTGACGGATATCTGCTAACTAAGCCCACGGCAAAGCAGATATCTGGCCTAGTACACCGCATGGCGTACATGAGACTTCCCACCGCCGAAGCGTAGGGAATCCTACTCATTCTGTCCTTTTCTTCTTGAGACTTAGGACAGTCCTTCGAAGAAAATGACAACCCATGTCTGCAAGGGATTAGAGCTCCATTGCATGAGTCTATGCTTGTACTTGGCCGACATCTTGTCAATGTATGTCGCTTGGGATAATCCTAACATTCTCTGCTTCCTATTTCTAAGAAGCCTAATCCCGAGAATGTAGTCGGCTTCTCCCAAGTCCTTCATCTCGAATTGACTAGACAGCCAAACCTTTGTAGATGACAATGTCCCTACATCATTTCCAATGAGTAGAATGTCATCCACATACAGGACAAGAAAAACCACATTGATGCCTTCAAGTTTCCTGTACACGCATGGTTCATCTTCGTTTTGAATAAAACCATAAGACTTTACAGTCTCATCAAAACGAATGTTCCATGCTCTTGATGCCTGCTTAAGTCCATAAATGGACTTCTTAAGCTTGCAAACCATGTGTTCCTGGCCTTCAGCAATGAAGCCTTCCGGTTGGGACATATAGATGTCTTCGCTAAGATGGCCATTTAAGAATGCCGTCTTGACATCCATTTGCCATATCTCGTAGTCATAGTGACAGGCGATGGCAAGGAGGATGCGAATGGATTTAAGCATGGCTACCGGGGAAAAGGTTTCCTCATAGTCGATACCCTCTTTCTGAGTATACCCTTTCGCCACAAGCCTAGCTTTGAAGGTTTCCACCTTCCCATCCGCTCCTCTCTTCCTCTTGTATACCCACTTGCACCCAATGGGTTTTATCCCTTCAGGTGAAGCTACAAGATCCCAAACCTGATTGAGGTACATAGACTCAATCTCGGCTTTCATTGCTTCATGCCACAGATTTGCATCGGCATCAGCAATAGCCTCCTCGTACCTAGCGGGGTCTTGTTCCTGATGGTCGAAAACCAGCTCAAAGGCTTCTCCAGTCCATCTATTCGGAACCCTAGACACTCTCCCACTACGACGAGGCTCCATTTGTACAGGTTCTTAAGGCTGTGCCTCTTCTTGTTCCAAAATCGGGTCAGTAGAAGTCGATTCCATAGATAACTTCTCCTGCAGTTCCAACCTCGTTGAACCTTTAGTGGAAGTACTTTGATCATCTTCCAAGTATCTAGCATTGGTACTGACTAGTACCTTCTACTCCTAAGGATGATAAAAGTAGCCTCCTTTTGTCCCTTTTGGATACCCAACAAAATAGCATAATTCTGATCTTGGTTCCAACTTGTCTCCCTTAATCAGTACATAAGCTGGACACCCCCAAATCCTGAGATGATTCAGACTTGGCTTACACCCAGTCCACATCTCATAGGGAGTCCTAGGTACTGACTTGGAAGGCACCAAGTTCAGAATATATGCCGCTGTTTCCAGGGTATATCCCCAAAAGGACACTGGAAGAGTAGCATGAGACATCATGCTTCGGACCATTTCCATCAACGTCCTGTTCCTTCTCTCAGCTACTCCGTTCTGCTGGGGGGTTCCCGACGCAGAGAGCTGGGATACTATCCCATGATGTACCATGTAGTCCTTGAATTCACCTAGGAGGTACTCTCCACCATGATCCGATCGTAAGGTTTTGATTAATTTACCTGTCCGACGCTCCACTTCAGCCTTAAACTATTTGAACTTGTCAAAAGAGTCAGACTTGCATCTCATCAGGTAAATGTAACCATACCTCGTACAATCATCCATGAACATGATGAAGTACTCAAAACCTCCCCTGGCTGGTGTAGACAATGGACCACACACATCAGTGTGAACAAGACTCAACACCTCCTTGGCTCTATCCGCCTTTTGTGTAAAAGACCTTTTGGTCATTTTTCCCATCAGGCAAGATTCACACTGAGGCCAACTTTCCAATCTCAATGAGCCCAAAGGCCCATCATGGATTAGCCTCTGAATCCTGGTTGAGTTAATATGACCCAACCTCAGATGCCAAATGTATGAATCATTGATATTGGTCTTTCTCTTCTTAGTTAAAGGTTCAGACAGAGCGTTATTTGATTGGTTATTAATAGGGTTTAAAAAGAAGAAATTTCCATACATGTGCCCAGTACATAAAATTTCTCCATCTCTACTGATAGAAATACCAGAATGGAAAGATACAGAATATCCTTGATTAATAAGTTTTGCAACTGAAATCAAATTCTGACGAAAACCAGGTACATATAAAATGTCTTTTAAAACCACTATCTTATTACAATCAAAATTAAGATCCAGCTCTCCCACTACAAGGGCCCAGACTTGTGCTCCATTACCCACTCGAAGCCCATGTTCGCCCTTCTTGAGTCTTCTTATCTTCCTAAACCCTTGGAAGGAGTTACAGATATGATCAGTGGCTCCTGAATCAACAATCCAAGTGGAAGTTGATCCTACCATTGATATGGACTCTAGATAGTAAACATTACCTGTGGGGTTTTTCTTGGCTCGAAGATCCGGACACTCCTTTTCCAGTGTCCCTTCTTTCCACACTTGAAGCACTTGCCCTTTGGTTTGTCCTTGGGCTGGTTCTTGGGTCGAGCTGCTCGCATTCCCCTTCTTCCTCTTGAACTTTCCGGGCTTAGGCCCAGTTCTTGAAGAAGAGGCCTTAGCAATCATGGCCTTAGGCTGCGGCTTCATGACCTTCTCCGCCATCCGGAGCTCCTTCATCGGTTCGATCAAACTCATGTTCAACTTGTTCATGTTATAGTTTAACTTGAACTGAGTGAAAGAGCCCGGTAGAGATTCGAGAACCATGTCCACTTGGCTCTCGGGGTCAATGACAGCCCCTAAGATTTCTGCCTCCTCGAAAGTAGCAATCATCTTGAGCATATGCTCTCGGACTGATGCTCCCTCAGCCATCTTAGTGTTTACAATTGTTCGAAGAGCCTCTCGCCTTGCGGGCCGGCTCTTGTCCGCGAACATAGTTGCCAACGATTGACTTATGTCATATGCGAAGCCATGTGCTCGTGTTTTGATCGGAGCACATTAGACATGGAAGCTAACATATAGCAACGTGCCATTTCGTCGACTTTCTTCCATGCCTTTTTAGCCTCTCGCTCTTCGGCGGTGGAACTTTCCCCGATAACGGGGCGAGGTTTCGTAAAGGACATACTTATACTCCTCAGTTTGTGAGTATTATGTCCGGGTTCCTTTTCCGATCCACATAGTTTGGACCCGTTAACTTATTCTCCACGAGAATAACGGCCAATGGACTAAAAGAACCTCCCACCATTTACGAAAATCGAAAATAAAAGAAAGAAATTAGTTTGTGAAAACAAAATGAAATTTGTGCACTGAAAATAATTTGGCTCTTAGGAAAAGCGACATAGCTTCTTGGGAAGATTAACGGTTTCCTAAGCTAAGTGTATTAACCACCACAAATTAATTTCCCTTCTAGGTAATGGTCTAGAGAATAACTCCATCGTGGGATGGTCGTTTCCTCTCATTTCCTATGGACATACCTCACACTATAACCTCCAACGTGGGCTAGCCGATCATAGTACGTGCCCCGGGTTATTAATTACATCCTTCCATTAGATCTAGATCCTTGTGGTATCCCCATCCTATACGGGTTCACTCCCAGGGTGACGCGAGGGGATCCACGATCTCTAATGAGGACCGTGATGGAAGCCGTGGGGCCGTTGGAACCCCTCTCCCACTTAGTCTTTTAAAATTAAGGTTTTCTGGAAAATATCCTTTTGAAATTTCCATTAAGTTTTTCTTAACTCAAAAATAAAATATCTAAGTCCAATAAAATCTCTATGTCAAGGCTTATATCCTTTGAGAGATTTTCTCCATGGACTAATTTTATATAAGTTAAAACTTAATGATTTCAAAAATTTCCAATTAAAACTTTCTAGAGACTTTGGTCTCAAGTTTATTTGACAAAATCATTTTTCTAGTCCAAAACAAAACAAAATGGCTCTCCATTTTAATTTACAAAAATATCTAAATCCAATATATTTTCTATGTCAAGGATTTAATCCTTTGAGAAAATATTTAAGGATTAATTTTTGTACCAATTAAAATAACCATTTAGTTTTTAAAGAAAAATATTTTTCCTTGCCAAAACAAAAGGTTCCCAAAGACTTTGGTCTTTGAGGAAAACACACATAGGTACATAAAAAAAAATAGCATGCTATAAAACAATAAACGTTTTCATGCTTTTCTATTTTTTTTTAAACCTAAGTGCCCAAATAATAGAATTAAACACATTAATTAATTAATTAATGATCTTGTTTAATCCTAAAATCCCTTACTAATATTTTTCAGGCAAATATATTCCAAGAATATAAATATTGCAAAAATATTAACTTCGCCTGGTATGGACCCCAAAACAAAAAAGAAAATGCAAGAAAATTACAAGGGGGAAAAAAAAAATTTCCCATTGTTTCACTGCACCCGCCGCACAGGAACAAAACAATTCTGGTCATCGGTCCACAACACCCGCCGCACCGGAACAACCGCATCATGGACCATCCAAGCCCGCGACCCGCCCCGGTGCTGACCCGCATGTTGTCCCGCGAGAAGACTTCCGGATTTCGCGAATTGAATTGCAAGTTTGCAATTCAATTCCATCCGATGCAGCCGAGCCGGTAAGCCACGAAGCCGAGCAGTCCTCCTTGTTCCGGCATACGTACGCTGGCAGCGGATCGGCTCGGCGAGCCGAGCCGATGAACAGTGCCGTCTGCTTCAATTCTCCAGTGCGATTTTCTTCTGCTGCGTTTTCTTCTAGTTTTTCTTTCTGCGATGGATTTACTTGCTTTTGCCCTCTGATTTCAACCAAAATCAATAAAACCAAAAACCAACAACCGCCTATACCCTTTAATACCATACATTCCTTATCTCCTGTTTAACCTAAATAAAACCCTAGGTTAAACTGGATTGGGTCATTGGACTCTTAGTTTAACCTTTTGGGCTTAATTAATTATTCTAACTAAAACCAAATAATTGGCCCAATTAATAAATAATTAATTTTTCCAGCCCAAATAAACTAGTCCAATTAATTAAGCCTATATTAGTTTAGTCCCAGGTTAATCTTTAATTATTCAAACTGGGCCAAAGCCCTGAATAATTAATTAACCCACCAAACTAATTTAATTAATTCTCTCTCTCCATGGACCTTTATTTTATTCTAACCCAATAATTAAATCAGACTACTTAAATAAAATAAATTCCATTTAAATTAAGATCAATTCTTTAGCCCATATTTAATTAGGACTCACGGTCTATACTGGGACCAAAAGACACACCGCCTTGGCTACTAAAATGACCAAAATACCCTTGCCATAAAAATAGCTGTATTTTGCATTTTAAATATTTCCTAATATCACCATAAGGAAATATTGACCCCAAGGACAATGCTGCGTTAGCAAAGTCTCCGACCTACAGGTGAAATGACTAAAATACCCCTCTACACATCGCCGTACATTTAAAAAAATACCGTACATTCCTTATCTCATGTTTAACCTAAATAAAACCCTAGGTTAAACTGGATTGGGTCATTGGACTCTTAGTTTAACCTTTTGGGCTTAATTAATTATTCTAACTAAAACCAAATAATTGGCCCAATTAATAAATAATTAATTTTTCCAGCCCAAATAAACTAGTCCAATTAATTAAGCCTATATTAGTTTAGTCCCAGGTTAATCTTTAATTATTCAAACTGGGTCAAAGCCCTGAATAATTAATTAACCCACCAAACTAATTTAATTAATTCTCTCTCTCCATGGACCTTTATTTTATTCTAACCCAATAATTAAATCAGGCTACTTAAATAAAATAAATTCCATTTAAATTAAGATCAATTCTTTAGCCCATATTTAATTAGGACTCACGGTCTATACTGGGACCAAAAGACACACCGCCTTGGCAACTAAAATGACCAAAATACCCTTGCCATAAAAATAGCTGTATTTTGCATTTTAAATATTTCCTAATATCACCATAAGGAAATATTGACCCCAAGGACAATGCTGCGTTAGCAAAGTCTCCGACCTACAGGTGAAATGACTAAAATACCCCTCTACACATCGCCGTACATTTAGAGAGGAAGAAGTGTACTAACACCCCTCTAAATGACATCTACCATCCTTAGGCTTCTAGTCCAATGATCCACGACTTCCTGGAGTGTTTCCGCTTTCCAAGGGAGCTACCCTAAAGCAAACATCCAAGTCATGTTTCCCAGGGCCCTAGATAATTTAGACCTTCGGACAACCACAAGGGGCGATATAGTGCAGAAACTATCTTGTATAAGTCTGTCTTAACTAACTAGTCACACATACCCAACATGCAAGTATATTGGCCCTATTATAGAACCTCAACTACAGCAAATCAAAGTATATGCTTCCAGCTTCGCTAGACTACCAACTTATACTCAAGTCGTAGAGTACTAGTCCACGCTGTAGCGGTTGTAGTCTAGGTTTCTACCATATAGTACTTTGAGAAACCACTACTACAGGTCCTGTTCTACGTATTCGAAATACGCTTATGTCATGAAGTGGGTGGACTACCCACTGGCTAAAGGTAAGCCATTCCCCATTTGGAATTCATAACATAATAACCTAAACATGATCAGGTTCCCAGTCTCATCAATAGGTTAAGAACAAATGTTTATGTGTTAAATAACCAGTGATCCATACCTTACTGTGAAAGACCACCATTCACATAGATCACTTATTTAAACACAATGGGTCTGTTCCAAATGAAAATCTTGCACAAACAAAAAGTAAATTCACAAATAATTTCTGAAAATAAATTCTTTTATTAAATAATTCGATTTTACATCAGAAAGCTAGTCTAAGAGGGCATACAATCCAACAAGCTCCACTAATTGTAGATATGGATGTCTACCATTAAGAGTTAGTGGAGACACCACTAATACATATTAGTGGAAGATGATGAATTCCACTAATAAGAGCTCTATAAATAGAGCTCTTTCCATGCTTGAAATATATCATTTTGTGAAAGAATTGTTAGAGAAAATTGTGAGAGAAAAGAAAGAAAGAAGTTTGAAGAAAGTCTTGTGCAAATAATAGTTTGAGATTTCATACTGTGTTGATTTTATTCTAACACTACCAAAATTTCATAAAAATCTTTGTATTATAAAAATTAATTATGCCTTAGATTTCAAGAAATAAAAGAAATTCAGGATAAGGCCTTGAAAGTTTGGTGGAACATTACTAGCAATGGCATGTAGGTTGGCTCGCACGATATCGGGCCATGTGAGCTGGTCTCATCTCTAGGAGGGCAGTTCCAGTCCGAGCCCGAAGACTAGAAATCCTAGGCACGACACGGCCTACCTTTTAGGACCGCAAGGCTCGCGGACCAACTCGTGGGCCTCTCTTTCTCATTTTTTCTCTCTTAATGTGTTTTTATTTTTTTAATAAAAATTAAATAATATGATTATTTAAAATTATAAAAAATTTATCTTGAAATAGTGGGAGATTGGCTTGGACCCATACCGGTTTATTAATTAATAAAATAAAAATTACATGAGAAAGGGACTTAATGGCGAAACCTCTTAAAAATATTATAATGATTCAAATTTAAATATAGATTAAATATTCTAAAATTAAAATTAAAAAATTACATAATGTTTCTTATCGTAATTATTTGAAATACTAACTACTTGTCTCATCCTATTATTCATCTGAGTTATCATCAACAATCCAATAATTGACCATCTAATCCTCGATTGCGAACCAACTGTTGCAAAACATTAACATCTCCGAAGTATGAGAAGTCAATCGGGATTTTCTTTCATCAATTACTTAAGTATTCTCACTAAAGACGCTTTCTGATAGTACTGTGGAGATAGCGGGTGTCAAAAGATCATGTGTCATTTTGGATAAAAATTGGATATTTCTTTACATGATTCTTTCATCAACCACAAACGTCAAAATGCTTGTATCATACCTCCTTTTTTGTACTTAAATTGTTACTACTTTGTATTAAAGCAGTATACATATGGATGCTCAGAATAAGAAATGCTCAGTTTAACTAGACGAATATTCTGGAGTGATAAAAATTTTGAGGCGCATTGGAGGAATTTTTTATCCCGAATTAAGAAAAATTGGGAAAGAAGTTGAAAATTTTGTGAGACACAGTGAAGGACAGTATAATGCATAGATCGCATTGGTGAAGTAAAAAAGTTTACTAATTGGGATGAATAGTGACGTTAACAACGATTAATATTGGAGAAGTATAGTTAACTGTGGTTAAAGTGGAAATGATAAAAAAAAAAAAAAATAGTTTGGAGGATTTATGGATTCTAAAATTAATTGGAGCTTTTTAAGCAAAATTTAAATGAGATAATTGGCTATATAGAAATTGAATGTCTTAATATAATTTGTGCAAGGAAGCTAAGTGGTGTTTGTTGATTGGTTGAACAAAAAGCCACGTGGTTTGAGGAGATTGGTTATATAAGAAGCTAAATTATGTTTGATGATTAGCCACATGAATTACATTGTCTAAAATAATTGGTTGCATGAGTGAGACATCAATTCTATAAAATTCTTCTCATTTCTACAAGATTCTACAAGCTTCCACAAGAAGCTATGATTGCAAGATCTATGTATTACATGAAAAATGTGGAGGGAAATTAATTAAGAAAGGAAGAGAAGTGGCCATAAGAAGGCCACCAAGGCAGCCGGCCAAGGGAGGAATAAAAAAGAGGAAAAATGAAGGGGGGGGGGAAAGAATTATTAGTAGACCATTCTTTAATTCATGGAAACATTTGACTGGGTGCATGGAAGCTAAATGGACTCATTTGATTGGTTGCATAAAAAGTTATGTGGGATTATATAATTGGTGGCAAGGATGTTAAATGGCATTATTTGGTTGGCTATATGATTGGTTCCATGGAATTGTTTGATTGGTTAAGAAGAATTAGGTGGAATTCCAGGAAATTCTAAAGATTTCCATAAATTTTCATTAATTTCTACAAAACTCCATTAGCTTTCCAAGTGTCCAAATACCGTTCATGACCTTTAATTGATCACATACTAATTATACCTATAAATATAGCAAGAAGGGCTGTGGAGGCCATTTTTGGCCACCAAAATTCAACGAGAGAGAGAGAAGTGGGAGAAGAAATGTTGGACAATTTTCACTCTAGAATTCATCCTACACAAGGTAGAGTGCTATCTTCAAGAATTAAAGTTGTTCTATGGGTTATAAGGAGTATTTTGATATGAATTTTGCAAGAGACTAAGAATGAAATAGCTATGCTTATTTTTATTAAGTTGAAGTTATGATGGTGTTTAGCTATAGCTATGTATCAGTTGCCTAGAAGGTTCTTTTGTCAAGATTTTTATGATGTTTGGTGAAGTTTTAGAGAGTTGTGGTGGAGTATTAATGGCTATATTTGTGGATGAAATGAACAAAGAAAGAAAATGAAATCAATTAGTGGTAATCATTGTAAAATCAAGCATTTTTAGTGCTTACTACATGGCTGCTATTTTTCGTTGCTTTATGGGTACCAAATCATATTTCTGGATGACTAAAAATGGACTGATTTTGTGATGATTAAATGAAGGATGAAATAGAAAATTGTGACGGTTGAGTGTTAAAGTGAAGATAGAAGAAATAGAGATAAACATGGGATTTGTTTTGTGAAAAATTAAAGCATTCTTATGCTTTGCTCATGGCTGTGAATTTTGTTATGCTTAAATCATGTCATGTTTGTGTTCTACTTGATTGTAACCTTGCTGCGGTGATGATGTTTTGATAGAGAAATGAATGAATAGATTGATAATTAACTTGTAAGAGAAGAATAAAACAAGGAGAAGTGATGTTTGTTGAGAACACTGCTCGGTTACTGGATTAATAGCAAGCTTTTGCTTGCAGTATCTTTGTGTTGGTGACTGGTATTTGGAAATAAACCATGAAATAAAGACATGGTTTTGTAGCTAATGATCTTAGGAGCATTTTGGCTCAAATGTAAGATTAATTGGATTTACGGATCAACCATTACGATGAAAATACGAAGGCTTGTTGCAAAGTAAAAATGCAGAGTTGTGTGCCGTTATATAGATTATTAGTATATTATTAATTGCCTTAGAAATTAAAGGACAAGCAAGAAGAGTGAGAAACCATGTTTATGACTTGTATACATGTTGGATGAAAGAAGAAGGAAATAGATACACGAAGAAGATAAGATATATGGCTATTTATTTCTAGTGAAAGAAACAAGGAGATTGGAAATTAATAATTCCTTTTTAGTGTATGTGGTTAGCAAGATAGTATTTGTGATTCTATAATTGCTAAGAAACATATGGATTGATCCTTGATGTAAGCGAGTTTTCCTACGGATTTTGTGAGCATTGAGATTAATAGCATTACCGAACAACATTACTCACGGTGAGTCCCTCAATTTCTAAACCCGTCTTAGCTAAGTGTTTTTTTTTTTTTTTTTCTAGCAAAATACTTTCCTAATATAGATAGATGTTTTTTTATATGTCCAAGTGAAAGGAATTTTCATGAATTTGAGAACAACATGAATGTTGTGAGTTCCTTGGTTTTAACTCCCGCTCCAATTATATGTTTTTCTAAAATATTATACTTATGCATTTCCTGAACTTGTGGAACTCTTGACTTGATTTTTGGTAGCGAAATGTTTGCGATACAATTAAATAATTTTCGAATATTGAATTGTGTTATCCTGGTATATTTCAAACAAAGCATTGGTACCTAAAATTCCTCGGCTTTCAAGTACCTTGGAATCACAAAGTGTTTTTTCTGATATGAATAAAAACTTTCCTAATACGGAATTGTGTTTTTCTTATATATTCAAGTAAACGCTTTTTGCTTGAAATTTACGAGCATCAATTGCCAGATTTAAACACAAATCCTTTTCATAAAGATTTATATATCACGAAACCTTTATACATTAAAAATTATGTTTTTGCATGTAGCTCGAGTTTCCTAAATTTTAAAAATATATTTATTTATGAGTTTACAGTTGAACTCGCGTATGGGAAATTTGTACAAAATGCATCGGGTTGTTCAGAAAACATCATATTTGGACAGAAGAATTCTGATGCGGAAAATTTTAATGAATCACGGGTGGCAGAGCCCAGTTTTTCCAAAACTCCAATTCAATTACGAATTTTTACTTCATGTGAAGTACAAGCGCTTCACTTGGTAAAATAGAATGTCGGAAATATGCCCTCTAAGACTAGTTTTCTGATGAAAATATCGAATATGTTAATAAAAGAATTTATTTGTTGGAAATCGTTTGTGAATTTATTTTCTTTATTTGTGTACATTTTTGTTTGGAATAGACCCATTGTGTTTGAATAAGTGATGCATGTGAATGGAGGTCTTTCACAGTAAGGTATGGATCATGGGTTATTTAAACACATAAACAGTTGTTCTTAACCAATTGATGAGAATGGGAGTCTTATCATGTTTAGGTTATTATGTTATGAATTCCAAATGGGGAATGGCTTACCGTTAGCCAGTGAGTAGGCCAGTCCCTTCATGACATAAGCGTATTTCGAATGCGTAGAACAGGACCTGTAGTAGTGGTTTCTAAAAAGTACTATATGGTAGAAACCTAGACTATTACCACTACAGCATGGACTAGTACTCTATGACTTGAGCATGGGTTGGTGGTCTGGCGAAGCTAGAAGAATATTCTTTGATATATTATAGTTAAGGTTCTATCGGAGGGCCAATATACTTGTATGTTGGGTATGTGTGACTAGTTAGTTAAGACAGACTTATACAAGATAGTTTCTATATTATATCGCCCCTTGTGGTTGTCCGAATGATCTAAATATCCAGGGCCCTGGGAAACGTGACTTGAATGTTTGTTTTAGGGTCGCTCCCTTGGAAAGTGGAAACACTCCAGGAAGTCGTGCATCATTGGACTAGAGGCCTAAGGATGGTAGATGTCTTTTAGAGAGGTGTTAGTACACTTGTTCCTCTCTAAATGTACGGCGATGTGTAGAGGGGTATTTTAGTCATTTTCACTTGTAGGTCGAAGACTCTTCTAATGCAATATTGTCCTTGGGGTCAATATTTTCTTATGGTGATATTAGGAAATATTTAAAATGAAAAATACATCTATTTATATAGTAGGGGTATTTTAGTCATTTTAGTAGCCAAGGCGATGTGTCTTTTTAGTCCTCGGAATAGCCCGTAAGTCCTAATTAATTTTTGGATTGAGAAGATGATCTCAGTTGAGAGAGTTTTATTTTATTCGGCAAGTCTAATTTATTATTAGACTAGAATAAAATAAATGGAGAGAAATTTATTATCTGGTTTAATAGGTTAATTAATTATTCAGGACCTGGGTCCAGTTTGAATACTTAGAAAATTAACCGAATCTTAAATTAGAGGAAAATAATTATTACTTAATTATTTATTGGGTTATTTATTTAATTAAATCTCAAGAAATAAATAATTAAAGTTTAATTATTTTTTTGTTCATTTGGGTTCATTAATTATTTATTGGGTTATTTATTTAATCTCAACAAAAATAATTAATGTTTATTATTTTGGATTTTCGGGTCCAAGAAAAATATTAAATATTATTTTGGCCCAATAGCTTGGACCATAGAATTTTTCCGGACACAGTTTAGAAGAGTTTACAGTGAAGTCAAAATTTATTTTGTAAATAATATTCGGGTATTAAATCCCGAAAATATTATTTTTATCAAAATAATTATTTTTGGTTTCATGACTCTTGGCTTTCTGTGTGGAAAAATAAAATAAAAGAAAATAAATAAATAAATAAATAATGTCTCTTAGCTTTCTCTCTCTCTCATGGCTCTTTTCATTCCTGGCTTGGTTTTCTTCACTGGTTTTCTATAACAGAAGAAACCATGCCTGGGAAATGGATGGTTAGTGCTAAGGAAAAAAACTGAGTGTGATCATCTCCTTCTCTTCCAAATTGTGTGCTCACCAACGGAAAATTAGGCTGGGTCATATTCCGTGAACTGGAAAGCAAGCATTCACCGGAGTATTCATATTCACCGGAGGAAGAATTCATGGATGCAGTCCACTGGTGTTCATCCCACGGATGATGAAGAAAGCTGTTTTTTGGCTTCAAACCATTCAACCATGATCTTCAAGTTTTAAAGGCTCCAACAGGTATGTTTTAAGCCCACCATGCTACTCTAATACTCTGATATTATGTTCTTGTTCTCCATTTTCGTCTACTGTGCATGCTCTGTAAATTTTCAAATTCCTTCACAGAAAACCAAGAATACATAGAAATTTGAATTCTCTTCTCTTTTAGGCTATTTCATTCATGATACTTGCAAAAGGCATGTTTCATGCTCTTTTTAACATATTATTGGTTAAAATACTATTACATGACAAGCTTTTCCTGTTACTTGGAAAAATCACTAATTCTTGACAGTTCAACAAGTTACTTGTGAAAATCATGCCATGTGCCATATTTCATGATATTTTACTCATGTTTTGCATTTACTAACATGACAAGTTATGGAAAAAGGGTTTCCATTAATTGGACCCGAATACGTGTATCCTATGATGTTGAGTGCTTGACATGAGCTTTTCTCACTTGATCAATTCTGGGGTTCGTCTTACTCAAAATGGAACGACAGAACATTGGGATTAGCTAACTCTGAAATTCCTGAATGACCAGTACAATTTCACCACAACTCCTGAATTCCTGAATGACTGACACAATTGCGTCATAACTCTTGAATTCTTGAATTCCTGATATATTAACAACTGATTAGGAATTCCCGCATACTTGAATTATCAAGTTTTATACAAGAACTCCTACATTCGTAAAAAATATGTTTTATACACGAATTCCTATATTCTTGCTTTAGCCTATTTTCAAACAAGAACTTATGAATTGACAAGTCGTGGTTCTTGAAATCTTATGTTTTAATTCCCTAGAATTAAAACATGATTACATGAATTCTTAAAATCCTGAACTTGATTTTCTAGCAGTGCCACAAGAATTTTACTACTTGCATTTCTTGATAAATATCAATTCTAGTTATTTGATCGTGCATTTGTCTCTTGAACATGTTAATGTACAATGAACTCAAGCCTATTAGTTCGTCTTCATTATTACTTAATTTAGAAGTTGACCCTTAGATTAGTCCTTAGTTTTACAAGAGCTATTTCTTCAAGAAAAAACACTAGAACACATGGGACTTGCTGTGTATTTAGCACTCACACTTGTTTTATCCTATGTTAAATTTTAAAAGTCGGTCCGTGGAAAAAAAATTCCCAGAGATACCAATTACTATGGAAATGTAACAAATGATGTCATTTGAAGCTTTGGGTTACTGGTGTTTGTTTAGATCTTGATCTCTTATGGCTTTATGTACTAAAAATCTATTGTACAAAATGTAAAGTTTTTAAAATTCCGATATGTTATCAGTTAGATAAGTTATACAGACCCCTTGTCTGGGAAGATTAGATGGGGCAACATCCACAGTGTAAGACCCACTATGATATATTTATAAGGGTGTTACAAATAGTATCCAAGCCTATGTTGAGGAATAGTAGAGACGATAAGGACATCTGATAGGGCCTAGAGCCTATAATTGCAGGATAGGTATCAAGTTGGAAACCCTTGTGGAACTCGATATTGGGATACCTAAAATTGTGGTATTCTGAGTAGGTTATGATCTCTTTTGAGTCCAAAGAAGAGGTAACCGATGTAGTCACAATACCTTTAGATTCCAGCTCCTAAGACTAGTAGAAATCTGGGAAGCCTCGTGTATTTAGTATGATATCCATCTGGGATGTAGTCATAACTATGAGTTAGGGATGTGATATACACCAAACATGAACCACGTGTTACCTTAAATAACTGATTATATGGTACACAGATAGGTACAGTCTTATTGACATGAAGATACCTAGAACTTACTAAAACACTGAAGTTAAACATGCTCAGATGGGAGCGATATTATTATAGGTGACCCCTGGGAAATATTTTTTTGTAAGGAAAATAATTTAAAGGATAGCAGGAGGAGCCATCTCCCTAAGAATATATGTGCAGATGGGTGCTACTGAATATATCACCATAAAATTCTTCTTTAGCTTGCACAATTTTTGCTATATGAATGATTTCCCAGTATTATATTTCTATGATATATAAATATCAATTCAATTGTTTATTGGCATTTAAGGAGGACTTGACATGCCACCAAGACATATAGACTTGGACATGTAGGAGACCAAATAGGAGAAAGTTCAGTTGATACCCCCAACCCTACTATACCAACAATGGAGGCACAAGCTATAGGAAATGAAGTGACACAAATCTTATAGAATATTACCACATTGCTTCAGCACGTAACAGAGACCTCAACTCGAAAAGAACAACACTCTGAGAACAAAATGGATCGAGCGTTAGAGTGATTTTTGAAATTCCATACTTCTCGATTTTATGAAAAAGCAGATCAAGAACAAGAAGATGAGTTATGGATGGAACAAATGGTAGATATTTTTCAAGCTTTGGATTATTCGAAGAGAAGAAGAGTACAATTTGCTACTTTTAAACTTCAAGGGCCTGCACAAGATTGGTGGTAAAAGAAAAAAAGGCACGAAAGCAAGATCATAGGGAATGGATTTGGAAAGAATTCTTGGAGGAATTCAAGAGAGAATTTATCCCTCACTGGGTGGTTGAAAGAAAAGACGAAGAGTTTCAAAATTTTAGGCAAGCAAAAACAACTATTGGACAGTATGCAGCCGAATTTATCTGACTCTCAAAATATTGTCCTTTATTGGTACAGTCAGAGTCAGACCGAACCCGACGATTCACAAAAGTGCTACGACCTGAGTTTAGAAGAATATTGATTTTGATGGCCCCAGATAGATATAGTGCTGCTGTAGAAATAGCTTCCTGATTACAAGGGGAAGATTTAGAGCAAAGTAGACAGGATTGCAAGAGGAAAGGTGAATCAAGTAAGCACTCTAAGGAGAAATTTCCAAGGAAGGAAAGGTCATTTCAAGAAAAGAAGAAAGTGAAGTAATGTATTTATTGCCAAAAGAACGTCTACATTTATGTGGAATAGAGAAAAAGGCTTAAGGCATGTTATTGTTGTGGAAATATGGGATATAATTTAGATAACTGTCCATATGTTCAAAAACAAGGAAATATACCACCTGGGAAAGAAAGACACAAGCCAGGACAATAAAAATAGATTAAGGGCTCAACCAAGTTTACGTAGCAACCAGAAATAAGCAGAAATTTGTTTACAGGCATATGTACAGATTTCGAGGACAAAATTTCTGAAAGGAGAGGAGAGTGTAACATTCCTCCTTTTTTGTACTTAAATAGTTACTACTTTGTATTAAAGAAGCATATGTATGGATGCTCAGAACAAGAAATACTCAGTTTAACTAAATGAATATTAAGAAGTGATAAAAATTTTGATGGGCATTGGAGTAATTTTCGATTGCGAGTTAAGAAAAAATGGGAAAGAATTTGAAAATTATGAGAGACACCGTTAAGGTTGGTATAATGTATAGATTGTATTGGTGAAATAAAAAGTTTTACAAACCAAGATGAATAGTGACACTAACTACGGTTAATTTTGGAGAAATATAGTCAACTGTGGTTAAAGTTAAAATGATAAAAAAAAAAAAAAAGAGTTTGGAGGATTTATGGATTCTAAAATTAATTGAAGCTATTTGAATAAAATTTAAATGAGATGATTCATTATATAGAAATTACATTGCTTAATATCATTGGTGCTAATAAGTGCTCATTATAAGCATATTTTATACATTATTTTTGCCTTAAATTGTTAGGAAATCCTTTATGGATTACTATTTATCCCTATTTTCTTCTCATTTAATGGAGATTGAAAAGAGTTGAAGTTAGAATAGAATTCAGGAAGGAAAGACTAGAAAGAACCAAACTGAAGAATCACGGTGCCGTGTGTATTGTTTTACATGCTGTCGTCGACCATCAAGGTTTAGAAAATGCCAGAACATCTATGGCTATACGGCGTCATTTAGGTTATCTCCCACGGCACCGTGCAACATCACAGAAGACCCTCAGTTTAGCGATTTTTGGGGTTTTTCAATGGGCATCTATAAATACTCGGCTTCTAACCCTAAGAATCAGTCTTTGGCAGCCAAAAACACCAGAGAACTCATAGAGAGCTCAAGAAACACCAGCAGAAGAAGGCTCAAGAAGAATCAAAGGAGAAGAAGAGGGGAGTTGCTTAAGAGGATCTCAAGGAAGAAGAAAGAAGCTAGCTTGTCTATAAGTGCTCTCTTTTCTCTTTCTTGTAATCTATTTTTGGCAATCTTGAAAGTATAGGTTTTAGTTATCTTTGAGGGGCGAACTCTAAGTTTGTGCTATTAGATTGATTTTATTATAGATCTACTGAATTTCTATTCCTTGTATTTGATTACTTGGGATTTATTCTGTTAGATTGATTGATTTTGTCAATTGATTTGTTTGCTTCTATTGAATTTGAGAGTTGGTGTTAGGAGTTAAACTCCCAATTTATTAATTTAATTGTTGTTTTCTTTTAATTTACTCGAGAGAGAGTGTGGGGGATTAGAACTTGGTAATTAGAGTGTTTATAGCATTGCTTAGAGATAGGGATATTGTGGCT
Source organism: Voacanga thouarsii (assembly GCA_026120185.1). Taxonomy (NCBI): domain Eukaryota; kingdom Viridiplantae; phylum Streptophyta; class Magnoliopsida; order Gentianales; family Apocynaceae; genus Voacanga; species Voacanga thouarsii. Next base: position 297,430 of record JANUWF010001752.1, read on the forward strand.
TCTGGATTTTCTTGGGATTTATTGCTCTTAATACTTTCTTAATTAAATTGGTGAGGTAGAGATACCTATTGATTTTCTAGGAATAGCAATTTCATTACTCGAGAGAGAGAGTGATCACATTTGAAATCCCTTCGATGCTTGAATTGGGAATTTATAGGTTTAAGGGCATTTTCCTTACTTGACATAGGTTTGGGGGTGTTCTTCTTTACATGGCTTTTCTCTTTATTCTTATCTTTTGAGGACCCTTGTGACTTTTCTTATGTGAACTTGGTATACTCTCTACTATATGAGTTTTTTAGAGTTTTTTATTGATTTTGTTTCTTTATTTTTTGGCCCAAACAGCGAAATTTGAGTAAATTAAGGGGAATTGCTAAGTTTCTGTGGATATGCTACTTGCTATTCTCTATACTATGCGATGAGTGTACTTGCCCAATTGTATAGTTTTAATGTTTGGCATTTTAATTTTAAACTTAATTGTTTGTAGATTTGTTTATAATATTTCCAACACGAAAAACATACAAGAAGTTTTTTGGTGCCGTTGCCGGAGGTTGGAAATATTGTGAAATGCTCAAGTCTTGTTGGATTAGACATTTTGTATTTGTGAATATTCTCTTGTTTTTGTTTTGGTTTGCCTCTTTACTTTCTTAAGCTTTCGTGTGATTTTTGTAGTTTTTGTAGATATAGAATTATTTTTTCTTTGCTATTAACTTTTTCTTTGTTTTGAGTGTGTTTTGTTTTGAAACTATTGTTATCACGGCTAGTAATTTGAAGGGAAATATGTGGCCCTGGGTAGAAAATCAAGAGGACGATAAGGATGTGAGGTTGGCAAGATTAGAAGCTTGTATTAATGCTCTTAGTGCGAGAAATATTGATTAGAGTGTAATTCTCCCAGAAGATCAAGGCTTGAGTTATGAGTTCTATAGGGAAGAACACTTTGCTAATTACCCTGAATCTAATAGAGCTTCTCTTTTTCAGGACCAAGGGCAAAATAGAGTGTATAGTTTGGAGAGGTGTAGTTATTCTAGTGCCTATTGGAGCAACCAAAACTACTATCTATATGACTCTCCACTTCCACCTTCATAACCTAGGCATTCACTTGAAGAAATAGTGAACAAGTTTTTTGCCAATGCCAATACATCCCTTCAAAGATGGAGCAATCAAAGTGAACAACAATTGAAGACAATTGAGGAGATGTAAGAGAATAATTCTTTCAACGCATTGGTAGACCCTATACAAGGAAAGCCAACTGAAGAAATTATAGAAAAACTGGGTAATGCATACAGGGAGCAAATGACATCGTCAGAAGTGAAGGACACGACACCGTGCGGATATGAAATTTCTGAAACGAAGAAGTTGCCAGAGTATAAACCACATAAACTATATACAAGCAGGCTACAAAAAGAGAAAATTGATGAAATGTAAGACAGGAGAGCCATGGAGCCACATTTGACGAGCTCACATAATGGCCTATACGTGCAAAAAAGAAGAAGAGATTCTACCACATGTGGATAAAGAGAGTGAAAGGATTTAATATTTGTGGGAATGTCTATAAGAAGGAAAACCCTAAGAAGAGAAAAGAGTACGTGAGGAGTAAATGCATAGTGTGATAAGAGATGGACTTCACTCTCATTTATGTTTTTCTAATATCTCTTTCTCACTTGATTTTGTAGGTACTTCTCCACTCATGAAGCAAAATGAAGCCAATGATGACAATAGCCGATTATGCCCTTCATCCCACTCAAAAAGGGGTAACTTGGTAATTGTAAATAATTTATTGCAAAGTAAGTATCTCTTGACTACTTGTTTAAGAGCTACATTACTAGGTTTGGAGTTGGGGAGTCTTGAATATGATGATATCATTGAAGGGTTGATTGATGCTTTAATTAGTGATGCACTCTTTAGCCATTATTTACATTCGACCGTTGAAGAATTAATTTGTGTGTCTAAAGAGATGCAAGGGAATGAGGTTTATGTGCTTAATTTTGTTAAGACCAATAATTTTCATAAACCTTATTTCTCCCAAAAGCCTCCCATATTTCTAAATAATTCATCATCCCTACTTTTTACATTGAGCATGAATTTTCTTTACAAAGCATTGATGAGGAAGCATAATGAATGGAAAGGGTTGTTGTTTAGTTTAGTTTTTCTAGTTCGCAGTCTTTTGGTTTGCTTCATTTTACTCTAGTTTATTTGCTTTCAGCATTTTTATTCTATGTTCTTCATTTTGTAGGATAATAAATTGAGAATAAAACTTCATTAATTTGGGGAGTATTGCTTACACTTTCTTCCTTATTATTTTTTGTCCCTCTGGAAATACTTTCATTTCTATATTTTGGTTATTGAGGACACTGTCCAATTTAAGTATGGGGGAGTGATTTTACAGATTCATTATCCAATTTTTTTATCAATTTCTTGTAGTGTTTTCTTGTGAAATTGAAAATTGAGCTAATTTTTTTTTTTTCGATTTTTAGCATATTTTGATTCTTATGGGATTGCTATTATTTTTCTCTTGGTAAGAAAATTTGGTATGAGGTTGTTTTGACTAGGATATTCTTTGGTAAACTTATATATTTGATATGGTATAGAATAATTCTTGAGAATTTAGCTTAACTTTGCCTATGTGTTAGTAAATTTTGTGACATTCTTGGGGATTGATGAGAAACTGATGATGAAGCATAAGTAAGGAACTTTGGCCTATTTATATTCTATGATCTTCTAGCTAGTCCTAATTCTGGGTTTAAGTAAATGTGGATTTGGATAAGAAAAAGAGACACTAGAGTAGAGCAGTGCAAAAGCTAAAAAATTATTATTTACATATTTTTAGTGGGCATTTGAATTACTTTACCCTAATGAGGGTTATGTAAAGGTTGAAAGATCTTTATTCCATCTCTACTAGGCAATTACATTACCCTACAAAAACAAGCGTATGGACCATTCTTCTGTTTACTACTTAGGTTGTAGTAGCTTTTGGAAGTCAGAGAACTTAAGTAGCCCTTATTCCTAACTTATACAAATCACTTAAATCATATTCTTGAGCCAGTAGATAGGATGAGATTGAATTGAATATATATAGACTTGTTTAATCTAACTTCAATGTCCTTGGTTTTATCTATCTAAATACATGGGTTTCACGGGTTTAGCATGGTTGAATAATCTTGAATTGAATTTTCATCTCAAGAGAAAAAAGAATATCTTTTCCATGGAAGTCAATATTTCCAAAAATATATTCTTGTTAAAATACTTTTTGCCTATTAGTGTTTTTGGGGACAAGCAAAAGTTTCAATGTGGGGGAGTGATGAGCGCTCATTATATGGATATTTTATACATCATTTGCACTTTAAATTCTCATGAAATCCTTTATGGATTACTATTTATCCCTATTTTCTTCTTGTTTAATGCAAATTGAAAAGAGTTGAAGTTAGAATAGAATTCAAGGAGGAAAGACTGGAAAGAACCAAACTGAAGTGTCACGACGATGTGCGTATCGTTTTACATGCCTCCGTATTCGACTAGGATTCAAAAAATGCCAGAACATCTGGGGCTTTACGGCACTGTTCAAGTCATCTACCATGGCACTGTGTAATATCGCAAAAGACCCTATATTCAGCAATTTTGGTGGTTTTCAATGGGTATCTTTAAATACTCAGCTTCAAACCATAGGAACAGTATTTAGCGGCCAAAAACACCAGAGAACTCGTAGAGAGCTCAAGAAACACCAAGAGAAGAAGGATCATGAGGAATCAAAGGAGAGGAAGAGGGAAGTTACTCACGAGGATCTCAAGGAACAAAAAGGAAGCTAGCTTGTCTATGAGTGCTCTCTTTTCTCTTTCTTGTAATCTATTTTTTACAATCTTAAATGTATATGTTTTAGCTGTATTTGAGTGATGAACCCTAAGTTTGTGCTCTTAGATTGATTTTATTCTAATCTACTGAATTTTCATTCATTGTATTTGATTACTTGGGCTTTATTATGTTGGATTAATTGTTGGGGATTGATTGGTTTGTTTCTAATGAATTCGAGAGATGGGGCTAGGTGTTAAACACCCAATTTATTAATTCAATTGTTGTTTTGATAAGAACTTGGTAATCAAATGATTTATGATATTGCCTAAAGATAGAGATATTATGGCTTTCAGATTTTCTTGGGATTTATTGCTGTTAATGCTTTCTAGATTAAATTGGTGAGGTAGAGATACCCATTAGTTTACTAAGAATAGGAATTTCAGTACTCGAGAGAGAGTGTGATTCAGGTTTGAATTTCCCCCAGTGCTTGAATTAGGAATTTATAGGTTTAAGGGTATTTTCCTTACTTGATATAAGTTTTGGGGTGTTTTTCTTTACATGGCTTTTTTCCTTATTCTTTTCTCTTGAAAACCCTTGTCAATTTTCTTGTGTGAATTTATTAGAGTTGTTTATTGGTTTTGTCTCTTTATTTTATGGGCTAAACAACGAGATTTAAGTAAAGTAAGGGTAATTGTTAAGTTCCTGTAGATTCGATACTTGCTATTTTCTATACTATGCGATGGGTATATTTGACCAATTGCATGGTTATAGTGTTTGACATTTTAATTTAAAGCTTGATTGTTTATGGATTTGTTGATAATATTTCCAACACGAAAAAGGTATAATAGGTGCAAGAAAGCAAAGTGGTGCTGGGTGATTTCTTGAACAAAAAGCCATGTGGTTTGAGGAGATTGGTTATATGAGAAGCTAAATGGTGTTTGATTATGGGCTACATGAATTATATGGTCTAAGAAAATTGGTTGCAAGAGTGAGATGGCAATTCTATAAAATTACCCTCATTTTGACAAGATTCAACAAGCTTCCACAGGAAGCTTTGATTGCAAAATCTATGGATTTCATGAAAAATGTGAAGGGAAATTAATTAAGAAATGAAGAGAAGCGGCGGTGATATGGGCTAAAATCATCATTATTTTTCTAGTTATTTAAAGTTGTTTTGAGATACTTTTGTTGCAATAACTAGGCATATTCCTTCATATTTGGCATTTTATTTGTAAAAAGTGTTTTTGGAAAATTTGTGTAGATTTGAGTTAAAATCGAGCAAAAAGTGAATAATTCCAGAATGCACCTAGTGTCAAGCCCAACTAAGGGACTAGGCGCCAGGTCCATTCTGGTCCATTAGAGGAATTCGAGCAACTTTCAGTACAAAAGAAGAACAAACCAGGTGCCAGGTCTGGCAGGTGTACTTGGCTCCGGCTCCATTCTGTCTACCAATGAGAACAGACAAAAAACAGAGCAAATTTCAGGAAGAATTCAAAACAGACTTGGCGCCAAGCCCAACCAATGGACCAGGCATGGGGTCCATTCTGATTAAACAACAAAAGTGGAGAAGAACAGAACAGACGTGGCACCAGGTGGCTTGACTGTACCCAGCACCTTGTACACTCTGGGAGGCGAAAATCCTGTGCATGAATTTGGTATTTTCTAAAAGATTTTGGTATTTCCTAAATTTTACTCAGACTAAACTTCTCAAGTAATGATTTTTCGTATCAAGGAGGCTTATAAATACAAGAAAAATATAAGAGAAATGTGTGATTTGAAGGATCCAAGCGAGCTACTCAATCACCACTCAAAGGAGCATTGTTCAAAGAAGGTTTTCAAGAGAAGAAGAAAAGCCTGTCTATAAGTTTTATTTTTTATCCTTTGTTTATTTTTCTTTAACAATGATGTGCTTAATGTTTTGATTATAATTGGATATTATTTTGGAGATTACAATTTTGAGTTAATTGAAATTTTTGATCAATCTATTATTATCTTTGGTAGTTGACTACTTATTATCATTGGTCATTGATGCAAGTTTTTTTTAATTGACTTAAACAAAACGATGTTAGGAGTTTCATTGTATTCATTTCATATTTGTCAAATCTTAATGGACTTGGAAAACAAAGTTAAGATTAAAGGATTAAAGTGATCAAAGATTAGTTAATTTTGCCTTGACAGAGGGTCATTAGTTAATTTCATGTTTTTTAGGAATTAAGATTCATGCATATTTTGGTTTGGATAGCTTGATTCACAAATATGCTAATTGAATCAAAATAGAGTGATGAGCTTAATGCATGTTTTGGTACATTAGCTTGATTGACAAATCTCTTAATATGAATCAAAATATAGGGATTCCATGGATTGACAAACGAAGTGGAATTTATCTTTATATTCCTTCATGAGGCTAAGATGACAATTGATTGTGATGAATGCTTATTGATGTAATATTTTGTTTTCAAGACAATTGTCTAGTTACATGAAATTGCATCCTTGTGTTATATATATATATTTTATCTTTATATATATTTGTTACAATAAAGATTTGGGTAAAGTAAAGTGGGAGCTTAAGTTCTCGTGGATTTGATACTTGTTATGCCCTATACTATACAATGGGTATACTTGCCCATATGTGTGGTTTTAGTGGTTGGCTTTTTATTTAAAGCTTGATTGATTGTGTAATTTATTAGTAATATTTTCTATACTAAAAAACATGCATCAAGTTGTAAGAAGGCCACCAAGGCAGCCGGCCAAGAGAGGAATAAAAAGGATGAAAAATGAGGGGAAAACAAGAATTATTGGTATACCATTCTTTAATTCATGGAAATATTTATTTGGGTGTATGGAAGCTAAATGGACTCATCTGATTGGTTGGATGAAATGTTATATGGGATTATATGATTAGTTGCAACGATGTTAAATTGCATTATTTGGTTTATATGATTAGTTTCATAGAATTGTTTAATTAGTTAAGAGGAGTTAGGTGGAATTCTAGGAAATTTCTAAAGATTTTCACAAAATTCGACAAATTTCTACAAAACTGCATTGGTTTTCCAAGTGTCTAAAAACTATTGATGACCTTTAATTGATCACATGCTAATTCTAGCTATAAATATAGCATGAAGGGCTGGTGGAGGCCATTTTTGGCCACTGAAATTCAACAAAAAAGATAGAGCATTGTCTAGAGAGAAAGAGAGAAAAGAGGCAGAAGAAAGTTTGGGCCATTTTTAGGCTTGAATTCATCCTACACAACGTAAAATGCTAATCTTCAAGAACTAAAATTGTTCTATGGATCATAAGGAGTATTTTGATATGATTTTTACAAGAAACTTGGCATGAAATATCTATGCTTATTTTTACTAAGTTGAAGTCATGGTGTTGTTTAGCTATAGCTATGTGCCGGTTGCCTAGAGGATTATTTTGTCATGATTTTTATGATCTTTGGTGAAGTTTTGGAGGAGTTATGGTGGAGTATTGATGGCTGTATTTGTGGATGAAATGAACAAAGAAAGAAATGAAATCAACTAGCTGTTATCGTTGTAAAATCAAGAATTTTTAATTCTTACTACATGGTTGCTATTTTTCGTTGCCTTATGTGTATCGAATCAGATTTCTTGATGGCTTAAAATGGACTAATTTTTTGATGATTAAATGAAGGATTAAATAAAAAAAAAATGATGGTTAAGTGTTAAAGTGAAGATAGAAGAAATAGAGATAAACATAGGATTTATTTTGCGAAGAATTAAAGCATTCTTATGCTTTGCTCTTGGCTGCGAATTTTGTTGTGCTTAAACCATGTTATGTTTGTGTTCTTCATGACTAAAACCTTGCTGCTGTGATGATTTTTTTATAGGGAAGTGAATGAATGGATTGATAATTAGGTTGTAAGAGAAGAATACAGTAAGGAGAAGTGATGTTTGTTGAGAACTTTGCTTGGTTGCTTGAATAACTATAAGCTTACGCTTGCAGTATCTTTGTGTTTGTGACTGGTTTATTCAAAATATAGTCATGGTTTTGTAGCTAATGATCTTAAGAGAGTTTTGGAGCAAAATTGATGTTAATCGGATTTACGGATCAAAACTTACGATGAAAATGCGAAGTCTTGTCATAAAGTAAAAAATGCAGAGTTATGTGCCATTTTTCTATCTTATTGCTATATTATTAATTTCTTTAGAAATTAAAGGACAAGAAAGAAGAGTGAGAACCATGTTTATGACTTGTATACATGTTGTATTAAGGAAGAAGAAAATAGATACTTCAAAAAATATAATATATATGGATATTAATTTCTAGTGAAAGAAATAAGGTGATAGGAAATTAATAATTTCCCTATTAGTGTATGTGGTTAGCAAGATAGTAATTGTGATTCTATAATCTCCAAGAAACATATGGATCGATCCTTGTTGTAGACAAGCTTTCTTGAAAGGATTTTGTGTGTATTGATATTAATGTATTGATATTAATAGCATTACGGAATAACGTTACTCACGGTGAGTCCCTCAATTTCTAAACCCGTATTAGCTAAGTGTTTTCTTGATTAGCAAAATTCTTTCCTACTATGGGTAGATGTTTTATGATATATCCATGTAAAAGCGTTTTGTATGAATTTGAGAACAATGTGAATGTTGAAAGTCCCTTGGTTTTAACTCCTGCTCGAGTTATGTGTTTTTCTAAAATATTATACTGGTGCATTTCCTGAACTTGTGGAGCTCTTGAGTTGGATTTTGGTAGCAAAATGTTTCGATGCAATTAAATGATTTTCGGGTATGGAATTGTGTTATTCTTGTATATTTCAGACAAAGCAGTGGTACCTAAAATTCCTTGGCTTTCAAATGCCTTGGAATCACAAAGTGTTTTTCTAATATGAATAAACTCTTTCCCGATACGAATTTGTGTTTTTTTGATATGTTAATCACTTTTTGCTTGAAATTTGCAGGCATCAATTTCCAGATTTTAACATAAATCCTTTTCTTAAAGATTTATGTATCACGAAGCCTTTGTACATTAAAAGTTATGCTTTTCTGCATCACGCGAGTTTCCTAAATTTTGAAGCTATATTATTTATGAGTTTTCGCGTATGTGAATTTTGTACAAAATGAATCCGGTTGTTCATATAACGTCATATTAGGATAGAGGAATTTTGATGAGGAAACATTTTATGAATCACGGGTAGAAGAGCCTTGATTTTCCAAATCTCCATTTTAATTACAAATTTTTACTTCTTGTGAAGTGCAAGCACTTCACTTTTTAATACATAAAACCAAGAATCTTAAGAATTTTGAGTTCTCTTGTCAAAAAAAGTTGAGACATGGATTCCACTACTCGTTAAAACCTTATTTTAGGCAATTTCTTTCATGATACTCGTAAAAGACTTGTTTCATGCTATTTTTAACATATTATTGGTTAAAATCCTATTACATGACAAGGTTTTCAAGTTACATGGTAAAATCACGAATTCTTGACATGTTCTTCAAGTTACTTGTGGAAATCATGCCATGTGCCATATTTCATGATATTTCACACATATATTGCATTTACAAACTTGACAAGTTATGGAAAAATAGTAAGAAATCCTTTTTCTATTTCTTAGACCCGAATACATATATCCAATGAATGTTGAGTATTTGACAAGAGCTTTTCTCCTTGTATTAGCTCAAGTTAGAGGTAGATAGTCCAAAGTAACTTGAACAATTCTGGGGTTTATCTTTCTCTGAACGAGGCGACAGGACATTGGGATTAGCTAACTCCTGAATTCCTAAATGACCGGCACAATTGCGTCGTTACTCCTGAATTCCGGATATTTTAACTACAGATCAAGAATTCCCACATACTTGAATTAGCAAGTTTTATACAAGAACTCCTACATTCTTGAAATGAAATGTTTTATACTCGAATTCTTGGATTCTTGCTTTAGCCTATTTTCATACAAGAACTCCTGAATTGACAAGTCATGATTCGTGAAATCTTATGCATTTATTTCCAAGAATTAAAACATGAATTCTTAAAATCCTGAACTTGATTTTCCAATAATAGGACAAGGAATTTTACTGCTTGCATTTCTTGATAAACATGAATTCTAACTGCTTGATCATGCCTCCTGTTTCTTGCATGTTTGTGTACAATAAACTCAACCTAATTAGTCTATCTTGATTATTACTTGGTTTTACTTAGCACACACGGGACTCACTGAGTGTTTAGCACTCATACATGTTTTATCCTCTATCAAATTTTAGAAGCCGATCCATGGCAGAAGATTCTTGAAGATACCAATTACTATGAAAAAGTAACAAAGGATTGCATGTGAAGCTTTGGGCCACTGATGATTGTTTAGATCTTGATCTCTTATGGCTTTATGGAAAAAAAATAAAAATAAATAAAACTCCTGTACTCAAGGTAAAGTTTTGAAATTTCCATTATGTTATCAGTTGGATACGTTATAACAACCCCTTATCTGGTAAGACTGGATGGGGCGATATCCCGCAATGTAAGACCTACTACGACATAATTAAAGCGGTGTTACAAGTGGTATCAGAGCTTATATTGAGGTTTAGTAGAGACTATAAAGACATCTGATAGAACCTAGAGCTTATAGTAGAAGGATAGGTATCGAGGTGGAAATGCTTGTGGAACACGATATTGAGATCAAGATGATACCGGAATTTGAGGTATTCTGAGTAGATTATGTTATCTTTTGATGAGTTTGAAGAAGAGGTAGCTGATATAGTCACGATATCTTTGGATTCCAACTCCTAAGACCACTGGAAATTTGGAAGCCTCATGCATTTAGTATGATATACATCAGGGATGTAGTCACAACTCTGAGTTAGGGATGCGTGCGTTTACATACCAAACATGAACTATGTTTTGTACCTTGAATACTTGGTTATATGGTATAGAGATAGGCACATGCTTATTGACACGAAGGTACCTATAACTTACTAAAATACTGAAGTTAAATGTGCACATATGGGAGCAATATTAGGATGGGTGACCCCTGGGAAGTTTCCTCAGTAAGGAAAATAATTTAAAAGACAGGGGGAAGAGCCATCTCCCTAAGAATATATGTGCAGATGGTTGCTAGAGGATATATCTCAATAAAATTCTTATTTAGCTTGCATAATGTTTGCTATATGATTGATTTCCCAGTATTGTGTTTCTATGATATATAAATATCAAGTGAATGGTTTATTGGCCTTGAAGGAGGACTTGAAATCGCACCGAGATGTAGTAGGTGTGGACGTACGAGACCAAGTAGGAGAAAGTTCAGTTGAAACCTTATAAGGGCTCATCACAAACAAATTTTTGAGTATTTTTGTGATTTAATTATGGTAAATCCTTGTTGATATCACCATTCAGCACATTCTTTTCATCTTTTTTTTGGTAGAAAATAAAGATAATACCAATTCAAGATTATAAAGATGAAAAGGGAGAAAAAATAAATCCAAAATAGAAAAAGAATGAAGAAGCCACATAGGAAGTGGCGGCCTATGGAATTGGAACTTCCCTAGGCCACCTAAGATCAAAATTCCTGGAAAAAAAAATTAATCATTGTGAATAGTACCTGGTAGCGCAACGAAGTGAGACTTCCCTAGGCCGATTGGTACTATTCACCGATAGAAACTTAGGTCGCTTGCTACAAGAACGTGCAGATCTGTATTTTTTTTTTCACTTTTTATGTTTTCTTTCCTTTATACGGTATATATAGACCATTATAAACCCTATAAACACATTATTGGTTGGCTAGTAACTAAGAAATCACTTAGGGAGCTCAAAAGATTCACCAAGGAAAGGAAGATTATGGAGAAGAAAGGACATGAAGATGGGGTTGTTTAGAGAAATCCAAGAAAGAAAGAGCTCAAGATCTTGTCTATGAGTGAAATGCTTCCTTCTTCTTTATATTATATTTTAATAATGTTGATGTTTATATAACTTTAATTGTTCTTGAGGGATAAACCCTAATCTATGTTCTTATAGTGAGTTCTTGTTATGATTTATTGAATTCTTATTCTTGTATTTGACCCCTTGGGCATTATTATGTTAAAATTGATTGTTTGTGTTTGGTTGATTTATGCAATTGATTGGTTCGCTCTTAATGATTTCAAAAGATATGGTTAGGAGTTGAACACCAAATTAATTAGTCAAATGCTTGCTTTCCTTTTATTAACTCAAGAAAGAGGTTAAAGGATTAGAACATGATAGTCAATGGGTTTTCAATAGTACCTAGAGATAGGGCTATTGGGGAGTTCAGATACCTTTTAGGTGATAGGTAAGAATAATACTTCTGTGGGTTAGGTGGATTAGGTAGAGATACCAATTAATTGAGCCATTGAAAATGAATTTCATAACTTGAGAGAGTGTGAGTTTTATTCTTGAAAACTCATACCGGTGCTCGAGTTGGGATTTGAGGAACTTAGTGATGATCTCTTTACTTGATATATTTTGGAGGGGATTTCTTCTTGTACATGGGCTTTCCCGTATTCTTAAGCATGGACAATCCTTGTGAATTTTCTAGCGTGAGTCTGATGTACTCTCTATTGTAGTAGTTTAGGTTAGTTTAGTTAGTTTTATTTTCTTTATCTCTATATTCTTTTTGGGTAGATAATGAGACAAGAGCAAAGTAGTAGTAATTACTAAGTTCCCTGGATTCGATACTTGCTATTGTCTATACTATGCAATGAGTATACTTGCCCATATGTGTGGTTTTAGTGCTTAGCATTTTAAATTTAAGACTTGATAATTTGTGGCTATTGTTATACTATTTCCAATGCACTCAAAACTGCCCATCAAGTTTTTGGCACCGATGCCGGGGATTTGCAATATTATGAAACCCTTAAATCTTGTTGATTTAGCTATGTATATATTCGTAGATACTATGTAAATATTGGCTTTTCTTTTTGTGCATAGTACTAATCATTACTTGTAAATAGACTTCTTTTCCTTTTTATATGTTGTTTGTATGTTGTTTTAATTCTTTATTTTTGTCTTTGAGATAAATAAATTGTATTAGGTTCTAATGTGTTGTATCATTATGTTTGTTGTATTATTATTATTTTTATGTTGTTGTATGTAGCTATCTTGGAAATTGTATATATAGTAGATTCTTGGGATTTAATGTTTGCTTTTATATATGGCCATGTTGTTGTAAATTATTGTTGTAGTTGTTCAGGCATTTTGTAGTTGTTATTATGTTGTATTGTTACGAGGGAAGTGTTGTTGTAATTGGATATTATTGTGTTGTTGAGGAAATCTTGTTGTATAATTGTATGGGTTTTAGAGTTTTGAGAATAAAAGGATTATTGGTAGTTTTGGTTGTTGTTGTTGTACTATATATTGTGGAGGTTGAGAATTTGATTATACTAATGGTGAATAAATTGAGGATTTGATGGGTTTATAGAGTTGGTATTATGTTTTTGCGGATTTTTTATTATTGTTTGGGAAATGCTATGGTGTTTTTGGAAGGTGTGGTATTCATGAATTGGTGGTTGTAGTTGTAAAAATCTTTTAAAATTCCTTTTAATAAAACCACTACATCCTTGATCTTTTCACTGTTCTTTGGATTTCATTGAATTTATAGTGTGTATGTTATATAGTAGTTCTAGTGTATGATATATTGGTATTTTGTTGTATATATATATATATATAGAATAGTTATTGATTTGGAGGTATTAGCACATATATATTGATTTAGTGTATCTGTAGTGAAAATACTGGGTTATTTATTAGTCTTTTGGCTTGGTTGTATTAGTAGTATAATTCTTGGTACTAATGTCTATTTTGGTTTTAGTTATATTAGTTGATTTTATGACTTGTTAAAAATATTTGTGTATGGTGTTGTTATTGTTATTATTATTATTATTATTATTATTATTATTATTATTATTATTATTATTATTATTATTATTATTATTATTATTATTATTATTATTATTATTATTATTATTATTATTATTATTATTATTATTATTATTATATGATCTATTTGTTATTAATATTGATACTAATAGATTCTTTTTGTACAACTTATATCCTTTTTACTTATATTTTCTTTTCAATTATTTTCTTTATCTATTGTTTTTGTATTATTTTTATTATTATTATCTCTTTAGCATGGTATACTATTGTAGTTTTCTTTATTTTTACAGGATGGAAGATTTTCCTTGTATTAGACAACCATTCAATTATTCCCCCTCCTATAATACATTGTGCTTGAAGATATTAGGAGAGTATTTATTTATCTTCTTCTCCCTTTTATTTCTTTTAGTCCTATGACATATGTGCATATTGTTTGATTTGTGGACAATGAGGATAATGTCCAATTTAAGTGTGGGGGAGAAGTTGAATAAGACTGTCTTTACAATTTTGTATTATTTTTGTTGAAATGCGGGCTAAATTTCTTGTGTTTTTCAATTTGTCTAAAATTTTTTGAATTTTTTTCACATTCTTGATTTAGTTTTCAAGGCTAGTTGGTATGTATGTTAATATGTGTTAGTTTGGTGGAGTTATTGTTTATCTTTTTGGTTAGGAATTCTACTCAAGGCTTTTGTAAGAAAGTTATTTTTATACACACTTAGATATTGGGCATGACATAGACTACGTTTGGAGAAGTAAATTATTCTTTTATATGCCTTTGAAAATGTTTGTGAAGCTTCATTCTTTGAGAAGGGATGAAAACTTAGTGATGAAATATAGAGTGTGGTTCACAGGCTTATCTCTAGTTTCGTGGCTAATTCCATTTATTCATTCATTCATTTGTATTGTATGTTATATCATACAAAATTTCAATGATTTTTTGTATTTTTCAATAAAAAAGGCAAATAGGAGCAAGAAGTAGGTTGCTAAATGCACCTACTGAAGTGAGGAGAAAAAAGGGCTCTAGAAATGCAAAAATGCATATCCTATGATGAAAAACGTGTGAAGGAAAAAAAAAGAAAAAATAAATAAAAATAAAAAATTCAAGGGATACGAAATAGCATTTAAGTTAAAATCATTATAAAGGCATTCCCTTGTAGAAAGAAAAATAATGAAAAATGAGAAGCTCCTAATTTGCCAATTCAAATTGAATTGTATTGTTGTATTGATGTACCAAAGTATAAACTATTGTTGTATTGTAATGTTGCATATGTAATATATGTACTTGGGATGGCCACGAGACTTGAGTGAGTTGTTTGATCCTATCTCGTATGAATCACTTTGTTTGGAATTCTTGATTGGAGATATTGAATGAATTACATTTAATTGTCGTAAACTTGTTTAATTTCACTTTGAGGTTCTCGGTTGTGTCTAGCCTAATATAAGGGTATAATGGGATTAACTTGGATGGATTGGTTTTAAGATGAATCCTAAAGTGGAGGAAGATATAATCTCGTTACCATTTTGACCTTATTGCATATATGCTAAGTTGTTCTTGATAACTCAACTAGATTGTTATGTAGAATATTTTACATTGTATTTGTAATTTAGCTATTCTTTATCCTTATAACATAATGTATTTTTTTTAGTTTGTACAATAGTTATGTTGTAAATAAATGTAAGGTGCTAGATTTGTATATTAGTCAATTTTTCGTTTGTGAATAAGTGTGGTTTGCTTGAAGATAAGCAAAGGTTTAAGTGTGGCGACGTGTGACAATGGCTCATCGCATACATTTTTTTGAGTATTTTTGTGCTTTAATTATGGTAAATTCTTGTTGAAATCACCACTCATCACATTCCTTTCATCTTTTTTTTTTTTTAGGAAATAAAGATAATACTAATTCAGGATGATAAAGATGAAAAGGAAGAAAAAATGGAGCAAAAATGGAAGAAGAATGAAGAAGCCACAGAGCAAGTGGCGGCCTACGGAATTAGAACTTCCCTAGGCCACCCAGGATCAAAATTCCTTTAAAAATATTAATTAATTAATATGAATATTACCTAGACTATACACTTGCATAGAATAAGGGTGACCCAGGGAAGTTAGGGCTGCCTGGTACTATTCACCAAGCAGAAGCTCGGTGGCCCAAGGAAGTGGAAACATGAACACATAGATCTGTGTTGTTCTGTGATTTTTGTGTTTACATGTTGATGCATGTTTTTTAATGTAGAAAATATTATCAACAAAGTCCACAATCAATCAAGCTTTAATTAAAATACTAATCACTAAAACCACACATACGGGCAAGTATACCCATCATATAATATAGGAAATAGCAAGTATCGAATCCATGAGAACTTAGGCTCCTACCTTACTTTAACCAAATATTTATTTTTAGCCAATAAAATAAGAAGATATACATAGAACACTAACTTAATATACTAGAGAAAAGGTCAAGTCACACAAGAAAAGTCACAAGAATAATCTGGGGGTGAGAACAAGGAGAAAAAAAATATGTAAATAGATAGAAATCCTTGATTACATAATAACGATTGACTAGCTATTCTCTCAATTAATTATTATCTTGGCATCATGAAGGATTAAAATAGACACCTACTTCGTTTGCAATCTATGGAATCACAATCTTCTAGTTAAATCAGTGAATATATTCTATCTCAATCAATTTACCCAAAAGATGAATTAAAATCAATCATCACACAGATTCTTATATTCTAGGTGATTTAAAATATAAAATTAACCAATGACTTTATATTCCAGCAATCATAAACTAATATTTGATTACTCAAGTTTTTTACTCCTAACCCTTTCTGCAAGCAAGTTAAGATATAACAAATATGAAATTAATTAAATTGAAACCATTATCAACCTCTTTTGCAAGCAAGTCAACAAGAAGAATCAATCAATAAATTCTTTAATTAAAATAAGCAATCAAATACCAAGAACTAAAATCAACACAAAGTTATGAATCCAAAAATATCCTCCAAATACAATTAAAATAATTAAAACTTAAATTGTCAATAAATTACAAGGAAGAGAAAAAGAAACCACCCATAAACAATTAAGTCTTCTTCTTCTTCCTTGAAACCTTCTTGATCAACCTCCTCTTCTTCTCCAATAATTCTCCTTGATCCTCCTAAATCTTGGTATTTCTCTAGGAGTTCTATAAAATATTATAATGAAAACTTAAGAACTAGAACTCCCTATTATATAATGTGCCAACAAGAATCCTTTCACGTGATTGAAGAGTTCCCAAAGGAATCTAACTGAAATTGCCAAAATCTACTTGAAAAAGAAAATCTGCTGCCTTAAATTGGCACATGGCCTGCGCCGGCCATGCCTCTGAGCTGGCATCGATTGTGCCTCTATGCCAGCCCTGTTTTCCCAGTGAAGGCCCGGTCCCGACCGTGCTCTGTCACGTCAACGATTTTTTCCTTTTTCCTCCTCTAATTCTACATAAAAATATCGAAACACCTTTCTAGAGGAAAAATATCAAATAAGAAGAAATATGACTAGTTATTCCGTCAAATGTATCACAAAAAAACCTCAATTAACTAGAAAATTATAGGTGAATTTAGTCCCTATCACTTTCAATTGTACAGTATATATAGACCATTATAAAGCCTAGAAACACATCATTGGTTATCTAGCAACCAAGAGATCCCTTAGGGAGCTCAAAAGAATCACCAAGGAAGGGAAGATCATAGAGAGGAAAGGAGATGAAGAAGGGGTTGTTGAAGGAAATCCAAGGAAGAAATAGCACAACATCTTGTCTATGAGTGAAGTGCTTGCTTCTTCTTTATATTATACTTTAATAATGTTGATATTTATATAACTTTAATTGTATTTAAGGGACAAACCCTAATCTTTGTTCTTATATTGAATTGTTATTATGATTTATTGAATTCCTATTCTTGTATTTGACTACTTGGGCATTTTTGTGTTAGATTGATGGTTTGGGCTTGGTTGATTTATTCAATTGATTGGTTTGCTGATAGGGGCTAAATTCATCACTATTTTCCTAGTTATTTGAGATTAATTTGAGATACTTTTGATGTAACAACTAGGCATATTCTTTCCTATTTGATATTTTTTTTGTGAAAAGTATTTTTGACGCATTTGTGTAGAATTGAGTGGATTTCGAGCAAAATGTGAAAAATTCCAAAACGTACCTGGCGCCAAGTCTGGCTACTGCATTAGGCGCCAGGTCCACTCTGGAAAAATAGAAAAAAATAGGGTAACGTTTAGGAGCCAACCAGAATGCACTTGGTGCCAAGTGGGTTGAAATGACTTGGCATCAGGATCGATCTGTAATGGTCGAATTCTGTGCACAAATTCGGTATCTTCCAAAGGATTTTGGTATTTTTGGAATTCTAATGGGCCCAAACTTCTCAAGCCATGAATTTTGGTATTAATGGAGCTTAAAAAACTAGAAAAAGACAAGAGAAAATAGTGAATTCAAGTATCAAATCCGAAAATCACTCATTGAAGGAGGAATTCATCAAATTAAGGAGTGTTGTTCAAGAGAGTCTTCAAGGGAGAAGAAGTAGACTTGCATATGAGTGCTTTCTTTTACCTTTGTTTTCTTTTATTTAAACAATGATAGAATCAATGTTTTTATTATAATTTGACATTATTTTGGGACTCATGATTTCTTGAGTTAATGTAGTCTTTTGATCAATTAATTATTGTTCTTGGTATTTGATTATTATTTTTTATTAAGGAGTTGATTGGTTGATTATTCTTGTTAACTTGCTTCAAAAAGGAGTTGATAATGACTTCAACTAATTAGCTTCAGATTTGTTAACTCTTAACTTGCTTGAACAAGAGGTTAATTGTTAAGAACTTGGGTAATCAAAGGCTAGTTGATGATTGCTAGAATATAGATTCATTGACTAATTTCATGCTTTAAACCACTTAGAATATAAGAATTTATATGAGGATTGATTTTAATGCGTCTTTTTCGTAAGGCTAGTGAGATAGAATATATCAATTAAGTTACTTAGAAGATAGGGAATCAAGGATTGCAAACAAAGTGATTCTAATTTATTCCTTCAGGATGCTAAGATAATAATTGATTATGATAATTGCTAAGTAGTTCATGGTCATGTTTTCAAGAATATTTGTCTAATAACATATTCTTTCATCCTTGAGTTTTATATATTTTTTATCTTTATTTTGTTATTCTCTTTTTATTTTATTGGCTAAACAATATAGATTTGGGTAAAGTAAGGTGGGAGTATAAGTTCTCATAGATTCAATACTTGCTATTCCCTATATTATATGATGGGTATACTTGTTCTTATATGTGATTTTAGTAGTTAGCATTTTAATTAAAGCTTGATTGATTGTGGACTTTGTTAGTAATATTTTCTATATTAAAAAATACGCATCAAGTTTTTGGCACCATTGCTGAGGATGTGCACTATCGGAAACACTCGAGTCTTGTTGATTTAGCCTTTGTTGTATTTGTAAATATTACTAACTTTTGTTTTTAGGTACTTTGTGAATACTTGTGTTTTTTTTAAGATTTTGTTTTTTCTTGTGATTTGTTTGAATTTTTACTTGTTTTATTTTTCTTTTAGATTTGATTTTTGTTTTTCTTTGAGCGCGAGGTTAAAATCATCATGGAAACTCAACTATGGGGGACCTATGTGGCCATGGATACAAATTAAAAGAGTTACATTGATGATAGATTGGTAAGGTTACAAGCTTAGATTGACGCTTTTAGTGAGATGTCAATAGAAGCATTAATAAATTCTTATATTGCCAATTTAAATTCATCCATTAAGTGGCATAAAGAAGCTTTCCAATGATTGAGCAACCAAAGGGCACAATTATCTAAGATTTTTGAGGAAACTCAAGAAAAACTTTCGTCACACATATCCGAAATCGCAGGAAAACAGGGGATGCTTTACAGTAATGAATCGGCACCAGTTGATCCTAAATCCCTATAGAAATGACACAATGGCGAGATGAAGAGCAAGAAGGGGCAATTTTTAAGTTGCCAGTGAAAATAATTGGAGAAAATTTGTTTCCTTTAAACAAAGAGTCCGTAATGGCCCATTTAATTGACCAATGAGAGCAGAGAGGATATGAGGAACAATTGCACAATATGATGGGGAAATTTTTTTATTCTATTTTATGCTCTCATACTTCTAATCTTTCTTTGTCACATGATTTCTTAGTTTCCTCTCACTTCTTGGAGAACAATGGTCTCAATGATGATATATAGACTTTAACATGCCTCAAGGAGTTGGATTTATCAATGATTCATTCTAAGAAACCTTTGGAGGATGTTCACAACTCATACCCTTCGCCCCAATTTCAGGGAGGTAACTTGGTATTTGTAGATGTGGTGCAAAGTGAGGATTTTTTTTATCCTATCTTTAAAATCTACATTACTAGGTCTAAAGGGAAATTTTAATTGTGACAAATCTTTTGAAAGGATAATTGGTGATTCTAATATTTATACAACTTTTTCACATAATCTACATCTTTATGTTGGGAACTTGATTTGTAGGTCTAAAAAGGTGCTATGGGTGGGGGGTCAATCATTTACATTTATTGCAACTAATATTTTTCATGAACCCTCCGTTTTTCAAAACCCTCTCTTATTTCTACTTTCATCATGCTTATCTTTTTCAATAAGAATTAATTTCTTTTACAAAGGTTTGATGAGGAAGCATAATGAATGGACAGAGTTTCTATCTTTATTTTGTATTTGGAGTTGTTAGGTGTTATTTTTCCTAAATAAGAAAAATATTTTCCATCTTAAGTGTGGGGGAGTGAGTCGTGTCTTTATTTGTTTTGTTAGGATTTTTATTTTTCTTTAATTTGTTTTCTTTTATTTAGGTGTGTATTTATTTTATTATTATTTTTCTTGTGCTTTTATTTATGTTTTATTTTGTAGGACGGAATAAGTCCTCTTGGACAAGCTCCTCTTTCTTTTCCAAGTTCATCTTTATTGGAGCTTATTGCCCTTAGAGAGTATTACTTAACTACCCCTTTATTATTTTTTGTCCATTTGGATATACTTTATTGTGTTAATTTTTTACCAATGAGGACATTCTCCAGTTTAAGTGTGGGAGAGTGGTTTGGTGATATTCTTTGCCCAAGTTTTTATTAATTATCTTGGTGTTTTCCTGGTATCAATTTACTTTGGAAAAAGTTTGGAAATTTTTGAGCTAAATTGAATTTATTTATCTAAAATGGAGTTATTATTATCTTTCTTACTTAGGATATGGTTTTTGTCATTCAATTGGTTGGTTTTTTATTAAAAAGTAAATTGGTGTATTAGCTCGGATATGTTGCGTCTTCAGAATTTTAGTTAATCTTGGTTATACATTAGTGTTTGAATATTATTTTACTCATCTTGTTTAGATATGGTTGATGTGATGAATATAGGAAGAGTTGTTGGCTATTCTTGATTCATGGTGACCATATTTGTTTAGCTTGAGGTTGTGATTAAGGTTGGTGAAAAAAATAATGAGTGAAATTTTCTTTTGGGGAGCAGAAAAAAAATTTAGTGGGAAGATTAATTTATTTCATTGAAAGAAAATGATCATTCTATCTTTATTGAAAAAACTAAAAATGTGGCTAATACGGTTAGTGGAAGAGAAGAAAAAAGAAGCATCACACTCTCTTAAGGCTATCCCAAATGCAAGAAAAAAAATAATGAATGACTATAAGGGGGTCAATATGGTCAGCGGAAGAGAAAAAATAAGAAGCATCACACATTCTTAAGGCTATCAATTCTCTAAGTCATTGTACAAAAAAAAAAAAAAGAAAAGAAATCCAAATTAGGAGTTGAACATTAATTAGGATAAGAGCAATTTTTCTTAATGATTTCGAGAGATGAGGTTAGGAGTTGAACACCAAATTAATTAGTCCAATGTTTGTTTTTCTTTGATTAACTCGAGAGAGAGGTTGAAGGATTAGAATATGGTAGTCAACGAGTTTTCAATAGAGCCTAGAGATAGGGCTATTGGGGTTTCTGGGTACCTTTTAGATGATGGGTGAGTGTAATGCTTTCTTGGGTTAGGTGGATTAGGTAGAGATACCAATTAATTGAGCTATTGGAAAGGAATCTCATAACTCGAGAGAGAGTGAGGTTTATTCTTGAAAATTCATACCGGTGCTCGAGTTGGGATTTTATGAGCTTAGTGATGATATCTTTACTTGACCTATTTTGGGGGGATTTATTCTTGTACATGGGCTTTCCCATATTTTCACTTCTTGACAATCCTTGTGACTTTTCTAGCGTGGGTCCGATTTACTCTTTATTGTAGTAGTTTAGGTTAGCTTAGTTAGTTTTGCTTACTTTATTTACTTTATCTCTATATTTATTTTGACTAAACAATGAGATGAGAGCAAAGTAGTGGTATTTACTAAGTTCTTGTAGATTTAATACTTGCTATTCCCTATAATATATGATGTGTATACTTGCCCATATGTGTGGTTTTAGTGATTAGTAATTTAAATTTAAGACTTGATAATTTGCCGCTATTATAGGGAATAGCAAAGTAGTGGTATTTACTAAGTTCTTGTAGATTCAATACTTGCTATTCCCTATAATATATGATGTGTATACTTGCCCATATGTGTGGTTTTAGTGATTAGTAATTTAAATTTAAGACTTGATAATTTGCCGCTATTGTTATACTATTTCCAATGCACTCGAAACCGCCCATGAATACCCCTGACCCTACTACACCAAGAATGGAGGCACAGCCTATGGGAAATGAAGAGATACAAATCTAACAGAATATTGCTACATTACTTCGGCACATAATAGAAACCTTAACGCGAAACTCTAAAGACGAAATTGATCGAGAGTTTGAGCAATTTTTGAAATTCCATCCTCCTCGATTTTATGGAAAAGCAGATCAAGAACAATAAGCTGAGTCATGGATGGAACAAATTAAGGATATTTTACAAGCTTTGGATCATTTGGAGTAAAGAAGAGTACAATTTACTATTTTTAAATTTCAAGGGCTGACATGAGATAGGCGGTTAAGGAAGAAGAAGGCGCGAGAGCAAGAACAGAGGGAATGGGCTTGGAAACAATTCTTGGAGAAATTCAAGAAAGGATTTATCCCTCGCTAGGTGGTTGAAATGAGAGAAGAAGAGTTTCAAAATTTTAGGCAAGCAGAAAAAGCTGTTGGACAGTATGCTATCGAATTTACACGGTTCTCAAAATATTGTCCTTTATTAGTATAGTCAGAGTCAGACTGAACCCAGTGATTCACAAATAGGCTACGATCTGAGTTGAGGAGAACATTGATTTTGATGGCGCCAAGTAGATATAGTGCTACTGTAGAAATAATCTCCTGATTAGAAAAGGAAGATTTAGAGCAAATTAAATAGGATTGCAAGAGTAAAACTGACTCAAGTCAGCAATCTAAGGAGAAATTTCTAAGGAAGGAAAGGACATTTCAAGAAAAAAGAAAGCGAAGCAATGTACTTATTGCGAAAAGAATGGCCATGCTTATGAGGAATGCTTAAGGTATGTTATCATCGTGGAAAGATGGGACATAATTTGGCTAACTATCGATATGTTCGTATACAAGAAATGTACCACCTGGGCAAGAAAGACTCAAGTCAGGACAACAAAAATAGATGAAGGGCTAAACCAAGCTTACGCAGCCGGCAGAAATAAGCAGAAAACTGTTTGTCGACATATGCACAATTTTTGGGGATGAAATTTCTAAAAAGAGGGGAAAGTGTAACATCCCTCCCTTTTGTGCTTAAATGGTTACTATTTTTTATTAGAGTAGTATATGTAGGGATGCTCAGAACAAGATATGCTCACTTTAAAAAGACAAATATTCTACAGTGATAAAAGTTTTGAGGGACGTCGTAGGAATTTTAGATTGCGAATTAAGAAAAACTAGAAAAGAATTTTGAAATTCCAAAAAACACCTAAGGTAAGTATAATGCATAGATCGCATTAGTGAAATAAAAAAATTTTACTAACCAAGATGAATAGAGATGTTCAATACGATTAATTTTGGAGAAGTATAGTTTGAGGGAACGAAAACAAGGGAGCATGCACTGGTTACAGAAAAAAAAACAGAGAAAAATAAAACTAAGCCTTAAAGGCCATACGGAAGCGTGAAGATCATACATTTGCACTCCTTAACCCTTCTAGGCTGAGTAGGAGCGGATTGAACGACTGGAATCACCTCGCTTTGTCCACTTGAAGAAGCTTTCGGTTGAACACCCGCTAGCCTTCTACTTCGCCTTGTTTGCATCAACGCCAAGCTTTCCAGCTCTCAGAATATTCCTCTGCCTAACCTCTAGTCGGTGAACACTATGGTGAAGAGGAACGGTCTCAATTCTCCTTGGTTCACATGCTATTGGTTAGCAAAGCTCCAAGGAGAAACCAGAGAAACAGAGAGACGTTGAGAGAGAGAGACATGAGAGCCAGAGTAAAAATGGCGTGAGTCTCTATATGGCTGGGGAAAACTCGGGTTTTTCTTTTTCCAGAGAGTTGTTTATTAGTTAGTCAAAATTAAGTCTCTCATTATCTGATAAACATATCCCCGGGATTTCATATTTCAAAACACCCGGATGTTATCCTGAGAATCAGTTTGGCCTAACCCTAAACCCCTCTTAACCGTATCTGGAAAAAAACCCTAAGGTCCAAGCTATTGGGCCAAAATAATATTTATTATTTCTCTTGGACCCAAAAAGCCCAAAATAATAAACATTAATTATTTATTTCCTGGGCTTATATAAACAACCCAATAAATAATTAATGAGCCCAAATGAACCATAATAATTAATCTTTAATTATTTATTTCTTGGGCCTATATAAATAATCCAATAAATAATTAAACATTAATTATTTCCCCTAGTTTAAGCCCAGGTTAATTTCCTAATTATTCATACTGGACCTAGGCCTTGAATAATTAATTAACCAATTAAACTAGATAATTAATTTCTCTCAACTCCTATTTTAATTAATTTATTTATTTTATTCCAGTGCAATAATAAATTAGACTTCCTGAATAAAATAAAATAAAATAAAATCCTCTTCAACTGAGACCAATTCCTCAACCCAAAATTAGTTAGGACTTACGGGCTATTCCGAGGACCAAAAAGACACATCGCCTTGGCTGCTAAAATGACCAAAATACCACTGCTATATAAATAGCTGTATTTTGCATTTTAAATATTTCCTAATATCACCATAAGGAAATATTGACCCCAAGGAAAATGCTGCATTAGCAAAGTCTCTGACCTACAGGTGAAATGACTAAAATACCCTCTACACATCGCCATACATTTAGAGAGGAAGAAGTGTACTAACACCCCTCTAAACGACATCTACCATCCTTAGGCTTCTAGTCCAATGATCCACGACTTCCTGGAGTGTTTCCGCTTTCCAAGGGAGCTACCCTAAAGCAAACATCCAAGTCATGTTTCCCAGGGCCCTGGACATTTTAGACCATTCGGACAACCACAAGGGCCGATATAGTGTAGAAACTATCTTGTACAAGTCTGTCTTAACTAACTAGTCACACATACCCAACATGCAAGTATATTGGCCCTACGATATAACCTCAACTATAGCAAATCAAAGTATATGCTTCTAGTTTCGCCAGACCACCAACTCATATTCAAGTCGTAGAGTACTAGACCACGCTATAGTAGTAGTAGTCTAGGTTTCTATCATATAGTACTTTTAGAAACCACTACTATAGGTCTTGTCCTACGTATTCGAAATACGCTTATGTCTTGAAGTGAGTGGACTACTCACTAGCTAAAGGTAAGCCATTCCCCATTTAGAATTCATAACATAATAACCTAAACATGATGAGGTTCCCAGTCTCATCAATAGGTTAAGAACAAATGTTTATGTGTTAAATAACCCGTGATCCATACCTTACTGTGAAAGACCACCATTCACATGGATCACTTATTTAAACACAATGGGTCTGTTCCAAACGAAAATTGTGTACAAACAAAAAGTAAATTCACAAACAAATTCTGAAAATAAATTCTTTTATTAAAATATTCGATTTTACATCAGAAACCTAGTCTAAGAGGCCATACAATCCAACAATCTCCCACTTGCACTCTAAGACTAGGTAAGTCTATAGGTGCCCACCCCTATGGCGTCTAAGTGTCTCTTGAAGACTCTCTCAGCTAAAGGCTTGGTGAATAGGTCTGCTAGATTATTTTCTGAGGCAATATGCTCCACCACGACTTCCCGTCTCTGGATGAAATCCCGGATCAGGTGGTACTTCCTCTCGATGTGTTTCCCCTTCTTGTGGTTCTGAGGCTCCTTAGATTGCGATGCCGCTCCAGTGTTGTCGCAATACATCACAATCGGCCTGTCCATATGTGGAACGACTCCAAGTTCTGAAAGAAACTTCCGGAGCCAGACTGCTTCCTTGGATACCTCCGAAACTACCACATACTCAGCTTCCACGGTTGAGTCAGCAATACAAGACTACTTAATACTCCTCCATGAAATTGCTCCTCCAGACAAGGTGAAGACATATCCACTAGTGGATTTTCTCTCATCCTTATCTACCTAGA
Organism: Voacanga thouarsii; assembly: GCA_026120185.1. Lineage (NCBI taxonomy): Eukaryota > Viridiplantae > Streptophyta > Magnoliopsida > Gentianales > Apocynaceae > Voacanga > Voacanga thouarsii. The sequence continues at coordinate 323,630 of JANUWF010001752.1, forward strand.
AGTCTGAGTCTGTGTATCCTGTAGAAACCAAATCATCAACCTTGTAAACCAGCATATAATCTCTCGTTCCCTTGAGGTACTTGAGAATATGCTTTACAGCTTGCCAATGAACCTCCCCTGGATTTGACTGATATCTGCTAACTAAGCCCACGGCAAAGCAGATATCTGGCCTAGTACACAGCATGGCGTACATGAGACTTCCCACAGCCGAAGCATTGGGAATCCTACTCATTCTGTCCTTTTCTTCTTGAGACTTAGGACAGTCCTTCGAAGAAAATGACAACCCATGTCTGCAAGGGATTAGAGCTCTCTTGCATGAGTCCATGTTATACTTGGCCAGCATCTTGTCAATGTATGTCGCTTGGGATAACCCTAACATTCTCTGCTTCCTATTTCTAAGAAGCCTAATCCCGAGAATATAGCTGGCTTCTCCCAAGTCCTTCATACTGTGTTGACTAGACAGCCAAACCATTGTAGATGACAATGTCCCTACATCATTTCCAATGAGTAGAATGTCATCCACATACAGCACAAGAAAAACCACATTAATGCCTTCAAGTTTCCTGTACACGCATGGTTCATCTTCATTTTGAATAAAACCATAAGACTTTATAGTCTCATCAAAACGAATGTTCCATGCTCTCGATGCCTGCTTAAGTCCATAAATGGACTTCTTAAGCTTGCAAACCATATGTTCCTGGCCTTCAGCAATGAAGCCTTCTGATTGGGACATATAGATGTCTTCGCTAAGATGGCCATTTAAGAATGCCGTCTTAACATCCATTTGCCATATCTCGTAGTCATAGTGACATGCGATGGCAAGGAGGATACGGATGGAATTAAGCATGGCTACCGGGAAAAAGGTTTCCTCATAGTCGATTCCCTCTTTCTGAGTATACCCTTTCGCCACAAGCCTAGCTTTGAAGGATTCCACCTTCCCATCCACTCCCCTCTTTCTCTTGTACACCCACTTGCACCCAATGGGTTTTATCCCTTCAGCTGAAGCTGCAAGATCCCAAACCTAATTGAGGTACATAGACTCAATCTCGGCTTTCTTTGCTTCATGCCACAAATTTGCATCGGCATCAGCAATAGTCTCCTCATATCTAGTGGGGTCTTGTTCCTGATGGTCGGAGACCAACTCAAAGGCTTCTCCTGTTCATCTATCCGGAACCCTAAACACTCTCCCACTATGACGAGGCTCCATTTGCACAGGCTCTTGAGGCTGTGCCTCTTCTTGTTCCAGAATCGGGTCAGAAAAAGTTGATTCTGTAGATAACTTCTCCTCAAGTTCCAACCTCATTGAACCTTTAGTGGAAGTACTTTGATCATCTTCCAAGTATCTAACATTGGTACTGACTAGTACCTTCTGCTCCTTAGGATGATAAAAGTAACCTCATTTTGTCCCTTTTGGATACCCAACAAAATAGCATAATTCTGATCTTGGTTCCAACTTGTCTTCCTTGATCAGTACATAAGCTGGACATCCCTAAATCCTGAGATGATTCAGACTCGGCTTACGCCCAGTCCACATCTCATAGGGAGTCCGAGGTACTGACTTGGAAGGCACCAAGTTCAGAATATATGCCGTCGTTTCCAGGGCATATTCCCAAAAGGACATTGGAAGAGTAGCATGAGACATCATGCTTCGGACCATTTCCATCAACGTCATGTTCCTTCTCTCAGCTACTCCGTTCTACGGGGTGTTCCCGGCGCAGAGAGCTGGGATATTATCCTATTATGTACCATATAGTCATTGAATTCACCTAGGAGGTACTCTCCACCACGATTCGATCGTAAGTTTTTGATTAATTTACCTGTCCGACACTCCACTTTAGCCTTAAACTCCTTGAACTTGTCAAAAGAGTCAGACTTGCGTCTCATCAGGTAAATGTAACCATACCTCGTACAATCATCCGTGAACGTGATGAAGTACTCAAAACCTCCCCTAACTGGTGTAGACAATGGACCACACACATCAGTGTGAACAAGACTCAATACCTCCTTGGCTCTATCCGCCTTTGGTGTAAAAGACCTTTTGGTCATTTTTCCCATCAGGCAGGATTCACACTGAGGCCAACTTTCCAATCTCAATGAGCCCAAAGGCCCATCATGGATTAGCCTCTGAATCCTGGTTGGGTTAATATGACCCAACCTTAGATGCCAAAGGTATGAACCATTGATATTGGTCTTTCTCTTCCTAGTTAAAGGTTCAGACTGAGCGTTATTTGATTGGTTGTTAATAGGGTTTAAAAAGAACAGATTTCCATATATGTGCCCAGTATATAAAATTTCTCCATCTCTACTAATAGAAATACCAGAATGGAAAGATACAGAATATCCTTGATTAATAAGTTTTGCAACTGAAATCAAATTCTGACGAAAACCAGGTACATATAAAATATCCTTTAAAACAACTATCTTATTACAATAAAAAATTAGATCCAGCTCTCCCACTGCAAAGGCCCAGACTTGTGCTCCATTACCCACTCGAAGCCCATGTTCACCCTTCTTGAGTCTTCTTATCTTCCTAAACCCCTACAAGGAGTTACAGATATGATCAGTGGCTCCTGAATCAACAATCTAAGTGGAAGTTGATCCTACCATTGATATGGACTCTAGATAGTAAACATTACATGTGGGGTTTTTCTTGGTTTGAAGATCTGGACACTCTTTTTTCCAGTGTCCCTTCTTGCCACACTTGAAGCACTTACCCTTTAGCTTGTCCTTGGGCTGGGTCTTGGGCTGGGCTGCTGCATTCCCCTTCTTCCTCTTGAACTTTCTAGGTTAAGGCACAGTTCTTGAAGAAGAAGCCTTAGCAATCATGGCCTTAGATTGCGGCTTCATGACCTTCTCCGCTATCTGGAGCTCCTTCATTAGTTCAGTTAAACTCATGTTCAACTTATTCATGTTATAGTTTAACTTGAACTGAGTAAAAGAGCCCAGTAGAGATTCGAGAACCATATCCACTTGGCTCTCCGGGTCAATGACAGCCCCTAAGATTTTCGCCTCCTCGAAAGCAGCAATCATCTTGAGCATATGCTCTTGGACTGATGCTCCCTCAGCCATCTTAGTGTTCACAATAGTTCAAAGAGCCTCCTGCCTTGTGGGCCGGCTCTTGTCTGCGAACATAGTTGCCAATGATTGACTTATGTCATATGCAGAAGCCATATGCTCGTGTTTTGACTGGAGCACATTAGACATAGAAGCTAACATATAGCAACGTGCCATTTCATCAGCTTTCTTCCACGCCTTCTCAACCTCTCGCTCATCAGCGGTGGAACCTTCCCCGATAATAGGGCAGGTCTCGTAAAGGACATACTTATACTCCTCAGCTGTGAGTATTATGTCCAGGTTCCTTTTCCAGTCCACATAATTTGGACCTGTTAACTTATTCTCCCCAAGAATAATGGCCAATGGACTAAAAGAACCTCCCACCATTTTTGAAAATCGAAAATAAAAGAAAGAATTTAGTTTGCGAAAATAAAATAAAATTTGTGCACTGAAAATAATTTGGCTCTTAGGAAAACTGACATAGCTTCTTGGGAAGATTAACAGTTTCCTAAGCTAAGTGTATTAACCATCACAAATTAATTTCCCTTCTAGGTAATGGTCTAGAGAATAACTCCATCGTGGGATGGCCATTTCCTCTCATTTCCTATGGACATACCTCGCACTATAACCTCCAACGTGGGCTGGCCGATCATAGTACGTGCCCCGGGTTATTAATTACATCCTTCCATTAGATCTAGATCCTTGTGGTATCCCCATCCTATACGGGTTCACTCCCAGGGTGACGCGAGGGGATCCACGATCTCTAATGAGGACCGTGATGGAAGCCGTGGGGCCGTTGGAACCCCTCTCCCACTTAGTCTTTTAAAATAAAGGATTTCTAGAAAATATCCTTTTGAAATTTCCATTAAGTTTTTCCTTAACTCAAAAATAAAATATCTAAGTCCAATAAAATCTCTATGTCAAGGCTTATATCCTTTGAGAGATTTTCTCCATGGACTAATATTATTTAAGTTAAAATTTAATGATTTCAAAAATTTTCCAATTAAAACTTTCTAGAGACTTTGGTCTCAAGTTTATTTGACAAAATCATTTTTCTAGTCCAAAACAAAACAAAATGGCTCTCCATTTTAATTTACAAAAATATCTAAATCCAATATATTTTCTATGTCAATGATTAAATCCTTTGAGAAAATATTCAAGGATTAATTTTTGTACCAATTAAAATAACCATTTAATTTTTGAAGAAAAATATTTTTCTTGTCAAAAATGTTCCCAAAGACTTTGCTCTTTGAGGAAAAACACACATAGGTACATATCAAAATAGCATGCTCGAAAACAGTAAACATTTTCATGCTTTTCTATTTTTTAAACCTAAGTGCCCAAATGATAGAATTAAACACATTAATTAATTAATTATCTTATTTAATCCTAAAATCCCTTACTAATATTTTTCATGCAAATATATTCCAAGAATATAAATATTGCAAAAATATTAACTTCGTCTGGTATGGGACCCAAAACGAAAAAAAAAATTGCAGAAAAATCACTGGCGGTCTACTGCACCGGCCGCACTAGATCGGCGCCTTCTGCTCTTCGGTCCACCGCGCCCCCCGGTGCACCAGCCGCACCAGATCAGACGCTGCCTCAACTCGCCAAGCCGCGACCCACCCGCCCGAGTGCCCGCGCCCGTGCCCGGTTCTCCTCTGTCGCCTACCCCCGTGCGACCCATGTACTCGCCCGATACCGCCGCTCGACCCGCGCAAATTGAAGTTGCAATTGAGCAACGAAATCAGCTCAATTTTCCTCCAAATCGGCTCGGCTCCAAGGCGTAAATAAGCCAACGGCTCCAGACACAGAAATCAAGCGGCGGCTTCGGCTCGGCGCGGCGTGACGGCGGCTTATGAACAGTGCTTTCTTCTTCGTTTTTTTCTTCTGTCCACGCACAAAGTTGCAGTAACTTCTCTTTTCGATTTTTCTAGCCTTCTTTGGCTTCTTTGGACATATTTACTTACCAAAACTCATCCAAAACAAAAACACAACCGCCTATACCCTTCAAATTGGGTCTTCACGATGTTCTAGCAAAGCCAAAAATCTTACAGATGGCTCCTATGCTTCAACGGTGAAGCTCATCAAGCCTATCCCATACCAAAACATCGAAGGATCACAGGTATAATCATCTTCTCCATTTTTATTAACTACCATGCTCCCAATATTGATAAAAAACCAGTGGCTCTGATACCACATTGAGGGAACGAAAACAGGGGAGCATGCACTGGTTACAGGAAAAAAATAGAGAAAAATAAAACCAAGCCTTAAAGGCCATACGGAAGCATGAAGATCATACCTTTGCGCTCCTTAACCTTTCTAGGTTGAGTAGGAGTGGATTGAATGACTGGAATAGCCTCGCTTTGCCCACTTGAAGAAGCTTCCGGTTGAACACCCGCTAGCCTTCTACTTCGCCTTGTTTGCATCAACGCCAAGCTTTCCAGCTCTCGAAATATTCCTCTGCCAAACCTCTAGTCAGTGAACACTATGGTGAAGAGGAACGGTCTCAATTCTCCTTAGTTCACTTGTTATTGGTTAGCAAAACTCCAAGGAGAAACCAGAGAAAGAGAGAGACGTTAAGAGACAGAGACGTGAGAGCCAGAGTGAAAATGGTGTGAGTCTCTATATGGCTGGGGAAAACTCGGGTTTTTCTTTTTCCAGAGAGTTGTTTATTAGTTAGTCAAAATTAGGTCTCTCATTATCTGATAAAAATATCCCCGAGATTTCATATTTCAAAACACCCGGATGTTATCCTGAGAATCAGTTTGGCCTAACCCTAAACCCCTCTTAACCGTATCTGGAAAAAACCCTAAGGTCCAAGCTATTGGGCTAAAATAATATTTATTATTTCTCTTGGACCCAAAAAGCCTAAAATAATAAACATTAATTATTTATTTCCTAGCTTATATAAACAACCCAATAAATAATTAATGAGCCCAAATGAACCATAATAATTAATCTTTAATTATTTATTTCTTGGGCCTATATAAATAACCCAATAAATAATTAAACATTAATTATTTCTCCTAATTTAAGCCCAGGTTAATTTCCTAATTTTCATACTGGACCTAGGCCCTAAATAATTAATTAACCAATTAAACTAGATAATTAATTTCTCTCAACTCCTATTTTAATTAATTTATTTATTTTATTCCAGTGCAATAATAAATTAGACTTCCTAAATAAAATAAAATAAAATAAAATCCTCTTCAACTGAGACCAATTCCTCAACCCAAAATTAGTTAGGACTTACGGGCTATTCCGAGGACCAAAAAGACACATCGCCTTGGCTGCTAAAATGACCAAAATACCCCTGCTATATAAATAGCTGTATTTTGCATTTTAAATATTTCCTAATATCACCATAAGGAAATATTGACCCCAAGGACAATGCTGCATTAGCAAAGTCTCGGACCAACAGGTGAAATGACTAAAATACCCTCTACACATCGCCGTACATTTAGAGAGGAAGAAGTGTACTAACCCCCTCTAAATGACATCTACCATCCTTAGGCTTCTAGTCCAATGATCCACGACTTCCTGGAGTGTTTCCGCTTTCCAAGGGAGCTACCCTAAAGCAAACAACCAAGTCATGTTTCCCAGGGCCCTGGACATTTTAGACCATTCGGACAACCACAAGGGCTGATATAGTGCAGAAACTATCTTGTACAAGTCTGTCTTAACTAACTAGTCACACATATCCAACATGCAAGTATATTGGCCCTACGATATAACCTCAACTATAGCAAATCAAAGTATATGCTTCTAGCTTCGCCAGACCACCAACTCATACTCAAGTCGTAGAGTACTAGTCCATGCTGTAGCAGTAGTAGTCTAGGTTTCTATCATATAGTACTTTTAGAAACTACTACTACAGGTCCTGTCCTACGTATTCGAAATACGCTTATGTCTTGAAGTGAGTGGACTACTCACTAGCTAAAGGTAAGCCATTCCCCATTTAGAATTCATAACATAATAACCTAAACATGATGAGGTTCCCAGTCTCATCAATAGGTTAAGAACAAATGTTTATGTGTTAAATAACCCGTGATCCATACCTTACTGTGAAAGACCACCATTCACATGGATCACTTATTTAAACACAATGGGTCTGTTCCAAACGAAAATTGTGTACAAACAAAAAGTAAATTCACAAACAAATTCTGAAAATAAATTCTTTTATTAAAATATTCGATTTTACATCAGAAACCTAGTCTAAGAGGGTATACAATCCAACATAGTTAACTGTGGATAAAGTGGAAATGATAAAAAGAGTTTGGAGGATTTATGGATTCTAAAATTAATTGGAGCCAATTGAATGAAATTTAAATGAGATGATTCATTATATAGAAATTGAATGACTTAATATAATCGGTGTAAGGAAGCTAAGTGGGGTTTGTTGATTAGTTGAACAAAAAGCCATATGGTTTGACGAGATTGGTTATATGAGAAGCTAAATGGTGTTTCATGATTGCCTATGTGAATTATATGGTCTGAGATAATTGGTTGCATGAGTGAGATGGAAATTCCATAAAAATCTCCTCATTTTTAGAAGATTCTACAAGCTTCCACAAGAGGCATTAATTGTAATATCTATGTATAACATGAAAAATGTGAAGGGAAATTAATTAAGAAAGCAAGAGAAGTGGCAGTAAGAAGGCCACTAAGGCAACCAGCCTAGGGAGGAATAAAAAAGTGGAAAAACGTAGAAAAGAAAGAATTATTGGTAGACCATTCTTTAATTCGTTGAAATATTTGACTAGGTGCGTGGAAGTGTAATGGACTCATTTGATTGGTTGCATGAAAAGCTACGTGGGATTATATGATTGGTTGCAAGGATATTAGATGCAATTATTTGGTTGGTTATATGATTGGTTTCCTGGAATTATTTCATTGGTTAAGAAGAGTTAGGTGGAATTCTAGGAAATTCTAAAGATTTCCATAAAATTCAACAAATTTCTACAAAACTCCATTACCTTTCCAAGTGTCCAAAAACCATTCATGACCTTTAATTGATCACAATCTAATTGTAGCTAAAAACACAGCAAGAATTGCTAGTGGAGGCTATTTTTGGCCACCGAAATTCAACAAGAAAGAGAGAGAATTGCCGAGAGAGAAGAGGAAGAAGAAAGGTTGGACAATTTTCAAGCTAGGATTCATCCTACACAAGGTAAAGTACTAATCTTCAAGAATTAAAGGTGTTCTAAGGATTATAAGGAGCATTTTGATATAAATTTTGCAAGAAACTACGCATGAAATGGCTATGCTTATTTTTATTAAGTTGAAATTATGATGTTGTTTAGCTATAGCTATGTTCCGGTTGCCTAGAGGGTTGTTTTGTCATGATTTTTATGATGTGTGTTGAAGTTTTGGAGGAGTTGCGGTGGAGTATTGATGGCTGCATTTGTAGATGAAATGAACAAAGAAAGAAATGAAATCAACTAGTGGTTATTGTTGTAAAATGAAGCATTTTTAATGCTTATTACATGGCTGCTATTTTTCATTGCCTTATGGGTACCAAATCCGATTTCTTGATAACAGAAAATGGACCGATTTTTTTATGATTAAAGAGAAAAAAGTGATGGTTAATTGTTAATGTGAAGATAGAAGAAATAGAGATAAACATGGGATTTATTTTATGAAGAATTAAAGCATTCTTATACTTTGTTCATGGCTGTGAATTCTTTCATGCTTAAACCATGTTATTTGTTCATGTTTTGTTCTTCATGAATGAATGGATTGATAATTAAGTTGTAAGAGAAAAATAAAACAAGGAGAATTGATGTTTATTGAGAACACTGCTCGGTTGCTGGAATAACAGCAAGCTTTCGCTTGTAGCATCTTTATGTTGATGACTGGTTTGTTGGAAATAAAGACCTGGTTCTATAGCTAATGATATAAGAGCATTTTTGCGCAAAATTGAGGTTAATCAGATTTACGCTGCACTGAAAGTATGAAGGCTTGTCGCAAAGTAAAAGTGTAGACTTGTGTGCCATTATATATATTATTGGTATATTATTAATTTCGTTAGAAATTAAAGGACAACCAAGAAGAGTGAGAAACCATATTTATGACTTGTATACATGTTGGATGAAGGAAGAAGGAAATAGATACATGAAGAAGATAACATATATGGCTTTTTTTTTCTAGTGAAAGAAATAAGGAGATAGGAAATTAATAATTTCCTTGTTAGTGCATGTGGTTAGCAAGATAGTATTGGTGATTCTATAACCACTAAGAAACATATGGAATGTTTTTTAATGCAGGCGAGCTTTCCTACTAGGATTTTGTGAGCATTAAGATTAATAGCATTATGGAATAACGTTACTTATGGCGAGTCCCTCAATTTCTAAACCCATCATAGCTAAGTGTTTTTCTTTTCTTTTTTTTTTTTCACAATGTAAAAGGTTTTTTATTGTTCAAAAAGAATTTACATGAATATTTACTAGTTTATAGTCAAGGTGACTATTAACTAGCAGAGGTGAATGCCATTTTCCAAACTAGTCAGAACATTAGGGTACACTGTAAAAATAACAGTGTACACATGCGTTTTTATCTTTTTTATAACATCCAACGGTTAGCACACGGTTCCCTCAAATAATGCCTTGTTACGTGCATTCCAAATGTAGTAGAACGTGGCAGCCATAGCAATGGCCTTAGCCTTTGCAATCTAGGATGAGCCACGGTTTGCATGCTTGTACCACCTAAGACAAGACCGAACCGTAGTCATTACTTGTGGCAAGCCCAGCCACAGTCTAATTTCATTCCAGATGGATGCAGACACCGAGCACTTGAAAAATAAATGGTTAGTCGTCTCCATATGTGCTTTACACAAAGGACAAGTTAAATCATTCAAGCAGAACACAAGAGCATCCTTAGTCTTCAAATGCCCCCTAGCACACAGCCAGACCATGAATGAGTGCCTGGGGGTAAGTCCCTGCTTCCAAATAGTTTTTGCCCAGAAAACCTTCGATGAAGGTAAGAGAAGGTAGTCATAAGCCAAAGAAGTGAAGGAGGAGGTAGATGTAGCCCAACTATGTAGAAGTACAGACGCAGAGAGGGGACCATTTTCTCGCTCAAGTATCAGGTCTCGAATTGCTAGCAAAATGCTTTCCTAATATGGATAGATGTTTTCTGATATATCCAAGTAAAAGCGTTTTGCATGAATTTGAGAATAACATGAATGTTGTGAGTCCCTTGGTTTAACTCCCACTCCAATTAAGTGTTTTCTAAAATATTATATTTGTGCATTTCTTGAACTTGTGGAAATATTGGCTTGATTTTTGGTGGCGAAATGTTTCCATAACAATTTAATGCCTTTTCGATATGAAATTGTGTTATCTTGATATATTTCAGATAAAGCATTGGTACCTAAAATTCTTCGGGTTTCAAATCCCTTGGAATCACAAAGTATTTTTCTGGTATGAATAAACTCTTTCTTGATACGGATTTGACTTTTTCTGACATATTCAAGTAAAAGCTTTTTGCTTGAATTTTGCAGGCATCAATTGCTAGATTTTAACATAACTCCTTTCCTTAAAGATTTATGTATCACAAAGCCTTTGTAAATTAAAAGTTATGTTTTTGCGAATCGCGCGAGTTTCCTAAATTTTGAAACAATATTTATTTATGAGTTTACGGTTGAACTCGCGTATAGGAATTTTGTACAAAATGAGTCCAGTTGTTTAGAAAACATCATATTTGGACTCAAGAATTCTTATGCGGAAACATTTTATGAATTACGGGTAGCCAAGCCTTTGTTTTCCAAAACTCCGTTTTAATTACGAATTTTCACATCATATGAAGTACAAGCGCTTCACTTGGTAAACACAGAAAACCACTACTCATCAAAGCCCTGTTTCTAGCTATTTCATTCATGATACTCGTAAAAGACATGTTTCATGCTATTTTTAACATATTATTGTTTAAAACCTATTACATGACATGCTTTTCATGTTACTTGGTAAAATCACAAATTGTTGACATGTTCTTCAAGTTACTTGTGAAAATCATGCCATGTGTCATATTTCATTATATTTTACTCATGTCTTGCATTTACTAACATGACAAGTTATGGAAAAAGAGTAAAACCCCCTTTTTCTATTTCTTGGACCCGAATACGTTTATCTGATGAACGTTGAGTACTCGACATGAGCTTTTCTCCTTGTACTAGCTCACGTTAGAGGTAGATGGTCCCTAGTAACCTGATCAATTTTGGGGTTCATTTTACGCAAACGGGGTGATAAGACATTAGGATTAGCTAACTTTTGAATTCCTGAATGACCCCACAATTGCGTCATAACTCTTAAATTCCTGAATGATCGGTGCAATTGCATTATAACTCCTAACTTCCTAAATTTCTGAATTCTTAATCTGTTAACTACTGATCATGAATTCCTACATACATGAATTAGAAAGTGTTATACAAGAACTCCTCCATTCTTGAAATAAAATATTTTATACATGAACTCCTAGATTCTTATTTTAGCCTATTTTCATGCAAGAACTCCTAAATTGACAAGTCATGATTCATGAAATCATGTGCGTTAATTTCCTAGAATTAAAACATGAATTCTAGAAATCCTGAACATTATTTTCTAGCATAGGCACATGGAATTTTATTACTTGCATTTCTTAACAAACATGAATACTAGTTATTTGATCATGCCTCCTGGCTTTTGAATATGTTTGTGTATAATGAACTCAAGCCTCTTAGTCTGTCTTAATTATTACTTAATTTACAAGTTTACCCCTTGGATTAGTACTTGGTTTTACAAGAGATGTTTCTTCTAGAAAAAACTACTAGCATACACAAGACTTACTGAGTATTTAGTACTCACACGTGTTTTATCCTTTATCAAATTTTAGAAGCCGGTCTATGGTTGAAGATTTTTGAAGATAGCAATTACTTTGGAAAAGTAACAAAAGATGGCATGTGAAGTTTTGGGCCACTGGTGTTTGTTTAGATCTTGATCTCTTATAGCTCTATGTACTAAACATCTTTTGTACAAAATGTAAAGTTTTGAAAATTCCGTTGTGTTGTCAGTTGGATACGTTATAATGACCCCATGTCTAGGAAGATCAGAAGGGGCGACAACCCACAATGTAAGACCCTCTGCAATATATTTATAGGGGTGTTACAATGCTGATCCTCATTTTCTGCTAGAGTTTGCATCTCGTAGATTGCTATCTCATTATAGGTGATCAATGATTTTCTTTAACGCTTTATGATACCCCATGGATTAAATTTTGATGAAATTAAAGAGGTAGATCTTTATGGTAGTTGAAATTGATTGCTAGATAATGATAATGAACTTCCCTACTTATAGTAGTAGAACTAGAATAAGAAGACTCAAAGTAATACAAGTTATACATATCAAATAGAGTTTTAGCTATTTTTTTCTTTTATGTCTTTTATCATACGTTGCTTAAGTGTTAAAGATTTATCAAAATCTAATGTTTCGTAAAGATATTCAATAATACTATGAAATCCATTAGTTATTACTCAAAGATCTAAACACAATTCTATACAATATAAAATATGAATATCTTTATAATATTTTTTATATTTTCCAAACATACATTTCATAAAATAACCATATTTGGAACGCCCCATATGCTCACTAAAAATATTAACTACATTAGCAAGTGTAGGAAGAATATGACGAGTAGTGAAATAATAAGATCTCAATAAAAGTTCGGCTACTTCTATAAAAGTAATTAAAAATGTTGCAAGTACAATACAATTCTCAAAATATGCATCAGTTAGTTGAGGTTGAAATTTATTACTATTACAAAATTTAGTAAGTTGATTTTGATAAGGTATAATACTTTCAAATATATCAAAAGTTGAATTTCATCTAATTTTATAATCTAATCTAAATCTTTTAAAGGAATTACTTCGTTCTCGGCATAAATCTTTAAAATTTTGATGTCTCTTTGGAGAAGTTTTAATAAATAAAATAATATTTCTAATTATATTAATAGTATCATCAATATATTTATGTCATTCTTTAGCACACAAATTAAGTATATAACAAACACACTTAGTATGAAATAAACTATCATCAAGCATAGGATTCATATTATTTTTCAAATTTATTATGGTAGAATCATTATTTGAAGTATTACCTAAAGAAATACAAAATAATTTTATTTAATATCTTATATTCACGGCTTGTTTGAGTAATCATTCAAGTAATACTACTATTGACATCAGGATATTCAAATAATTTAAAACGAATAGTTCTTTTTTATACTAACCAATTAGAATCGATCTAATGACATATAATGAACAAATAAGCCTTATTAGTAACTTCACTCCAACTATCACAAGTACGAGCAAATTTCCAATTATAAGAATCAAACAAGGCAATAAGACACTCTTTCATCTTTTTGTATAACTTTATTATTTCATTTTTAATATTGTTCTAGAAATTCTTTTAAATGTAAGTGGTAATGGTATTGCATGAATTGTTCATAATGTGAATTTTTCAAAAATTTCAGAGGTAATTTAATTTTAACAAACATTTTAGCAAACCCAATTCTAGTTTTTTTATGGTCATATTGAAAATTACCCATAATTTGACCTCTTGTAGTATAAATCTGTTGTTGTTTAAGTAGGTTTTTTAACCAATTATCATGTTATCTTTTCATGTGTCTAACCAACGTTCCCGTTCTTCCTCCATTCTTCTGTGCATATACTACCTTATAAATTTTACATATTGCCATATCATTATCATTTTCAAAAAGATTCCAAGTTATAGATGTTTTTGCTTTAGTTACAACTTTCGAACATTCAATATCAACTTGATCCTGAGGCACACCTATATTAGATTCATCAAGGTTAATAGTTGGAATTAGTTATTGTACAATAACGCTAGGGCCTTCATTTTCATTACTTATTTCATTATTTATTAAATTCAATACTGGATCAATATTGAACTCAAAATGTGAAGATGATTGTGAAGAAAAATGATAATATTGATGTGGATCCATTTTTCAAATATTTATTATGTAAATTAAACAAAAACAATCAATTAAAATTCAAGTAAAAGTTTGGATAAATGAATAATAGTTCAAATAAAATAAAATAAAGTATTAACAAAGTAATAAAATAAGAGAATTGAAAAATATAAATAAGTTGTAAATTAATTTAAAATTAAACAAAGAAATAAGAATGTAGGATGAATAGACACTAACTAATTGATAGTCAAGAAATAATAACACTTGGTTGAGTTTTACTTCTCGTCTTCTTCAAGACTTAAACTATCGACTATTTTGTCACTTAATAATCTTTCAAAATATTAAGGCTTTGTTGGAAAAATTAAAAAAAATATAAAAAAATTAATTCTATTCTGACACTTTTTATAAATGAAATGGAAACAATTGAGGATTATGAGAGCACGAAGAATGAAAATAGAGAGTTTGAGAGAATTGGAGAGAGTTAGAGCATATTTTGGTGAGTTCGGAGGTGAATTGGGAGAGCATTTATGGAGTTTTGGGAGATGAAATAGCCGTTGGGGGCCAAAAAATATATATATAGAGAGAGCCATTGTGCGTGTCGGCCCACCGGTTTGCGGGCGGTCCACAGTCCCAAGTGGGCTGATCCGACATGGACTGGGCCGCCACATTAGTGCTGGTTCGGCTCCCGGACAAGCGGACCGAACTGACCTACATGTCATTACTAGACGCTATGACTTCTTAATTAAAAGTTTTTAAATTGAAGAATCTCTTGTACTTAAAGATTTAAGCGAGTACTAATAAAAATTTACTATCAAATATATTAAAATAAATAAATAGATAATTATTTTTATTATTAAATATACTAAATTAAATAAATTTTGAATTAATTAATTAGTTTTGCCAATCAGTATTAAACGTCTAGTTCCTCTTTGCAAAAGTGGCTATCCAAATTTACAATGTATTTTAAAATAAGACTGTATTTGCGGAGGCCACATGCCACGGGCCTTAAAAATAAATAATATTTTAAATACTTCAATATTTTATTAAATAAATCTTTAGTCTCAATAAAATAACTTATAGCGTCTTCATTGTTAATTTCATAAAGTTTTTTTTTTTTTTTGTTAATTTGTTAACGCATTATTGGAAAACCTTAAGATTGTACTTTGATAGCTATTGTTTTTTGCATAAATCAATCCAAAATTCTGGTTTACGATGTGCATGAGGGATCCATTTATGTTTTTTACCGTCATTGTCCCGGGCCCTAGGAATCCGAAGCATAAAATTGATGTCTATCTACAACCTTTGGTAGATGAATTAAGGATGATGTGATTTAGTTGAGTCTCTACATATGATATTTCAAAGAAACAGAACTTCTGTCTACGAGCAGTACTTCTTGGACAATAAACGACTTCCCGGCATATAGGATGCTAAGTGGTTGGAGTACAGCTGGTAAATTAGCATGTCCGTATTGCATGGAGCAGACAAAATCATTTCACTTGCAAAATGGAGGTAAGCATTCTTGGTTTGATTGCCACCGCCGCTTCTTGCCTTTAGATCATCCATACAGAAGAGATGTTAGGTCTTTCAGGAAGGATAAAGGTCGCGAGACAGCACACCCTGTACAATGCGCTTCTGGAGATGGTATGTGGGATAGAGTGTGCCATTTACCAAAAATAACCGAAATAGCTGTGGAGCTTGGCAGGGATGATGGCAGAGGCATCTACCATAATTAGGCCAAAAAGAGTATCTTTTGGGATTTGCCATATTGGAGAACACACTTAATCCGTCATAACATAGATGTGATGCACAATGAAAAAAATGTGTTCGATAATATCTTTAACACAGTCATGAATATAAAGGGAAAAACAAAGGACAACGTGAATGCGCGACGTGATCTGTTGGTATATTGTGATAGACATGAATTATACGTGATTGGCTTGGGTGACGGGAGGACATTAATGCCAAAGGCTAAATACTCTATTACCCCCGAACAAAAGAGACTTCTACTACAGTGGGTTAGAGATTTGCGACTTCGGATGGATATGCTTTGAATTTAAGCAGGTGTGTTGATTTGAATGAGCTGAAAATGTCGGGTATGAAAAGCCATGACTGCCATGTGTTTATGGAAAGGTTGCTTCCAACAGCATTTAAAGAATTACTCCCGATGTCAATTTGAAACGTTTTAGTAGAAGTCAGTCTCTTTTACCACGAATTATGTTCGCCTAAACTTTCCACAACTCATATGAAGCAATGGGAAGATAATATTGTCGTACTCATGTGTAAATTGGAGAAGATCTTTCCACCCGACTTCTTTGATGTGATGGAGCACCTTATGGTCCACCTGCCATATGAGGCCAGGGTTGGTGGCCCTATTCAATATAGATGGATGTATCTATTCGAGCGGTAAAATATTGTGTATTATTATATCTATATATACATCTACTATATGAATCAGTTCTAACTTACAAAATGCATTAAGTTCTTATATCGTTTGAAGACCAAAGTTAAAAATAAGGCGAGAGTGGAGGGATCAATTTGCAATGCTTACTTAGTTGAAGAGGCATCTACATTCTTCTCCTATTATTTTGAGCCGTATGTGCAGACTCTACATACAGCTATGGCTAGGAATGATGAGGGCGTTCATGATACAAACTCAAGTGACACTGTGTTGTCTATATACGCCGTTCCAAGGAGGGTTTTGGGAAGTATTCACAATAGATATCTTACCCCGGATGAATTTAAGGCTGCCACAAATTACATATACCTAAATTGTGAAGAAGTTCAACCATACATTACGTAAGTATACCGCTATTGCCTTACATTGCTAGATTTTATACGGCAATACTTTGAACGAGTTTTTCTTATGTGTTCATTTTGGTCGTTTTAGGAAATTTAAAAATGACTTGCAGTTGTATAAGTCGAGTATAACAGACCCTAAAGTTGATAGGAGAATAGAGTCAGAGTTTGCAGGATGGTTTAGGACTTATGTGAGTTGAACACATCCAAAATGAGACTTTAAAATAAATTACATTGATATCGAAGGTGCATTAACTCTTTGTTTTTTGCTAGGTTCATGATCCACAAAATCAAGTGACTAAACAACACTTAAAAAGCTTGGCCTGGGGACCTTTGAGATAAGTAAAATACTTCCATAGCTACTTCATAAATGGTTTTAGGTTTCATACACATGATCGGTCATTCGGAAAAAAAATAATTAACAGCGGAGTTTGTGTTAAAGGCGACGGAGATAGTGCCGAAGATTATTATGGAGTGTTGAAGGAGATTGTCGAACTTCAGTTCCCTTGGACTCCTTATTTAAAAGTTGTCATATTCAAGTGTGATTGGTTTGATCCAATGCTAAATCGGGGGGTTAAAATTCATCATCACTACAAACTTATTGACATCAACTGCAAGAGGAATTACCCAAAATATGACCCCCTTTGTGTTAGCTCAACAAGCAACTCAAGTGTATTTCCTATCCTACCCGGTGAGCAAAAGACCAAAATCTGATTAGGTAGCTGTTTGTAAAATGAAAGCTTGACATGTTATTGATGCACCTGTTGTCGAGGCACCATATCAGGAGGAAGTAGATGATGCGCAGGCAATCAATATATGTGTTGAGGATGACAACTTTGGAAGATTAGCAGATGAGTCAAGTATTGGAGATACAATCGATTTTATGGATTCGGGTTTAATGATAGAGGAAGCACAACCGAACAATGAAAACGATGACGAGGAAGAAGAATGGGAAACAGGATCCTCTATAAACGATAATGTGGAAGGCTACTCATCCGATGATGACAAAAGTCTATAGACTAGGTCCAAATTTAACTAATGTATAGATATAATTATTAGTTCTGCTATCGTTACATTACAAGCGTTTTACTTTGCTTTATACTTTTAAATTTATTATCTTTTCCTTCTCCCAAAATATGACCATTTTTATGTATTTAAATAATTCCAGATATATATGGCTTCTGATGCCTCACCCGACGATCGGTCAGCGACTCGTGAATTGTCGAGGGCGGATGAGACACCGTCCCCGAGCATCGCCCCACGTATACCTGCTCCGCAGCCATTGCCTCCAGAAGAGGCCCGATCAGAGCAGGCCCCTACCCCGATCCCAGGTTCTTCAGAGTCCACAGTTGGCGCTCCATCTACTGACGACACGCGACTACTGATTGAGCCAATTGGTGACTCGTAAGTCGGCTACATAATTACTTATTGTATGCTTTTCTAAATTTTTAAAATTATAAATTTGTCTAATATTACAAAATCTATTTTCTTGGAATAGGTTCACACGTTCAGTTCGATGTGTGAGGGAGATTGTTGAGATTTTTAGGCGACACTACACTGGAGCCTATGCTACCTTCTTACAGGTTCCGATTGATGTTCGGAACATGTGGTTCGATCTTTGGAGTGTGAATTCGATTTGTAATTATTACTTGTAGTCTTTTTATTATTTTTAATATGTTTTCTTATTTGTAATTACTTGTAACGGTTACTTTGATTTTGCAGTCTTTCTTCAATTGGCGCCCAGTGCATGCCGCACAGATCCGGACTCATTGGGAGAAGAAGTGTCAGGCTAGACTTTCAGATGCATTGTCCAAGGCTCGGAAGAAGCATGGGGGTAGTTGCCCTAAGTGGATTTTCTCAGACCATTGGGCTACTTTATCGGAGCATTGGGGGTCCGATAGGTGGTAGCATATCTCTTCCGCTGCTAAGCGGAACAAATCCATTGGTCAGGCATTCCACACAGGAGGATCCATTTCTTTTACTGAGCATGAGGATCGGATGGTAAGTGTAAAATTTTTTATTGTTCGGTATATCCGCTGTTTCACATTTAGTCAATCATAAAAACTAACATCTAGTCATTTCTTGTCACAACGATAATGGAGACAGTTAGGTCTTGACTTTAGCTACGTCGACCTCTTCAAACGCACCAATATGTTCCAGGACGGGCCGAGGAAGGGCCAATACGTCACTGATCGATCGCGCCACACGCTGGTAAGAATACACAATCTTAGACGTTTTTAAGTTTAATATTATTTATATTTTGATCGTTAATTTTAAATATTTTATCCGTGTTTCCTTGCCCCAAATTCGACAGGATATTGTCACTGCTATTATTGAGTGTCACGCGCAGTCGGGTTCCCAGACTGATTCTACAAGCACGGTCGCACCGAGTAGGGTTCCCGACGAGAAGACGATGTTCGTTGAGCTAGATGACAGAGTGTGCAAGAAGGGATAAGTGTACAGATTGGGCTCCGAGTCTGCGAGGGTGAGACGAAGGTTACAGCAGCTAGCCTCATCTGAGTCATCGACTTCTTCTACCTCGATAGGCGTAAGCCAGCTGCAAAGAGAGTTACACACCGAGAGGAAGAGGCGAGAGAGAGTTGAGCATCAGGTACAGGTATATCGGAGCCACAGCCAGAGCTTGACTGAGTACCTGACGCTTGTGTCTTAGAATTTGAATCTACCTCCGCCACCGCCGATGCCAGCTGTTCAGGAGGACGATGCTGAGGATGAGGAGGACTTCGTCATCAGTCCTCCAGATTCACATCCAGATCATCAGCCGGGCCCTTCTGATCCACCCCCACCCCCTCCGTCGGCTCCAGCATCCACACCGATTCCTGCTTCGTAGTTAGGATATATACACTACTTTTTTATGTATTATTCATATGTTTTCATTATTATATTTATTTAGGACATTTAGACAACATTTTTATGTATTATTCACATTTGTCATTATTATATCTATTAATAATGACTATTTGGTGGTTTTTTAATTTAATTAAATTTTGTATTATTTTGATAGATGAATTTTCTTCAATTACAGGGCATTTTTTAAAATATTCCTAAAAAAACTTTAAAATTATACAGTACTAGCGAGGGATTAGTGATGGAATGGAACTCATACGGATGCCCTCGCTAAAAACCAGGTTTTCCCGTGACTAATCGCACGCTGTTAGTGAGGGATTAGAAACGGAACTGATAATCAGTCGCTAATCCTTCACATATTGCGTGGGATTAGCGACGGAATTAATCAAACCATTTATTCACAATGACTGTCCGTAGCTAATCCCTCGCAAATTAGCTTGGGATTAGTGGCGGAAAATTATATCATAAAATTAAAAAGAAATTTCCCGTCGCTAATCCTTCGCAAATTAGCTTGCGATTAGCGACGGATTCACTAAACAGCAAAATTAAAAAGAAATGTCCGTAGCTAATCCCTCACAAATTAGCGAGGCATTAGCGATGGAAAATTCCCACCATTTAACTTTTAATAATTACTAAAATATTTCGTCGCTGATCCCTTTCTAATTAGAAAGGGTTCAGCGACGGAATAAACATATCCCTCGCAGATCCGTTTCAAAATTCCACCGCTGAAGTCGTTGACTGCTGAAAATCTACCTCCCAAATCCGTCGCTATTTGCGAGGGATATTTGAATCCATCGCAAATTTATACCTTTGCTAGGAAGAATTTAGCGGGGGACAATTCTGTCGCTAATCCATCGCTAATTATAATTAGCGACAGATTAGCGATGGAATTGTCCCTCGTTAATACTTAGTTTTCTTGTAGTGTAGCTTTGCATAACTCTCCAACAATACCTGTCATATTTGATAGAGAAATACAGTATAAAGGAAACAATCCATTCATATCCAATTTGTCTTCTTTTAATCTTATCTTGCATATTTTTTTTCTTAATTATGTAAAGAGACTTAATTATTTGCCAAACAAAGCATGTGCCAGACTGTTGTTCTCAAGTACTCATAAACCAAATGTAGTTGATTTGCTTCAATATAGTACTCCTACAATTTCACAACATTTGGGTGCTGTAGACGACCAGATAACATTCCCTTTCATTCATAATTTCATGGTTTCCTTTCCTTGATTTTGGAGAGAGCTGCTTAACAGCTATTACTGTACCACCAATAGTATACCCTAGAAAGTTTTTTAGAAATCATCAATAAAAAATTATAGACAAAGTAATATAAGTGGAAGTAATCAAAAAGAAAATGGTAAAGAAAATATATATTTCCGCAAAAGACATCTGAAAGATAGAAAAAAGAATTTCATATTTGGATATACCTTACAGCTCCAAATCCACCTTCTCCAATCTTGTTAGCAGAGCTGAAGTCAGCAGTGGCAGCTCTAATTTGTCTGTAGGTGAATAAACCAGTTCTCAAGTCTAATCCTTTTATTTCTGCTAATCAAAAAATTGAAAAATGTGGTTAGGAGTTTCCCTATTGAATTCATTATATCTTTGCATCAATTCATAGAGAATAGGTCATGGAGTAGATTTATGTAACCTTGTTTTCTAGAGATCTAAAAACAAAAATGCTTGGGGACCAAAAGTGATACTAACCAAGAAACAATCACTTTATATTCTTCTGAGTGTTGGGGGGGGGGGGGGGACTATTGGGATGGGAAGAGAAGTAAGACGAAGGGAAAAAGAGATTTGGTCTAAAAGAATTAAAGTGGAATGCGAAAAACATTTTCTTTTATTCGAAAAAGTTTTGCTAGTTAATAATGGATTTCAGTTAGTGACAGAAGACGTGTTTGAAATCTTTATTTAGAAAAACTATAAATAACTTTTTTTTTGGTGTAATGTATTTGCTCAAGAGCTTTTATGTTCGTTCACTCACATAAAATATGACAAAAAAAGAAAATCAAGGAAAACAAATTTAATATTTATAAGTTCTGAATTTAATCCTATTTAGCATAACTTTAAAAATAATAATAATAAATCCTAATTTATATGGTAAGATACTATGAAATAAATACATTATAGATTAAAAAAATGATCAAGTAAATCTCAGTAAAATCAAAGAATCAGCAGTTGCATAAACTTGGTGTGACAAGATAATGAGTTAGTAGAAGATATTAATCAAATTAAATAAATAAATAATTTATTTTTCTACTTTATACTTTATTAATTAAAAAGACTATAAATAAAACTAATGTATTAGTGAGACTCGTATATTAAACTGTGGAAGTTATAATTTTCTACATTTAAGTAGATACAATTTAATTGAAGTGAATATCCACTTAAATCAATTAAATTTGTTAGATTTAAATTGACATCCATTTAAATTCATGAATTTACTTTCTTTTGTGGAACGTTATATCTGTTCAAATTATCTGTAAATTTAACTTGTTTATTACACTAGCTGCGCTGTTTGATTTATAATTATTGTTTATGGCTTATTAATGTTCTTTCTTTGCAAATTCTTGGGTTAGATTCCTCACATGTATATGATTGTATGCCCTAAATGTTTGATCCCATAAAAGCTGCAAGTCAGTCTATTTGTCATATTACTTCAACTAATTGAATCATCACTATTACATAAGAACCTAAGACCATTTCAAAGGTTAGATTCTGTGACAATACTTGTGCTGTTTTGATTTACAATTATTGTCTAAGACCAATCACTACAAGAAAAAACTAAATTAGCGACAGCCAAATCCATCGCTAATCACGTTTAGCGACGGATTACGTCCGTTGCTAAAAAGGGCATCGCAATTTGCGATGGAAGAAAATCTGTCGCAATTTGCGGGCGACGAATTTACGACAGTCATTTAATTGATGACATTATAATTAAATTTATAATCAATATAGAGACGGATTTTCCACGGTAAAAAAATTAATTAATTTAGCAACGAATTTGCAACGACAAAAAAAATTTTTTATAAAAAATTAATTAATTTAAAAACAGATTTGCAACGGCCAAAAACTTTTATTTTAAAAATAATAATTAATTTAGTAATGGATTTGCGACAGCAAAAAATTTTTAAATTTTGAAAAAATCAATTAATTTAGCAACAGATTTGGGCGGCAAAAAATTTTTTTATTTACAAAAATTAAAATAATTTAGCGACGATTTTGCGAAGAAAAAAATTATTTTTTAAAAAATTAATTAATTTAATTTGTGGTAGCGAAAAAAATTTATTAATTTTGCGACGAATTTGCAACGACAAAAAATTTTTATTAAAAAAATTAATTAATTGGCTACTCAGCTGCCCATCCATCGGCCCGACCCGACCGACCGAGAATCCGATCCGCAACCCGTCAAGAATATTATGAGATTATATCGGATTTGGGGCTCGAACCTGCGTCATTGTTGTGGAGGAACATGTGTTCCACCACTAAGCTATTGAAATTCTTGTAATATGTTGTGTTATATATTAATTATATAGTAAATTTTTTTGTGAATTAGCGATGGATTTGCAAGGGCTTTACGATGGATCTGTGACGATAGAATTTTCCGTTGCTAATTAGCCACGGATTTGCGACGGCTAATTTTTCAAGATTTAAAAAAAATATTTTTAAATTTTTAATGATCGTCGCAAATCCCTCGCAATTTGTGACAAATTTGCGAGGGCTTATTTTTTAAATTTTAAAAAAATAAATTTATTTTTTAATTTTAGATGGCCGTCGCAAATCTATCGCAAATTGTGACGGATTTTTGACGGCTTGTTTTTTTAATTTTAAAAAATAAATTTATTTTTAAATTTTACATTGCTGTCGCAAATCCCTCACAATTTGCGACGGATTTGCGAGGGATTATTTTTTTAATTTAAAAAAAATAAATTTATTTTTTAATTTGAGATGGCCATCGCAAATTCCTCACAAATTTGTGACGGATTTGCAAGGGTATTTTTTTCAATTTTAAAAAAATTAATTTATTTTTAAATTTTGGATGGCCATCGCAAATTTGCGAGGGCTAGATTTCCATCGCTAATCCGTTGCAATTACCGACGGATTAGCAACGGAAATTTTAAAAAAATAAATTTATTTTCAAAATTTTTACTTCCGTTGCTGTTCCGTTGCAAATTAGCGACCGTCTAGAGGCCGTCGTAAAAATCCGTCGCTAATTTGATATTTTTCTTGTAGTGTATCCCTAAATTATTTTTGTTTAAATCGTAATCAGTAGATATTAATATCACTATTTAAATCATATATCACAATAAATTCATATTTAGATATTTTGTTTAAATTTTATGAACTTTTATTGAATTCCATCATATCAATTCTACACAAGGTTTATTTATCCTTATTCCAATTAAATCTAATAAAAATCAAAATCACCAAACAATAGAAGACATCTTTCCTTTCCTTCAACTGTAAATAATTTAAAAGCTACTAATTAATTGAATATATTATGCATTTATTTGACTGGCCTGTAGTTCTACATATTGGTGAGTTGGGGTCTTCTACCCCGTGTGCTAGATATTTTCTATAAAGTCTAGTAACTTTTATTGAATTCCTACCCAAGTGTAAGGTCAATTTATCTTCATTCCAATTAAATGTAATAAAAATCCAAAATTACCAAGCAAAAGAAGATATCTTACTTTCCTTTCAACTATAAAATTTTAAAATTTATTAATTAATTGAGTATATCATAAATAGTATGATCGGTCTGTATTACCTAGACATTAGGGAGTTGAGATCTTATACTTCGTATGCTAATGAAACTATAATGACTTAATTGTGTTCTAACCATTGCGAATCTATGAATAAATAAAACATTTCATAACTTAGGATAGCTATATTTAATTTAAAAAATCCAAACTAATCTTTATATTTAAAATTATAAAAAAAATTGTACAATGTCATGGCTGTTATAAAGTTTTGGCAGTGTGAGAATAAAATCTATACAAAATAAATCCCTAACTATTATTTGCACAATAATTTCTTCAAACTTCTCTCTTTCTTTTCTTTCACAATTTTCTCCAACAATTCTCTCACAATTGATATATCTCAAGCTTGGGGAAGAGCTCTATTAGTAGAGTTAATCATCTATATCCACTAATTCCACTAATATGTATTAATAGTGTTAATGGTGGATATCCATACACATTTGTCTACTAATGAAATTAGTGGATTCACAACTAATCCACTAATGTATTCACAACACTCCCCCTTGAATGTCCATTACATAAAAAATATGTCTCGTTAAAACCTTACTAAATAAAAACTCAATGAAAAAAAAAATCTAGTGAAGGAAAAAGAGTACACTATTCTATATGTCTGCTTATTACTCCCCCTGATGAGATGATCCCTTTAAATCTTTAAACCGACGCATACTGATTTTATATCTCAACTTCTCAAATGTTGCAGTCGGTAAAGTCTTCATGAAATTATCTGTCAGGTTGTCACATGACCGAATTTGTAGCACATCAATTTCACCTTTCTTGTGGAGTTCATGAGTAAAGAAGAATTTTGGTGAAATATATTTTGTCCGATCTCCTTTAATATATCTTCCTCATAATTGAGTTATGCAAACTGCATTGTCTTCATAAAGAGGAGTTAAAATATCTCTTCTAGTGATAATCCACAACTTTCTCAGATATAATAAATCACTGATCTCAACCATATACATTCTCGACTTACTTCATGAATGGCTATAAATTCAGTATCATTTGAAGAAGTTGCTATAGATTGTTTTGTAGAAAACCATAATATAATAGTATTTTCACATGTAAATAGATAGCTCCATTTGAGAATGTGTTTTATATGGATCAGATAAATAACTAGCATCTGCATAACCTATTAATGTTGGACTGGTTTTATTTGAATAAAATAATTCGAGATCAATTGTACCTTGGAGATATCGAATGACTTGTTTAATTCCATTCCAATGTCATCGTGTTGGTGAAGAACTAAATCTTGCTCATAAATTCACAACAAATGCAATATCAAGTCGTGTATTATTAGTAAAATATATCAATACACCAATTGCATGAGATATGGTACTTCAAGACCAAGGAATTCTTCATCATCCTCTTGAGGTCGGAAAGGATCTTTATTTTTTATCTAATGATCGGACGATCATTGAAATACTCAATGGATGTGCTTTGTCCATGTAAAATATTTTTAGAAGTTTTACTGTATATATTGATTGATGAATAAATGTTCCACTTTCCAGATGTTCAATTTGTAAATCAAGGCAAAATTTAGTTTTACCAAAATCCTTGATTTCGAATTCTCTTTTTAAATAATCAATTGTTTCTTGGAGTTCCAATAAAATTAATATCATCAACATATATAGTTAATATCACAAATTTAGAACTAAATTTCTTAATAAAAACACATGGACATACCTAATCATTTTTAAATCTCGTTTTTAATAAATATTCACTAAGACGATTGAACCACATGCACCCAAATTGTTTCAGGCTATATAATGATTTTTGCAATTTGGTGGAGTAATTTTCACGAGGATAATGTTTATATGCTTCGGGCATGCGAAATCCTTCGGGAATTTTCATGTAAACATCATTTTCTAATTTTTCATACAAGTAAGCAGTGACAACATCTAATAGGCCATATATATCTTTTCATGTACTGTCAAACTAATAAGATATCGGAGTGTAATAACATCAATAATAGGAGAATAAATTTCATCATAATCAATACCTGACCTTTGTAAAAAACCTTGGACTACTAACCGTACTTTATATCATATGATTTCATTATTTTTATTGTGCTTTCGCACAAATATCCATTTTTGCCAACAGGTTTTATACCTTCTGGTGTTCGGATTGCAAGTCCAAATATTTCACGTTTTGTAAGTACATTTAACTCCAATTGAATCGCATCTTTCCATTGTAGCCAGTCTTTTCTATACCGACATTCATCAACTGATATTGGTTCAGGATCATCATTATTCTGTGTAACATCAAGAGATATATTATATGCAAACATATTATCAATAATTGTTTCTATTTGATTCCAACTTCTACCGGAAGTAGTATAATTGATAGAAATTTCAGTGTTACTTTCATCAACTTCTGTTTCTTTTATTTTATCATCAGTTCTCTCTTAGTTTTTATCATTCTTTTCTTCAATATGATCATTTGGATCATTTAATCATCTTTTCTTTCGATGATTTTTATCTTTAGAACCAAGAAGTCGGCCACGTTTCTGATATGTTTTTGACTCAACAGTTATAGGTATAATCTTTTGTTCTGCTAGGACTTCAATTCGAACAGGAGCATTTATACCTGGAATGTGCGATTTTGTTACTCTTTTGGAGTCAACAAAAGTGTTTGGTATTTGATTTGCAATACTTTACAAATGAATTATCTTTTGAACTTTAAGTTTGCACGCGCTTGTGCATGGATCAAGATAATTTAATGATGTTGTCCAAGCAAGATCTTTCTTATACTATTTATGTTCTCCCCCTAATTTAGGGAATAATGATTCATCAAAATAACAATCAGCAAATCTAGCTGTGAATACATCTCTTGTCAGTGGTTCAATATACCTGATAATAGAGGAAGAATCATATCTAACGTTTATCCCCTTTCTTCTTTGAGGACCTATCTTTGTATGTTGGTTTGGTGCAATTGGAACATATATAGCACACCCAAAAATTCTTAAGTGAACAATATTTGGCTTTGAACCAAAAGCTAATTGCAAATGAGAATAATTATGATAACTAGTTGGCCTTATACGTACCAGTGCTACAGCATGTAAAATAACATGTCTCCAGACAGATGTTGAGAGATTTGTTTTCATTAATAATGATCTAATAATTAATTGTAATCTTTTAATAAAAGATTCAGCAAGACCATTTTTTGTATGAACATGAGCTACAGGATATTCAACATTAATCTCAATTGACATGTAATATGCATCAAAAGTATGTGATGAAAATTTACCAACATTATCTAAACGGATATTTTTAATTTAATGGTTAGGAAATTGTGCTCGTAATTTAATTATTTTAGTAAGTAATCTCGCAAACGCTAGGTTGTGAATAGATAATAAACACACATATGACCATCGGGATGATGCATTAACTAAGATTATAAAATATTTGAACGGTCCACATGGTGGATGAATATGTCCACAAAAGTCTCTATGAATTCGTTCAAAAAATATAGGACTTTCAACTCCTACTTTTATTGGTGATAGTCTAATAATTAATTTTTCTAGGGAACATACAGCATATGAGAATTTTTCTGATGTCAATATCTTTTTATTTTTTAATAGATGACCATGTATATTCTCAATTATTCTTCTCATCATGGTAAATCTCGAATAACCCAACCGGTTTATACCAAATGCTAAAAGTAGTAGGATCAGTAAACTTTTGATTTACTAGATGATGAATTTCAATTGTACATATTTTTACAAATTATAGGCCAGTAGAAAATGACGGTAGTTTTTTTAATATAGATTTCTTACCCAAATTAATTTGAGAAATATAAAGATACTCAATACTATTTTCCTTATTTGTTTCAACATGATACCCATTTCTGCGGATATCTTTAAAACTCAATAAATTTCTTTTAGATTTTGAGAAAAATAGTGCATTATCAATATTAATTGTTGTTACTTTAGGTAACAATATACTAGTTCTTCCAGAGCCTTTAATCAAATTTGTACTACCGTTTATAGTATAAATATTTATTTTTCCTATTTTGAGATAAGAAAAATATTTTTCATTTTTTAGTATGGTGTGTGTAGTTTCACTATCAATAATACATATATCATCATTAAAAACAACAATTTGAACAAAAATATGTATATACAAACGTAAATATTATTAAAATATAATGAAAATTTACAAAAATATCAGGGTGAGGCATTAGTTTTTCTGGACAATACCATCACCAATTAAATGATCTATCCTACTATCTGGTTGTTCAAAAAAATCAGAAACATCCATATGGGTAATATTGATATTAAGATCTTCTGGATCAATATCATCGTCGTCAGCATCATTAACCGGATGTTGAGAAAAATTTATTTCAACATTTTTATTTTTCTTTTTCAGTGAAGCTTGATATAATTCCACTAAATACTTGGTCGTACGACAGTTACGTGACTAATGACCTTTCATGCCACATCTATAACACTTATCCTCAAAATTTTCTTGCATTTCTTTTTTTTTTCGTATTATCTTTTCTTTCCCACTTCAGGTGGCCAGTATTTCTCACAGCTTGATTATTACTGTGATAAGGGAAATATCAAGCGTGTCCACGACTACGACTACGACTATGGCTTCTGCTGGAGCCAACAGCATTCACTTCTAGGAATGCTATTGAGTCAATTGGTCTGGCTTCATGATTTTTTCATAATAACTCATTATTTTTCTCTACAATGAGGAGGGCAGTAATTAAATCAATAAATTTTGTATACTCTTTTTCTCGATATTGTTACTGCAAGACAATATTCGAGACATGAAAGGTGGAAAATGTCTTCTCTAGCATATCTTCATCATTAACCTTTTCTTCGCATAACTTTAATTGAGATGTAATTTTATACATGATGGAATTACATTCATTCACAGTTTTAAAATCTTGCAACCTCAGGTGCAACTATTCATACCGTGCAGTTGGTAGTACGACCATCTTCAAGTAGCCAAATCTTTCTTTTAAATTTACCTACTGGACATATAAATCTTTTTCAGTAAGATATTCCATTTTTAATTTTTTGTCGAGATGACGACATATAAAAATAAAAACTTTGGTCTTTTGTTGTGCAGATGCACTATTTTTTTATTTAATAGTTTCACTAAGGCCTTCAGTATTTAGATGTATTTTTACATCAAGAACTCATGACATATAACTTTTACTAGAAATATCAAGGGTTACAAATTCAAATTTAGTAAGGTTAACCATAGGGATTAATAAATGCGTACATTTAGTCTTCTAACTTTTATAATGGCAAAAACTCGTACTTTAATCTTCTAGATTTGGAAATAGCTGAGACTCGTACTGATAACGTGTTATAAAATTTTGGCAGTGTCAAAATAAAATCTACACACAATAAATCTCTGACTATTATTTGCACAATAATTTCTTCAAACTTCTCTCTTTCTTTTCTCTCACAATTTTCTACAATAATTCTCTCACAATTAGTATATCTCAAGGTTGGAGAAGAGCTCTATTAGTGGAGTTAATCATCTATGTCCACTAATTTCACTAATATGTATTAGTGGTGTTAATAGTAGATATCCATATACATTTGTCCACTAATGAAATTAGTGAATTCACAACTAATCCACCAATGTATTCACAACAATGGTGTAGTTTGATTGCATTCTACTTTTTCCTCTTACCAAAAAAGGAAAGGACGAAAATAGAAATGAGCTCCGAGGCCGAGGGTGTGACGTGTGTTTTTATCTACGTGGGCTTCTCCATCTGAATTCTGCAATTAACTTTTTTAAGGGATTCCAAAAGCGGTTAAGCACCTACACATAGGTGGAATATTCCCTTAACAACATGCATGCATGCATACATACATACAAATAGCAGTGGCATGTGAGCCACCCCGCACGGTTTCGAGCCATACCTGGCCGGACTGCAAGATCAACCCTTGGGCCATGCGAGTCGGTCCCACCTCTATGTGGTTCGGGCCTAGGGTGGATCAGCACAACCCTTAGGACTACAAGGCCCATAGTTGTGGGCCTCTCTCTCCCTTTGTTTTTTTACCCTTAATTCGATAAAAAATTTTAATGTATTTTTGTTTTTTAATTTTTTTACTTAAATAATATGATTATTTTAAATTATAAAAAATCTATATTGTAGTTGTGAGGGATTTAGCTTGGACCCTTATCGATTTTATTAATTAATAAAATAAAAATTATATACGATATGGACTTGATGCGTAAACTTCTTAAAAATATTATAATAATTAAAATTTAAAAATAAAATAAATATCCTAAAAATAAAATTAAATAATTACATAATATTACATATCTTAATTATTTGAAATACTAACTACTTGGCTCACCCCACTCTTCATTTGAGTCTTCATCAACAATTCATAAATTGATCATCCTATCCTCGACTGCGAACCAATTACTACAACAGATTAACATCTCCAAAGTATGAAGAGCTAATCGAGACCTTCTTTCAGTAATTACACGAGCGCTTTTATTAAAAACACTTTCTAATGGCAATGTGGAGACAAGTGGTGTCAAAAGATCATGTGTCATTTTGGATAAAATTGAATATTCATTTACATAATTCTTCTACAAACCATAAATATCAAAATGATGATCCTCATTTTCTTCTAGAGATTGCATATCGTAAATTGCTAGCTCATTATAGATAGTAGAAGATCTTCTTTGACGCTTTATGATATCCTATAGATTAAATTTTGATGAAATCGAAGAGGTAGATCTTCGTGGGGGTTGAAATTGATTGTTAGATGATGATGATGATGATGAACCTTCACTATTTATAATAGTAGAACTAGAATAAGAAGACTCAAACTCATACAAGTTATACATCTCAAATTGAGTTTTAACCGTTTTATCTTTTATATATTTTATCATAAATTGTTTAAATGTTAGAGATTCATCAAAATATAATGTTTCATAAATATATTCTATAATACTATGAAATCCAGAAGTTTTAACTCGAGAATCTAAATACAATGACATACAATATAAAATAAGAATATCTTCATTATATTTCTTATATTTTTCAAATATACTTTTCATAAAATATCCATATTGAGGATGCTCCATATGCGCACTAAAAATATGTGTTACCTTAGCAAATGTAAGAAAAATATGATAAGTAGTAAGATACTAAGATCTTGATAAAAGTTCGGTTACTTCGTTAAAAGTAATTAAAAATGTTAAAAGTGCAATACAATTTTCAAAATAAATATCAATGAATTGTGGTTGAAAATTGTTATTGTTATAAAATTCAATTATAAGTTAATTTTGACAATGTATAGCACTTTCAAACATATCAAAAGTTGAATTCCATCTAATTTTACAATCTAATCTAAAGTTTTTAAAAGAAATACCTTATTCTCAATATAAAACCTTAAAATTTTAAAGTCTAATTGGAGAAGTTTTAAAAAATAAAATATTTTTAATTATATTAACAATATCATCAATATATTTATATCATTTCTTTAGAAGGAGCGACCGTTTCCGGTCTTCCAGAGTTTGGATGCGGTCCCGTATCCTTTGCATCATTCTTCCTTACACAAATTAAGTATATGGCAAGCATATTTTATATGAAATAAAATACCATCTAACATATAATTCATATTATTTTTTAAAATTGTTATGACTGAATCATTATGTGAAGCATTGTCAAAAGAAATAGAAATAATTTAATTAATATCTTATATTCACGACATATTTGAGTAATCATTCTAACAATACTACTACCTACATGAGGATATTTAAATAATTTAAAATAAATAATTTTTTATATTAATCAATCATGGTCGATCTAAGGACATGTAATGCACAAATAAGCCTTATTAGTAATTGTAGTCCAACTATTACAAGTAAGAGTAAATTTTTAATTACAAGAATCAAACATGTCAATATGACACTCTTTCATCTCTTTGTCTTTTTAAATGCAGGCTGAAAATAGTATTGCATGAATTGTCCATAATGTGGACTTTTTGAAAAATTAAATGGTAATTTAGTTTTAAAAAGTATTTTAGTAAATCCAATTCTAGTTTTTTTTTTTATGATCATATTGAAAATTACCTATAATTTGGCCTCTTGTAGTATGAATTTTTTGTTGTTTAATTAGGTTTTTTAACCAATCATTATGTAATATTTTCATGTATCTAACTAACATTCTCGGCCTTCCTCCCTTCTTATGTGCATATACTGCATTACAAATTTTACATATACTCTATCATTATTATTATCCTTTTCAAAAAGATTCCAAACCATAGATATTTTTGTTTTCTATAATTTCTGAAGATTCACCATCAACTTGAGGCACACTCATATTAGATTTATCAGGATTAATACTTGAAATTGGTTGTTTATACACTAACGCTAGGGCCTTCATTTTCATTACTTATTTCATTATTTATTAAATTCAAGACTGAATTTATATTGAACTTAAAATGCCATATACAAAACGCCATGAAATAATACCTGGGGCGGAAGATTAAATTAATCGATATTGCGAAGCTACTCAATACAACGATCTATTAAATCGTGTCCTTCGATATCGTGATGCAATTATATTACTTCTCAACTAGGTGTGTATATTTCTAGAGTTTCACAATTTTTGTTTGTATATCCATAAATGATGTGCAGATGATCGTAAAGAAAAATGATGATATTGATGTAGATCTATTTTTTAAATATTTATTATGTAAACTAAATAAGAACAATCAATTAAAGTTTAAATAAAAGTTCAAATAAATAAATAATAGTTCAAATAAAATAAAATAAAGTATTAACAAATAATGAAATAAGATAATTGAAAATTATAAATAATTTGTAAATTAATTTAAAATTAAACAAGTTAATAATGGGAAGAGAAGTAAGACGAAGGGAAAAAGAGAATTTGGTCTAAAAGAATAAAAGTGGAATGCGAAAAACATTTTCTTTTATTCGAAAAAGTTTTGCTAGTTAATAATGGATTTCAGTTAGTGACAGAAGACATGGGTTTGAAATCTTTATTTAGAAAAACTATAAATGACAAATTTTTTGGTGTAATGTATTTGCTCAAGAGCTTTTATGTTCACTCACATAAAATATGACCAAAAAAAAAGAAAATCAAGGAAATTTTTTTAATATTTATAAGTTTTGAATTTAATCTTATTTAGCATAACTTTAATAATAATAATAATAAATCCTAATTTATATGGTAAGATACTATGGAATAAATACATTATAGATAAAAAAATTTTGACTAAGTAAATCTCAGTAAAATCAAAGAACGAGCAGTTGCATAAACTTGGTGTGACAAGATAATGAGTTAGTAGAAGATATCAATTAAATTAAACAAATGGGTTCTTGACTAGAAAGAGAATCAGATGGGTTTCACACCTGACTAAAGAATCATATCGAAATTAGCACGGCAATTTGATTTTAAAAATATCAAGATATTTATTTATATATTTAGGAAAAATTTAAGAATCACATATTTATTCTACTTCTTAATATAACTAGTTTGATGTGTACACGTTATACAAGTTTATTATACATGGTTTGATGCATGAATATTATACGAGTTTGTTGTACACATTTTGATGTACGAACTTTGAAGGGGTTCGTTATACACACATTAAATAAGAAGTTTTCTATTAGATTCAATTATGTTCACGTGTTACCACAAGAATATGTCACGTGTCAAATATAGAGCTCATTTAGTTAAATTCAACTTTGTTCAAATGTCACTGTAAGACTCTGTCACGTGTTACTCTATAAACATTCCACAACTTCTTTTATATATATATATATATATTACTTCTCTCAATCATTTTATTTATTATTAATTTATTCGTTTAAAATTAACCAAAAAAATACAACTACGTTATCAACTCATTAGGTAATAACAATCATATATAAATATTTGACAGTAAAGCATTAGTTAAATAATTGTAACAAAATTATCAAATTAGTTAATTATGATATATTTTTGCTAATTCGTGCCAAATGAAAAAAACACATTTTCAGTAAATTAAATAAGTGATTATCCACATTGTCAGCATTTGCGAATATCATGAAAGTAGATAGAGATGAAATTTATAAAAGGAAAATAATAGCATTATGAAAATAGATAGAGATAAAGTTTATAAAAAGGAAAATGGCATCACTAAACATGAAATTTAGAGTAATTTTTTCACATATGCCTTCCTTTTTTTGGAAAAAAAAATTAGTTAAAAAGTTATGATTGGTTAAGAACTAATAATATTGTAATGAGCTGTCTAAGTAAAAAGGAAAAGGGGTAATGGATAAGGTTAACGAACAATTTCAGGTCCAAGACAATAGAATTGCAAGCCAGAGATGACCACCCAACCATCTATAAATAAGAATTTGCCCCCTTGCAAGGGACACACAGTGATTGCCAGACTACCCAGTTAAGCTTCCGCTCCAAGTCTCCAACCATGGATCCCTACAAGGTACCATAAGCTCTAGAATTTTTGTGTTCAATATAACTACCTATATGATATATCTCTTGCCATTTTAGCAGATTTTTAATGAAAATTTTTTGTCTTTTTTCTTCCAAAAAAAAAAAAAAAAGAGAGAGAGAGAATGAACACATAGGTTGGTACATGTGGAAAGAGAAGGGAGAATCTTGTGTAGTTGAGTTTTTATTTTTTTTTATTTGGTACGAGAAAAGAAAAGAGATTTTTGTAAAAAAAATTATTAATGTATTCTAACTTTTTGTTTCTTTTTCAGTGTTATTTTATGTTTCTAAGACCAAAAGTGGGATTATTCTTAATATCTGATTTTAAATCCAAAACTTATTAAGTTATAACGACTTTTTATATTTTTTAATTGCTTGTTTCTTTGTTTCGATTGGGATATAGTATCGGCCTTCAAGTGCTTACAATTCTTCTTTTTGGACAACCAATTCTGGTGCACCTGTGTGGAACAATAACTCTTCACTTACCGTTGGAATCAGAGGTACTTTGATTAATTTGTCATTTTTTTAAAACCTTTTACTCACAGGTTTCTTGTTTTATTGATGTGATACTTTAGGGTTTTATAGTTATTTTATTTTATTTGGTTACTTGTTGAATAAAAGGGAATAAATCTTTTCAGTTATATTTGTCACTTATAGAGATGTTTGGTGATAGAGACGAAATCAAAAATTTGAAATTAAAAGTAAAATATATTAAAAATATATTAAAAGGTAATGTTATGATTTTAAAAAAAAATTAAGAAATGATAGAAATTTTTCTTTTTAAATTTTCTTAAAAATTTTAAAGTAAATTGTAATATTTTGAAATTTTGGGCCTAATTCGGTCTGTGGTGGACCTTTATTTCATGTAATGTTTGACTGGATACATTGCCAGAGCAAATTTTGATCAAAAGCGACGTACCTTCTATGATCACTTGACCATTGCATCTCCTCTTTCCTCTCTTATATGGGAAAATTCTTAGGTGAAGTTCCCAAAGTACTCAGTGCACGTGCACCGGGTGCACCTAAAAATTTTCCATCTTATATGTACAGCTGGAATTCATTCTCTCTCCTTCCCACAACCGAATTAGAACAAAGTATTGCTTTTAATTTGTTCTATTCGTTTTTTGGCATCACTCAATTGTTTTTTGCACTTCTGTATAGGCTGACTTTGCTAGCATTCACAGTTTCCCTGTATTTGATGCTTCTCCATCGTTTTTTAATTATAGGTTATAGGTCCAATACTCCTTGAGGATTATCATTTGCTGGAGAAACTTGCCAACTTTGACCGTGAACGGATCCCAGAACGTGTTGTCCATGCCAGAGGTGCCAGTGCCAAGGGCTTCTTTGAGGTCACTCGTGATATTTCCAATCTTACTTGTGCTGATTTCCTTCATGCCCCTGGAGTTCAGACCCCTGTTATTGTTCGATTCTCCACTGTCATTCATGAGCGTGGAAGTCCTGAAACTATTAGGGACCCCCGAGGTTTTGCAGTCAAATTTTACACAAGGGAGGTGGGTTTTACTTAATTTTCCTGTTTAGACTTATGCTGCTTAATTTTACAACCAAGATTGACTAACTGGTTTTTATGAATTTAGGGTAACTTTGATTTGGTGGGAAACAACTTCCCTGTCTTTTTCTTTCGTGATGGAATGAAATTCCCAGATATGGTCCATGCACTGAAACCCAATCCAAAGTCCCACATCCAGGAGAATTGGAGAATCCTTGACTTCTTCTCCCATCACCCTGAGAGTTTGCATATGTTCACGTTCCTCTTTGATGATGTCGGTGTTCCAAAAGATTACAGACACATGGAAGGATTTGGTGTTAATACTTACTCCCTAATCAACAAGGCTGGAAAAGGGCATTATGTGAAATTTCACTGGAAGCCAACTTGTGGTGTGGAGTGTCTGCTGGAGGAAGAAGCTATTAAGGTTGGAGGATCTAATCACAGCCATGCCACACAGGATCTCTATGACTCCATTGCAGCTGGCAACTATCCAGAGTGGAAACTTTTCATCCAGATAATTGATCCTGATCACGAAGAGGGATTCGATTTTGATCCACTTGATGTTACCAAGACCTGGCCCGAGGACATCATACCTCTGCAACCAGTGGGACGGTTGGTTCTGAACAAGAACATTGACAACTTTTTTGCTGAGAATGAGCAGCTTGCCTTTTGCCCCGCCATCATTGTCCCGGGAATTTATTATTCAGATGACAAGTTGCTGCAGACTCGGATATTCTCATATGCAGATACTCAGCGCCATCGTCTTGGGCCAAATTATCTGCAGCTTCCTGCTAATGCTCCCAAGTGTGCTCATCACAACAATCATCATGAAGGATTCATGAATTTCATGCACAGGGACGAGGAGGTACATTTCCCCCACTATTTGGTTCTCAGAGAAGTGTTGGCTTTATTAACGCCATTTGATATCTTGTTCTTTGCTCAAGTATTTGTTTGAATTATTTTTGAATGAGATATGGTCATGCTTCTGCAGATCAATTATTTCCCCTCAAGGTATGATCCTTCTCGTCATGCTGAGGGGTACCCCATTCCTCCACCTGTTTTGACAGGAAAGCGCGACAAGGTAAGCTTCTGCCTTCAGTCCAGTTGCTATTTGATTCTTGAAATTTGTATTTTCACGTATATAGGTTATTGGAGTTCAATGCCATTAACCAGTAACCAAACTACTTCTGGGGGGCAGTTGAAGTCATGGCAATCTTTGTTTAAGATACATGATTCCTTCCATCTTCACATGTGGGTCTTTAGGGTTTTTGATCAATTTATACAAGCATCAGTGAAAATATCTCTGTTATTGTGCAGTGCGTCATTGAGAAGGAGAACAACTTCAAGCAACCTGGAGAGAGGTACCGATCCTGGACTTCCGACAGGTATAAATTAACCCTTTATAACTCTTGAATTTATGATTTTGGAACTCTCTCTTTAAATCCGAGTATTTGTACTTTTTCAGGCAAGACAGATTTATTAATCGATGGGCTGAGGCTCTATCTGACCCAAGAGTCACCCATGAAATCTGTGAAATTTGGATATCATATTGGACTCAGGTCTGATTAAGATTCCATTTGCCTCTTTTGTTGTACATTACTTGTGTGTGCTGTGCTTTTAGTTCATCTCGTCTCAAGAAGCAAGTTATCCTGATCTAACAATTCGTTTTCTTGCAGGCTGACAAGTCTCTGGGTCAAAAAATACTAACTCGTCTCAATATGACGCCAACTATATGAAGTTGTGGATTTTGTAAATGGAACACATTGGTTTATCGCGACGAGAGGAGTTCTAATCTTTTATAAACTCAATAATTGTCATCTATCATATATTATAACATATATTGTTAAACAAGTTAATAATTATTTACCTATTAATTTTGTGTTATAATATATACTCATTAACAAATCCATGATTATGTTTGGATCAGTAATTGTCGTCTATTCTATGTTATAATTTCATTTGTATTGTTTAAAATGTGCCAATGGTCTGATCTTGACAAATGTTTGTTGTTACCTATTTTATTGTTTTTTTCTACCACTAGATTTCCTTTATGAATCATGGAAGATAATTGCCCTGGTTATATAATCTTTTCTCTTTGGTACGTTGGTTGATGTTCTATAAATTGGAAGTGGCATCATTTTAATGAATGAACTTTCTGTCCTTATTGGATCAAAAAGCGAAACAATGTTTGGGGGCATGAATCAACCATTATATATAATAGTGCAAATGGATAACTCAAAATGCTACAAGTGAGTTATCTTATTATTGTAATCAACTAATCAAACCAAAGAAACTTTGGGGGCATGATAATAACTTCAGACAATGTTTGGCTGGAGAGAAAGGAGATTAGTTAGAAGAAAAGTAAAGACGAGGAGTGAGATGTAGATGATTATCTATCTAGTTGATAAAATGTACGAGAGAAATAATATATTAATTTATATCTTTATTCATATTTTGATGTAAATAAATATAAATATATCTCAAACAGAGATGTTTTAATCATTAAAGTTGACTTCCTTTGCCATAGATAAAAATCATGTTGGATATTTTTAACTTAATTTACACTATGATTAGTTGGGAAAAAAATGAAAAAGGATGCAAATTTGGTTAATTAGAAAATATAGATAGGAAGTAAATTATGAGGGAGAGAGGTTCTTTCTACGTCAGAAAAATAGTTCATCTAAATATAAATAATTAAGACATAAATCAAATTTTATTATTATTATTTTTTCATTCCAACTAAATAAAATAGAAGTAAAAACTTTTATTTCCCCCCTCCTTACCCCTTCCCTTCTCCTTTGTGAATAAAAGATACTGTTAATTTCTCTATTCTCCTACTTTTATTCTCTACACTGTATAAAAATTAATCTAAATATTTAAATTTATTTTTCTCTCTTTTTTTTTTTCTTTCCAAATCTTGTGGTCCAAATAAACTCTTAGAGCTAAGTGTTCTCAAGATCTTATAAGATTACTTAAAGAAAATGGAATCTGATGTAGACAAAGCCTGGCAGGGATCTCATATCAACTAGTGATTCCATCCCCAAACTGGGATGAATCTCACATTTCATGGCCAATATTAGGGAAACAATAATTAAAAATATCAGTCACTATCCTTCTTATGTGTACCTTATAATAATACTCACTAATTAATATCTTAAACAAAGAAATTAAGATGTAAATGAATTTGATATTTATTTTCTTTAATCTAAATTTTATATTTAAAGAATTGAGGCTGACATTTTATTTTAATACAATGATGATGTGTCTCTAAAAGATGAGATATTAAGCCCAGTCAGCGTACTAATCTTCTTGATGGAGTTGGTTACATAAGAATTATTCATTCTATCTATTTTTTAATTATCATTTTAAAAGAATTATTTATTTATAATTATCAGACATCTTTAAAAAAAAAATTAAGAAAGTCTTTATTATTTTTTTTTCAAATTTTATCTTTATTCTTTACTAATAAACTATGGCATTAGTTAGTTTTTAATTTTTAAACTAATTTTAATATTTTTAAAATTAATTTAATATTTTTCTCAAATTTTTATTATTTAAAAAATTCTCTAATTTATATACTAAGACTTTAAATGGCATATAAAAAATTGTAGTACTCTGTTCGTTCTTTATATAAAATATCTAATTTAAATCATTAATTAATCCATAGATAATCATAATGGGCATAGCATGATCCTTGGGGCTGTAAAAGCAGGTCACGGTCTCCCAAGTCGTGTCACAGCACTAGCAGCATCGTACCTCGGGGCATAAATGGATTTTTCTCCTTTTTTTTTTCTCAACCCCCGCTCTCGCCCTCGCTCCCCACCCCCCCGGCGCCCCGGCCCCCGGGGAGGGGCCTGGGGACGGGGACGGAGAAAATTGCCCAAGTCCAATATTGAGAAAATTGCCCAACAGCAACATATATTGGTTGTAATTTCCTTGTCTTTTGAGATATCTACGTATGAATTTGATGATATGCTAAGATTTATTAAAAAATTATGAATTTTATATTATTATGTTTATGAAATCTATATTTTTTAAATACAAAAGAAAATGTAGATTGGATTTAAAACTTATCACCAAATTAATTAACTAAACTATGATTTTGTCACATAAATTTCAAGATTTTAATTATGCTATGAGAAAATTGTAATTTTTTTTTAAATAAAAGAACTCGCAACCGCTACTCAAATGTACGTATAAAATTATGTTTCAGGAAAGGTTTGAATACCGAATATGTAAAATTTCAACATGAATCATCTCGACCAACCTAAGAGATTGAGAAAAATGTAATAGTTAATTACTTTATCCGTCCCAACTAAATTGACATACGTACTATTTTTTACTGTCTCAAAAAAATTGACAATTTTCTTTTAAAAAAAATTTTAATATATTATAAAATAATCAATATACTTTACATATATTATTTTTATATTTTTAGATTTAATATAAAATATTATAAACTTTCATATTTTTTACTTTTATTATACTATATTATATTTTATTATTATATTCTAATTTTTATTTTTATATAAAATATTATGTTAAATCAATCACTGTAAATTTAGTTAAGATTGAGAGAGTATTTGATATTAGTTATTCCAATCCCTTTCAAAAAAAAAAAAAAAAGCTAGTCCAACCAAGATCTTTCAAGTAAAAAATAAAAATGAACTTATAAAATAATAATTAAAAAATAAAAACTCATCGAAGATGGAGCAAATTAAGCAAAAGAATGAGTCACGAGGGGCCCTCTTATCTTCCATTTCGGCTTAAAGAAAAAACCACACCATTGAGGTTGTCATTAACTATTAATTAATAACCCATAAAATATTTTATTTGTTATGAATTATTGGAATCTCCATTAATTAGTGGAGGCTCCACTAATTATGGATTTATGTGAATTATTAGAAGATTTTTATGGATGTCCACCATTTAGTAGAGACACCATTAATTGAGATTAGTTGAAGATGATGTATGCCATGATGTATTTCACTAATTAGAGCTCTATAAATAGAGCTATTCTCTAAGCTTGTAATACACCATCATTTTGTGAAAGAAAGATTAGTGAAAGAAATATTAGAGAAAGAATTGTGAGAGAAAGAAAGAGAGAAGTTTGAAGAGAAATTCTTGTGCAAAGAATAGTTAGAGTTTTCTTAGTGTGTAGTGTGTAGATTTTATTCTAACACTACCCTAATTTTATAACACGTTATCAGCACGAGTCTCTACCGGTACAAAAGCCGTAAGACTAAGCACGAGTTTCGCCGTTACCAAAGCCGTAAGACAGTACGCATTTATTGATCTCTACGGCTAACATCGCAAAACTCGAATTTGTAGCCCTTGATATTTTTGGAAAAAATTATATGTCATGGGTTCTCGATGCGTAAATGCATCTAAATGTCGAAGGCCTTAGTGAAACTATTCAAGCAAATAATAGTGCATCTCGCACAACACAAGGCTAAAGCTTTGATTTTTATTCGTCGTCATCTCGATGAAAATTTAAAAATGGAATATCTTACCGAAAAAGATCCATATGGCCTATGGGTAAATTTAAAAGAAAGATTTGACCACTCGAAGATGGTCGTACTACCTACAGACACGGTATGAATGGTTGCACCCGAGGTTGCAAGATTTTAAAACCGTGAATGAATATAGCTCCGCAATGTATAAAATTACATCTCAATTAAAATTATGCGGAGAAAAAGTGATCGATGAAGATATGTTGGAGAAGACATTCTCCACCTTTCATGCCTCGAATATTGTCCTCGCAAGCAACAATATCGAGAAAAGGGGTATACAAAATTTACGGATTTAATTATCGCCCTCCTCATTGCGAGAGAAAAATAATGAGTTATTATTGAGAAATCATGAAGCCGGACCAATCGGCTCTACAAGCACTCCTGAAGTGAATGTCGTTGGCTCCAGCAGAAGCCATCGTTATAGTCGTGGTCGTGGCCGTGGCCGTGGCCGTGGTCGTAGTTATGGTCGTAGACACGCTCAATATTTCCCTTATCACAATTATAATCAAACCGTGAGAAATATCAGCCACCAAGTGGAACAGAAAAGATCAAAAGGGAAAAGAAAAAGAAATTAAAGAAAAGTATGAGGATATATGTTATAGATGTGGCATGAAAGGTCATTGGTCACGAAACCGTCAGTACGGCTAAGCATTTAGTTGAATTGTATCAAGCTTCATTGAAAAATAAAAATGTGGAAGCAAATTTTTCTCAATATCCAATAAATAATGTTGAGGATGACGATAGTGATCCCGAAGATCTTAATATCAATATTACCCATATGGATGTATCGGATTTTTTGAACACCCGGACGGTAGGATAGACCATTTAATTGGTGATGGCGAGTGTCCAAAAGAACTAAAGCCTCACCCCGATATTTTTGTATTTTCATTTTCATTCTATTCTAATAATATTTACGTTTACATATATATATTTGTGTTCGGATGGTCTGTTATTAATGATGATGTATGCATTATTGATAG
This sequence comes from Voacanga thouarsii, assembly GCA_026120185.1. NCBI lineage: Eukaryota > Viridiplantae > Streptophyta > Magnoliopsida > Gentianales > Apocynaceae > Voacanga > Voacanga thouarsii. The sequence continues at coordinate 366,530 of JANUWF010001752.1, forward strand.
TGGAACTACACACACCATACTAAAAAATGAGAAATATTTTTCTAATCTCAAAATGGGAGAAATAAATATTTATACAATAAACGGTAGTGCAAATGTAATTGAGGGCTCCGGAAGAGCTAGTATATTGTTGCCTAAAGGAACAACAATTATTATTGATAAGGCACTATTTTCCTCAAAATCCAGAAGAAATTTATTGAGTTTTAAAGATATCCGCAGAAATGGGTATCATGTTGAAACAAATGAGGAAAATGGGATTGAGCATCTTTTTATTACTCAAATGCATTTGGGCAAGAAATCGGTATTAGAAAAACTGCCGTCTTTTTCTACTGGTCTATATTTTGTAAAAATACGTACAATTGAAATTCATCATCTAGTAAACCAGAAGTTTACTGATCCTATTACTTTTAGCATTTGGCATGACCGGTTGTGTCATCCGGGATCTACCATGATGAGAAGAATCATTGAGAATACACATGGTCATCCTTTAAAAAATAAAAGGATATTAAAATTCGCGTGTACTGCATGTTCCCTAGGAAAATTAATTGTTAAACCATCACCAGTAAAAGTAGGAGCTGAAAGTCCTACATTTCTCGAACGGATTCACGGAGATATTTGTGGACCGTTCAAATATTTTATGGTCTTAATTGATGCATCATCCCGATGGTCACATGTATGTTTATTATCTACTCGCAACCTAGCGTTTGCGAGATTACTTGCTCAAATAATTAAATTACGAGCACAATTTCCGGACCATCACATTAAAAATATCCGTTTGGATAATGCTGGTGAATTTTCATCACATGCTTTTGATGCATATTGCATGTCAATTGGGATTAATGTTGAACATCCTGTAGCTCATGTTCACACACGTAATGGTCTTGCTTGAATCTTTGATTAAACGATTACAATTAATTGCTAGACCATTATTAATGAAAACAAATCTCCCAACATCCATGCTGGGACATGCTATTCTACATGCTTCGCAACACTTGTACGTATAAGACCAGCTAGTTATCATAAATTCTCTCCTTTGCAATTGACTTTTGGGTCGGAACCAAATATTGCTCATTTAAGAATTTTTGGGTGTCTTGTATATATTCCAATTGCACCAAACCAACGTACAAAGATGGGTCCTCAAAGAAGAAAGGGGATATACGTTGGATATGATTCTCCCTCTATTATCGGGTATGTTGAACCTCCGACGGAGATGTATTCACAAGCAAGATTTGCTCGATTGTCATTTTGATGAATCATTATTCCCTAAATTAGGGGAGAACCCAAACAAGTATAAAAAGGATCTTGATTGGACAACATCATTAAATTATCTTGATCCGCGCACAAGCGCATGTGAACTTGAAGTTCAAAAGATAATTCATTTGCAAAGCATTGCAAATCAAATGCCGGACGCTTTTGTTGACTCCGTAAGAGTTACAAAATCGCATATTCCAACCTATAAATGCTCCTATTCGAATTGAAGTTCCAAGCAGAACAAAATAGTATACCTATAGCTCGCTGAGTCAAAAACACGCCGTAAGCGTGGCCGACCTCTTGGTTCTAAAGATAAAAATCCTCGAAAGAAAAGAGGATTAAATGATCCGTAAGATCATATTGAAGAAAAGAATGATAAAGACCAAGAGAGAACCGATGACAAAGAACCGTAAGTTGATGAAAGTAACATCGAAATTTCTATCAATTATACCACTTCCGGTAGAAGTTGGAATCGGATAGAAACCGTTATTGATAATATATTTGCATACAATATATCTCTTGATGTTACACAGGATAATGATGATCCCGAACCAATATCGCTTGATGAATGTCGGCATAGAAAAGATTGGCTGCAATGGAAAGATGCGATTCAATCGGAGTTAAATGCACCGGCAAAACGTGAAGTCTTCGGACCTGCAATCCGAACACCGTAAGGTATAAAACCCGTTGGCTACAAATGGATATTTGTGCGAAAGCGCAATGAAAAGAGTGAAATCGTTCGATATAAAGCGCGATTAGTAGCCCAAGGTTTTTCACAAAGACCAGGTATTGATTATGATGAAACTTATTCTCCGTTGTTGATGCTATTACACTCCGATATCTTATCAGTTTGGCAAGACATGAAAAGATAGATATGCGCCTATTAGATGTTGTCACTCGCTACTTGTATGGAAATTTAGAAAATGATGTTTACATGAAAATCCTCGAAGGATTTCATATGCCTCAAGCATATAAACATTATCCTCGTGAAAATTACTCCATCAAGTTGCGTAAATCATTATATGGCCTCGAAGCAACTGGGCGCATGTGGTTCACACGCCTTAGTGAATATTTATTGAAAGCGGATTTAAAAATGACCAGGTATGTCCATGCGTTTTTATTAAGAAATCTTGTTCTAAATTTGTGATATTAGCTATATATGTTGATGATATTAATCTTATTGGAACTCCCGAAGAGCTCCAAGAAACAATTGATTATTTAAAAAGAGAATTCAAATCAAGGATTTTGGTAAAACCAAATTTTGCCTTGGTTTACAAATTGAACATTTGGAGAGTGGAACATTTATTCATCAATCAACATATACAAAGAAAAGTGCTAAAAAGATTTTACATGGACAAAGCACATCCATTGAGTATTCCAATGATCGTCCGATCATTAAATGTGGATAAAGATCCTTTCCGACCTCAAGAAAATGATGAAGAACTCCTTGGTCCTCAAGTACCATATCTCAAGTGCAATTGGTGCATTGATGTATCTTGCTAATAACACACGACTCGATATTGCTTTCGCTGTCAATTTATTAGCAAGATTTAGTTCTTCACCAACACGACGACATGAGAATGGAATTAAACAAGTCCTTCGATATCTCCAAGGTACAATTGATCTCGGATTATTTTATTCAAATAAAACCAGTCCAACATTGATAGGTTATGCAGATGTCGGTTATTTATCTGATCCACATAAAGCACGTTCTCAAACGGGCTATCTATTTACATGTGGAAATACTCGCTATATCATGGCGTTCTACGAAACAATCTATAGCAACTACTTCTTCAAATCATGCTCGAAATTATAGCCATTCATGAAGCAAGTCGAGAATGTGTATGGCTAAGATCCATGATTCATTATATTCGAGAAAGTTGTGGATTATCATCAATCAAAGGTATTCCAACTCCTCTTTATGAAGACAATGCAGCTTGCATAGCTCAATTACGAGGATGATATATTAAAGGAGATCGGACAAAACATATTTCACCAAAATTCTTCTTTACTCATGAACTCCAGAAGAAAAGTGAAATTGATGTGCTACAAATTCGGTCATGTGATAACCTCGCAGATATTTTCACGAAGACTTTACCGATCGCAACATTTGAAAAGTTGAGATATAAAATCGGTATGCGTCGGTTTAAAGATTTAAAGGAATCATCTCATCGTGGGGAGTAATAAATGGACATATAGAATAGTGTACTCTTTTTCCTTCACTAGATTTTTTTTCCCACTGGGTTTTTATCTAGTAAGGTTTTAACGAGGCATATTCTTTATGTAATTGATGGACATCCAAGGGGGAGTGTTATGAATTATTGGAATCTCCATTAATTAGTGGAGGCTCCACTAATTATGGATTTATGTGAATTATTAGAAGATTTTTATGGATGTCCACCATTTAGTGGAGACACCATTAATTGAGATTAGTTGAAGATGATGTATGCCATGATGTATTTCACTAATTAGAGCTCTATAAATAGAGCTATTCTCTAAGCTTGTAATACACCATCATTTTGTGAAAGAAAGATTAGTGAAAGAAAGATTAGAGAAAGAATTGTGAGAGAAAGAAAGAGAGAAGTTTGAAGAGAAATTCTTGTGCAAAGAATAGTTAGAGTTTTCTTAGTGTGTAGTGTGTAGATTTTATTCTAACACTACCCTAATTTTATAACATTATTATTATTTTATTTGGAACAAATATTTACGCTCTCTTCTAATGATGTATTGCTTGTAATATATAAATGAAGATTCTCCTGCAACGCTTTCTGGAAATCGTGTGGACAGCCTATCACTTATTATTTATTTTCCCCCTTCAATTTTTTTTACGAGTTTATAGATGAAAGCGATAGAACGCGAAAACTCACAAATACTATGCAAATTGCAGCAGTCACCTCACTTCCTTTTTCTGGATTTTCTCTTATTTAAAAAGTGCAAGTTGATGTTTTCCACACATTTTTATTTTCCTGTAAAATATCTTAGCACGAAAATAGTTATATATACAAAAACGATGTTATTAGTTTAATTTATAATTTATTTTAATTATAAAAAAATTATTATTCAAACGGTGAGTTTCAAATTTAAATATGATATTATCTTATCCTTTCTTATATCTCGTTCTTCACTCTATCTTCTCTCCTCTCCTCTCTTCTCCTTTTTCCTCCTATTGCAACTTTGGCGGGTTGAATCATTGATATTTTATAAAAAGAATTCAAGATTATATTAAGAATAAATTGTTTGCCATTATAATTCTTTGTTTTGATTTATAATTATTACCTAAAAATAATCTCTAACTATGACATGGAATATTACATTTTTGTTCAAATTATAACTAGTTTACAATAGTAGTTCATATTTGTATAAATATAAATTTATATTTAGATATTTTATTAAAATCAGAGTAATTTTATTAAATTTGATGCTTATCAATTTCAGGAAAGGGTGGAGATTTATTTAATTTCATTCCAATCAATGTAATTATAACAAAATCACCAATCAAAAGAGGGCATCTTTCTTTTCTTTCAACTGTAAGTGTCATTCCATAGTTTGATTGCATTTACTATTTTTTCTTACTAAAGAAGGAAAGAAGGGACGAAAATAGAAATGAGCTCTAGATTCTCCGGTGTGTCTTTATCTACATGGCCCTGAGCTTCTCTCTCTGAATTCTGTAGTTGACTTTACCGCGAGAATTCCGAAGGGATTAGGTGGAGGCCGTACTATTGGGGTGGGCAGAATCTTCCCTTAACCGCATAAATGCAACAGATGGGTTCTTGTCCAAGAGAGAATCGGAATCCCACCAGTTTGCAAAGACAGATAATAACTAAAAGGGACTGGGAGGCGAAGCCTGCACTATACATATATTTGTGGATGGAATTTACACAACAAAACTGAAGAAATTCATAGTACTTCCTACCAATAGCAGCCCCCGTTCCGTCTGTTGCATCTAGGACAGCCACAAGAAAATGATTGCATAAAATAGAAGAAATTTTCCGTCTTGGAATATCCACGAATCTTTTTCATAGTAAGTTTCTGTTTTTTCTTTTGTCTAGATTTCGCTCTTCTTTTTGTGGGTTTTTGGTATTTTGCTTTGCTTATGTTCTTTGAGCTGCAGCTGCTCGCTTTCTTTCTCTCCCTTCCTCGGTAGTTTAGTCTCCACACCCCTTCCGAACAAGAAAGACAAATTCTTTTTGTGACTCCAACGATAGAAGAAAGAAACTTTAATGGATGAAATTGTTGGAGGAGTCAAGTACTCTTTCTTTGTTAGGAAGACCTCGTGGAAGTCTGTTTTTCACTTTATGTTCCACCTTCAGATTTGGTGTCTGATTTTAAATAGCTTTACAAGGAATCAAGTTTTTTCTCTAAAAGAAGTATTCTAAAAGAAGTTCTTTACCTCTAACTGAGATCAGATATGTTTAGCACAAAAGAGAACCCAACTCGGTAGAATATATCAAAGTTCTTTCAAACTTCTTCAACAACAATCCGAATGAGTTCCCTTTTTTATTCTGTTTGACATTTACTGGCGTTGCATCGATTTATTCAAGCCATTTTGCTTTTTAAAGTTTTTCAATCAAACATTCTTTGGTAGTTGTGACAGATTCAGATATTGGAATTGGAAAAAAGGGTGGACTTTCTAGTCAGATTGTACTTGGGAGACATATAGTTCCTGAATTTGGATCATCGGGGTCTATATATCAGTCTATATTGAGGAAAGAGCACTAATGGATGAAGGCGTTTCGACTCAGAACACCACGTTGTGTACTCAATCTGATATCCTTTTGGATTTGGATTACATGGATGAACTGTTGTTAGAAGGATGTTTGTTGGAGACTGTTGATGGATCTGAGTTCTTGCATCAGAGTCCCTCTGATTTTAGTGCTCTTTTTGACCCTTCATTTATTTGGCCTACTTTAGAAGACAACAATGGCGTATGTAGCCCATCAAAGGGTTTTCAAGAAGAGAGGCAAAGGCCACCATTCACTGAGAATCTATCTGTTAGTCAATCACAAGGTAGAGATTCTTCTTCATTGGAGTCTCTTGATGAAAATGTAAACCATGCTGTTTGTTCCTCATGTCAGTCTGGAAACATTTTAGCTAAAGCCTCTGAACTCAGTAGAAGGTGGTGGATTGGACCAAGGCCATCAGCATCTGTAATGGACAGATTAATTAGGGCACTTGGCCACATAAAAGATTGGTCAAGAGGTAAGGAGATCCTCATTCAAATTTGGGTTCCAGTAAACAAGGATGACAGACGTGTGCTAACTACCAGCAATCAACCTTTCTCACTAGAACTTAATTGCCCCAGACTTGCCTGTTATAGGAACATTTCTGTGAATTATCAGTTCCCAGCCGAGGAGGATCCAAAGGAGATTGTGGGATTGCCTGGCCGGGTTTTCAGTGGTAAAGTCCCTGAATGGACTCCAGATGTTCAATTTTTCAGGAAGGAAGAATACGCACGCATTGGTTATGCAGAGCAGTATGATGTCCGTGGAACCCTTGCAGTTCCCGTTTTTGAACAAGGTAGTCAAAATTGCTTAGGAGTGATCGAAGTTGTCTTGACCACCCAGAAGATCAATTACCGTCCTGAGCTTGAAAGTGTCTGCAAGGCTCTTGAGGTGTGATTTTTCTGCTTTAATTTTTCCATTTGTCTGTTTAATTTCTTATACTGCTTCATTTCTTATTGTTCAGAAACCTTAGTCCTTATCGCTGGTAGGAGTTTTTATTGAACTTGAACTTGAACTTTGATATGAGCCTGGATATGCACCCGAAGAGGTATGAGTTGACTAATTTGATATTGCAATTTGTCATGCAGAAATGCAGAATATAAATATGTCAAAATTTGGGGAGCTTAATCACAACACAATTTAGTGATGAAATTTTAATGGATGACTAGTTCTTCAGAGGAATTTTTAGTCCGCCATGTTAAACTTCCTCTGATAACATTGTTATTGAAATTATTGAAACAGTATTAGGAGCTTCATAGAATGAGAACCATACTTTAACTGCAACCAGAAATTTACTCATCTATGATTTCAATTGTATTTAAATTACAAAGTATTCCCTCCCGAGCAGACTAATTCACCTGCAAAGATTTAAAAACCAACTTTTCCTGCAAATCTGGTTTAGTTTTGTGCAGAAAAGTTAGACAATCTAGTTGTTTTAATGATTTTCTGATCTGAGAAAACCTGTTTACTTTTAGGCTGTTGACCTTTGGAGTTCTGATGTTTCAACTGCAAATCTGGTTTAGTTTTGTGCAGAAAAGTTAGACAATCTAGTTGTTTTAATGATTTTCTGATCTGAGAAAACTTGTTTACTTTTAGGCTGTTGACCTTAGGAGTTCTGATGTTTCAAGCATTCAGGATGCTAAGGTAATGGGACAGAATCTTATAAATTTACTCTAGCTAATAGCACGTGCCCACATAATTCTTGCTACTTGTAAACATGATTCATTTTTAGCAGGCATGTGATCCTTTGTTCCAAGCTGCATTACCAGAGATTGTGGAAGTTTTAAGAGCAGCATGTACAACACATGGATTGCCATTAGCTCAGACTTGGGTCCCATGCATCCAACAAGGTAAAAGGGGCAGTCGACACTCTGATGAAAATTTTATCCAGTGTGTCTCCACTGTGGATTCTGCATGCTGCATTGGTGATCCCCATGTTCAAGGTTTTAACGAAGCTTGTTCTGAATATCACTTGCTAAAAGGTCAAGGAATCGTTGGAAGAGCATTTACAACTAATCAACCATGCTTTTCACCTGATATAACCTCATATGCTAAGGCAGACTACCCCCTCTCTCACCATGCCAGGATTTTTGGACTTTGTGCTGCTGTAGCTATACGTTTGAGGAGTATCCATACTGGTACAACTGACTTTGTGTTGGAGTTCTTTTTGCCTTTAGATTGCAAAGACCCTGAAGAGCATAAAGAAATGCTTAGTTCATTGTCCATCATTATACAGAAAGTCTGCCGAAGTTTAAGGGTCGTTACATACAAAGAATTACAGGAAGAAACTGCTTTGCCTGTAGATGGGATATCAATTCCTTCAGATATAAGATTAAGTGAAAAAAAACCAGAGAGAGAATATTCCCACGCAATGATGGATTTTAAAGAAAGGTCATCCCTAACTTCTCATAATGTGGAGATCGAGGAGAGTTCCAGCTTTGCTTCTGAACTTCAGATTGGAAAAGCAGGAGAAGTGTTGGCTGGAAAATTCACGGAGTTTGGGCAATGTGATCCTGATTCTAGCTCAAAAATAGCCATTTCATTTCAAGACAGCCATTTAACTTCTGGTGACTGTAGCTTGCCAAATGCCAATAAAACAGGAGAAAAAAAGCGTGCCAAGGCAGAAAAAACTATTACTTTGCAGATTCTTCAGCAATATTTTGCTGGAAGCCTAAAAGATGCTGCGAAGAGTATTGGTGGTAAGTATCCTTCCTCAAAGGAAACACATTTGTGTGGTATTATCAAACTCTTAGCTGAGATTTTGTTTTGATTATTAATTCTAAAACGGTTTCATTGTTCTGTTGCTTATTTTACTTTTAGAATAGTTTTTCATCCCGTGTTCTTCACTAAGGGAGTTTTCCTACCCCGTCCCTAAACTTCTCCACTTCCAAATTGAAGGAGATTGGATTGCCAAGTATCTGTTCTCCGTTGGATGGAACCTTACCAGTTGAGAATTAAGTTGATTAGGAATCTACCATGCTCCCAACCACATAATTCTAGACATGTATGTGTGGATGGATGCAGGATAGGTGACTGTTTTGATCTTTTAAGACCTAGTATTTAGTACAATCAATGAAAAGTTTATTATTTTGTTGAAGCATGGGTCAACATAGATCAAACTTCTTTCTAATATGTTCATCCTCTCTGTCTCTCTCTCTGACCCATGCCCCAGCTTCCTCTTGGTGGAGATTTGGCATGGAGTGTTTTGATGCCCTGCATGTTTTCTAGTTATTTTCTCATTCTTCCTGTTTCATTTTCTTTCTTGGTATTCCAGTTTGCCCAACAACTTTGAAGAGAATATGCAGACAAAATGGAATTAAACGTTGGCCTTCGCGAAAGATTAAAAAAGTTGGTCACTCGCTACAAAAAATTCAACGTGTGATTGATTCAGTACAAGGTGCATCCGGGGATCTACAAATTGAGTCCTTCTACCGCAAGTTTCCAGAACTGGCATCTTCAAATTTATCAAGGACAAGCCCCATTTCAAGTTTGAAGTCAAATGATCAGCCAGAGCCCTCAAAAACAAAACCAGAAGGTGGCGCTTTGAATCAGCATACCATTGTGTCTACATCACCCTCCTCTTCTTGCAGCCAGAGCTCCGGTTCAACGTGTTGTTCAACTGAAACACAACAACATCCTTCCACACTGAACATTTCAGGTCCAGATGAATCTGTTAATCATTCGATGAAGAGGGTTTGGAGTGATGCTGAGCTGCATTTGTCAAGGGAAGGGGCAAAAATCCTGCCAAAATCCCACGGCTATAAATTAGAAAATGTTCGTCCTGCATCAAAACAAACTGACCAGAATCATCTTGAAGAACTTGCTCAAAGAATAAAAGTCACATATGGAGAAGAGAAAATTAGACTTCGCATGCAAAGGAATTGGGGATACAGTGATTTGACGGGAGAGATTGCTAGGAGATTTGGTATAATCAACATGGATGGATTTCACGTCAAATACTTGGACGACGACTCTGAGTGGGTACTAATGACATGTGATGCCGATCTGGAGGAGTGTATTTCTATATGCAGATCATCGCAAAGCCAAACAATCAGGCTATCTTTGCTTCGTGACTCTCAGCAGCACTATGGAAGCTCTTCAGCTACAAGTGGCTTGCGTGTTTGTTAGGATTGAGAAAATACAGCTGCTTACAATTTAGAGATCTTGATCCCCAAGAATCCAGAGTCCCCATCTAGTGAATCATGGTTTTCTTGTGAAATTTGAATTTCTACTGTTATCATTCAACCGGTGAAGAATGCAAAAATATCCAGGTTGATATTAATTGCTCACCAGAAACAGACATTGAAAAGCAAACGCTTGGTACAGTTCCCTTTAGTTTTGGATTTGCACCTGTAAGTGCTAAAGATTGTTGTATGCTAAAATCCCAGGGGAAGATTAGATGTGAGAAAAAGAAAGATACACTTGAAATAAGAGTAGATGTATCTGTCCTTAGTTTGCGAAGTATGAATTATACTCCGTCTGCCTTTCCCCAGGAAATTCAGTCAGGACCTCTAGCATGGGTAGAAAACTACCGTATCAACATTAATATTGCAGCGCTCAAAAATGACCCGACGGTTTTCCACCCTGGCAATGTCCCTGTTAACAAGATTTAAAAATTCATCCTTTTTTTGGCATGCTATTTGCTTGTCGCAGCTGCTTACAGGAAAGGGTGCTTCTGGACTCCAAGGGAAAGAGAATAACAAAAGAAGAAAAGGAGTCAGAGATCTTGAAAGCACCCACAGCGCAGAAAAACTATGGAGAGTTCCTAAGAATGAGACATTTGGCTCCTTTTTTTAGTAATTAGAGTGCTTGCTGAGAGTGAACGATCAGAGACGACATAGCACTTCAGGACAAGTGAAGAGAGTTATGAGTAAGATCTAAAGTACATTAAAATCTGGTAGGTAAAAATACAAATTTTTCTTGAGTTCTACTCGCACAGACAATGTATAATTAAGTTAGCCATGCCCATAATATACAATCTTGAACTTGGCATGGAACTTGTATTTACGCTCGCTATGCTGCCTATGCAATACAAAAAATAGGCTCATCTCCCTACATCTCTCTCTATTTTTCTTGTCAAGAGAACACTATAAAGCCAACTATTATACTAAATACACACTAATCTAGCTGATTACTACAGCTGATTACTACCCCAGCTATTAATAAATAAAATAAAATCTCCCTACGAAAGAACAAAAAGGTTGATGTCACCGCTCTTTAGAGTTGAACAGATTTAGATTTGCGACGAAGTAGAAGGCCGATCCTCTTGCTTCTCTATAAGAACACATCTCGACGGTGGACCAAACAAGCTCAATAGTACCTGGAAAAATAAGCAACATTTTAGCTAGGCTAATTGCCCACTCAAAGGCACCAGAATTCAGCAGAGATATAATCAAGGACTCAGGCTTCAACAGGTGTAATACTGGCGAAGGAATGAGAATCTTATTATGCAATAAGAAGTTCTCATAGTTTCAAACAGCCAAAATATTGTGCCCATAATAGCGGTTATGACAAACTATTTTCATTATTATCTTGCTCCTTAGCTGTAGAAACAACAAAAAGAGGATAATTCATAGACCAGGGATCTTACAGGTAAGAAAACTAGGCCATGCAGAAAACCCAGAAGCACCAAAGCCAAGTACATTTTGAAGTAGTAAACCTGCAAAAAATGGTTTAAAGTTATTGAGAACTGGAACAGAGTACGGTATCTCATACATGTAACCTTTTATACAAGTTCACATACCACAAAAACTTCTGTCCTTGAGAAGCAAAGTACGAGCACTCCGACTAACTTTGTAAGTGTGATTCCGCTGGAGGGGGGAAAAAAGGCGCAAAGGACAAAGGGAAAGCATAGGTTCATCAGTTGTCCGTTTTTTGTCAAGTAGGAAAGATTGATACCAATTAGCTTTGAACCCAAGTGTAGAGACGCAGAAGAATAAGAGCTCTCTATTAACAGCTTGCAAGAGCTTGGCATCACCACACAGAAATCTTAGAGTTTTACCATCGACATGAGACTGTAGACAAGCTCTTATCGAGAGATATTAGGATATTAAGCTGAAGAATCCTTCATGGTGGGTCAATTACATTACCAATATTCTGTATTCGTGGTTATGACGATACATGATTATTATATTGAAGAAAACACATAATAACATGTTTTAGAAACCCCCCCCCCCCCAAAAAAAAAGAAAAAAAGAAAACAAATTATAACTGACAAGGAATCGAACCTGAAGACTGAAGCACCCATTGTTGTCAGAGCGTCCTTCATGCGTTGGTTTCTATCACCACTGCTTACCTACAACTCAACACAGAAAAGTAATACAACATCAATCAAAATTTGAGAACAAAGCCACATAGAAGAAATCTGCAAAACTTGACCCAGGAACAGCTACATAATAACTAGATGTCTGACAAACTAAAACATATCAATTGATACTTTCTGACTGGTATATGATGCTAATCATTTTTTTTGACACTATTAAATACAAAAAGCTTAACAATTGCAGTCGTCCAGATGCGTCATCTAGTACCATATAATCTTTCTTAATATACTCCTTAGGATCTAAAACAGTAAAACCCTCCCTCCTCAAATTGAAACAAAGATTTAGAAACGCATCTAACCATTTGACACTTTGCCACCCTATTCTTAATGAATTATTTAATTATTTACTCCCATGTATAATAATAATGTAGCAGCTGCTTTGTTCTTTTTAAGATTATGGCTACCCACACAGAAAAACCAAGATAAGTTTTTCAGACAACTTCACCACCCTCAGGATTGATACCCCCATGTATCAATCAGATGACTGAGGGTTCAGCCACTGCCATTATAGAAAGGATCACCTTACGGCTTTCCCTTCAATCAATACTAACCGTCCCTCCCCAAATAAAAAATAAATAAATAAATAAAGAGTAACTTAAACCCATCTTCCCACCCCCCCCCCCCAACCCCCAACAAAAAAAAAAATAAAAAAAGGGTTTACCATGAGCATAAAAGGAGAAAAATATCAACTAACCAAGAAAGCATGTGTTATATGCACACAGAACTCAACAGCAATCCCAACAGACATTACAAGGTTGACAACAGACACCGCATTCAGTTGGATATTCAAAATTGCCATTATACCCTGCAGAACATTTGACACACAGAAGCAGAATTTAAATTATTTAGGAAATGCCAGGTCCAATAAGCAATACTCAAGAAACAGGGCATACCAAGAGATCCACCACTATCATTGCCAGCACCAGTAAAATAATTGCAGAAGTCCAAAAACTATACATGGAAAACAAAAAATAAAAACCCATTAAAATGTCTGAATTCCAGCGAAGCCACTTAATATTGAAGAAAGAGAAAAATTACTGACCTGCAAGTGATTACTAGGCAGACAACAAAAACTGCACCTGTTAAACCAGCAATACAACTATTAATGTTTTGAGAAATCAACAAAAATTATCAGCCATAAATAACACTTGTAAGTTTAACATTACAAAATCTTCATCAAGGAAATGCAGAACAAAATTGGAACTGTTTGATGGAAAGCAAAATCATAATTCGTCATTAGTTTGACAGAAAATTTGCTCCACTCAAGAATGCAATACAAAAATGAAGACATGCATTGTTCACTTGAGAAAATGATATAAAAAGGTAATGCCACAAAAGGAAATAAAAATTTTGGGAAAAAGGGAGGGGGGTGTGGACACTGGCAATAAACTGAAGAATTTTTTATAATTTAATTGAAGAAAAATGAAAATGAGAAACTGTAAAGTATTAGCAAGGAATGTCCAGACCAAAACAAACCCTTCAAAGTACAACATAAAACGGAAGTCTTTAGCTATCTTTTTTGTTGAATTGTGAGGTTAGCTATATACATCAAACATAAAATGAAGCCTGCATATATAAAATACATTTCCTCATGGATATTCATCAGTATATCACTTACCAATAGCTATCGCGAGGTTGATTAGTGCTGTCCTCCATATGTTAAGATATTGTTCAAAGAACATGTAAAATACAGCATAAGGGAAAATCTCAATCTGCATCAGAAAGTAAGTGATCAGGAAAAACAGTGCATAGAAAGTCCAGAGTATTCTATACCCTAGATTGATTGCAATTCCTGATGCAAAATGTTCTTCCACATTTGTTTGGAAAGGAAAACACAAGGAGGACAATTTCTTAAAACAAATTCCTCCTTTTTCCATTTATTGATTCCAAGACACTTTTGCGTTATCATTCTCAATGCTATCCACACTAGTAACATTCTAGTCTACATATAGTGTCTATTGGACCAAAAAAGGTCTGGTGTTTGTTGATGACTTGTGGATGTGAAGATTGCAAATATATGGACAAATTGAGTGCATGAAGTTCTTTTCACTTCAGGATCCTGACTCAAAATTTGCACCAGTTAGCATTTTTATGTTGTGTGTGATTTACCCTTGCTGGTGAAAGAGAATCAGAAGGACAATAGTTGGGTCAGACGACTCAAGATAATGAGTATAGAGACTCTATTCTTATATCCTGTTTTAAGGTGCTATTCTTATATTCTGTTTTAAGGTGCAATAGAATGAAGATATCTAATTTCCAAAGTGGGAACAAAAGGGAAAAGACCAAAACAAGTGACTTCAAAAGAAGGACGACATCAAGAACCAAGTATTATTTCACGATCAAACACTCAAGAGTTCAACATTAAATCTGATAAAGGTACCTTCAAGGAATCAGAAACCCTTGAACTGAAATCTCGTGCTCCCTTCATGGAGTTCACATAGTCAATCTAAAAGAACCGACCAAGATTAGTGGCAGGAACCTCATAAAAGAGCAAAAGATCAAGGTACACCATAAAGTATCATACTTGTTTGTTAAGTGGAGTGTGATATGTACGAAATGCTGATGCTTGAATGACCCCATTCTCATATCCTGATGACAGAACGGAAGCACTTCATAACCAGGTTTATAGAGGTAAAAAACCATGTCATTACTGATCTGAACAATATCCAACTATGGTTTTTCATTTGTATCAAAATGTTCTGGAGAATTGTGATTATGTTGTTTAACTTGGCTTGCTTGTGTCTACCTTTAAGCTCCACATTGGTAGTATAGGCCCCATTGCCCCCCTTTGCACAATCTGCAGATGGTAGAGCACTAAGGAACCAGGGAAGTTTCTCCATGAACTGTGTAGTGGTTGGACGATCGTTGTGCAAATCTGAGTGGCGGAAACACTGCAAGATTCTTAAAGTCAGTATTGATTCAGGCCTAGTTTGGTAGATGTGAATGCGTACTTCTCAGATAACAATAGCTGACATAGAAAAATCAAATTCAAAGACAAACATTCCAAATACAGGCTTATGTAACAAGGAAATAAATCTACCGTTGTACAATCCTTACAGACTCCATTCAGGTTGCATGAACCATCATTAGGCGAACAGCAAGGGGGCTGCAAGAAAATAGTCTCCTTTGTTCAAAATATACTCGAGAAAGACATCTCATAAAATATATGAGGATGGTTCAAATAGAATCAAATGCATTGAGTATGTTGGACAATGGAGTGACACAGGTTCTATAATAAATTTCCGTAAATTGTACATGAATTATGCAAAATGACATACATTTGTTAGGCTGTCTTGTGGTGACATCAAAGCATTTAGTGCACAAAAGATAGAATTATAAGAGGGATGCAGCCAACAATAGTTTCTAAGTGCTTTTTCATGAAATATTTAAATGGTGTAGTGTAAAAAACTAATTTAAAATCTGTGTGGACGCACTAATAGCCAATACTTCTCCGAATTCCAAACTCTAGAAACTCATCAATCTCACATTTGCAGTTACAATAATTTTATACAAAATCTAGCAAGTCTTCTTGCGGCCTTTATTTTTGGCCCAACCAACTAAGAAGAAAAGCAACAGACACCAGAAAAATAGAATAACCAGAAGAGAATTAACTATATGAAACATATTTTCATTTTATCCTAAAGAAAATAAGATGCCTTAGCTATGTAAATAGCATAAGATGTTTGGTACCAAAGAGCACGGTCATTGTGCAGATCCAATTCTAAGGTTGGACAGTACTATGATGCTAAGACTAGGGCCTTAGGAGGGCCCATTAGCTCTATTTCCTCATTGTTTCCAACAAGTATCATTTTTCCATTTTGAAGTAAAAAATACACACAATAAGATGGCACTTTCCTTGTCAGATTCAAGTTGATTGTTGGAAAGAGTAACTTAACTGGACCAGTCTTGGAAACTGGAAACTACTATATGGCATCCAAACACAAAAAACTAGAACATTCAAATTCTGAATAAGTAGGACACTACAGATGAATATTGTTTCGGATCAAATGGCAGGCAAACACTACCAAACTACAAGAAAACATATTGCAAAAGTCAGAAATTGATGGACCTGGTCATCAGGAGGACAAAATGTTCCATTCGTGAATTTTCTACAGCAGCCAAAAGCTTCTGGAGATATCCAAACAAGAAAGTCATCAAGCCAGGAAGCAGCAGGTTTGGCAATATAACTTGTTTCCGGCACTAAAGATGCTTTTGCAATCTGCAGAATGAAATTAGATAAATATACATAAAACTAAAGAAATCAAATACATAAGACAGAGGTAGAAATCAAGTGGAAGATTACAAAAACAATAAAATACATGAACTGAAAGAGAAGGCTTCTAGTTATGTTTCAAAATGAACAATAGATCCCAAAATTTAAGATGCATTCTGCTCGATGAATTAGCAATCCAGGAGGATCAACTATATGTAATGAATTAGCAATCGAGTAAACACCCAACCAAGAGAAACATGAAACTGCTTCTTTTACATCCAAGGAAATCATTAGGATAAAATGACAATTCCAAAAATTAATTTACCAAGCTGTACTGGAAAAAGTAATGCACTCAAAAAGATTTCAATTCACTTGCATGAGATGCATTAGAAGTGAGTTGAAGCAATCCAATCTTCAGTTTGGGGAATAGTGCTAAATATGATAAAGAACTTAGATCTGAGTAAATAAGAAGAATAATATATTAATAATTCTCAATGCACTGAAACAGTTGATAACCTAACAGTCAGTCAAACGTAAATGATAATGTGGCTAAAAATTAACATATATATGTAAAGTGTGATGCTACAAATCACATGCATCTATGTAATTTCTTAACATGACAAAAATCCAAGAGTAACAATTACTTTACCTCATTAACAAGAGAATCTGAATCACATTGACTTATGGAGCACAACTGATTTGTTTGTCTGGATTCTGAGCTGAGGAAATCAGAAAACATCAAAATGACAAGAATTACAATCCTTTCAGAGAAACAAGTAATCAATATTGGTTATCGCATTAAACTAGAATAACATAGGTAGTTGTTCAGTACTCAGTACTAGAGTTGCAAACGAACCAAATGTTCGCGAAAGAAAACTCATTCGAACTCGTTTGTATTCGAATAAGACTCATTCGATTAATATTCTATTCAAATTCAAACAAAATATTAGGCTAACGAATGAACTCAAATATCCTCGCAAACATATCCGAATGTTCGCGAATATATTATATATTTTTAAAAATTAATTATATTAATTATATTATTTTATTTATTTAATTAATATTATACTATTCAACCATTTTTATAAATTTTTGAATTATTCTTTTATAAAGTTCAGAATTAAGATATGAAATAAACGAACTCAAATATTATCAAGCAGTAATGGAACGAATTCAAACATGAACTCAAACTCAATTAATAACGAACAAATTCGAACACTGTTCGATTCTGATCGAACTCGAAAATGTGATGTTCAGTACGTTCGTATTTGAATACAACTCTACTCAGTACCTATTTCTCACATGTTCAAAAAAATTGAAACAAAGTATAAATTTGTAGTCAACGAGAAGTCAATTCTCCAAAAGCCTTAGGCGTGTATTGTTTTTTGCAAGAGGGTTAGGCAAGGGGTTTATTCTATCAGCATATAACACTGGGTAAAAACAAAGTAAGATGCATGACTTTCTTGCAAAACAAGAACCTGAAACCAGTCGTTCCAAACAAAAGCTGATACTGTGATTTATTCCAGCTACTACCATCCTTCATTTTGAAACATTTGGAAGTTAACTTCTTGTGAAATTTCAACTAAAACAATTATGCCATTCTAACTCTTTAAACATAAATCGCAAGTTCTAGACCCCTGTTACATGGAAAATATAGTAGTAATATTTTCTTTTCTAAAGCAACTTGCAGTGACATAAGAATTTACTCCACAGTGCCTAATCCCACAAGCGTTTCCTTTTCATTTCATAAAATAATTCAAATAGTTTAGATTTTCTCACACATTACAACACAGTGTAAGGAGTTAGCTAATGACAGTAACAATCTCAAATTAACCATGCACATTGAAAAGTAAATAAAACAAGCTAACCCAGGATTTTTCTGTTAACTCATTCCAAGAGAAAAAGTAAAGATGAAAAAGAAACCAACTCAAACATCAGAAAGACAAAAGAAAACACAAGAATACCTATAATTGTAATTTTTCACAACAAAGTATAATGGTGGTCCAATTCTGAGATACTCTGACAGATTGTTGAAGTAATCCTGTAACAAAAGACGTAATTGAAGTTCTACAGATTTTCCATATTTCCTGAAAAAAAAAACAAAAACACAACTATCCCAACTTTGGACCTGAAGATATGAATCTCGAGGAAGGACAATTTGCTGCTCTAAACCAGGTTCAATCCTCGTACATAATGCCTTTAGGATCAAATCAAGAAGGGGAAATTAAACCCTATCTCTGTTTTGAGGAAAATGTTGCCCCTTATGAAAGTGCAGACAGAAATATCCAAGAAAAAAAACATTAGAGCAACTTACAATGCTTGCCAAAGCAAAAGCAGCAAAAACAGCAACCACCACAATTTTCACTCCCCAGATATTTAGGATGGGTGCATGAATTTCCTAGAACCCAAAAAAAGGAGAGAGAGAGAGAGAGAGAGAGATGAGGACTTGTTAGTTGACCTACCAGAAGAAATTTGAAAATAATCATGCTTGATAAATGAGAATATCCACCTTTGTTTAAGAATGGACATCAAACCAAGTCAGAAGACAACATAAGTAACATAATGAAAATCCTTGCAGCATATTACCTTCATATACCGAGCCAGTAATCCTGGTTTTCCCTGTTGAACACCTGCACATTTCTTGAAAATTATCACTCATCTTCAAGCTTAAATTTCAGAATAGAATTTTAAACCAGAGCTACAGAACTTCAAAACCAAATTACAGAAACAGGGGAGGAGTTTTTGTAATTCTGTCTCCATACCTTTGTCAGAATCAGCATTTGAATCAGAAACTTTAATGCATGGAAAACAGTCTATTCTGCTATCCTCAGCTCTCAGAAAATCAAACACAATCAAGGCAACAAAAGCAGTAACTTGCAGAAGGAAATCCAATAGAACAGCCAAAGCTGCAAACAAATTGCCAATAGAGGTTGAACTTCTTTTTCCCAGAAGAACAATGCTTAGTGAATGATACTGAGAAGAATAGTAACCTATTTTTCACGGATCAGATACATGGAAACTCAATAAATAGGAAGATTAATAACCTGCAAACATGGAAAAGACACGGCATGCTGGCATACGAATAAAACTTCCAACTGCAAAAGCTAAAACCTCAGACAGACTGGCTAATGTTATAGACGGTCCAACTTCCACGAGTGCATTGCTAATACGCCCTTCCAAAGGTAACTCCAACGGTTGCCTTTTTACAGCATGCACTAGTATACACATGTTGTCAACTCCAACCTAGTACAAGGTGGAAACAGTTAACTACGAGCTAGACAGTATTCCTTTTACCAAATAAAAATGTGAGAAAACAAGCCAAAGAATGTCCTGTCTAAGAGGCTATTCTAACATCAATTAGTGTTTAGAAATTAGATTAAAATTTAGAAAATTGACAACAAAGGAAATTTGACACAACCACACAGAAGAGGCATTTAAATTTAGAAAAATATTGTAGAGCTTTACACTGTTGGTCTCTGTCTACATCAAATATGCCAGTAGTAACTAAAAGAATGACTCGTAATAATGAAATAGAATCTGCATTTTCAGTCATAATGCACCAAGAATGACACCATATAGTTGAGCCATCTAAACGTCCATTGTTTTCTTCGTTCCTTTTGTCCACAAGCAAACCATGTGGAAAAAAATGAGATGAAAGTTATACCAAGTCCAGAAGCACTGTGCCTGAAAGTAAAATGGCCTCGAGTAAAACTTGAGTAGACTTTACTCATTAATTCGATTAAGTATCCAGTCCAGGGGATTAAGAATTTATTACCATCCTGCAAAGTCTACCATACACCAGAGACGCTTAAACATTTCCGTTGGTTATCTACTGCCTACTTGACTTCAGTTTCTGGCTAACATTCAGCTTGTGCTGATGTCTCGGTCAGTTCATAAGAATACTGTGCATTTTCTATGTTGACAACAGTTAAGAGGAATTTTTATGAAGAAAATATGAAAAATGCATAAAATTAACCAGCCTTAAACTTAGAGTGTAATTGGATTAGGATTGAATTGAGATGAGTTTGTTAAAATTTAATAAAATATTAGTAAATGTGGGATCCAATCATTAATGAGAGAGAGAAAATATGATGTGTTGTAAGTATATGACACCTCTCGGAAAATGAAAATTATTTAAATTAATATTATTTTAAATTGGAGTTTTGGCTTGGATTGGGAAGAGTTTCTTTCCAAGTACAGCCTTAGCTGAAGTATTTACTACCAAAATTACAGCATCAAAAGGTGAAAGAAGAATACTAAATGAATCCAGGTGAAGGTTAGATCTAAACTTCAAATTAACTCATCATTGTTTTTGTATTTGCCCATTTCATAAGATACAAGCAAAGGTTAGTCTAAAACATCTTTCATTCATTCATCCTAGTTTTTGCATTTGTCTTTCTAAAAAGACAAAGAAATTCGCAAGAAGAATTGCCTTATTCCGTAGATCAAGATAAAAATAGAACAGTGAACATATGCCATTTATTTGAGGAAAAACAAGAATAGATCTTACTGCTAAAACAAGGAATGGAATGACTTCCATTATAATAAGTGTAGATTTTACTCCAATTGCACTAAAGAAACCAACAGATCCGAGAACAGAAAGCATGACGAGCACAACTCCTGAAAGACCCAACAACACCTGAAAAATAGAAAATAAAAAGACAAATAAAAAAATTGCCAGATGTATAAATTAAGAGCACATTCATGCATCAGAAAATATTATATGAAAAAGGAAAGTAACTACAGGGAGTAATTTCAAATAGCACAAGGAAATATGACCCGCTTAGCCAGAAGAAAAAGCATAGGTTAGCAGTACGTACCTTCGATGAAATATAGCAAGAAGAGAAATGAGGAGTACTGCCCAGTGTCAATGATATGTATGCAAACATCACGAGATAGCTTATCTGATATAGAAAAGGATACCAATAGGAGATTAGAGTAAAAATACTTCATAAATTGAGGAAAGAAACACTGCAAAAATAAAAACTTAAAATTCAATCATGTGCCATATTTAAAAGAAAAGATACTTCCAACTCACTCCATCAAGGAGTTGCAAAGACTGATTCAAAGAGTTGCTGCGGAAAAGGATGGATGGACAAGAGAAACATCCACACTTACCAAGATCGTGATGACATCTGCAGTGCTTTCTCTTTTCAGTTCTTCCTCAATGGAGCTTTCTGATGAAAAAGCAAGGGTTAAGTTTTTTGATTGAACCAATGGTAAGAGTTCTTCCTGCATAAAACCAACAGTTCAGATTCCTGGCCAAAAGCTTGAATTTGTAAAAGCTCTCTCTCTCTGTGACACATGCATACACAAATACAGAGCACAAAAGGAACAAGAACAATGAAGTGCCTGCTCAGAAAGATTTACCACATCTTCAAGCAGGCTATATGATGCATGGCTCAAAATACTTGCTTCCCCACAGTATTACAGCAGTCAATGAGTGATAATAAAACATGGATTTTAGTCAAACCTTTGCTAACTGAATAAAGGCCTTCTCCCAAGCCACTGCCTTCTTTGTATCATTGCCTTCTTTATCAATTGCATTGTTTACAGGATACGTCACAATGAATGCAGAAGCCTGTCTCAGAAACATAATACGGTGTTGCTATGTTTTTAACCATCTGTACACTTGACCATAGAAGAAAATTTACCTGAGAATAATTGCTACCAGAGAATCCACCAAGTGCAGTACTTGGATCAAGTGGAGCTTTAAATGCGCTCATACATGTGTCTGCCGAGGTATAATGCTGGGAGAAATGCAGTTAATTGTATTAAACTTGGGGAAAAATAGTCAATAAATACAAGCCCAAAACACAGAAATTCAGTGCCTCATGGAATTTAAGAAACTTGTTCTTAGGGAAATCAGGATACATATTTTGAGGCAGAACCGGACGGGGGACTGTGGAATAGATCAGCAGCCCCAACTCACCAGCCACCCCCCCCCCCCCCCCAACAACCCAAAAAGAAAAAATGAAGAGAACTGATGTGCTGGAGAAAGAGGAGTATAAGGAAACCCAACCTTTCTCACACACTAAAAACACAATAAACACCTGAGGCTAAGGAATTTTGGTTCATGCTCATTATAGCTGCTTTCTACTATTTTCAAGATATGATTTTCTACAGATCAAGATGTAGAAAGAATTGCCAAAACCATGCACTAGGCAATCATGCTTTTCGGAAGATCAACCACGTATCCAAAATAGAGGCCAAATTTGAGGATAAAAGTAGTGAAGGCTTTTATTGAGCTACTAAATTTTTTTGTTCAACATATACAATTACTACATTATGAAGACGAAAAACATAGAATATACCTCGAAACAATACTGCACGTGTTCAACGCCCCCAAAGTTACCATAATTTCCAGGATCCATCTTGAAATACTACCACAATATGCAAGCTGATCAGTGATAAAATATATAACCTTGTGGCTTTGAATGCAAGTGAAAACTAGATACTGATTAACATAGGTATTAAGTGAAGAATCCATCAGCAGAGATCATAAGATAAAAGGACCTGATATCAGACCAGTTGTGTATGCACCAAATAGAAAGTAAAACATCTAAAATGTGAACATCTGAGATTACAAAAATATGTCAAATCAACAAAAATACAATGTCGATGAAGCCCCAAAATGATTTTTAGAATAACTTCTGTGAATGTAAATAAATCAAAACAATCCAACCTACATATAAGTGAAGTAAAAGGTAAGTTAAGATATCAAAACCACAATGTTGAGGTTGGTAAGAGGTGAGAAATCAAAAACATTCATTACCATCCCATTGTTTATTAAAGTCTGCCTTTCCTTCAAAAAGGAAAACCTCAGTGTACCAGGACCAGTACTCTTATCAAGGCAAATGAAGATCCACTAATGAGAAGACCATTTTTGTTAATTTACCCCATTTTTAATACTTCAAGACAAACCTACTAATGTCACAGAATCAGGATAAAATTCATTGAAGATGATTTACAGATATCAAAGAAACAATCTTGAGTAATGCCTAAACTAAATTTTTGGAGGTTTTTGAAATCTTTAATAACAAGAACTTCGGTCAAAATATCTTAGAATTTAAATATCTAGACATTTCAGACAGAAACAGAACTTCCAGAAGCTTTATTTGCCCTTTAATTGCAAGATTTTAAATATCAATATCACAACTGCTTGTTCAAAATATGCTCTAATATTGTCATTCTGCGAATTGGAAACATAATCATCATACTGGTAGAAGATTCAGAAAGAAGAAATTTCAACCATCCACCAGTTGAAATAAAGACAACCATTTGCATGGTTGATCCATAATACCTGAAGAACGCTTTGCGTAGCACAATCTTCCCCAAGTGGCTTCATGCAAATGTCCGTCAGAGATACCATTGAGCCAGAAAAATTTGCTTGAATTGCATCTACCTATCAAAATGGAGCATATTTAGTTTCTTTGTGATAGAAGGAGAAAGGCAAAGAATTCTAACTCAGACTCTATCAAATTTGAAGAGAGGAAATAAAATAAATCAAGAACTATGTTCTGAAAAAGACAAACCTCACAAAATGTAAACAAAAACCAACGTCTTTTTGACATGTACCTATAAACAAATACCTTCTTTTGGATATCAAAAAGCAATTTGATATTGTTTTCTGTGACAATACTTGGCGACTTTCCATCCATAGTGTTAGGAATTGTAGCAATTATGAGCTGCAAATTGGAAAACATCAGATGTTCCGCATCCAATAGTCAAGTTACATGGAAATCCTATAAAATTGGAAATACATAATGAAACAATGGAGACAAAGGAGACAAAGGAAAAGGAGGAAACAACCAATTCTAAATTAACCATGCCCTGCTACGATTCAAGTTGAAAAGAGAACTCAATAATAAAGACAAATGGTCAGCCAATACCTAAATTGATCTTTAGATACAGTTTTTCAGGACCAATAGCTACACACATTTGCTGGTGTCTATCAATCAGGGTCACTTGAGCATCTACAGTTTACAATGTCTTTTAAAAAAAAAAATTGAAGTACATGTTTATTTACAGATATCCTGAGGTTCGCCTACTTAGTGTTGCTCTTCCCATATCTCATATGTTGCCTAGATATTATCCTGCGATGCTTCTTTTATCCTGCAACCCTTGGTCTCTATGGTTTTGATGAATTTGTTCTTCACTCGAAACTAGAACACATAAAATTACGTTTTTCCCACAAGATTAAGAAAAGATGAAGAGAAACTAATTCAAGCACAATTGCATATAGTTTCCACAACTTCTGAAATAGCAAGTAATTCACAAGAATCAGAGATAAAAGACAAATTAATACAAAGCAAACAATAAAGAACCTGTTCAATTCTATAAAAGGGGGCTAGGTGGCTGTCAAAAAACAGTTTCTCTTCAGCAGCTCTGCTCCCAGGGCCTACCCAAAGCTGCAAATGAAATACATTAAAGATTTTACTAGATTTGGAAAGGTCAAAGCAGCTCAATTTCGGCAATCTGAATCGCAAGCATTAGAAACCAAGGTCAGAATTCAGTGAAAAATGGAAAATTATGTTCCTGAATAATTGTGTTTTCCTCACAACTCAGTATCTTCTTCTGATTCGATTTCCATATGCACCCAATAATGAAAACATCAGAAAATTCACTTAGCATGGTTCAAGCCCACCACATTAGAACATGTGCATTTACTATTCTTTTTTTTTTATGGCAAACCCCGGAGCATAAGCACTCCCCACCTCGCAGGGGTAGGGAGAGAGAACCACATAATGTACACAGCCTTTCGCTTGCATTTTTTGCAAAGAGGCTAAAATTTTTTTTTTTTTAAATCAAGTATCAAAATTTTGCTTCTTATTTTGAACAGAAAGTCATTACCTTACGAAGTAATCTATACAAAAGGACTACCAAATCAGGATAGAATTAACTATACAGTGGTATCCTTGGAGTCCTGGGTGAACCACATCCCCATTCTCCAATGTATCAAAAGATGAAATAAAATAAAATTTATAAAAAAAATAGTGATATTGCTGCAGTATCCAGATGGCTCAATTAAATATTAGGTATAGGAACTCCAATGAAACCTACAGGAGACAAAAATATGAAAACTGATGGGAGGTTATCAGCCGCATTCGCCATGAAATATGCGTTTTGGTAAGTGAACATGCTTACAAGAAGACATCAAGAACAGAATGTTTAGAAATACCTTCTCTGGCCTTGTTTCTACATGAAAACGTATCAAGCCTAAACAAAGTACAAGAACAATAGCCAAAGACGAACACAGCACAAGCTTTGGATTTCTAGCCACCCATGTTCCATATTTCCTGAAACACCATTGGGAATAACAATGTCAAGAGTCATTCAAAAATTTTGATCGCCACTAACTTGTTGTCATTGCAATAACCTGTAAAATCTTGACATGTATCCTTGGACAATTGAAAGTTGAACACCATTTGTAATTTGAGGGACATCCTCAAGCATCTGAAATCAAAATTAATACAAGGAAAAATCACTTTTTTTTGGGCAAGGGAGATTGTAGATGCTAGGAACTTGCAAAGAACATTGTCTGCCAACATATAGTCAAATTTATTAATCAGATAGAAAATAAAGGAGAACTATACATATCACCTTAAACAACTTACTAAAGCTGTTAAATATCGAGACATCATCATTAGCCAATATTTACAACCAATAATTATCAGTAACTAAAACAAACAGCATTTTTATATATCTTTTGACGTCCAACCTCAATTTCTTAGCTGCTTGAACACTAAGCAATGATATATAACCAGTAACTGTCAATAACTAAAATAAACAGCATTTTTATATACATTTTGATGGCCAAACTCAATTTCTCAGCTGCTTGAACACTGGCAAGTGACGAAATATCAATGGGCAGAGAGATTGTACCACTACAACTGGCACTCACCTGCATGGGAATGTTTTCATCTTTTTGCCTGTTCAGGTTGCGAACCACACCAGCATCGGTGACATTGACCACTGGTTTTGTTCTAGGAACAGGAGTCTTTTCCTTTTTACTATGGAGAAAACCCCAACCAAGAAACAATGAGACCAGCACAACATACACTATTGCTACAGAAACTTCAATACACTTGGCCTGCATAACAAAAAAGCTAGGCATGATTATCATTCCCATTCAGAGAAGATAAAGTTTTCAAAATATCCAATTTCCATCAGCATTTTGAAATTAATTACGTCGAAATTGTTAAGGTAGTACATTCTAAAGATAAACATGAAATGATCAGACTTCAAATCCTCTCTCACCTTCAAGGAGCCAATTCTCACTGAACAGGAACCTTTTTCATGAGGAGCAGGTGCAGCTGAACTTAAGCAGGCAGGAGATGCAGGGCAATCACCACAGGAACAGCCTAGTGCTGGGTCACCACATGAATAGATGGAAACATTCATTGGTTTCATTCCAGATGAATCAGGAGCACTAGACCTAAAATTAATTGCGTAGGGTGATCCAGGCAGACCAGGTGCTGCTCGCCTACCAATAAAGGCATACCATTCTGCAAAATGCAATTAGTAAATTAAGATTGTAATTAGCAAAAAACATGCAGCACCTTTATATAGTTTCTTCCACTCATATCTTCTGACAATTTTTTGATTTTCAACGAAATACATATTCTTAAACACTTTTGCAGGACAGATATATTGCTTATAACCATCAGTCATGCACGTGCAAACACACAAAAAGGAGTTTAAGAAGAAATTTTCTTCACAAGATTTGTATGAAAAGAAACTCAGAAACATGACCAATGCACACAAATGCAATAACACAAGTAGGGATATGGTGATGCATATGTATTTATCTGCAAATCTCAATGTAAAAAATGAAAGTGTACCTCTAAAATTTTTAGCTCCAGCACCAATGAATTCTATGGCTCGTGTATTCATAGTACCAAACTTAACATCCTTACAGGATTCAAAGAGTCCCTCACCAAAATTGTCCGTTATAATAAAATCAATCCCATCTACAGTCAGATTATTTCCAACCTACATAAAGTGGGTGTAGACAATGAAAAGGCAGCTTCACATAATAGGAGAATCATATCCTGACACAAAATGGTCATGCAAAAAGGCATATTTACATGAAACCCCCAAAGACCAAGAACAATAAGATATTACTGGTTAAAACAGATTGGCACTGCACCTTGCAAAGTTAAAAATATATATATATATATAATAATTATTTGACTCAAGACTGTTAATGATAAAAAAAATAAAACAGGATAAGTACCTTTGTAACAGAGGTCACATTTATAAACTGACTTTGATTGGGAGAACAGGAAAGCTCACAAAATAAATTCAAAAAATTTCTCAAACATGCTGGACAGCCTACAAGAAAAGGAATGGCCTGCAAGAAAGGTGTTAAAAAGAAAGTGTGATTCAATCTCATGCATACTAGATTTCAAGAATGAAATTAACTCAAGCTGCATCAGATAAAACTCAAGAATTAAACACTAAAAGTGAGTGGCAAAAGAAATAAGCAGGATATTATCATTCATATCCATGAACTGAACAAAATTTATGGTAAAAGGAATCCAGAGAATTAAGAGAGAAATATATGTCAAATTTAGGGGTTGAATCAACGAAAATGGGTGAATAAGGTGGTCTAGAAATACTGCAAGTAGAAGGAGAACAGGAACTCCATAGCAAGAGTTCACTAAAAATGTTAACCAATACTCTAGGGTGCCTAGATCCAAACTACAGCTGGTTAGTTTATTATGAAAATGTATTTAGTCTTGATGGCTTTTAATGCTATGGGTAACCCAGTAATTTCGTCATAGGCTATACTGGATTGCTAGATTATCTGAGTGTTCTCTATCCAAATTATTGATGAGATGCACCATAATATCAGGTCCTATCCGAACTAAACTTGGCAAGAGAAACTTCTTACCCTCAACCTCCAGATGAAGGATGCATCTGAACCCATATGTGAGGCCCAAGGTCAGTCCATTTAGGAAGAACCCCCCCACATCTTACTCTTCCCAGCTACATTTCTTCACAAATAAACACTGACAGCAGAAGTCCAAATCACATAGTTAACCACTAATTCAACATTCAACCAGCCCCCAACAGTTTGATGATCTTGGCCCCAAACCTAACCTGGGAGTTTAATGACAAAATTTACTCCTAAGTCAGCTGTCGATTTAGTTGTTCTAATGCTGAAGATTTGGCAGTTTCGAAGGATCATGTGCAGCTTGTTGAACAGTTCTCTGCTTATCTTTAAATTGCTTAGGCTTTCACAACAACATCTAATCGTGGTGTGATTAAAGGATTCTTGTGCAAGTGGACAACAGCATGAACAAGTAATCACAAGCCAAAAAATTATTGAAAGGCAGATGTCACATCACAACAGTGACAATAAAAATCTTACTTGTTGAACTTGTGATCGTAAGGTCTCAAATTGAGCTTCTGTACAACAGACATTTCCAGTAATTGTTGGACACAAACTTTGTATCTTTGATGAGAGCAAATCATCTGGCTGCAAGAAGCGGACAAAAAAGGAACATGTGTTGGACAGATGAACACAGCTAGAGCAAAGTTCAATAATCCAGTTAGCCAGTAACATACATCAGATAACTTATTTAAACCATAAAAATGAAGATTACAACAAGACATCATGAGATGAAGCAAGACTAATATAAAAGAAAAGAAATAAAAGGCACCAGAGTCAAACGTATATTACAAACCATATAAAAATTTCTGCACTGCTAAGGCTCACAGAGCATAATGTACCTTCACAGACGGGGAACCGAAAGGACAGTTCAATACTTTCCCATCACTACGTGATCCACAGATGTTGTACATAGCACAGTATCCATCAGAATGTCTTTCCCTGTCCATCAGTAAGAAATGTAGTCAAGTATTACGGTAGACAAGAAAAGCAGAAGGGGTCAATTTCACAATTTTATTCAGCAACAACAAAAAATGTTGTAACCCCTATTTTATGATTTTGACAGTCTTTTCAGTCTCAAAAGGTAAAAAATTGAATTTATGAATGAGAAATCTAGAAGCTTCAAGATCAGCCCTGAAGAGGCAAGTTTATAACAAAGGCCAATATTTACAAGTCAAACATGGCTCTTCCTGGTAGCTCAGAAGATATTAATGACGTAACAACTCGAAGACTGTGTATCGATCTCAGACCTTCAAAGGAAGAATACCCAGCAAGGAAGATCATCATTAAATGCCAACAACAAATTTGGAAAAAAAAAAATTCTCAATTATAATTATATGAAAACTCGCTAATCTTCAGACTGATTATCCATATCCTCCGATTATTATTGTGAAGTAAGAAACACGAACTAAATCCGCTCGTAAGCCAGAGCAGCGAATTCTTTGTCCAGAAATAAATACATTTAGCAACAACTCACCCTGCTGTACTATTTGTAGTTAAAAGAAACCTTGTATCAGACGTTCCCACATCTGCGAAAGATACCACTGAAAAAACCTGCAAACATATTTCACCATCCAAAATTAAGTGACTCTCTAGCGGAAATCACCCCAAAAAAAAAAAAAAATCAATTTTCGAAATTGAAATGACATCGTATACCAAAGCTCTGTGTTAACACAGGTTTAAGGGGGAGAAAAAAAAAACAGTTCCATCTACACCTCCACCTATACAGAACAAAGCAATAACTCGACAAGAGGATGGAGAAACCTTTTAAAATACATTGAGGCACATTTATAACCAGCATTAACTCTAAAGTTTTTCAAGGAAAGGAAAACATCACTTTTTTTCCTATGCATAGTATTTTTCAAACTGAACAAAAAACTGGAAACACTAGCACTTTCGGGTGCAACAGAGACGTTTCCCATAATCAGCAAACGTCAAAGACCACGAAAATTCTCAGAACTCTGTCACAAATCAAGCGAAGGCGGCGCTTCGTAAACGACGCCGTGAGAACACTCATTCAACATTCCCGAAGCGAAAATGCTCGAGACAGTTGTAAGATCAAAAGTATACTTCAGCAGAAAAAACTCTCACCAAAAACAGAACAACCGCCATAGCTAAACCAAGCACCGCTCTCATTCTTCTCCTCCTTCCAATAATCAAAGCTGATTACCGCTTCCAAAATCAATGACGGAGCCGAGCTGAATCGAACGCTGAGAGAGAAAGGAGAAGATTTTCAGTTCCGGTCGCTGTGGAACTGAAATGTTCATACGCGGGAGGGGGAGAACTAATAAAGAGGAAAATACCGTATGGGTTATATATACAACGAGTTGGCTTTTGTTGGACTGTGGGCGCTGTTGCAGAGTATCCTTTGTAATCTGTTTGTGTTCACGAGCTTAGGGGATAATTAAAATCATGGGAGAAATCAAGGAATTTGTATGTATTTACTTGAATACCCTTGCTTTCGGTTCTTTTGTCGGGGAAGAAGATTTAATGAATAATGATGAGGTTATGGCCATGGCATTCTAAAGTCATCGAGAGCTTATGATGGATTCAAGGCGTTCAACGGCCAGGAGGGTTTTTACGTAAATTTGAAATTTAAACAAAAAAAAATACATTCAATTCTTTACAATAAAAGTTAACTCAGTCAATTATAATTTCGTACTTCAACATGCAACATAAAAAATAATACTAATTCCCTCAATCTCAAGTCAAATGTGGA
The DNA here is from genome assembly GCA_026120185.1 of Voacanga thouarsii. Lineage (NCBI taxonomy): Eukaryota > Viridiplantae > Streptophyta > Magnoliopsida > Gentianales > Apocynaceae > Voacanga > Voacanga thouarsii. The sequence continues at coordinate 397,652 of JANUWF010001752.1, forward strand.
GGTTTAACTTTGATATTTTAAAAAATTTACATTTTCTTTTTATATAATTTTAATCTCTCATCAAATATTCTTACCTTTTTATTTATTTAATATTGAAATCAATTTGATACTAATTTTCGTTAAATTATAACATTATCTACTAAAATATATTTTTTAAAAATTAATTTATTTAATTTTTAAAGTTTGAAACTTTAATGATTTTTCTATCATTTAATTCCTAATAAAATTATAATTTGTCAAATAGTTCTGATTCTTTTTTTTCTCAGTTTAAACTCCAATCAAAATAAGTCACTCTCATTACTCTCGTGATTTTTTTTTTAAGGAAATAAGTATATTAATTGATTCCTCCTAACATAAACAAATCCCTGAGTATTTTTTTTATTAGAATTTATATCGAAAATGTTAGAGATAATTTTGTAAATAATAATTTTATTAAGGATCATAACGATAAAAAAAATTATTAATAATAAAAACATTACAATTCTCAAATTTTAAGAACTAAATAAACTAATTTTTCTATATTTTTTCATATAATTTATTTTTAATTTTAAATTTTTTTAATTTCATTCCTAGTCTATCGTTCAAATTAAAATCATGCAACAAATTGTTACTAAATTAAAATTATAACACGTATAAAATTAGGCGTCCAAACTCAACAAAGGTGAGGGCAAAAACGGAAAATTGAAGGATGAGTTTAAAACGAAAGAAAAAAAAAATTATAGAATAATTTAATATTAGGTCAGTAGCAAAAGCTAGCTTTGGAAGGAAGTTAAATCGCTTTCGACAAAGAGGATGCGTGGGATGGTGATAGGAAGGTTTACAGAGGTCGGCACGGGGATCAGCTGAGATGGCAGTGGAGTGAGGGGCCGGGGGACGGGGAGAGGGATACGGGCGGAAATGGTTTCCCCTAATTAGAGTGGGAACGGGAGCACATCCAAGCTGACTTTGCCGCTGACAGTGATCGGTAATGCCTATTGGCCAAACCTACCACTTGCAAACAAAAGATCCGATTTGGAGCTGTACAAATTGTCTGCATTTCCAATTTAGCCCCAGGACAAAACCTTGTTTGCTTCTATTTTTTTTTTTATATATTCTTTTATTGAATTATAAATAATAATTAGATAGGATTTAAATTGAGATAAATTTACAAGAATATAATAAAAAATTATTAATATGTAGAGTTAAATGTGAGTTCAATAAGAGAATATAGTGTATTGTGAATAAATGATAATTTTTAAAAAAATAAAAAATTTAAAATTAAGTTATTTTTGGATTTTCATCCCAATCCAAATACATCTTTGTCTTTGTTTGGATAAGAATTTTTATAAGTCAAATTCAAATCAAAATTTCAATTTAATTCAAAGATATTATTATTTTATATATTTTTATTTTTTTGAGAATTATGATATACTTATTTTAAATCATATTCTTTCTTTGAATCTCATTTGACAACATATACTTAATAATTTTTTATTATATTTAAATAAATTTATCTCAATTCAATTTCTATCCAAATAACCAATGCAGCTTTGATTTTTTTTTAAATAATTTTTTTAGGTAATATTTTTTTAAATGACAAGCTTTAAATAAATGATTTTCAAACCACAAATTTTAAATTTTTTTTATAATATTTACTATATCACATTATTTTATACAAGTCAAACAATCAGAAGCGTGAGCATAAATCAATTAAAATAGGCAATTGATAGTAAAACATACTCATATATTTAAAATTAGTTTTCTACACTATACATATTATTTATTTCATAAACTTTCAAATAAATTAATCCTTTCATTATCAAATAATTGTCATTTCAAAAAATTCACACAATTAAAAAAATCTAACAAATAATTAAATTAAATTACTCTAATTAAAAACTTTAGAGTTATTTTAAAATTCAAAATTAATTAATATTATAATTTAATTAAGTAACAAAAAATAAATATATTATTAATTTTATAAAATAATAAATAATAAAAAACTCTTAAAAAGTGACATATAGTAGATAATTTTTTTTTAATAAAAAGTACCATTCAGGAGGAGATTATGACAACAGAATTTAGTATGTATTGCAAACACGTGATTTATTTTGCAAGAATTCTAATACGTAAATTACATATATTAAAATATTATAATTTTATATAATAAAAATTATATAATTTAATTTTTTAATTTATATAATTTATGAGTTCACGGGTCATATAAAAATTTCTATTTATTTTGTATTTTTTTGGCGGCTCACGACTCACGAGAATCGCAAGCCGTGAATTAGGAATTTTGTTTTTGTTTTCATTTTAAACAAGGAAGTCATTGACTCATTGGACTGTAATTACATACTGTCTGTGTGGGCCATGGAAGTTGGACTGCAGTCTTACTGCGTGTAACGCGGATATAACTTAGGCTATATACGAATACGAATTTATTTAAAATTAAAATAATTAAATATAATAAAAAATTATTAAAACAATAAAATTACATGAGACCCGCAATAAAAGTAAAGAGTGATAATAGATGTGTTGTGATTATATAATATATTTTTAAAAATAAATATTATTTTAAATTTGAATTTTTATTTAGAATGAAAAGAATTTCTTCCCACCTACCGTCATATTTTGATATGAATCATATAAATTTATTTGTATACAATAAAATATCAATATTAAATATATAAAATTAAGATAATACTTAAATAAATTAAATTAAAAATATAAAATATTATAAATATATAATAATTATTAAAAATAAAAATTATTTTAAATTAAAATAAAACTTTAAATTTAGAAAAATCTCAGTCCACATTACATCATTAATAATTTCACCTACCAAATTTAATGAAATGCAAACTCATGGCAACAAGTGTGTTTCAATTATGTAATTATAATTTTGAGTATTGGTGATGTTGAATTGATAGTGGGTTTAGAACTAAAGATGACGTCAGCTTAGTGTTCATTATTTTCTCAACTACCTACCAAAAAATTAAAAAAAAATCAGATAAACGGATTCGGTTGGATTTTTAATGCCAGTCCGTTCAGCTACTTCAACGGTTCAACCTCCATTAGGTTTATTAGCCCTGCCTAAAAATTGCCACGAATTTTGTACAAATAATTCCTTCACCAAGTGAGTACCCTTGACTTGACTACGAAGAGTTTTTCGGATCTTTTAGTATACTTCCTATAACCGTTTGTGATATATGATTTTAGAGAATGTATAAAGCACTGTTATTTGGATCGGATCGGATCGGTCCGACTGTAGACCGGTCCTCCAACCGGTCCGATCTGGTCAATCAGATCAGTTCCTTAAAAAATCGATGGGTTTTTAGGGAATCGTGTTGGATTGGTTGGTCCAATCGGTGAACCGGTGGACCGATCAATCCAACCGGTTAAACCGACTTCTTTTTTTAAAAAAAATTAGGGTAATTTTGTACTTTTTGGGGGACAAATTAAATTATATAATTTAATAAATTACTTTAATGTGTTAGATTGTTAGTTATAAACTAAAAATGACTACTTTTAATGATAACTAATTAAGTATTAATATTAATCGTTATCGAACATATTTGATAAAATAATTACTTAATTTATTTAATTTTAAGTGCTAAGTTTGGTTATCAAATATGTTCTAATATTAAGTACTTAATTAATTAAGTACTTTGATAATAAATTTTTTTATTACTTAATTTATTAAAACGTACTGAAATCATATTATAAATTTTAAATGAATTAAAAACTACTTAAGTTTGAAATCTAAATATATTAAATACTCATCTAATCATTAATATTTCTTTATATTTAAACAAATTATAATAAATTATGATTAATTCAAACTTCAAATTTTAAATTCAATATTCAAACTGTAATTTTTGGAATTTAGTATTTAAATATTCATACTTCAATCTTCAAATTTTAGTTTTACTAAACAAGCACTTAGAGAGTATATAAAGGGTTACTACTTGTAATTAATTTGATTGAGAAAATTGCATAAATAATTAAATATTAATCTCTTCATTTCAAAATATTTATTACTATTACTCAAATTACAAATATTATAAAAGTTCTAAAATATATGGAGTTTTTTTTACTCTAATTGAAGATTGTATAATTATTTCGAAATTTGAAAATCAATTAGTATTATGGCTTAGTAATATAAAAAATGATAAGGTACCATTGAAAAAAATAATAAATTGTTATAAAATTAGGGTAGTGTTAGAATAAAATCTACACACTACACACTAAGAAAATTCTAACTATTCTTTGCACAAGAATTTCTCTTCAAACTTCTCTCTTTCTTTCTCTCACAATTCTTTCTCTAATCTTTCTTTCACTAATCTTTCTTTCACAAAAAAATGGTGTATTACAAGCTTAGAGTATAGCTCTATTTATAAAGCTCTAATTAGTGAAATACATCATGGCATACATCAACTTCAACTAATCTCAATTAGTGGTGTCTCCACTAAATGGTGGACATCCATAAAAATCTTCTAATAATTCACATAAATCCATAATTAGTGGAGCCTCCACTAATTAATGGAGATTCCAATAATTCATAACACTCCCCCTTGGATGTCCATCCATACATAAAGAATATGCCTCGTTAAAACCTTACTAGATAAAAACCCAGTGGGAAAAAAATCTAGTGAAGGAAAAAGAGTACACTATTCTATATATATGTTTATTACTCCCCTGATGAGATGATTCCTTTAAATCTTTAAACCGACGCATACCGATTTTATATCTCAACTTCTCAAATGTTGCGGTCGGAAAAGTCTTCGTGAAAATATCTGCGAGGTTGTCACATGACCGAATTTATAGCACATCAATTCCACATTTCTTCTGGAGTTCATGAGTAAAGAAGAATTTTGGTGAAATATGTTTTGTCCGATCTCCTTTAATATATCATCCTTGTAATTGAGCTATGCAAGCTGCATTGTCTTCATAAAGAGGAGTTGGAATATCTTTGATTGATGATAATCCACAACTTTCTCGGATATAATGAATCATGGATCTTAGCCATACACATTCTCAACTTGCATCATGAATGGCTATAATTTCAGCATGATTTGAAGAAGTAGCTGCTATAGATTGTTTCGTAGAACGCCACGATATAGCAGTATTTTCACATGTAAATAGATAGCCCGTTTGAGAACGTGCTTTATGTGGATCAGATAAATAACCAGCATCTGCATAATCTATCAATGTTGGATTGGTTTTATTTGAATAAAATAATTCGAGATCAATTGTACCTTGGAGATATCGAATGACTTGTTTAATTCCATTCCAATGTCGTCGTGTTGGTGAAGAACTAAATATTGCTAATAAATTGACAGCAAAAGCAAGATCAGGTCGTGTATTATTAGCAAGATACATCAATGCACCAATTGCACTGAGATATGGTACTTCAGGACCAAGGAGTTCTTCATCATTTTCTTGAGGTCGGAAATGATCTTTAACCACATTTAATGATCGGACGATCATTGGAATACTCAATGGATGTGCTTTGTCCATGTAAAATCTTTTTAGCACTTTTGCTGTATATGTTGATTGATGAATAAATATTCCACTCTCCAGATGTTCAATTTGTAAACCAAGGCAAAATTTGGTTTTACCAAAATCCTTGATTTCGAATTCTCTTTTTAAATAATCAATTATTTCTTGGAGCTCTTCAGGAGTTCCAATAAGATTAATATCATCAACATATATAGCTAATATAACAAACTTAGAACCAAATTTCTTAATAAAAACACATGGACATACCTGATTATTTTTAAATCACGCTTTCAATAAATATTCACTAAGACGTGTGAACCACATGCGCCCAAATTGCTTCAGGCCATATAATGATTTCTGCAACTTGATGGAGTAATTTTCACGAGGATAATATTTATATGCTTCAGGCATATGAAATCCTTCGGGGATTTTCATGTAAACATCATTTTCTAAATTTCCATACAAGTAAGCAGTGACAACATCTAATAGGCGCATATCTATCTTTTCATGTACTGCCAAATTGATAAGATATCGGAGTGTAATAGCATCAATAACAGGAGAATAAGTTTCATCATAATCAATACTTGGTATTTGTGAAAAACCTTGGGCTACTAATCGCGCTTTATATCGAACGATTTCACTCTTTTCATTGCGCTTTCGCACAAATATCCATTTGTAGCCAACAGGTTTTACACCTTCTGGTGTTCGGACTGCAGGTCCGAAGACTTCACATTTTGTCAGTGCATTTAACTCCGATTGAATCGCATCTTTCCATTGCAGCTAATATTTTCTATGCCGACATTTATCGACTGATATTGGTTCAGGATCATCATTATCCTGTGTAACATCAAGAGATATGTTGTATGCAAATATATTATCAATAACAGTTTCTATCCGATTCCAACTTCTACCGGAAGTGGTATAATTGATAGAAATTTCAGTGTTACTTTCATCAACTTCTGGTTCTTTGTCATCAGTTCTCTCTTGATCTTTATCATTCTTTTCTTCAATATGATCTTCTGGATCATTTAATCCTCTTTTCTTTCGAGGATTTTTATCTTTAGAATCAAGAGGTCGGCCACGCTTACGGCGTGTTTTTGACTCAGCGACTATAGGTATAATATTTTGTTCTGCTGGAACTTCAATTCGAATAGGAGCATTTATAGTTGGAATATGCGATTTTGTAACTCTTACGGAGTCAACAAAAGCGTCCGGCATTTGATTTACAATGCTTTGCAAATGAATTATCTTTTGAATTTCAAGTTCACATGCGCTTGTGCGCGGATCAAGATAATTTAATGATGTTGTCCAAGCAAGATCCTTTTTATCTTGTTTTGGTTCTCCCCTTAATTTAGGGAATAATGATTCATCAAAATGACAATTAGCAAATCTTCTCTGTGAATACATCTCTGTCGGGGGTTCAACATACACGATAATAGAGGGAGAATCATATCCAACGTATATCCCCTTTCTTCTTTGAGGACCTATCTTTGTACGTTGGTTTGGTGCAATTGGAATATATACGACACACCCAAAAATTCTTAAATGAGCAATATTTGGTATCGACCCAAACGCCAATTGCAAATGAGAGAATTTATGATAACTAGCTGGTCTTATACGTACAAGTGTTGCAGCATGTAGAATAGCATGTCCCCAGGCGAGATGTTGGGAGATTTGTTTTCATTAATAATGGTCTAGCAATTAATTGTAATCGTTTAATCAAAGATTCGACAAGACCATTTTGTGTGTGAACATGAGCTACGGGATGTTCAACATTAATCCCAATTGACATGCAATATGCATCAAAAGCATGTGATGAAAATTCACCAGCATTATCCAAACGGATATTTTTAATATGATGGTCCGAAAATTGTGCTCGTAATTTAATTATTTGAGCAAGTAATCTCGCAAACGCCAGGTTGCGAGTAGATAATAAACATACATGTGACCATCGGGATGATGCATCAATTAAGACCATAAAATATTTGAACGGTCCACATGGTGGATCAATAGGTCCACAAATATCTCCGTGAATCCGTTCGAGAAATGTAGGACTTTCAGCTCCTACTTTTACTGGTGATGGTTTAACAATTAATTTTCCTAGGGAACATGCGGTACATGCGAATTTTTCTGATGTTAATATCCTTTTATTTTTTAAAGGATGACCATGTGTATTCTCAATGATTCTTCTCATCATGGTAGATCCCGGATGACCCAACCGGTCATGCCAAATGCTAAAAGTAATAGGATCGAGTAAACTTCGGTTTACTAGATGATGAATTTCAATTGTACGTAGTTTTACAAAATATAGACCGATAGAAAAAGACGGCAGTTTTTCTAATACCGATTTCTTACCCAAATGCATTTGAGTAATAAAAAGATGCTCAATCCCATTTTCCTCATTTGTTTCAACATGATACCCATTTCTGCGGATATCTTTAAAACTCAATAAATTTCTTCTGAATTTGGAGGAAAATAGTAACTTATCAATAATAATTGTTGTTCCTTTAGGCAACAATATACTAGCTCTTCCGGAGCCCTCAATTACATTTGCACTACCGTTTATCGTATAAATATTTATTTCTCCCATTTTGAGATCAGAAAAATATTTCTCATTTTTTAGTATGGTGTGTGTAGTTTCACTATCAATAATGCATACATCATCATTAACAACAGCCATCTGAACACAAATATATATATGTAAACGTAAATATTATTAGAATAGAATGAAAATGAAAATACAAAAATATCAAGGTGAGACTTTAGTTCTTCTGGACGCTGCCATCACCAATTAAATGGTCTATCCTACCGTTTGGGTGTTCAAAAAAATCCGATACATCCATATGGGTAATATTGATATTAAGATCTTCAGGATCAATATCATCATCAGCAGCATCATTTATTGGATGTTGAGAAAAATTTGCTTCCACATTTTTATTTTTCAATGAAGCTTGATACAATTCAACTAAATGCTTAACCGTACGACAGTTTCGTGACCAATGACCTTTCATGCCACATCTATAACATATATCCTCATGCTTTTCTTCAATTTCTTTTTCTTTTCCCTTATGATCTTTTCTATTTCACTTCAGGTGGCCAGTATTTCTCACAGTTTGATTATAATTGTGATAAGGGAAATATCGAGCGTGTCTACGACCATAACCACGACTACGGTCACGGCCATGGCCACGACCACGACTATAACGATGGCTCTGCTGGAGCCAACGACATTCACTTTTGGGAGTCTTTGTTGAGCCGATTGATCCAGCTTCATGATTTCTCAATAATAACTAATTATTTTTCTCTACAATGAGGAGGGCGATAATTAAATCAGTAAATTTTGTATACCCTTTTTCTCGATATTATTGCTCGCAGGACAATATTCGAGGCATGAAAGGTGGAGAATGTCTTCTCCAACATATCTTCATCGATCACTTTTTCTCCGCATAATTTTAATTGAGATGTAATTTTATACATTGCGGAGCTATATTCATTCACGGTTTTAAAATCTTGCAACCTCGGGGCAACCATTCATACCGTGCGATGAGGTAGTACGACCATCTTCAGGTGGTCAAATCTTTCTTTTAAATTTACCCATAGGCCATATGGATCTTTTTCGGTAATATATTCCATTTTCAAATTTTCATCGAGATGACGACGAATAAAAATCAAAGCTTTAGCCTTGTGTTGTGCAGATGCACTATTATTTGCTTGAATAGTTTCACTAAGGCCTTCAGCATTTAGATGCATTTCTGCATCGAGAACCCATGACATATAAATTTTTCCAGAAATATCAAGGGCTACAAATTCGAATTTAGCGATGTTAGCCATAGATATCAATAAATGCGTACCTGTCTTCTGGCTTTGGTAACGGCAGAAACTCGTGCTTAGTCTTCGGCTTTTGTACTTGGTAGAGACTCGTGCTGATAACGTGTTATAAAATTAGGGTAGTGTTAGAATAAAATCTACACACTACACGCTAAGAAAATTCTAACTATTCTTTGCACAATAATTTCTCTTCAAACTTCTCTCTTTCTTTCTCTCACAATTCTTTCTCTAATCTTTCTTTCACTAATCTTTCTTTCACAAAAAAATGGTGTATTACAAGCTTAGAGCATAGCTCTATTTATAGAGCTCTAATTAGTGAAATACATCATGGCATACATCATCTTCAACTAATCTCAATTAGTGGTGTCTCCACTAAATGATGGACATCTATAAAAATCTTCTAATAATTCACATAAATCTATAATTAGTGGAGCCTCCACTAATTAATGGAGATTCCAATAATTCATAACATAAATGTATTATTTATTTCACAAAATGACAAATAAGTTAAAATAAAAAATTAAATATAGTAAATATTTTTAAATTGAAAATTAATAATTTTCCCCAATCACTAACTAATATTGGTTATGCGAAGCAAGAACTTGACTTTTAACAATTGTTGATTAAATAGGTAGTGACCTTAACTTTGCCAAGGATGAGAACGCAAGTTCGAGCCCCCAAAGCACATTTGTTCTGAGAGTTTTTACTTTCGCACCCAAATTGAAAGAGAAAGAAAAAGAGAAATCGGCCTTAAGGTATAGGAACAAAATTAGAAATTTGATGTTGATGGGTAAATTATATGAAAATATATGTTAGAGAATAGAGACGAAATTAGAAATTTGGGGTTGGGTGAACTATATAATAAAACATGTTATAAGGTAATGTTATAATTTTTCAAAAATTGTTTAGAGAATGAAAAATAAAATTTTAAGAGATATTTTTTAATTTTTTAATTTTATTCAAAAATATCAAAAATTTATTTTTATTAGAGGATATAATATTATAATTTTAACTTTCTTAGAAACGAAAGGTAAGATTTAAGACGACTTTTTAATTTTTTTTTTTTAATTTTACTCGGTCAAAAACAAAATATGCAAAAGTTTTTTTGGATCGGACCGGATCAGTCGGTCGGACCAGCCGGATCGTGAACCGATCCTCAAACCGGTCCGGTCCCCCCTTAAATCGGAAATCTCAAAAATCGGTCAATTTTATTCAAACCAATTTGGACCGGTCAGTCCAACTGATGAACCGATCGGTCTAACTAATTGAACCGGTCCTTCTTTTTTTTTTCCTCCTAAATAAAATAATATATTCATAGGAAAAAAATAAATTACACAAATGGAATAAATAGTCTATAGTAATAGAGAAAATATCATATTTTCTTCTAATTTCGTTATTTACACATTTATGGACTTGAATTACACTATATTATTGATCAATTTTATTTTTAAAAATATTTTATTTTTAATTTTTAAATAATAATATTACCGGCTCAATTATGGTTCAATTACGGTTGGACCATTAAACCGTAAATCAATAAATTTTTCGGTTCGATATCCGGTCCGATTCTGAAAACAATGATTTGGATAGATTGTTTTTCTAATGTGGAGGAGAACCTTTCTCTCTCGCCTAATTTATTTTTTTACTATTTTTCATTCTTAACTAAACGACGTAAATCACTTATTTATATTTAAATTTATATCATTTTCTCCTTTTCTTCTTCTTTTGCGCCCAACTAAATATAAGTTTAATTTCTAAAATATGCCAAAAACTTTATCATATGCTTTTGTCGGTAGTAGGGGAATTAATGGGGGTGTCGCATTCTGTCTTCGTATAATTATTCTTCAATTTGGTGTTTTAATTAAATAAAAGGGTCCATCAAGATCATTGTGACATGAACTAATATATCAATCAATATCATTAACATGTGAACTAGGTGAAAACTCATCTAAAGCATCACTTATTTTATCTCTCACTTTTAGCTAAGGCTGGGGTTCCCTACCATTCAACCTAGGCACTTGTTCTTTTCCATGAAGAGAAGAATGAAAAGATCTATTTATTGCCATTTTTATCTTTTTTCTTCTCTTTTCTTTTTCTCATGGGCCATGGAAATACTATTAATAGATCAGGAAAGAAAGTACTCCTTTGTTTTTCCCCTAAAAGGAACAATAGTTGTTAATTTTCAAGTGTAAAGTTAATGTAATTTTAGTTTTTATGATTTTGTTTTTCATATCGATATAGTATGCTAAAGGTTTGTGTTTATTAGATAAGTCACAAGTCCCTTATATTCATTATTCACATGTACTAATTACTTGAAAAATAAGGTTTATATCTCTCTCCGTATATCTTTTTTTTCTTATTATTAATAAATAGGTATGAGTTTATTAAATCTTTACCACGGTTTGTTGTTTTTGAAAAAAAGTGTAAATTTAATGTAAAAATTCAAAATTCACAAGACATAGAGACCAGGGGTGGTGTCCCACTCTCAAAATTTTTGTATTTTTTAAAAATATTTTTATTATTAATTTTTTCACAAATTATAATATTATTTTCTCTAAACTATATTTTGTTTACAAAAGAGGAAGGAAAGGGAGAAGGGAATAAGGAGAGGAACTTTTACTTCTAACAAATAGTATAATTTACTTTCATTGTATGTTTATTAGAATGGAAAGGAAATAAATGATAATTTACGTCTCAATTCGTCCAAATTTATATAAACTATTTTGCTGACATAGAAAAGCAGTTTCTCTTAATTTACTTGTCCTTTGTCTTTTTTTCTTAATCAAACAATGTAAATCACGAATTTACATTCGAATTTATATTTCTTCCACTTTTTATTTCTTTTTTATCCTAATCAAATATACTATAAAACTATCATATATTTACAGTATGTCATATTATTTTTATTTAATTCTACTTAAATCTCATTTTAACCTCATTTATTTAATAATTTTTTGTTACATTCAATCAAATTTATCTCAATTCAATTTCTACATATTGCAGCCTAAATCTATGATTATGTCATGCGAGTGTGCGTTTGAAATTGTTTAAGCCTTGGTATGAAAAAAAAAAAAAACAACAACAACAAAGCGAAGTAAATGAAATTGTGAAGCTATTGATATCTGCTATAAGTGGTATCTGTTGTGTTTGTTGAAGTGGTGTTAATGAAATGGACAAAGTCAAAGGATGGTAAAGGGTGCAAGGCGACAGTTGAGAGAGGGCAGGGGAAGCTCCAGCTTTGAAACAAGTGGGATTAATGATGACGAGTGTGATGGTCGTGGGACAGGATATTTAATCCACTTTTGGGACTTTGTGAATGATTCTACTTTCTAGATAGACTGGGAATCTAAAGTTACAAAAACTGGAGAATAAAACAACCATTGAACATATTTGACACTGGTTGAATTCGAATAGAAACGAGTCTAACTTTAAGGTAATCGAGTTAAATTTTATTATTTTTATATAAAGTTCGAGTTTGATTCGAATGTTAAATCTTGATTCTAGCTCAATTCGTTTAAAATATTTTAAAACTCAAGTTCGATTCGAAATTTGATTATCATATACTCAAAAACTCGAATTTAAATTTAAATAAATAATTTATAATATAATAAATTATTAATTAATTAATCGAATATGTTCGCGAACCTTCGAACATAATATTTAAATATTCGAATTCGACTCGTTTAAAATTCAAGTCTAAGGTTTATATTCTAATTCGAGTTCGATATTTCAAAATCGAGTTGAGTCCATATCGAGCCAAATCCAAACATGTTTAATAAAAACTTATTCGTTTACACCCTTATTTGACACATGCTGCTGCCAAAATTGGTTGGGAGAAATGTATGAATTGAATTTCCAACTTTACACAACAAACAAATGATTTTTTTATGGGTATTATTCTTTTATTTTTAAAAAAATTATCTTATTTAGTTATTAAAATTTAAACTTTATAATATTTTTATTTTTAATAATTTTTTATTATAATTCTGAATAAAATTATAACATATAAAGTAATATTTTAACTATCTTTTGTAATATAAACTATGACTAAAAAAGTCACTCCAATTACACACGATTCACTGATATGTTTTTTTTTTTTCTTTAAAAGAAAATTACTTGCAATGAAAGTGATTTCTTATGGTCGAAGTTTATATTGAGAAGAGAGTTGGAAATTATTTGGTAAGTTATAGTTTCATTAGGAATTATAATATCATTAAAGATGGAAAATATTAGAAGCCCCAAGCTTATTAAGCACTTAAAATTAATTAATTAAATACTTATATTATCATGCGTATTTGATAATATATAATATTAATTAATTAATTAATTAATTATGTTTGATAATAATTTTTTGTTATTACTGAATGATTAAGGCGTATTGAAATTCTCTTTTAAATTTTAAATAAATTAAAAATTACTTAAGTCTAAAGTTTGCATCTGTTAAATATTTATATAATTATTAATATATTTTTATATTTAATTTAAATTATAATAAAATATAATGTAAAAATAATTTATAATTAATTCAGACTTTAAATTTAAAATTATGACATATTTGATAACTCAATTAAATATTTAAAATTAATTAATTACTTATTTCATTAAATATATTTAATAATAACTAATACTATTAAGTACTTAATTAATTAAATACGTTTGATAATAAATTTTTTAATTTAAAAATTATTTGATAACAAATGTTTGATAACTCTTAGATTGTAACTGTAAAAAATTATTTAATTTTAAAAATTAAAATATAAAAATATTTGTTAAAGATAGAATATAATATTTTTTTTAAAAAAATTATAACTGGTTTTCTATCCAAATATAGTATCCCATTCGTTTCAAAATATTTACTCATAAAGTCTTTTGTACACCGACTAAGGGTATTGAAAATAATATAATAATTTAGATAAAATTCATATTCTACCTATATTAAAAATACTATAGTTATTAATTAGTTAAGAAAGAAGAGTTTTAAAATATTATGTAATTGATGTAGAATAAATAGGAATATAATAAAAAAATTAATTATTAAATTTATATATATATAAAAATAAATATTTTGAAATAAAAATATTAACAATTAATATTTTAACGGGTAAACTTGTATGGCCAGAACTGAGGAGTAGGGTAGAGCACTGGGGTGATTAGGGACGTAGAAAGGGCCAAAAAAGAGCAAATCCATAACTGGTCATAATTGTGATTCATCTGAGGCTATCATTAACAAGGCACCACGCCTCGATCATGCCGCTGCTGCTGCCCAAGTGTAAAAAGCACGTTAGAGTAGCAGTAGTAGTAGTCGCAGTGTGTACGGACGCTTATTTCTTTCTTCTTTTCTCTCTGTTCATTCATATGTCCTCAAAGTCGTGGTCACTGGGAATGCTTTTAAAACAAAAGTCAAAAGTTAAAAGCCAGGTGGATTTTGTACGTTTTAAGCCTTTAGGGCCGTCCCATGCATTATGCACAGCCACCACCTATGCTCTTAGTTTCACATGCATCTTGCAAGTGGCATGGGAATGATATTGTTTTTTTTTTCCCCGGAATTTTCTTTTCTCTGGCCGCAGAAAGATACTTTTTAATAGTTTTGGGTGAAAAATGAACCTTTTTTTTTTAATAATACAAATACTTGACCGATTATTCTTAGAGATTATAAACTATCTATCGAACAGATAAAATTATTATCAACTGTTGTTTTATAAAATACAAGCACACACGGGATTCACAGAATCTTATGCTTAAACATGTATTATTTCTTTTTGAAAATTTGTAAGATTAGAGACACAATATACTCTTAGAGACTCATGCTATATATCGAACCTACCGTGTTCTTGAGTATATATATCAGAAGTCAGACTCTATGCACTTTCTTATATTCAATAAAAGTAATTTTAGAAAAAATTTCGTTGCTTATTGAGTGGAAGTTATTATAAAGACCTTTTATTTAAGTGATTAGATGGAACAATATCTTATAAAGTTACAACCCATTATACTATTGAAATATGATGAATCTTTCAAGTGAGCATGGGATTGCTATATATATATATTGCAAATATTTTTTTTCTCTAACCACAGAAAGATACTTTTTAAGAGGTAGTTTTGGGTGGAAAATGAACTATTTTTAGGAAGTAATGAAAAGGTAATAAAGATGAAGTAAGGATTATAATACTAAAACTTTCTTCTTAATATTGGAAAGAAACAGTGAATATGAATGAAATTACTTAATAATCTCATAAAGCGTTTGAAAATAGTAACTAATAAATGGTAGTAATGTTTTTGGTCTCAAGTCACTTATGATACACAATGGGAAAAAGATATTTTACAATATGATAGTTCAATGATAAAAAAATGATATTTTTTTAAGAAACAGATAATAAAGTTGTTAATGATATTCTTCTCTATCCATATATTTAAAAAAAAAAAAAGACTTGAATCAAAATTGAGTTTCTTTTTTTTTTTTTTAAGATGGTTAAATTCACGAGTCACAATATAGTTATTTTAGCCCGTGGTGTCTCAATTTCATATCTATTGGTTTACTTTGACTAGGGCTAATCCTGAAAATTTAAAATTAATAATTTATCTATTATTGAAAATTGAACCATTATTATAAACTGTACAATTAAAAAAATATAATAAAAGTATTTATAATTTCACAAATGAATAATAATAATAATAATAATAATAATAATAATAATAATAATAATAATAATAATAATAATAATAATAATAGTTTT
The DNA here is from genome assembly GCA_026120185.1 of Voacanga thouarsii. NCBI lineage: Eukaryota > Viridiplantae > Streptophyta > Magnoliopsida > Gentianales > Apocynaceae > Voacanga > Voacanga thouarsii. The sequence goes on from JANUWF010001752.1 coordinate 413,698, forward strand.
CAAATGTGATTGTTGTTTGAAAATGACATGAGTCTCTATCTATAGTGTAATTGGATAGCAATTTTGTTTACTTAAAAAGAATTTAATCCAAATAATTTCTAATTCTTGAGTCATTCCTTGACCCCACATGATCACACACACACACACATATATATACTCAAATTATTTTTAATATAAATTAAGTTTTCTCAAATGAATTACTAATGTTTTTCAAAAAAAAAAAAAAAGGGAGGTAGTAATGAAGCTCCATTTCATTGTCAAGAAAGTAGTAGGGTGGAAAAGTAATCACAATCTTCATTTTCAAAATTTAGCATTTGATTTACTATTTATGATTTGGAAAAGGAATTTGATTCCTTAGATTTGAAAAAATAAATAAAAAATATTGAAAAAATGAATCGAGTGTGGTATTGTAATTTATTTCATAAAGATTCTAATAATACAATATAAAAATTAAATATTAAATATAAATAATAGCAAATTTTATTTTATCTCACACGTTCTTCTTTACTAACTCTTTTTCCCTTCACATCTCCCCCAATATAGTATTGTATTAAAAAATTTTATATTCCTAATTATAATAAATATTTTTTCAAACATTTAAAAGACTAAATGTTTTAAAATAATTGTAAAATTTTAATTTAAAAATTATATAATGATTGAATAAATTACATGAGAAGAAAATAGAATAAAATTAATATATAAATATATGTAAAATTATGCGTTATTTTTCTGTATGCCAATCAAACGATGTCTTCTCATATAATTAGATTGAAATTATTCTCGATTTAAATCTTCAATTTAATTTAAAATAATTATAATTTAAATAATTTAAACAATTCAATAAAAAACTAATTATTGTTTCGAAGATACTCTTAGTACCCTTTTCCAACTGAAATAAAAGATTAATTACTGCAACAGCAACATCATCTCGGATCATGTGTCCGCCATTTCTATGGATTTGGAGCTCTGTAATTGAAACATCTTCTGTCAGAGACTTTCTCAGAGGTCAGCCACTGTTCTTACACTCCAGAGTCCAAAATAGTGCGGGTTTCCGGTCGGATCCGAACCGCAAGTTGCGAACGATTATTTGTCTGAATATTTGAATATATTCATATAATTTTATAAATATTTTATATGATTATATAAATATTTTATACAATTATATTAATATTAAAATAATATAATTCTATTAAAAAAAATTTATACACGATTATCTTTTTAAATATTAATTTTTTTTTATCTAAATCGTAAAATGGCAACTTACGCAACCTCATATCCTTTCCGTTCTACGTCCTCCTCCCCTTCTTAAATTTTCTCAACCCATTTATTACTCCTCTCTACCAAAAACAATTAATGCAGTTTCATTTTTTTTTAAATTCTATTATGCCTTCATTTTAAAAATAACAATAATTATGAAATTCTAAAAATAATGCAAATTAATCAAATCAATATTCTCTAAAATGATAACCTTTCTAATGCATTTTTTTAATTATGAAATTACCAAGATTTTTAATTTTTAATTATGTGACATAATGCTCTATGATTCTCTGTCACAATTATTTTACAAAGTTTGAATTTTCAAAGAGAGAGGAATAATATATGTATATATATATATATTTATTTATTTAAAATTGATTTTACAAAATGAGTTAAAATAAAAAAGAAGATATGGAATGCTCTTTTTTTTTTTTTTTTGACACTGAGTCCTTTATAGATTACCCACCTATGGCTAATTTGCTATGGTTGGAAGGAAAAAATGAAACTGTCACTCTTCACAATTTCAAGAAAAGACAAGAAAATCAAATGGGGAGACATCTAATTCGAAAAAATGAAATCAAAGAGTCAAATGGATAATGATAACTCCATGATTAATTGGAGCCCAGAAAAGCAGCGGCTATTGAGATTTCAGATCGAGCTCGATTCTTCCTGTTTTTTTCTCTTGACATGGGTCCACGATAGCCACCCACCAGCCTTGGAGCAAGATTGACCTCCACACAATGCCAACATCTTCTTTTGACTCGTCCGTTTCTTTTCAATATTCCTCAATAATGTTATTCGAATCCATCAATCTCTATAATGATTCGATTAGTTGGGTATAACTCGTAATTATTCTGGTATTAGCATTTTGAATTGACAGTGGAATGATTAAATTCTGTTAAATTATTTAAGATCGAATTAAAATTATATAATTAAATCTCATTAAATTGTTTTTATATTTAAAATTAAATAAAAATTAGACTGTTATAATACATCTCAGATTTATCTGAGTCGCATCGGCATTTTAATCAAAAGAACTTGTCCAGGTTTCCAAGAGCTGAAGGCAAAAGCTCTTGTCGCTTTCCCTTAGACTGGTGCCTATTCCCATGAGAAGGAGGACAAACAAGAGAAGTCATTTTTCTACAATCCACTTGCTCGAGCGACTTGATTGAGTATTTACTTGAAAACAAACCATCTAGAACTAAGTAGCAAAACTTGCCAAGTCTCAACCGTCCGTCCCCTCAGAGGAACATGCGCATCTAAAACTAAAAGATATTTTATATTATGCCTAATTCTAAAATTTAGTTTGGTTAGATTAAAAGACTAGTCTTCACATTTGGTATCAAATTAAAAATAGGACTGTTGCGGTTTATTTCATGATTTATCTAGTCTCTATAAATCAAGAGGCCAGTTGACATATCTACTTACAAAGAGTGTCATCTTAAAAATATTCTTTATTAGTAAATAAATTGTAAATTTGATTTATATCCATTCAGAACTAAAGATGGCAGTTTTCTCGTTTAAACCGAGGACCTGGTCCTGTCCGATTAGGCCAAGGATTCCTCGATTTAAGCGGGGACGGGTCGGGAGTGAGTTTCATTCATCGGCCCACCAATCAGGGGCGGGCTGAGGACGGAGATTGCATAATCTCCGCCTCCGGCCCACTTTATATGTATTTTATATTATACATATTATATATGTATATACAAGTAGATTATATAAATATATATATACACACATACATATACATATAGAGGTGAATTATATATGTGTTGTATATGTATACATACCAATATATATATATAAATACTATATAAATTATAGATAAATTATATATGTTATATATGGTTATATATGTATATAAAATAAAATAAAATAGAAAAGAAGAAGAAGAAAAAAACAAAAAAAAATTTATCAATTTTACTCTTACTAATTTAGTGATATGATAAATACGTTAATTATTAGAAACCATCACAAAAGTTTTCTCTACGATTAAAAAATTTTGAATAAAAATATATTTGAGGCAATTTTTTTTTTAAATCTTTATGAATATTTTTGGATCCAAACGGGCCCCTGCTTTTCTGTTGGGCCAAGACCAGAAATTATTTTGTCCTCGACGGACCGGAGGCGGAGATCCCCGCCTTTACCCATGGCATGAATGGGTCAGGAATGGAAAAATGAAGACATACTCGGGGCGGGACCAAGATTTTTAATTCCCGGCCGGGCCGGGCTTCATTGCCATCCCTATTTAGAACGCCTTTAAAAAAAAAAAAAATCAAGCGAGAGCATGCCTTTGGGAATCATAGAAAGCAAGGGAAAAGAGCCCTCTGAAAGGGGTTAGGATTTGGGCTTTTATACTTGAGTAGCATGGGCTCTATTGTTGTTTAACACTTTATTTCAATAAATTGACTGGGAAAGCTGATCGACTATGCAATTTTTTGTTTCGTGTGATAATTTTATTCCTCCTTTTTCTTTCCTTTCTTCTATAGATTATGTAACATTTTGATGGTAATAACGATTCCTAGAAGGTGGCATGCCACTTGGGCTACTGTGAGCAATGATTGCTGCTCTCACTTCATTTGGGGATTTGTACCAATTATGCTCTTTCCAGTTTCTAGCAGTAGATTTTTATATTTTCATGCATATCTTACTCCTTCACAAGCAATGATTGATACTCATTTTGGAACAATCCTCTTCTCTATAAAGTGTTTTATAAATTTTATTTTATTTTATTCACTTTTTTTTCTTATTCTAAGTACTATATTTCTCAAACCCTAAATTTTCTTATTCTAATTATTACATTCTTAAACCCTTGAAATTCCTCATCCATTCTAATTCCTTCAAAATTCTGTAATCTGTCAAATTATAAAAGAACGATATATGGATGCAAAGTTTTTTAAATCTCTTAAAATATCTTAATTTTTTTTAAAAAAATTTGATGGGCGATGTCTATGTAAAAAAATGAGACGGTGGATAGAATAAAAAATATTAAAATATTGTATTTTTTCCATTAAAATTTTTTATTAAAATGACAATTTAAGAATTAAAAAAATAGTGAAAAATATTATTAAACTATTTATGTTTCACGATTTATATCATTTATATATATTTTTTAGTTTTTTATATTCTTAAAAAATTTTATGTGTTTTAAAATATCCTTCAACCGTCCTAAATTGTTATTTTCGACAAAGGTAATTTTTTTTTATTTTTTAAGAGGGGTAAAAATATCGCAACAATTACATTATTACCAATTTTATACTTACTTTATTGTCGGGCAATTCACACAAGTGAACATGAATTTGGCGACATGACTAATACGTATCAATTCTTATTAAAAATTTTTATTTAGAACAGTAGAAGGATATTTTAAAATATATAAAATTTGTTAAGAATATAAAAAAGTAAAAAAAAATTAAAAGTTATAATTTGATGATATTTTTTATGATTTTTTAATTAAAATAATAATTTAAAAGCTAAAAAATAATAATTTAATAATAAAAGAGTAAAAAGCTAATAATAATCATATAAAATAATTATATTTTAAGGTCTACATAGAAGTTTTTGGAATTAAAATATGACCATGCCCAGCTGCACTAGGATATTGGCTTTGTTTGCCAAGCATTTGAAGGGCAAAAGAGGCAAAAAAGAGAGCATGCGAGCCACGGGAGTGTCACCTATGAAGGCATGCTGATTGGGTGGCTGGGCTTTGATCTCCAAACTGCCGCAGGCCTTGGGAGTTGGGGCTCACAAAATTATCAATGCAATCAAGTGGAGACTGCTACAAAGCAAAACGTAATTCTCAAGTCAAAATCAAAATTCCTTCACGCTGTTTTCTTCTTCTTGGTCAACGCTTTATCATTGTAAAGTCACCCTCTTAATTGTTAGTTGACCATGATTTGTGCCCAAAAAAAATCTTGATTAATATTTTTTCCGTTCCGTTCCATAATATAGGTCGTTAGAGATTATTTTTATTATTTTAAATTATAAGTCGTTGGAAATTTTTTAAAAAAATTTTAAAATTATTTTTACATTTTTATTCTTATTTATTGTTCTTTTTCTCTCATCTTTTCTCTTGTTTCCAAAATTTATAAATATGGGTGTTTTAGGAAGAAAAAATATAAAGTCGCTTTATTTTTAGAAATCTCAATATGTATGAAATTAAATCAAACGACTTATATTATGGGACAAAGAGAGTACTTCTGTCCCTTAATATAAGTCGCTAAATTTAATTTCACACATAGTAGAATTTCTAAAAATAAAGTGATTTTATATTTTTTCTTCCTAAAACACCTCTATTTAAATGTTTTGAAATCAAGAGAAGAGAGTAGAGAGAAAAAGAAAGGAAGAGAATAATAATTAAGAATAAAAATATAAAAATAATTTTAAAATCTTCTTGAAAAATCCTCCAACGACTTATAATTTAAAATAACAAAAATAGTGTATAGCAATTTATATTATGGGACGGAAGCAGTACTACAAACCAAAGGATAAGCAATGTAGAATCCCTTTTTACTCGTTGTTCGGCCAAGGTTGAATATTGAGTAATGCATGATTTTTTTATATTTTTTAAAGATTAAATTAAAATAAATATATTCACGAATGAATTTTACAAATGTAATACAATGACATCTGTATATTTAAAAATCATACATTGGGAAAGGAATACATTTCTTGCTAACCATAACGGCTGCATATCATCTCAAGGGTGTTTGGATCATCTAAATTTACAAAAAGGAAACAAAAATATTTTATTTTGGATATACTTTTCTTGACCACTTTCCCCTTACAACAAGCTAATTTCCAACTTTCTCAAACTATGCACAATGTCTCCATGAAGGAACCCAAATTGAAGTGCTGATATGGGCCTATTCTCAAACAAATATTGAGCGAACCTATACACTAAATTTGGCCCAGTTCTTTTTAATATGACTTGGCCTGAGGAATTTTTTGATGGGCTCTAGCGCCGTGGGCAGTGCCACTAGGTCCACTAGGGTATTTGCCGTGAAGAGGTGATCGGTAATGGTGGTGGTTTGATGGTGGCTCCGCCTGCTTGTGGTTGGATTTGGAGTCTTTTGCTTTCATTTTAAGGGTACTGGTTTGTTCTAAAGCCTCCAAAACATATTCCATGGGTGGCCGCTTTTTCGGGTCGGGCTCGAGGCATTTGAGGATGAGTTCTGCGGTTTGGAGTACTGCTCTTGATGGATATTGTCCTTCTAGTCTTGGATCTATTATTTTTCTGAGTTTTCTTTTATCGGCTAAGTGAGGTTTAGCCCAGTCCACAAGATTGTGCTCTCCAGTAGGCCGATTTAGATCAAACACTCGTAGACCGGTGAGTATTTCTAGCAACACCACGCCAAAGCCATAAACATCACTCCTCACATACAAATGACCTGTACATAAATATATATCAATCAAACTATTAAAAATAAAAGAAAACACAATATTGAAAACTACTTTTGCCCCAAAAATGCTTGGTTCTTTAGTTCTTGTTACCTTTTTCACATTTGAAACCATTTCCTACTTGCCAAATGAGTGTATAAAAGGGCCAAAAAAAGAATCCCTTGTTAAAAAAAATGACAAAAGAGGTCAGCTGAATAATATTAATTTTGTCATAATTATTAATTCTAATTTAAATGTACAATTAAAATTTCATAAATAGATTAAGAACGACAATTATTTACATTAGTTCACAATCATATATATATCTATTTAAAGGCTAATATGAAGAAGTTCTCAACTTAAAATTTTCCAATTAAATTGATACTTAAACTCAAAATTCTAATGGAGTTTTATATTTATTAAAAGAATTTGAATTAAGCTCAAATCTATTAAAGTTCAAAAGTAGTTTCCACCTCTAATTCTTCTACATGGTAAAAAATTTTAGTTCATGGAACCAAACATCAATCATTTTCATCATAAAGGTCTCACTATATTAATTACTTTTCTCGTTTGGTAAGGAGTGAGGCCATGGAATGTCTGTTTCATTTGGAGGTCGCCTACATTTATAGGGAAAATTCTAGCATGGACTAATGGTCCATGGACTAACTGTATTAATGAGTTGTACTACGTGTAACATAAACTGTACGGTACAACTCATCAATGTATTTGGTCCACGGGTCCATGTAAAAATTCCTCCATTTATAGAGCTTTACCATGTAATGTGGTTGTTGTCACTGTGTCTACACATTATCTACTCTTAAAGGTGTGGACCCTTGAGCGCTTTAAATTTGTGAAGCCATATCAACCAGAACGAGTAGCTACCTTACTCGTTGAAATTATGCAATAAACTCCAAAGGTCAAATGCCCACAATTATTTATAAACCATTTTTCACTCCCTATTGATGAGATGAGTCGATAATTCTATACTTAACTCGTAATTTAAAAAGTTATAATACAAATGTACTTACCAGTTGCCATATATTCGGGAGCGGCGTAGCCATAGGTGCCAACCACTCGCGTTGTCACGTGGGAGTTGCCATTAATAGGACCTAACTTAGCTAGACCAAAATCCGAAAGTTTTGCATTATAATCCTGTAAGAAATTAAGTTTCAAGAACGTGATACATTAGTTTTCAATTAGTCATAAGCAGCCTTTAGCAAATGGTTATCAGCTTCTTACCCCATCAAGCAAGATGTTAGCAGCCTTAAAATCTCTGTAGATCACTTGCTTTTCCGTTGTATGCAAGAATGCAAGTCCTCGTGCTGCTCCTATTGCTATTTTCATACGTATATCCCATGGAAGCGTTTCTGCACCCTCTGGAGAGACCATTTGTACAAGTTAGATCATTAGTAGTTTATAAATTTTTTCAAGACTCGTTATAGAACCATTAAAGTCTGGTTCAAGAATAGGAATTTTATGTAAGGATCAGATCAGTGGTGGTGCATGCATGCTTACTTCTGAAAAGATGGCTCTCTAAACTTCCTTTCTGCATGTATTCATAGACGAGGAGGAATTCCTTCTCCTCCCAGCAGTAACCAATCAGCTTTACAAGATTGGGATGACAAAATTTTCCCAAGAATTTTACCTCTGCCTGCACCAAGTCCAATTTGATGATTAATCCATGGAACAGCTGTATATATCAAAGACATCAAAGTGACAAGGACTCGAGAAAAACTCAGGGAAAGTTCGTATCCCAAGCCCCGCTTTTGTGGTTTTGTGGTCCACAGGTTCACAACATTTATCACACACTTCAACTTGGTAGTTTTCTTCATTAAAGAAGTTTATGTTTCAGCTTGGCCTCAATATTGATCAAGTTTTCCTTTTCACACACAGTCATATACACACCATATTATATATATGTACGAACTTGTCAACGCATGTGTCCCGTGGGTGCTCCCCACAGTCATGCAGTTTTCACACAGACAAGGAAGCAAGATGACAAAAAATTGTAGTCTGAACTCAACTGAACAAAAGAAAATTAAACAAAGGTTGTATTCAGACCGATAAGAAGACAAGAAATTTAGTAAATTCACCTAGAAATCGCTGTAATCTGTGATTCTGTTGTGATGAAAGACATTTTCCAGAAGAACAAGAAATAATAAAATTGCTACCTAGCCATGTGCTGCAATGAAGAAGTCAACTGCATTATCTCTATCAATTTTTCTTCAGCTATATTTCTTGACTAATCTAAAGTCAGCTGATCCCTTTTGGCTTTTGCTACGAATGGGATCTCAATGTTTCATTGATAGTCAATGTTAGGCCAGGATAGATAAGGAAGAAAAACAATGAAAAATATGAAGCTGTTAATTAAAAGTTTCTGATACATGGTGATGGAATACCTATTAAGGGATTTGTGTGCACAAGAAATCTGGAAAATCTTGGCTGCTTTTAGACCTTTATCCAGTGGATTTGTATTACCAAAACTTATTTAGAATTTTCTAAAGACGAGGAATTCAAGGTTTGGATTCTGCTTTACAAAGAGGGAGCAAAACTTCTACCTTATCGTGGCATAGGTTCAACGTTTTAATTGCAAAAGATGCAAACAACCTTTTGTTCCTTGCAAAGATTAATTACTTCATTTATAAGTACAGGCAATAACCTGGTCAATGAGGAAAGCCTTTCTTTTTCATCTCACAAACTCTAAGCAAATGGCAATTGCTTTAGTTTCATATATATGATCAATATCTCTATTTGCTATTTAAAATTTGAAAATTGAAGAATGAGTCTGATTAGTGGATATGGCTGAAATAACCAATCACACATACACATACACAAATAAGTGATTTCTTGAATAATTAGAAGTGAATGATGGTGATTAATTACCTGCCATTCTTTGAGACCTTGGTCGCTATCAGGATTGGACTTCTTAACAGCAACGGCGATTCCAACACCAACCCTTGATGGTGCAAAAGTTTTCTCATCAACCCAGCCCTTGAAAACCCTTCCAAAACCTCCTTCCCCCAACACCGTATCAGGCCTGAAGTTTCTAGTAGCAGCCTTCAGTGCCGCAAACGTGTACATCCTCAGGTTTGGCGTTATTATCTTCCCATTTGCACTTTCAGGCACTTCCTCACCGACTCTCTTAGCTCCACCCACAGCCGGTGGAGGAAACTTTCCAGCCCCATGAGCAGGATCACTACTGTTCTGATAAATAGCACGATCCTTGATAGGCTTTGTAACGCTATGAACTGAAAAACAAAAGATTACAAAAAACAAAAAGATCAGCAATTCATCCATATATCTCACCCAACACTGGATTCCCCTGCAAATCAAGAGTAGCAAATTGAGGTTTGCCTGGAAAGTTTCAAAAGCTAATAACAGGCCGGCTACTGACCTGGACTCGGTGGTTTGTGATTGATGGGAAGAGTATCTACAGGCTTAGGCCAGCAGTTTCCCATCTCTCTGTAAGCGTAACAAAACAATGATCTCTTGCAGGTCTTTTCAGTTCCTTGTTACACTTGGTATTGATTTCCTTTTTGGGCAGATTTTCTTGCTCTTGTTGGGGTTCGAGGAAAGAGAGAAGAAGGATGGAAGGAAAGTGAGGAGCTGAGGGGGAGAAAGAAGAGTCCATGTATATAAATATGTAAGGCACAAAGACCACTGGGAAAGAAATTACGTCAGAAGTTAGCTGTCATCTTTGCCTACATGAGAAGGTCCAGTCTTCCTGAGGTGGACTTCTTCTTCTCCAAGATAAATCACCATCTCTGTTTCAAATCATCCTTGCAAAAATCAAATTTTGCCTTACGACTAAGAGGGATTTGTGATGAAATCCTAACCATAAGATATTATCTGATTACATTCTCAGCCATAACTGCTTGTTAATCCATGTTATATACTGCATCACTTTTGAAAATTTAACACAATTACGATCGTAAAATTTGAATAGTATAGAGTAAAATAAATTATGTATAATATTTCATCAATTATATATAAAATTTTTACGATATTAAAGTGATCAATCCGCGCATTCATAATATTTCAAAACCCAAGTTGTGTATGAGGTAAAATGAACGTTCAATTGGTCGTGGAGTTAATTGACAGATCTAAAAAAGTCAGACAAAACTCGAATGTTTAAATTAAAAAAAAAAAACGTATAAAGTTGCATATGCGTTCGCAAATGAATCATTGGAAAGAAAACATCAAAAAGCTCTAAATTTAGCAAATATTTTGCAAAATTAGATTATTCAACTTATAGAGAATAAAATTTCTCTCAATTTCTGCTATAGAACATATAAATATTTTGCATTATTGGGACATGCCTATGAATTCCCAAAAGAACCCCCCCCCCCCCCAAAAAAAAAGGGAAAATCTTTTTTTTTTTCAATTCTTACGTAGAAATGCTATCAATTTTATAATTCAAACAACCGAATATTTATTTAGATATTTCAAAAATTCACACTCAAAAAAAAAAAAAAAATCTTATGTCGCCCTAAAGATACTACTACGATAAAGAAACGAACAGAGAGCAGAAAGTCAATAGTTGGTTCTGTCGCCACATTCAATCACTTTGAAATCTTTGGGGTATCTTAGAATTTTGCCTTCCGCCTCCCTCGTGTACATTGTACCCAAAAAAAAAAAAAAAATATAATATTTTTTACAGGGACGGAATCAAGAAATTAAAATTAAAATGGCAGAATCATAGGGAGAAAAAAGGTTAAAATTTAAAAAAATTCGAGGGGTTTAAAATTAGAGTTTTATAATATTTTAAAAAAATAATCGTATTTTTTAAATAAATAAATTATTTTTAAAAAGTTTGGAGGCAGAAGCCGCTTCCTCTCTGTTCTTCCCCTCCTAAGTCCATTTTACTAGAGAAATTTATTTTTTTATGCTTTTTTTTGGAGCATATTTAAAAACTTTTGAGATTAAAATTTTATTTTTTAAACTTACAAGTCAAATACAACTATAATTTACAATTTTTTTACTTCTTTGATAAAGCTTTTCAAACTTCATGCATAATCTTTTGAGTGAAGTCAATAAAACAAGTTAGGTTATTAACGTTTAAGCCCCTTAGATTTGTCAATATTACATCACATCCTTTGACACCTGAAATTCTTGAAATTACTGGAGCTCACTGAATTCTTCAACCTATAGTAAGCAAAATCCTCCATACACATTTCAAACAAGCAAATCATGCAAGAATTACAAAGAAAGTAATTTATGGTAAAAATCAAATAAAAATTGAAGGTTATTTTTACAGACAGAATCTGGGAATGAACTAACGTTTGTACTCCAAAATTTTTTAACATTCTATATTTCTTTTAAAATTTAAAATTAAAAAAAAGCCCTTTTTTTAATTTTACTTTTTGCTTCTCGTACCTCTAAAATTTTTATTTTATCACTAATTTTTGTTGTTACGAGGATAAAAAATGAAGTATATGTGACGTCAAATGAATCAAGAAGTGTTGTGTGATACCCAATCTCATATGCAATTGGGATAAGAAGTATAAATGGTATGTAAAGATAGACCTAAGTACTTATTGTCAATTTAGAATATCTATTTTAGTCAAGTGAGGACGATAATCAAGTAATTGATTATGGATGCTATTATACTCATAGTCGCGCTCTTAGGTCCGCAGATACGCTGCACCGTGTACAGCGGTAGGAACTACCTCTATAATCTCACACCGCTTAGTTGATCCTGGGTTTGGCCCCTAAAATATAGTTCACGGTCGCGTTTCCGGATCCGTAGACACGAGACGTGATATTTTGCCACATATTTTTATTCGACTTGTTCAGATATTTTTTTAATTATAAAAAAAATAATTTATTATTATTTTTGTCTTTCCTCCAAGTACATACATTCGAGACTGATAAAGACTTTTTATTTTTTAAAAGGATTGATATGCAAAATAATTCATAATCAATCCCCCTCTGACCCTATAAAGCAAGTTCAAGATTTCATAAAATTGGATAACATTGTTCTTTGTCTCATGTTCCACATTGTCATTTCTTAGCCTTCTTGTGTTTGGACTGCGTCATTTGATTGTTTTCTACTGTTAAATTTGGTCTGACCGTTTCTCTTGGTTTTGCTCATATCCTATCAACAAAATTGATGTTATGACATGTTTGACTTGTTCCTTGTAATAGTAGCAAAGGAGCACTACCTTGGGCAAAACTTTAAAAATATAATTTTTTTAATCAAATCATAAGACTTCTATTTATATATATATATATATATATATATATTTAATTTACATCTTTATTCTTTTTATGTATTTAAAAAGATAAATAAACTCAGTTTTTTAGTCTTCCCTTCTAATTAATATATTAATACGAAGCAAAATTTTATTTTTTTATCACTAAATAAAACGAGTGAAAGAGCAAATAAAATAATAATCTTCTTTAAACGAAATTACGAAAATTAAATATTTGGTAGATTATTTTTTTTTTATGGAGCATAGAAGGGGGCAAGATGAGTTTTTGATGGGAAGAGGAGTGCGTCACTATAATTTTAATAAAAAGATAAAAATTAAAATAATTATTCCCATAATTATATAGTTCAAAATTAAAAAGGTGGCATTTTTTTTCTTTTTTAAATAATCTAATAAGAAGAAGAAAGACAGCTGGCTAAACCGGTTTTACCTTTTCACATTAGAGGATGCTTTTGTATTAAACCAACCCGCTAACTACCCTATCCCTTTCTGTACTCCGTGTAGGCCCAAAGCCATGGAAAAAAACAAGAATAAATTCTAAAAAAGGAAAAAAATCAGAAAGGGAAACCGTCAAGGAATTGAGCTGTAATACAGTAATTCCATTTATATTTATTAATTAATTCCTTCCTGTTATAAAATTAGGGTAGTGTTAGAATAAAATCTACACACTACACACTAAGAAAATTCTAACTATTCTTTGCACAAGAATTTCTCTTCAAACTTCTCTCTTTCTTTCTCTCACAATTCTTTCTCCAATCTTTCTTTCACTAATCTTTCTTTCACAAAATGATGGTGTATTACAAGCTTAGAGAATAGCTCTATTTATAGAGCTCTAATTAGTGAAATACATCATGGCATACATCATCTTCAATTAATGGTGTCTCCACTAAATGGTGGACATCCATAAAAATCTTCTAATAATTCACATAAATCCATAATTAGTGGAGCCTCCACTAATTAATGGAGATTCCAATAATTCATAACACTTCCATAATTTTCTGTTATTTGATAATGATGATAATAATATTATTATTAAAAAAATTAATATATTAACTACTCTCTTCGTCCCTTTTTATCCGTACTTATCTCAAATTTCAATTTTTCAAAAAAAGTTTTTGTGTATTCACCTCTAGTACTCGAGGTGATAAATTCTCCAATATTATCTTAAATACTCATTTTTAAACCTCGTAATTGAGTATAATATATATCTGAAATACTGTTACAACTCACCAAATATGATATAATTCTTAATTCCGACCATTTGAAATGGTTACTCGCTTTAAAATTAACAATTGAAGTCAGAAAAGGTAATTTTTTAAATTTAACAATTTGACCATTTGAGATGATTACTCAATTTAAAACTACCAGTTTAGGTAAGAAAAAATAATTTCTTAAATTTAACAATTCGGATGACCCTGCTTTGTCTGATAGCACTAATGATTTCGGAAACAAGAATATTTAAGCCTACTTAATTAGTAAGTACTTTCAATATTTAATTAATATAATTAAATAGCAATCATAATTTAGGTATTGGGGTGGGCTTCAAGATTCCCAAGCCAAATAAATAAGTACAAATTAATATATATATATATATAAATACCTTACAGTATTTGGATCCATCGCAATGGCCTCATCTGCCAGTAAGGACAAATATCACCTTTATGGATTCATATGATAATTATTTAAAAAAAAAAGAAAAATAGTTTTCTACAAGCTGCCAAAATTTGTCAATTTTTTAAGAAGAAACATATACTAGGAGCTACTCTACTCATAACCAAATTTAATGAATAGAATCTTTGTTGGTATTTTATAATAGATATGAAAATAATTAAAGTAAAATGTATAAATATTGAATAATATTTTTAAAATTTTCAAGAAGATAATAAATGAAAAATTAAAAAGTGTAAAAATTTAAGAAATTCATCGAAAGTATATAATGTTGTTCATATTCAGATAACTTTCATCTGAATTCATCTTCTTCTCAATCCATCTTATCTTTATATTAAAAAAATATTTTTAATTAAATTTAATACTTCTACATATATTATCACATATCATAATGGGAGTCTTATGTAACATCTTTTTATATAATGTATATATAGATTTTACAAGGGACAAAAAAATGAATATGCAATTTCACACGTATTTACACCCTATCTTATTTCAACGCTTAAGAAATCGGCTACCATCAATTATAGTATATCTGTTATGAATTATTGGAATCTCCATTAATTAGTGGAGGCTCCACTAATTATGGATTTATGTGAATTATTAGAAGATTTTTATGGATGTCCACCATTTAGTGGAGACACCATTAATTGAAGATGATGTATGCCATGATGTATTTCACTAATTAGAGCTCTATAAATAGAGCTATTCTCTAAGCTTGTAATACACCATCATTTTGTGAAAGAAATATTAGTGAAAGAAAGATTGGAGAAAGAATTGTGAGAGAAAGAAAGAGAGAAGTTTGAAGAGAAATTCTTGTGAAAAGAATAGTTAGAATTTTCTTAGTGTGTAGTGTATAGATTTTATTCTAACACTACCCTAATTTTATAACACGTTATCAGCACGAGTCTCTACCGGTACAAAAGCCGAAGACTAAGCACGAGTTTCTGCCGTTACCAAAGCCGTAAGACAGTACGCATTTATTGATCTCTATGGCTAACATCGCAAAACTCGAATTTGTAGCCCTTGATATTTCCGGAACAAATTATATGTCATGGGTTCTCGATGCGTAAATGCATCTAAATGTCGAAGGCCTTAGTGAAACTATTCAAGCAAATAATAGTGCATCTCGCACAACACAAGGCTAAAGCTTTGATTTTTATTCGTCGTCATCTCGATGAAAATTTGAAAATGGAATATCTTACCGAAAAAGATCCATATGGCCTGTGGGTAAATTTAAAAGAAAGATTTGACCACCTGAAGATGGTCGTACTACCTACTGCACGGTATGAATGGTTGCACCTGAGGTTGCAAGATTTTAAAACCGTGAATGAATATAGCTCCGCAATGTATAAAATTACATCTCAATTAAAATTATGCGGAGAAAAAGTGATCGATGAAGATATGTTGGAGAAGACATTCTCCACCTTTCATGCCTCGAATATTGTCCCGCAAAGCAACAATATCGAGAAAAGGGGTATACAAAATTTACAGATTTAATTATCGCCCTCCTCATTGCAGAGAAAAATAATGAGTTATTATTGAGAAATCATGAAGCCGTACCAATCGGCTCTACAAAGACTCCTGAAGTGAATGCCGTTGGCTCCAGCAGAAGCCATCGTTATAGTCGTGGTCGTGGCCGTGGCCGTGGCCGTGGTCGTGGTTATGGTCGTAGTCACGCTCGATATTTCCCTTATCACAATTATAATCAAACCGTGAGAAATCTCGGCCACCCGAAGTGGAACAGAAAAGATCAAAAGGGAAAAGAAAAAGAAATTGAAGAAAAGCATGAGGATATATGTTATAGATGTGGCATGAAAGGTCATTGGTCACGAAACTGTCGTACGGCTAAGCATTTAGTTGAATTGTATCAAGCTTCATTGAAAAATAAAAATGTGGAAGCAAATTTTTCTCAACATCCAATAAATAATGTTGAGGATGACGATAGTGATCCCGAAGATCTTAATATCAATATTACCCATATGGATGTATCGGATTTTTTTGAACACCCGTACGGTAGGATAGACCATTTAATTGGTGATGGCAAGTTGTCCAAAAGAACTAAAGCCTCACCCCGATATTTTTGTATTTTCATTTTCATTCTATTCTAATAATATTTACGTTTACATATATATATATTTGTGTTCGTATGGCTCGTTGTTAATGATGATATATGCATTATTGATAGTGGAACTACACACACCATACTAAAAAATGAGAAATATTTTTCTCGATCTCAAAATGGGAGAAATAAATATTTATACGATAAACGGTAGTGCAAATGTAATTGAGGGCTCCTGAAGAGCTAGTATATTGTTGCCTAAAGGAACAACAATTATTATTGATAAGGCACTATTTTCCTCAAAATCCGTAAGAAATTTATTGAGTTTTAAAGATATCCGCAGTAAATGGGTATCATGTTGAAACAAATGAGGAAAATGGGATTGAGCATCTTTTTATTACTCAAATGCATTTGGGTAAGAAATCGGTATTAGAAAAACTGCCGTCTTTTTCTACCGGTCTATATTTTGTAAAAATACGTACAATTGAAATTCATCATCTAGTAAACCGTAAGTTTACCGATCCTATTACTTTTAGCATTTGGCATGACCGGTTGGGTCATCCGGGATCTACCATGATGAGAAGAATCATTGAGAATACACATGGTCATCCTTTAAAAAATAAAAGGATATTAACATCAGAAAAATTCGCATGTACCGCATGTTCCCTAGGAAAATTAATTGTTAAACCATCACCAGTAAAAGTAGGAGCCGAAAGTCCTACATTTCTCGAACGGATTCACTGGAGATATTTGTGGACCTATTGATCCACCATGTGGACCGTTCAAATATTTTATGGTCTTAATTGATGCATCATCTCGATGGTCACATGTATGTTTATTATCTACTCGCAACCCGGCGTTTGCGAGATTACTTGCTCAAATAATTAAATTACGAGCACAATTTCCGGACCATCACATTAAAAATATCCGTTTGGATAATGTCGGTGAATTTTCATCACATGCTTTTGATGCATATTGCATGTCAATTGGGATTAATGTTGAACATCCCGTAGCTCATGTTCACACACGTAATGGTCTTGTCGAATCTTTAATTAAACGATTACAATTAATTGCTAGACCATTATTAATGAAAACAAATCTCCCAACATCTCGCTCGGGGACATGCTATTCTACATGCCGCAACACTTGTACGTATAAGACCAGCTTAGTTATCATAAATTCTCTCCTTTGCAATTGGCTTTTGGGTCGAACCAAATATTGCTCATTTAAGAATTTTTGGGTGTGTCGTATATATTCCAATTGCACCAAACCAACGTACAAAGATGGGTCCTCAAAGAAGAAAGGGGATATACGTTGGATATGATTCTCCCTCTATTATCGTGTATGTTGAACCCCCGACAGAGATGTATTCACAAGCAAGATTTGCCGATTGTCATTTTGATGAATCATTATTCCCTAAATTAGGGGAGAACCCAAACAAGATAAAAAGGATCTTGATTGGACAACATCATTAAATTATCTTGATCCGCGCACAAGCGCATGTGAACTTGAAGTTCAAAAGATAATTCATTTGCAAAGCATTGCAAATCAAATGCCGTACGCTTTTGTTGACTCCGTAAGAGTTACAAAATCGCATATTCCAGCCTATAAATGCTCCTATTCGAATTGAAGTTCCAAGCAGAACAAAATATTATACCTATAGCCGCCGAGTCAAAAACACGCCGTAAGCGTGGCCGACCTCTTGGTTCTAAAGATAAAAATCCTCGAAAGAAAAGAGGATTAAATGATCCGTAAGATCATATTGAAGAAAAGAATGATAAAGACCAAGAGAGAACCGATGACAAAGAACCGTAAGTTGATGAAAGTAACACCGAAATTTCTATCAATTATACCACTTCCGGTAGAAGTTGGAATCGGATAGAAACCGTTATTGATAATATATTTGCATACAATATATCTCTTGATGTTACACAGGATAATGATGATCCCGAACCAATATCGCTTGATGAATGTCGGCATAGAAAAGATTGGCCGCAATGGAAAGATGCGATTCAATCGGAGTTAAATGCACCGGCAAAACGTGAAGTCTTCGGACTCGCAGTCCGAACACCGTAAGGTATAAAACCCGTTGGCTACAAATGGATATTTGTGCGAAAGCGCAATGAAAAGAGTGAAATCGTTCGATATAAAGCGCGATTAGTAGCCCAAGGTTTTTCACAAAGACCAGGTATTGATTATGATGAAACTTATTCTCCCGTTGTTGATGCTATTACACTCCGATATCTTATCAGCTTGGCAAGACATGAAAAGATAGATATGCGCCTATTAGATGTTGTCACCGCTTACTTGTATGGAAATTTAGAAAATGATGTTTACATGAAAATCCCCGAAGGATTTCATATGCCCGAAGCATATAAACATTATCCTCGTGAAAATTACTCCATCAAGTTGCGTAAATCATTATATGGCCTCGAAGCAATCTGGGCGCATGTGGTTCACACGTCTTAGTGAATATTTATTGAAAGCGGGATTTAAAAATGACCAGGTATGTCCATGCGTTTTATTAAGAAATCTGGTTCTAAATTTGTGATATTAGCTATATATGTTGATGATATTAATCTTATTGGAACTCCCGAAGAGCTCCAAGAAACAATTGATTATTTAAAAAGAGAATTCGAAATCAAGGATTTTGGTAAAACCAAATTTTGCCTTGGTTTACAAATTGAACATTTGGAGAGTGGAACATTTATTCATCAATCAACATATACAAGCAAAAGTGCTAAAAAGATTTTACATGGACAAAGCACATCCATTGAGTATTCCAATGATCGTCCGATCATTAAATGTGGATAAAGATCCTTTCCGACCTCAAGAAAATGATGAAGAACTCCTTGGTCCTCAAGTACCATATCTCAAAGGCAATTGGTGCATTGATGTATCTTGCTAATAACACACGGCCTGATATTGCTTTCGCTGTCAATTTATTAGCAAGATTTAGTTCTTCACCAACACGACGACATTGGAATGGAATTAAACAAGTCCTTCGATATCTCCAAGGTACAATTGATCTCGGATTATTTTATTCAAATAAAACCAATCCAACATTGATAGGTTATGCAGATGCTGGTTATTTATCTGATCCACATAAAGCACGTTCTCAAACGGGCTATCTATTTACATGTGGAAATACTGCTATATCATGGCGTTCTACGAAACAATCTATAGCAGCTACTTCTTCAAATCATGCTGAAATTATAGCCATTCATGAAGCAAGTCGAGAATGTGTATGGCTAAGATCCATGATTCATTATATCCGAGAAAGTTGTGGATTATCATCAATCAAAGGTATTCCAACTCCTCTTTATGAAGACAATGCAGCTTGCATAGCTCAATTACGAGGAGGATATATTAAAGGAGATCGGACAAAACATATTTCACCAAAATTCTTCTTTACTCATGAACTCCAGAAGAAATGTGAAATTGATGTGCTACAAATTCGGTCATGTGACAACCTCGCAGATATTTTCACGAAGACTTTACCGACGGCAACATTTGAAAAGTTGAGATATAAAATCGGTATGCGTCGGTTTAAAGATTTAAAGGAATCATCTCATCAGTGGGAGTAATAAACATACATATAGAATAATGTACTCTTTTTCCTTCACTAGATTTTTTTTCCCACTGGGTTTTTATCTAGTAAGGTTTTAACGAGGCATATTCTTTATGTATGGATGGACATCCAAGGGGGAGTGTTATGAATTATTGGAATCTCCATTAATTAGTGGAGGCTCCACTAATTATGGATTTATGTGAATTATTAGAAGATTTTTATGGATGTCCACCATTTAGTGGAGACACCATTAATTGAAGATGATGTATGCCATGATGTATTTCACTAATTAGAGCTCTATAAATAGAGCTATTCTCTAAGCTTGTAATACACCATCATTTTGTGAAAGAAATATTAGTGAAAGAAAGATTGGAGAAAGAATTGTGAGAGAAAGAAAGAGAGAAGTTTGAAGAGAAATTCTTGTGAAAAGAATAGTTAGAATTTTCTTAGTGTGTAGTGTATAGATTTTATTCTAACACTACCCTAATTTTATAACAATATCTAAATAATTGACTGATTCTCCATTCTGAGTGAGCTTCGAAAGAGGAAGAGCGAAAGACTTAGCAGTTCGACCATGTGGTCGGTGACTAAAGAAAAACTAATACTGATGAATACAAATCCATTGGTCCATGCAACAATCCTATGACTATTTGACAAATTGCATTGTGTGGATGGTCAATAAATTGTAGAAAAATTAAGGAGATGAGAAAATATAAGTCCGTGGTGGGCCGATGTCTATGAGTGATTGATAGGATATATAATGGGAAATTTTGAAAGAATTCAAGGGGCGGCAATATTGAACACGATACGCCAACACGACATAAAAACGATACGGTTATAACGGGTTATGGTTGGAATTTTGCGAGTTCGAATCGAAACAGGTCGACTCGTTTAACTTTAAATGTGTACAGGTCATAAACGGGTTCAACCCGTTTTAACTCGTTTCAATCCCGTTTAATTTTTTTTAATATTTATATTTAATACTTTTTGTAATACCCTACAAATTTCATAAAAAAAAATTAGATAATTTAATTTTTATATGAATTAATTGAATTAAATTTTATTATATGAATTAATTGTATTGTTTGTGTGTCTATTTTGTTTAATTATATGAGACCTCTTAAGAAAAATAAATGATGTTAATGCGACTATTTACTTGATATATAATAAATGAATTATTCTTAATTAATTATTATTTAGTATTTATAATAATATTATTATTACAATGACTTTTAGTTAGAGAAAATAATTTTTTGAATAATCCAATTTTATTGCAAAACTACATTTGTTTAGATTTTTAAGATTAAATCTTATGAATTTATTAAGATCTCTAAATATTGAGTGGGATAATTTGTTATTTTATTGGTTTTTTATGACTTTATGGATTGTTTTATTAGTTTTTTTAATTTTATATGATTTGATTTAATTTTGTAAAATTTTTTATGTAATGGTGCACAGATTGGTGGGTCTAATAAGTATTCGGATTGATGGATTTAATAATTATCTATTTAATTTTTGTGTCTAATCGTGTCAACCCGTTTTATAACACGAACACGACACGAGAATAAACAGGTTGACACGACTCGCCAACCCGAATACGACACGATTGCCACTAGGGGCGGCAATATTGAACACGACACGCCAACACGACACGAATACGACACGGTTATAGCGGGTTAGAGTTGGGGTTTCGCGGGTTCGGGTCGAAACAGGTCAACCCGTTTAACTTTAAACGTGTACAGGTCATAAACGGGTTCAACCTGTTTTAACCCGTTTCAACCCGCGAACCCGTTTAACTTTTTTTAATATTTATATTTAATACTTTTTGTAATACCCTACAAATTTTACTATAAAAAATTAAATAATTTAATTTTTTACATGAATTAATTGAATTAAATTTTATTATATGAATTAATTAAATTGTTTGTGTGTCTATTTTGTTTAATTATATGAGACATCTTAAAGAAAATAAATGATGTTAATGTGGTTATTTGCTTGATATTTAGTAAATGAACAATTCTTAATTAATTATTATTTAGTGTCTATAATAATAATATTAGTACGAGTTGGTAAGCAACGACCTTACGCAAGTTTAAAGGAGAAGGTTAGACTTTTAGGAAATAACGTATGTAATATGCCTACAGGCCGAATCGAATATAGAATGAAAAGAAGCTCGTGTGGTGCATTTACCAGAGGATAAGGTTCACTCAGCATCGATTGACCAATTCGTATACTATGCTATTTCTGACATTGGGACAAAGACAATTTGAATTACACCCTACAATGACAAGCCTTCCTTTCGTGCTCGTTTTTTGCTCTCCATTTGCTCTTTAAAATTCCTGGCATGATACGACAAAATTGTTGTTCTAAATATCTAGAGAAAATAATTTCTTGAATAATCCAATTTTATTGCAAAATTACATTTGTTTAGATTTTTAAGATTAAATCTTATGAATTTATTAAGATCTCTAAATATTTAGCAGGATGGTTTGTTATTTTATTGGTTATTTATAATTTTGCGGACTATTTTATTAATTTTTTAATTTTATATAATTTGATTTGATTTTTTCAAATTTTTTGTGTAATGGTGCACAGATTGGCGGGTTTAGTAGGTATTCGGGTTGACGAATTTAGTAATTATCTATTTAATTTTTGTGTCTAATTGTGTCATGTCGTGTCAACCCGTTTTATAACACGAACACGACACGAAAATAAATGGGTTGACACGACACGACACGTTTATTAATCGGGTCGTGTTCGGGTTGGCCTGTTAAGTGTAATTATCTTAAGTTGACACGACCCGCCAACCCGAACACGACACGATTGCCACCCCTAATTGCCACCCTTAGTCCAAAGTGCCTTTGGCTTCCTCATTGAAAAGCCATTATATATATATATATATATATATATATATATATATATATATATATATATGTGTGTGTGTGTGTACACATTTCAAATATCAAAGAAATGACTTACATTAATTGGAGTAAAATGTGGAAGGAAAACTCAAAAAAAAAAAAAAGAAAAGAAAAGAAAAGAGGAGAAGAAGATGTAGATGTAATTGTGTTATTTGCATTCATTTAATTGGAGTAAAATATGAATGGCAAATAAATCATGAGGGGTAATACTTTTATTCCACGTCAAGATTTTTTCTCCTCTCGAATTAGAGTGGTTAGAAAAGAAAAGAAAATAAAGATATTAATAATAAGAATGATATCGTTTTTTTAAGTAAGAGCATGTTTGGTAACTTATTAAATATTTAAAATTAATTAATTAATTACTTATTTTATTAAGTATATTTAATAACAAATAATATTAAGTATTTAATTAATTAAGTATGTTTAATAATATATTTTTGTTATCACTTAATTGATTAAAATATAATAAAATCTTTTTATAAATTTTAAGTGAATTACAAATTACTTAAATATAAAATCTGAATATGTTAAATAATTATTTAATTATTAATTTTTTTATATTTAATTTAAATTGTAATGAAATATAATATAAAAATAATTATAATTATTTCAAATTCAAATTTCAGAGTTTATTTTTTTAAAATTTAATATTTAAATATTTAAATTTTAATTTTATCAAACGAGCTCTAAATAAAAAGACTAAATAAGGTGTAAAGAGATAAAAATAAATTAATAATTCTTTCTGTTTATTAATTTTAACACAATACTTTAAAAATTTATAAAAGTAAAATACTTAATTTTAAAAAAATTATAAGAAATTATTATTGTAGATGCAATATTTTGATTAAAAAAAAAAAAAACTCACTAGGAGATTTGGTGGGTTGTTGGATCTCGACAAGTGGGAACAATTTTAATGGTTTCATGAATCTTTCCGTGGGAACATAACAACAATTAGCCCTGCTGTAGAGACGTGTGTGTTAGTCTAAAAGAAACATCTTTGTCGTTGATTTTTTTTTTTTTTTAATTTTGACAAAAAGTAGGTCACAAATAAAAAGGTTTCGACAGCGTGACGTCTGTAAAAGTCTTTTCATGTTTTTTTTTTCAAATTTAAATTTTTATTTCTTAATCTATAAAAATATTTGACAATAAATAAATTATAACGTTTTTCTTATTAAAATAAACGATAAGTGATACTAATTCTCTTTTCTTAATTTTATTTTTTTTTAGGAATATGGGAAAATGTATAAAATTGATTTTTATGTTCAATGAGATTTCCGGTCTGATAATGAAAAAAAAGAGGAAAAATAGGAAAATTAGTCTATTTAGTCTTTAATGTTTAGAATTTATAATATTTTTATTATTAATGATTTTTTTTTATTATTATAATCCTTAATGAAATTATAATATATTAAGTAGTGTCTAATTCTCTTTTCCGATAAAATATACTATGGACCATAAGTACAACTTTTAAGTTCATTATGAACTATAACATGAGAAAAAAAATTATTAAAGACGAAAAAGAAAAAAGTAAGTCTCTCAATTAATACTCCCAAGACTTTGCTAGAGGTTTTACCCCCCCCAAAAAAAAAGAATGGCCTCCATTGAGGATACAGACAGCAGCTCCACAAAACAACCTTCAGGCCCCAACACAAGAAATGTAGAAAAGAAAAACCATAACCAAACATGCCAGGGAAGAGAGATTGGTAAGAAAAGAAAGACCATAACCACACATACCAGCAGAGCAGAAACATGCGGTTGTTGGGACTAGAAAAGGAAACCAGAAACACACACAGAAACAAAGCAAAGTAGAACAATATGTAGATTCTATTAATACAGAAACACAATGAAGGACATCTCATGGGCTACTCGCAAGTATCAACCTTTTTGACAGGAGGGAAGAGCAAGAAATCTAGCTCTTGTGTTCCATAAGTTAAATAGCAGCATTAGCACGATCATGCTGTAATGAAAGAAATTGAAGATGATGCAATGCCGTGACAGTTTAAATATGTCATCTTGGAAGCAATAACATATATGACAATAAAAGATATCTTGTGTTAATGGTGCTGCTCTGATGACAATAGGTATCCAACAAGAGCTAAAAATCTCTCACAGTGAAGGTTCAGGATAATACATATAAGTCATAGCAAGAATAATCTCCTCTAGCACCAATTTCTGTTAATATCTCATACCTGGCAAAATGCAAACAAAAACTGCTCTAGAATCATCATTGTACAGAGACATTTTACACACTCTTTTCCGTTAAGGATAAATGGGGGGAAAAATTTAGTGTCAGGTTTTATAATATCTGTACTTGAAGCAGTATTATTTACATATGATATTGCTGGAAGAAGCAACAACCCACTTAGAAAGCTAGAAAAATAAATTAATATCTATAAATACTAGCATCTCTTTACATCTTTCTGACACATTGTTAGAAACTAAGCACGCGCAAATATTTGCAGGCAACCTCTTACCTTATGTTTCCATCAAATTCAGGAAGAACGATTGTCGACTTCAACTTCTTAATATGATAACCCAACCAATGCCATCTTTGTCATTAAACACCCCCCCCCCCCTCCCCCCAAAAAAAATCAGTTCTAAGGAGGCAGTCTCAATCAGCTCGAGATGAATAATCCTTAAAAGGCAGCAGAAAGATTAACTTGATCTGGTTTGCTTGATCCAAGATTAGAATCTGGACTAGGTGAGGAGGATATTTGGCCATTAGAGTGACCTTTATGAGAATCTGGAAAATCTGCTTGGGAAGCTAGATACTCAAGTGCCACTACAATATCATCGATGATGGGACGGAAACTTGGCTGCTCTTGGAGACACATTGCAGCTATTGCAACTGCGTGATGCAAACATCGGACAGGATAGCACCCTTCCAATAGTGGGTCAACCATCTGAACAAACTTCCTCCTGTCCTTGAGGAAAGGACGAGACTGCAAGGAAGAAATAGATCATATTTATCAAAAGAAGCAAAGCCAGATAAAACAGAGACCAGACAAGTGACAATGTTCTTATGCAGCAATTTGGAATGGATGCGCATAATGTACATGAGCTCATAAATTTAGACAGAACAAGTTGGAAATGATAAGAGTATTCAAACTAAAGTTCCAAGAAACAGAAAGCCTTCATACTCCACTAAAGAAAACGAATATATATATAATGGTGCACGATAGTAGCATTAGCAAGGGAAAATAAAGAAATTGAGTAAGACAACTACCATGCCTGCTACTTGCTGATTCAAAAAAATATAGACGTTGCACTCATATACTTCTTCGAAAAGAGATTCTGTGGTTTAATAGACATGAAAAATTATTTTGACAAGCTTATTAAGCACGGAAACTCAGAGTATCAACTCACCCACACAACCAAATTTTGCTCCCCTGCCTTCTTAGTGCAGTCAATAGCTTTGCGTCCTGTGATAAGCTCCAGCAAAACCACGCCAAAGCTGTAGATATCAGATTTTAAAGTTAGTTTTCCACTCATGGCATATTCAGGTGCACAGTATCCATAGGTTCCCATTACTCGTGTTGAAACGTGAGTGTTGTCCCCAACAGGTCCCAATTTAGCGAGTCCAAAATCTGAAAGCTTCGGATTGAAGTCATTGTCCAACAATATATTCGAGGATTTCAAATCACGGTAAATGACAGGTGGATTTGCAGAGCAATGAAGATACTGAAGGCCATGAGCTGCACCAACAGCAATCTTTAATCTTGTGCTCCAACTAAGTGGCTCCATACCAGGGTCTAAATCTGAGAATGAAAATGGACATGATAAAATTATATATAGCATGTATAAAATGAGAATTGAGAATTGAGATTTCATATATAAAACAGATTTAAATGCAGCAAGTGGCCAGACAACTAGGGAAAGAGAAAGATCAAAGTACATCCTTTTTCATATTTATCATGCTTGAACACCAACATTGTCCCTACTTCTGACACTTTTTCTTGTCAGGGACTTGGGGGATTTTCTCAAGTGAAGGGGAGAACAGACAAAACCCCTGGAATATGCAATGAATCACTTGGAACCAATTCGGATTCAATTCTATCAGAATACGCCACCCTACATATATTCCTAAATGTAGCTCTCTTACAAATTTATGTTTGTTACAATCAATTAAGCATGAACAATTACTACAAATAAACCCAAGATTTTGAACAGTACAAGCCAAAATCCTTTTAGCTTGTGAATTGAAAATTATGCTGCAAGTACATGAACCACAAGAGTAGCCATCCAAATCGTATCACCTTAGATTAGCAAAAGAAGAAACATTTAAAAGAGAAAACGGAGAAAGAGATTAAGAAGGGAAATTTTGAAACAGCACCCTAAACATTTGTTTGATATCACGTTTGCTTTCAACCATTAGATTCTTTCTATAGTCCTTAGCTTTTTGTTTGTGATAGAGAGAGAAAATGCAAGTGAAAAGGAGGGGAAAAAATTGCAAGACAAAACAAAAAAATTGCAAATGCTAAAATAACTATAAACTTTCACGGTGGACAAGACATTTACCAAAAAGGTGATTTTCCAAGCTACCCCGTGGCATGTACTCGTAAACCAAGAGTCGCTGGTCTCCATCAGTACAGTACCCGATCAAATTGACCAGATTGCTATGATGCAATAGGCTCAACATAAGAACCTCAACGATGAACTCCTGATTTCCTTGAAGACCTTCAAGATTAAGTTGTTTGATAGCAACAATCTGCTTATGGATTGAATTGGCCAACATTATAGTAAATAAGTCAATAGTGAGGGTTGGATTAAATAGCTTGCGCTCCAATAAGTGATCAACACTATAGTAAATTAGTCAATAGCGAGAGTTGGATTAAATAGCTTGCATGCTGATATGAAATTAAGTCTTTATTTGCTTCCAAGGGAGTAAAAGGATGATCATTATCTTGCAACATGATCAATTGCTGATATATAAAGGATATATGAAATAAAAACATTTGCTTATGTCTGTGTGGATATTTAAGAACTTGCCATGCCAGATTCTAGGCGACCCCGGTAAACGCATCCAAACCCTCCTTCTCCGATCAAATTAGCTTCTCTGAAATTCCGGGTAGCCATTGCAAGTTCCTTAAATGTGAAGCTACGGGCCACATTGCCCATTTGAGCACTGTTTTCTTTGCCCTTTTCTATTGAAGAACCGCCTTGTCTCCCATTTTCTACATATTAGTAACAAAGTTAACAATTTGAACAGAAATTGATCAGCTTTTGCACCTCCAGACTTACACATTCTCCAATCAAAATTGCTTACCCTTTCTATCAAAATAAGCCTTCCCCTTTGGAGCTGCTGCAGAACCAAAAATCTGGTTAAACTCAACCACCCAAATTAAAAAAGAAAAAAAGAAAAACACCAAGCAACAAATGACATTGTATCAGAGTAATGGATGCTCTCAATAATATTCCAAAAAAAAAAAAAAAAACCAACAACAACAACAACATAAGAAGCTAACGAAGAGAAATGACCTGAAGCATCAACAGATCGAGGGGCCATATCTTCATCATAATCCCTGACATCCTTACGGCGAGTATTAATGCAAGAAAAGCAACTCATTTCTGCCTTCTGTCTTCTGTTTTACCGCGATAATCAAAATCTCAGTGAATAAAAGAGGAGAATTTGCATCAACCAGAAGCTCCCCCAAGACTCACTTCAATCCAACAAAATTAACTACATAACTCTATCTTTCCCTGCTGTGAACACCTCACAAAACAACAAAACGCTAGAAGGAGAGAGAATATCTTTCCCTCCCCTCTGAAAACAAAGATCGAGGGAACCCTAATCCCAGCAAGCAAAAGTTCACGGATCTACGTGAAGAAAAAGAACACATTGCAAGAGAAACCGCAAATAAAAATACAACAAACCCAATAATCTATTAGTTAAACACAAATGCTGGCAGAAGCGTACACCATAAAAGCAAACAAACAAGTAATTATGGATTACAAAAAGATTATACCAATGAGAAAATCAAGAAAACAACAAATAAGCAAAAAATCCCGGAACTCAGAGTCTATCTACGACCAACGAACTGAATGGAAAGCAGGAAATGGAATCGCTACTTGGGTTTGATGAACAAAAATCATTTCCAAATTTAGCAGAAACAAATTTTCCAAAGACCACCCCTTTTAGCGGCAACTTTACCGGTGACGATGAAATCATCTCTCTACTTTCTTCTCTCTCTCTCTCTATCTCTTTCTTTAGAGTGTGAGAGTGTGTGTGTGTGTTTTCCTGTGGGCCAAATCAATCCTAATGGTGAACCAAAGATGAATGGGGGCATTAAACCACTTTGTTCGATGACATTGTTGCAGGTCGCTCTCATTCCCTCTATGCCCCATTTCCTGCATTTGCATTTAAACGTTTTGGTGGGCAAGAGGAATTTTATCTGACCATTTTGTCCTCCATGTTTTACTTGTTTTGCTAACTTAACACCAATTCATATTTTTTTAAACCTTTTTTTCAAGAAAAATAATTTATTAGTACATGTGACGTGGGACTATTTATTGGTTCGATTTTATTTATTTTTTAATTCAAAAAAATATTTTGATTTGAAAATTTTAAACTTAAATTAAACTATTTATTAATTTAAACTATTGGTTTGTGTCGTGTTCTTAGTTTGATTTTGTTTGGTTCGATTTAACTCAATCGATTTGTATATAATTTATTATGTAAATAAATTACTTCATAGCATTTGATAAAATATTACATACAGAAGTATTAATTAAATGTTACAAAAAGTAATTATTTCTCAATAATACAAACTAATCAAAGTTAAATTCATAGTTTCATACAATATCAAAATATTACCCAATATCAATAACATAAACTAAATAAAATAAAATACATAGAATACTCTATTAATAAACTAAATATCACATATTAACTTCATATTCTTTTTCAATTTCCACTAGAGGTTAATCTTTAAACTTTTCAATATACCTGTAAAAATATTATAAAAATAATCGCAAAACTATTATTAATTTGATTAAATGAAAATAATAAATACATTTGAAAATACACCAACCTAGCTATGGAAGGCAAAATTCAATTACCAATAAGTGGAGTTGTTTCTCTATATGTTTCAACTGCTTCAGCGCATGAAGAGTTTGAAAATTCTACAATAAATAGGTATAATCAACTATTGCAGATAGCCAGTACAATGGTTTCATCTCTCATATTTTTTTTTATGTTTTAAAATTAAAATAAACTTAATATATATATAGATATGTGTGTGTTGGTTCGCATTGAGTTATATGATTTTAAAAAATCAAACCGAATTATCAGCTTAAAATTTTTTTAATCCAAATCAAATCAAACCAACTCAAAAAATCAAATTTTGGTTTAGGTTACTTGGTTTGGTTGGATTATTTTGTGAGAGTAAATGAGGAGAGGAAGTAAATGTAGGGATATATGGTACATTTACCTTGTTTGGTGGGATATAAATGTGGAGGGAAAGTAAATCACGAGAGGATATCATTCTCCATCCACATTAACATTTTCTCCTCTCCCAATTTGGAGGAATTGTGAAAGAGAAAATAAAATGAGAGTAATAATGAAAACATTGACCACATTTTTAACATTAAAATTTTTAATAAAATAGATAATGAGGGATAAAATAGTAAACTGAATTAATTATTATCTCTCTTCTTCTCCCTCCTTCCTTTTCTATTTTTACTCCAACCAAATATGATAAGAGTAAATACATTAACTTCCCCTAATAGAAGTAAAATGTGTCATTCCTCCGCCCTTTTCCTCTCCCCTTCCCCTTCACGAATCAAAACAAGCCTTAGATTTGTTCAGTTTTTGATTTCATTGAACAACCCTAATGTGATGATCATAACTTACCTGACTAGGCTATACTCAAATTTTGAGATTTTATTTTCTCATTTTAAATTAAAATTTTATTTGAATTCAAATATATTATTATTTTATATAATTTTTATTCCTCAAAAACTATCAGTTACTTACCCCATATTATATTTTATCTTTTTGAACTCCATTTGATCTCACATATTTGATATTTTTTTACAAAACTTATAATTTAGAGTAGAGAGATAATTTTGTATACCTCATTTTACAGGATATTGATACAAATAGATTTGCTTATAATAACTATGTATGTGCTTATTTTTTTTAATTAGTAAAAATATTATTTACTAATAAAAATTTTAAATTGAAATTATATTTAATTATCCCAGGTCCCTAGTATCAAGAAAAGAAAAAAAAAATGGCGAGCTAACTTATGAGAAATAATCTAGTGTTAGCACGTTGGCTGTACAGTGTACACTGACACATTCTTTGTTTATGGACAAAAGTCGCGACAAATTCTAACGTTAGATTCGGGGCAGTTGAGAAAACGCGTTCACGTGATAATTTGTTTATTTTCCGTTCCGTTCCGTTGGCGTTGGTTGTGGGGTCTCTCGGCGTCCGCCGAAAGAAGTAGCGTTCATATTTCATGATCCAAACGAGTCTTAACCTGATTTTAAAAAATAACGGTAGATTTTTTTTTATTAATATTATAATATTAGATTAGATATGATCTTTCCATGAAGGTAAACAATGATCGAAATGGACTTACTTTCTTTATTTTCTTTTATCAATGTATTTTTTCATCTATTTTATTTTTTATTTTTACTTTGATATTAACAATACAGTCTTTCTAAATTATGATTTTTCCCTCATTTTCAAAATTGAAAATTTACATTTTTACTTTGAAAATACATATTTACTTTTTAAAAGTAAAATTACCTCATTTGCTTTTTAAAATTTAAAATTTATAATGTTTTTATCCTTAATAATTTATTTATGCCGTTATAATCATTAATAAAATTATAACCTGTCAAATAATCCTAAAATCTCTTTTTTGGTATAAACTCTCCGAACAAATCACTCCCATTACATGTGATGTCTTAATTTTGAAAAGAATTAATTAATATACCTATTTTATTTTTAAAAGAAAAATTACATATAATAGCCGTGGCTTCTTTTAATTAGAATTCATATAAAAAAAGAGAGAGTTATTGACCAGTTTAACATATTATAAATTCATTAAGGACTTTAATAGTAAAAAAAAATCATTAAAGATGAAAGAACTAAATAAACTAGGTTATTTTTAAATAAACATATTATTATTCTATCTACTATTAATCTTGTCCATTTAAAATATACAAGCTTTACTAATTTATGATTAAAATTAATTAATTAGATAAACTTTTTACTAAGTAATGAGTCAATTCACATCATATGACATCTACAAAAAGTAATAATTGTCGTTTCTTTATTATTTATTTATTTATTTATTTATTTTTTGAATGAGTTAGATGGGGAACAAAGTACTTTAGGAAATCTAATTCCCTTTTCCGATTTGACAATTGAAAAAGCAAAAGGGAATTAAAAAAACATACCAACTTGCTGGACTACATGGCATAATGCGCTTTCGAAGAATATAAATTATAATTATAATTTAAAATAATATTAATTTAAATAATTTTTAAAAATAAAAATTATTATAATACTCATAACATATCATTAATATTTAAAATTTATATTTATTCACAATTAATAATATTTTATTAAATTTTAATGCATTCAATTTTAATCAAATCTTTATTTTATAGAGAGAGAGAGAGGGAGAGAGACCGGGTTGCCTCTTATTCCACATTAACCTTAATAGGAGAAATCTTTTTCCACAGAACATTCATTTTGAACTATAACTATTGTGTGAAAAGAGGAATCTATCATTAGAATTTTTTTTTTTCCAAATTTTCTAAAATCCTTCTTTTCTATTTTTTTAAAATTACACGTAAAAATTTATGACATCATCTTTTATTATCGGTGTAAGCAGATTGAGATTTTTCTAAATCTACTCAAATTCAAAATTTTACTTTAATTTAAATAAATTTTATTTTTCAAAAAATATCATATACTCATAATATATCATATTTTTTTTTTAATTTTAACACTACTTAATCTCTTCTTTTACTCTACATATTTAATAATTTTTTTATTAAACTCTAAATACACTATCTTTTATTTATAATCTGGCATTTGAAAGTCAGTTTGTGGAAAGATTATTTCTTGGGTTTCAACAAGTCAAAGCATGGCGGCAACAAATGCATCAAATTTAAGCAAGAATGGAGGCATATAAATGGTGATTGCAGACTTCTAAGAAGATTGATTGGGACTTCCTCCTCTCTCATCAATTTTTTCTTGCCTGCATGTTATTGAAGCCGTGTGTACACCGAAATGTAAAATGGAGTCAGCATCTTTGCTCTCTTGTCAAGTCCCACCACATGTTTCTTTGGTTGCAAAATTGAAATTCCTCACCCACAGCCCCACATTCCAATCCAATAGTATTTGGAGAAATAAATTACGATGATTCAACGAGTTCTAGAAAAACAGTACCTGGTATCCACCTACCCTCCACAAGAAAAATGAAAATCCCATACTATATCTGTCAGGATTCGACCATAAGTTATTGGGTGTAATTTGCTATCTGAGTATCAACTGAGTTACGCTTGCGAGGCCCATCACATGTTTTTTAAGGGTGCGAGTGAATAATTACTCAACTCAAATCAAAATTTTACTTCAATTTAAAATAATAATATTTATTTTTGAATATTTCTTTCTTCTACCTGACTCATATATTTAATAAAATTTTATTATATTTTTATAATTTCATTTCAATTTAATTGCTATTCACTTGCACCATTATAAAGGTTACAAGATTCAAATGTGAAATGCATATTTTGGGGAGGAATCCTAATAGTAATAGCAATGTCCATTATTCCATATGTTGAGTAGGTGCACAAAAGGAGAAAGTTACTAGTAAATAAGTAAATGCCAAAAAGGGTCGGTATTGGTAGGTAGTAATAATATACTACAAAAATAGGGGCAAAAAATAGGTAAGACATTGAGGAAAATAGTGATGGTATATGGTAGCATGAACCTTCTATTTTCTCTAGGGACCATCAGTCAATAATTAAAGTGTTACATTGTATCCTCGGTCAGAGGGCATTTGTGAATTGCAATTCACAACTGGCCACAAGAAGACAAAATAAATTCATATATTATCGTTCGTCTAGAAATAACTTGATACGATATTTTATATAAAAGTAAATATTATAATATAATAATAATATAATATAATATAATATAATAAAAATAAGAAATACATAAATTTCATAATACTTTATGTTAATTCTAAATATAGAATGTGTGTGAGATATATTGATTATTTTATAATAAATTATATTATAAATTTTTAAAAAGAAAATATTAATTTTTTAAAAATAATTCAAAATAGTAAGTAGGTCAATTAATTTGACGATGGAAATAGTAACTTTACTTAGGGATACCATTAGCATAACCATTTGCTATTAAAAGACTTCGAGATACCTTTTCTTCACACTCACTTGACCTGATCTAGGCAACTAGGGAGTAACTTCACCATGAGATTGAAAAGACACTACTTTTATTGAATGTATGAATGAGAGAGATTTGGTTAGAAACAAAAGTATTCGTTGAGGATCCGGATGTTCTAATACACTCTCGACAATATTTTTTATATATTATTAAAAATACGATACGTATTTACTAATTTA
Source organism: Voacanga thouarsii (assembly GCA_026120185.1). NCBI lineage: Eukaryota > Viridiplantae > Streptophyta > Magnoliopsida > Gentianales > Apocynaceae > Voacanga > Voacanga thouarsii. The sequence continues at coordinate 448,378 of JANUWF010001752.1, forward strand.
ATATAAATTAAATTTATTATTATGTAATATTATATATTACTAAAAAAACATAATAATCAGTAAGATATTATATAAAAATAGATTGAATATTTGTTAAATATTTATTATATTTTTAATAGTGTACTCTATCCGTTCTTTAATATAAGTTGATAGAAACTTTTGTTATTCTAAATTGTAAGTCGTTGAGGACTTTTCAAGAACGATTTGAAATCATTTTTACATTTTTGTCTTTATTTATTATTCTCTTTCTCTCTCTTTCTTTGTCATTTCTTCTCTTATTTTCAAGACGTTTAAATAGAGGTGTTTTAGGAAGAAAAATTATAAAATCACGTTGTTTTTTAAAATTTTAATATGTATTAAATTAAATCTAACAATTTATATTAAGGGATGGAGAAAGTATTAAATATATTGTAGAGGGTATACCAGAGAGTCCAAGCCTTCCCAAGCAAACAAAGTTTTTATCAATAAAATTATTGTCTTAGTCATAGACACGAGGCAACTAGGACTATGAGCGAGGGTTCATGGGCCAATTGTAATGAACAAAGAAAAGCACACAGTAAATAAGAGTTGGGTTGGGCTTCACACATATTAGTGGGACCATATTAAGCTACTACATTGGTGTCTCAATATTTTGTTGGGATAGCTTTTCGGACCAGAAAATGTCGGCCCACTAATTCAGGTCCCTGCTTGTCTCAAAAAGACAGGAGTAAGTTAACTGCATTGGGCTACAGTTAAGAAATGGGCTGAGCCTACCAATGAAATGCACAAACAATTAAATTTGTTCAATTTAATGGCAACGGGGAAAAAATTGATTGCAATAAGATCCTTTGTTGCACCCTCTCTCATATTATTTACTATTAATTATATTAGGTTGATACCCAAGCATTGCACGGGTGACTCTTAAAATTAGAACCCTTGAAATTACTCAGAAGTAATGATTCTTGAAATTTAACTTGAATTACCCAAAATCAATGAATCTATAACTAATTTTTCATCTACATGACTCTTGAGATTTAATTAAGAAAATAATAGATAAATACATGCACTAATTAATAGATTTTGGAATAGGATTCTCTCATATCTATACATTGAATTCAACTTTATGTGTCAGCATAGGACTCTATCAGTTGTCACTGCAAGAGCATTCCGCAGCTGCTATTATATATATATATATATATATATATATATATATATATATATTTTAAATTCATATATTTGCATTAATTAATTAACTCTCATTCTTAACTAACTCCTAATAATTTAAACATGACAAAAATAGTAATTTAAACGGTTAAAAACACCCAATTATTAGGTGGTAAATGATTAGTTTTAATTTACATTTTAGTCCCTTAATATATTATAAAATAAAACAAAACTACTTACTTAATTGGGCTATATATTTTTAGTTTTGTAAATGTTGAAAATCAAATCAAATAACCAAGATCACAAAAATAAAACTCCTTAACAACCAGTGAGATCTGGCTAACTATTATGCTATGCTACAAAAATAATCAAAATAATAATTGTTCATACTTTTAAATATATTATTTATCTTTCACAATATAAATCGTTTTAAACTTGAAAAATTTTTACAATATAGATCGTTTTACAAAATTTTATAAAATTTTATTACTTTTTTTTCAACTCTATCATTCCTTTCAATCTCTTTGAAACTGCAGCGTGTCCAATTACTTAATTATGAGTGTTTTTAAAAATTTAGTTTTAAAACTGTCTAAAATTTATGAACTCTTAATTCTTGTACATAAGTCTAAAATGACTTATATTGTAAAATAGAGATAGTAATATAAAGACATGAGAATTGAGATAATAGTTGTAGTAAAGTCCTTCTTGTCATTTTAGTATTCGAGTTTAATACACTTCGAGCACATATTTATTATATCTCTATTTTACAATATAAGTCATTTAGTCCTTCTTGTCATTTTAGTATTCGAGTTTAATACACTTCGAGCACATATTTATTATATTCATCTTTTCCTTATTATATATATATATATATATATATATATATATATATATGAACACTAAAATAATAATAATAATAATAATATTATTGTTATTATTATTATTATTTAAACTAAGAAGTTTGCACTTTCAAAGACTATAAAGTATATACTCTACACCTTTGTACAGTTGTCCGTCTTATCTTAGAGGAGCCCTCTTCTTAGTCATCTTTATTGTTAGACTTTTATTTGATCTAGGACAAAAAATATAATAAGTCTTAACACTTTTTATCTATACATATTGTCTTTTAATTAAAATTATTTAAAATTATCTTTATACAATTTAAATGATCGATTGTATTTTTTATGTTTCCATTTATTTTAAATGTTAAATAATGACAAAATTAATCGTGTGCCTTGCATACCAGGCTTTTTTAGGTGTAATTTTGTCATTTCAAACATTTTTTTTTTCCTTTTGGGAGCATGGTGGGGGAGGGGGGGGGGGATATCGGCACGAAGCATATTTGGAAACGGAGGCAAAGTTGCACGTGGGATAACTTTTGAAACAATTAAAGGATAAAATCATCTTTTGGGCAAATGTGCCATTGGATTGAGGAAGAATGAACCACTTTGTGTGGAGTTGAAGCACAACAAGTAGAGGAATTCTTATATAAATCGTGAACATGTGATCAAATATATTGATGAATTGTATTGATGAGTTGTAACATACAATTTATGTTGTACGCAGTATAACTCATCGATGCAGTTAGTCTATAGATCATTGGTCCATGCTAGAATTTTCTCCAGACATACCTCCTTATTTGTTTTCTCTCGTCGGATCACTAAAGTTCGGCAACTCGTCAGCTATAAAGCCATTTCCCGCGCCTTTTTTTCTCATTTTGTTTTATTTATTTTTTCATTCTTTTATATCACAGATATTAAGTAATAAGAAAATTTATTTGAGTTGCCTTGTAAAAGATTCTATGCATACTAAACTTCAAGTTGATACATAATAAATATGTATATATATAAAAGTCGAAGATAAAATTTACTATTATGATATGTGAAAATATTATAATGTAATATACGAAAGATATACTCGCAACACATTATATTACTCTTTAATCTCATTTGAATTCTATCTTAATTTTACACACACTCGCAACACATTATATTTTCTACAACCTCTGATATAGTATGAAAGATGAATAAATAGAGATAGGTATAAATTTACATTTTGATAACAAAATATTTTATACTATCTAATTAATCGAGTTATCAATTTCAAACTTTAATCATTTCTTGTTAATAAAAAAAAAACTAAGAAAGAAGGTCAGGGAAAATGGAAAATATTGAAATATTTTAAATTTTTGGATAAGATAATAAGTCGATGGATAAAAATTTTCAAATATGCGCTGAAATGCTCATCTAAAATACTACAAATAAGACGCGGCCTAAAATGACGGGGGAAAGACCTGAGTAACTGAACAAACATGATACGATTTTGTGGCATGCAAAAGCTATTAATTCAATAAAACAATCTTGCAGTGAAAGAAGATTTTCACCATTAATGAAATTAAAGAAAAGGGTTTGACTGTACATGTATACAACAAATAGGAAGAAGATGAAGAAGAAGAAGACATTCTTCAGCTTTACCATTCCTCTGAATCGGTCAAAATTAATGCCAGCAAATCAATAATTAATTTAATTCCTTTCCTTTTTCCATTTTTCTACATGAATGATTATCAGAAGAATTCTACTGCAAACAGAGGAAAATTCCCTTTCTTGGGTTGCTACAGTATCATAATCTTTTCTAAACCATACAAGAAATGCTCAAAAAAATATATATATACTAAAGACACTGTATATATCAAAGAAGACAAAAACTTGGCCACCATTTCTTGCTTCTGCAGCTGGGATATTCCTTTTCTTTATGTTCAGTTCTACCATGCCACCCCTGCACTCGATCAACGTCCTCTACTAATTCATACTGCACCAAAAATTCAAAGCAATAACGAAAGAATCAAGAATGGTTTCAACCCTAAATTTAAACAAAAAACTACGAACTACGGCCGGGGGAAATTGTAAGAGGGGGTCATCGTCTTTGCCAGGCCATCTTGTAACCAGAGGGAGATTCAAGAGCAAACCATTTTTGCGTGAGCTCTTTCAATCCATTATCAACAACTTGACAGAACTTATGAGTCCAACCACGAGGCTCGACAGAAGAATAGCCTAAACCGGGTGTCCGATCATTCGATCGGGGATTCACCTGCTGCGTCCAGTCCACCACATACGCCGAAACGCGCCTCCTAAACTTGGCCTTGAACTCTGGCCAAGCTTGAAACTTATAATGATTAACAATCAGATCATGAGCGTTCATCTTGGTCGTCCTGTACCCGGGCTTTATGTGAAAATGATGTATAACATTAAGCAAAGAATCATCAATGGCTTCCAATAAAACTATCGACTTGTGCCTGTTCTCATAGTGTCTTCTACAATTGTATCCCTGCGTCACTCCCATCACCGGATGAGCCGTCTGGTTGGACGGCCCGAATTCATGACAACCGATGCTAATCTGGCCTAATGGCTGAGAATTGTGTCCCGGATTTTGTAACAAAGAATGTAACATGGATTTCGACGGATTCGGAGAAGCTAACCAAGATGGAGAAAAGATGAACTCATCAACATCAATGTAAGCCATCCATGAACAAGAGTCCATAACATACACAGCAGCATGTGAAAATCCAGCTTCTTGAGTCTTCTGCCACAGCCAAACATGGATTTTCACATCATAACCTTCTTTGTTAAGTTCCTCAACAGCTTTTTCCAGATTGTCATCGCTGCCATTATCGTAGAGAATGAATTTTTCGATTCCAACTTTGGAATGGTAAGAGACCCACTCCTTGAGGAACTTGGCAGCGTTGTATACCATGGTGCAGGCGCACAACAGCGATTTTCCGTGCTGATCGGGTAACTTACACGGCGAGTGGTAATACGCCACTGTAGGGACCACCCGTTTGTCTTGTACTGTTTCGAGCGAAACTTTGATTCCCTCCTCTCCTTTCCCTACAGAGGAGGAAACGGCCGTTGAGTTCGGACGCTGGCATCGGATTACTTCCTGCATTGAATGCGTAACGGTAGTCCTAACACCGTTATCCAGGTCATCACCCCGGAAGAAGACGCAACTGAATTCCGATGGCTTCCGGTTGAATCCCTGCCGATTGTTCAGTCCTTTGAGGAAGAGAAGGACGTCGTTTTCGGTGGTTAGAGAATCGTATACGATGTAACTCCAGCGAAGTAGCTCCGGGGGAGGTGAATTCCTCTCCGGCAAATTTGATGGGGTTTTCGTCAACACCGGTTGAGGAAAGGGCAGTCTCCGGCGAGTCCTGGTTGGGAGTAGGCACCTGAAAGTAGCCCGATCAGGAAAGCGTAGAAAGCCGGCGAAGTGGGCCGGAGAGACTTCGTCGTTGGGATAGAGGCAGACATAATCACCGTCCGAAGAAGAAGACAAGGCAGGCGAGGTCTCATCAGCAGAGACGACAACGAGGACTTCCCAATCAGGCAGAAGAACGGAAACGGTGGACAAGGACGAAGAAGCGTTCACAAAAGGAGCCAGCCGAGGAGGGATTTCATGGGCATCTTGATTTTCACGGATAGCTTGATATTTGAGAGTGGATTCTGTCGTTGTTTCAGGAGGAGGAAGACGGAGGAGACGATCGGGTATGGCGGAGAAGGCGGCGGTGGCAATGGCGGGGAGAGAAATAGATTGACGAAGATAATGGTGATAGAGAGAGGCGAAGAAGAAGAGGGAGGTGACTACGTATACGAAGGTTGTGCGGACTTTCCGGGCCATAATCCGATGTAGCTGTGAAGGGTACAACTATAGACATAGACGACATGCTAAGGTAAACTCATGGAATGGGATTCTCGTTTTCTGTGTTTTTATATGAGTCGAAGACGATGAGGATTTTTGGTTTAATTGATAACTCTGCTGTTCAACCTTGGAGGAGAGAATGAATGTTTCTACAAAATTAGGAATTCACTTGATTAGTTTAAGATATTCTTGATTGAAAAAAAAAATTGTTACTTTTTTTCTAAATATTGTTTAAGATATTCTTGATTAAAAATTGATTGATTTTTTTTTCTAAATATTGTTTTAAAATTACTTTTTAATTATTTATTATTTTAAAATATAAAAATATGCTTTACTTGGTTAAGAATCGATTTGAGATGAGTTTTGTAAAAAAATATTTTTTCCGTCTCATAATATAAGTCGTTTGACTTCATTTCAAACATATTAAGATTCTTAAAAATAAGGTGACTTTATATTTTTTCTTCATAAAATATCCCAAAAGAAGGGGGAGAAGAAAATAGAATAATAAATAAAGATAAAAATATAAAAATAATTTTAAAACCTTCCTGAAAAGTCCCCAACGACTTATAATTTGGGACATCAAAAGTAGTATCTGACGACTTATATTATGAGATGAAGAGAGTATTAGATATGTAGAGTCACGTGGAGTCGAGAGAGAGGATATGATTATTGTGAGTAAATGACAATTATCATAAAATAAAAATAAAATAAAATAATAATATATTTAAATTAAAAAAAATAATTTGGAATGAAAAAGAAAAATTACTTTTCACTTATAGCCTGAAGAATGTATCTCTTTTTTCAATCTATGAAATAAAATAAAAATTTACTTTTAAATGAAAATAGTCCCAGATATAATAGATACCTCATGATAAATATACCAACACACGAATAGTAAAAAAAAAGTCAGATTCTAAGACCAATTCAAAATTATATTTTAATTTATAATAATATTAATTTAAATAATTTTTTTTAATAACTATCATATATACTAAAAATATATTATAATCTCTCTTTAATTCCACATAAACTTCATACATTTAATAATTTTTTATTATACTCATAAACAAAATCCTATCCCTTACAATCTAAAGGTATTACTCCTTATAGCTTGTTTGTCAGTTTTGAATTGAAATATATGAGTCATTTCTTCATCCTATATATATATAAATTACTTTTATCAATCTATTTTAATCGATTTATAAATTTTTAAAAAAATAAAAAATTTCAATTAATTAATTAACATTTTTTATTTTATTCTCAAAGAATCTCTCATTTTATTAAGATTAATCAAATTTTAAAATTTTATGTGTAATAAATATATTTAATTTATTTTTATTTTTTACTATAAATATACAATACTTATTGTATAAAAAAAAATATTTATGAAAAATAATAATTAATATCGTATTAATTTATTAATAAAATAAATAAATTAAAATAAAAATTTTAATTAAAATAAACAAATAAAAAGAAACAAAAGAAATAATAGTCAGCTAAACCGAGAGAGGGTGGAAGAGGGATGGGGCAGCGCTACCAAAACTTTTGAGAATTTTATTATTTATTTTTTAAAAAAATTAAATGATTTTTAAATATATTTTTCTTATAATTTAGTCTCCAACTTCATATTTCTAGTGTGTCGGGTGGGGCGATAGCCTGGTAACGAGCGTGTGAGAGCAAAGACTTGGAATCCGACTTGATTTTGACGAGTGTAGTATTCTGACATGTGGTGCCAAACTGGGCTGCATGCACGCCGTTGGCGTGAAGACCCGCCGCCGGAAACAGTATTTGCTGGCACGTCCAATCCATATGGGAATTGGATGTGCTTTCCGTGCCGTCGTGAGTTTCAAATCTTTACGACTCTATTATAAATTACTTTACCCAAACAGATTTTGACAATTAAACTATTAATTTAAGTGTATTTCAATTAGAATCAAGTATTTAATTTTTTAAAAGAAATATAAGTATAAATTTTATGTATATTAGACTCATTTTTTTCCATAAAAATTTAAATTGATATACTTTTAGGAAGAATTGCAAAACGAGTGTACCAGATATACAAATACTTATTTTATGACCGCCAATGCGATTTCAGAAAACGTCTAGAAAATATCCATTAAGACATAATCATCTTTCCAAATCATGATGGCCCTCACCTAACTTAAATACCAACTATGACAAAGATCTGGTTTTCCTTAAGCAATTTAAATTTGAATGTGCTTACGAGCGTGCTTGTCAAATTTTATAGTGTGTATATATAGAAAAAGAAGAATCTTCTCTCAGAAATTGCCCAATCAGGAATTTTTAATTCTTATAGTTTTATTGATAAAGCTAAACAATATTCTTCGCTTCACTAAATCAGAGTTTTAATTTTGGAGTACAATAAATTTTCGTCTAGCTTTTCGACCTACAATGTTGAGTTGAATACATGATCTGTACAAGTTGTTCTGTTTCTATAATCACCACCTTAGCAACCCACCCAAAGGGAGGACTATCTGCAAGTTACTATGCCCAGCGGTCGCATTCGGCTCCATGCCAAGAGGATATGCAACCTCCAAAAATGACTAATAATTTATGTTCAAAGCTGTAGAGCTAAGTCCGGCTGCTGGGGTGAACCAATATGTAAACTGGGACTAGGTGAACTTGATGTCTGGACTAGGATATTCAGATCAGGTGGTACGGCCAGAGGTTGTCTCTGTTGAGCCGGTAATACCCTGTGCAGAGGTTTATTAGAAACTCCGACTTCAGTCTCAACATGGGAGTTAGGACGAGATGCACCCCAATTTTGTAGTGACCTGACTTCTTCTGGATTTGAATGGAATGAGGGCCCTGGATTAACACACGAACCATCACTTGTGGATAATATACCAGGCATTCGGTAAGATGTTGAGCCCTCTCCCCGTTCAGATTGTCCAGATGATGCGGCTAATCTAGATACCCCCACTTGAGACGAGACACCATAACCAAACATTGTGTTAAAACCATTCCTGTTAGGATGGAAAACAGATTTCTGCTGAGCTGCAAAGGAGGATCCAGGTGTCATCCATGGTGAACCACCACCCTGTTCAGCTAACTCGTTCTGGCTGTTCAATCTCCGAACAGCTTCAATCATTTCTTCGGATGGTTGGCACGTGGCAGAATTCACTCCAGAAGAAGCGGGAGTTACTGGTCTGCTTAAGTCACGGTTACCAATCAAGCCATTCATTGATCTCTGCTTTTCAGCTGAAAAGGAAAATGGCAGCGGTGGTGCTTCATTTTCTCCCACCCATCCAGGGCCAAATGCCATTCCATCTGGAAGGGCAGACTTCAGTTTCTGTGAGGCAACTTTCCAGACAACAGGCCCAAGATTTGCAGCATATCTTGCAAGGCTCCGTGCATAGCCGTGTGGTTCAAAATGCAGACCAACCTGCATTAGTATCACAATAAGGGCAATTTAGGCTCACTAAAAAGAGTAAAATCAGAAAGGGAAACTTAATAGATTATCAAAATCATAGGCACTAGACACCAGCCAATGAAATATACCCCCTTATTCGTCGTACTGGGCCAACTATTTAGGGGAAAAAGAAGGGATGGGGGGGGGGGGGGAGTATTTGACCAGCAAAGGGAAAAAAATATGGTTTCCATTTTCGAATGCTATCCCCCCTTTGCTTAAATCTAGATCAAATAGGGAAGAATTGGCTGAGTGATGCACATTCAATGATATAAGACAAGAAAGAAGAGGGAAATGATCAGAAGAAAGGTAATGAAATTCTCAGTTCATCAACAAAGAAATGAAATCAGAACATAGAATTAACACACAAGTTTTTTCATAACACAAACCGCTATCAACCGCTTCATATCTGCAGGGGCATTAGATAAATATGATTGTCCATTGCCAGACGCAGAGGGATGGAACTGTTTGTATGTATCACGCCTGTTCTCATCCCCTGAAAAGTGTTTCTTTCCATACTTCATGTCCGCTTTCAGAATAGAAGCTATGAAACAGAACAAGAGACAACATTAGCATCTAAAATCATATGAAGGGTAGAGGGATAAGCTGTACTGCGCGCAAGTTCAGTACCTGGAAACTCACTATTCCAGTCAACCAACCACTCCGAGAAATTTTCACCATTCCGTGGTCGGAAAGAAGTTGCAAATCCATCATTGGAACGAGACTTAAAAAATGTGGGTCCCTTTCTTAGATTGTAAGCATTAGATCCATTTCCTCTGTCTTCCCCACTAGCAAGAGTTGTACCTGAGGAAAGCTCAAGAACACGGTCTGCAGGTGAACCCTCGACAGGCTTTTTTATGTTCTTGCTAGGGGGCCTGCCTCTTCGCACAACCTTAGGTTGTGGTTCACCATTATCACCTTCATGCCTCAAATTCTCAAAGTCTCGCTTTGCCAGTTCTTGTATAGACCGTGCCTATGATGCCCCAGGTTATAATGATATATAATAAAGAATAAACAGTATAAATAACAAATAGAGTATTCAAAAACTTTGCCACACCTGCCGAAAGTAAACAGTGTCAGGTGCATTATACTGCATTGCATTTGAACAAATCAGGACTACATCGGCCTGCATGAATGTTTAGCAATTATTAAAAGACAGCCGAACAAAAACAAACTGAAATAAACAAGGCACAAAAGATTTTCCACAGTATACATGAGATTTCTTACAAGATGCTCTAAAAATGGTTAAAGCCTTCTGCTAAAATTTAACATTCAGGAACCAAAGGATGGAACACATCTAGTTTCAATCAGGTCTATGTTGCAGATATGTATGATGAAGAACAAAAGTCCCCAGTGTACTTTGCAGAAACAATGGAGAGAAATTTCAATTGACCTTAGATATGCAGCCACCTACCCACTACTGTCCAGTTTCTCTTCACCGAGTTTCATTGCACAGAAAAAGAATAATAAGCCTAGCATGCCAAAAAGCCAACTCAAAAAGAACAAAAGAAAATCACAGCAAATAGATCATCCCTGATATGTACACCTTACATCACACAAGAATGTAGAATAAATCTTTCACTCCCATTAGTACGAAATGTGGACACTTGATCAACTCTGAAAAGAAGGTAATAATTGTTCTGAGACCCTGAGCATACAATCAAGCAAAGATTTCTACATCAGATGGACAAGTTTAGCATGTCACAATAGAACTTCAGGCTGTACTTGCACAACAAACAAAAGACATGAAATTAAAAGATACAGTCATCATGGCTAAAGAAAGTTCCTGTATGAAACATGTCAAGTTTGACACTCTATTTCCGGGTATATACTGAATAGGCAAATACTTTTTAAGATAGCACTTCATTGTTTAGTTAACAGCAGCTATGGTAAAGAACAGTAGGACACCGATATTACAAAGTCTAAGCAAAAACAATCAAAAACCAACCTCCAATTCTTCCAAGTTCAAATATCTTCCACCATCAAGTTTTTTCCTCACTGTCCCAAAATCCATTGGGCACTCAATGATCTCGTGATAATCAGGAAGCTGCACAGAAATTTTTTCAACACAAATCCTGGGAATGTATGTGAAGAACCCCTCAAGTATAATTAAGTCATTCTAACAATACCTCATTTGGATCTACAGGCTCTGAGAAAACTCCATAAGTGTCCTTCCTGCATTTATATTCAAGAAACGATAATAAATCTTTCACCAAAAGCAAAAACTGAACAGTACCAGAAAGAAACGAATATATAAGCAGCTAAAAGGCCAAAAAAATGCCACATACTTTTGAAGCCTGTCAAGAATGAACACCAACAACTTTTTGTCTGGCAAAGGTGTTGTGGGTCCAGACTCCAGCGGTGACCCTGTCCACAAATTCAATGACCAGAATTAGATTAAAAAACAACATCAATGGCTGGGAAATTCCCAACAACAATTTCACGCCTTCTTTCCAAGGAATGAAAAAGCTTTGACTGGAACGAACCTTGTAAGGTGTCCATCGCTTTCGAACCCTTTTCCCCCTGAAAATTAATCCAGCATCCAGTAGTTAGTACCACAACTATACAATCAAATTAGTAAATAGCATCCAAAGATTTATTCTGTAAAAAGGAAAAGGGAGCAGCAACTAAGACCAATAGCAAGTACAAGTGATGAAAAATACACTGCTCCTCGGACTACACCTAATGTTAAGCATCAAAGAAAAGACAAATCAGAACTTTTTTCCAAAAACTGAGCAGCGTGTAAATATCTGTTGGTGGGTGGTCTACGTAAATAAAGTCCGATTACATACAAAGCGATACAGAATAAAATATTATACTCGAAAGAACCTAGGTTTACAAACATAGTTAAAAAAAAATAAATAGTAAAGCAAAGTCCCAAAAATTTCACAAGGTTACTAAATACTATGCATGCACATAAATAAATACACTCCCATAGCAGATTTATAAAGCTTGACCGAGTCAAAAAAACATGCACTCAGCCCAGAGTTCAGATCCTAAAAAGTCCACAGAAGAAAAATAGTTGCGGAACAGAAAAAGAAAGAATTTTATTTCGCGCGAAATCTCACATCATTTAAAAAAAAAATCTTCCATGAACGCCGCTGTTTCAATTTTTCCAAAAATAGAAAAGCATTGACTTGAGACTTTAAAATTTTGAAAATTTTCCAAATCAAAATTCCACCTCTTCCGCCATCCTCTTTCCCACACCAAAAAAATTGCACAGATTGACAAAGGGAGAGGCCCAAAATTTTGCCAAATTGGATACCTGATCGCTGACGACGTCGTTAGATCTACGATCAACGGCATTGATCTTCCGTTTCTTGAGGGTACCTTCTTGATCCTCAGGTTCCCCGGCCTCGGAATCAGAACCCGAACCCGAATTTTGAGAAGAAGAATGTTGCAAATGCTGTTGGTTGGATTGGGGCAAGCGAACAACGAGCTTCACTTTCTTCTCTTTCCTTTCATCATCGTCATCATCGTAGTCTTCGTTGACGAATTCAGACGAGCCAGAATTATAATTACTAGGGTTCCGGCGAGTGGATCGCCGGGAAGGAGTCGAATTGGAATTAGAAAAAGGGGTTAGGGTTTTCTGTTCCCGTTTCTGGAGATCTGCAAGAGAAGGTCTCCCTTTCTTCTTCTTCCTCTTCATCCTAATTACCTCTGCCGCTGCTACTGCCGCTGTGTTTGCTGATGTTTTCGTTCTCGCTGTTGCTCTTGTTGCTGCCTTACCCATTTCCCTTTTTTAGAGAGAGAAATAGGAGGAGAGAGAGGGGGACGGGATTTTCTATTTTATATATATTTATTGGGTAGGGGGAGTCCAATTTTGTTTCTTTTTAAATTTTTTTTTTCCACCTCCGCGGTTGTGTGTAGGTTTCGTACGTGGGAATAACACGAGGGAAAAAGGAGGAAGAAGAGATCGATGGGGAACGGGGATCCTTACGTTACGTTGTCGTTTTGTGAGGAACTTTTTGTTCGGTTGTTGAGGATGGTTAAGTGGCCGCCTACGCGCTCTCCTGGGTCGTGGGTCAAACTTACAATAAAGCGAAGGAATGGCTTCTCATTGGTCCGATGGTTCTGGTTGGGGACAAAAGTAGCCCGCCCAACCATTTCTACTGCTTTTGTGACAAAGTTTCCGACCACATTAGTTCACATACGATTTCGAGCTGCACCACATTACGGTCAGAATTTGGTTAGCCATTTTTCTCTTTTTTTTTTTTTTCTCCCTATTTTTTCTTCGATAAGAGAAACCTACAATCGTTACTAGATGTACATATTAAGTAAAGTTTATTGCGTAATTTAATCGGCAAAAGTTATATAAAATTAAACTAATTTAAATAAGTTTTAATTAATTAATTTTTTAGAAGGTCAATAAATTCCTCTTGAGAGTTTAAATTTAAAATCTTACTATCATTGTATTGATATCCGATCAATTCAACGAAATTGGAGTCCCTTCTCCTTATTTCAATCATAAATTACGAAATATACCATGTTAACATAGGAATCAAAAATTTAATTTTATAAAATATATAATTAAAAATTAAATTGATGATTTCATAAGATATTATTATCTATAAATTTATTTTTTATTATTAAATCATATGACTAAACTAACAAATTTAAAGAATCTTCCAAGCCCGCCTGCGACTCGTACTTTTTATTTTGATTTTTCTTTTTTAACTATTTTGTACGATAATTGGTTCCTTTATTTGGATAAAGCCTTGGAAGAGATGGAACGAGGCCAAAAACAGCATGATATCCTTCTTTGAATTATGCATTTAACTTCTTTTATACTTTAAAATGCTAATAAACCATTGTTTTTTAACGGGGGTGGGGGATTCGATATAACAAAATATTAATTGAATATGTTATTTAAAAAATTATTATATTATCAAAAATAATAAATCATAATTTCACGCACTAAATTATATTATAAAAGAAAGTGGAAACAATTTTTATATCGTGAAGTGATGTGAGATGTCGTGACAAGTGCTCGTTTTGGGGAAGGAAAAATTGGTGTGATTTGGATTTTAGGATGAGCCCTGCTACTCTTAACTTCGCAAGAAAAAAAAAAAAAAACGTATCTGAATATATATAATAAGAATTGTGAAAGGTTCTCGTGCTAACGTTTGTATCTTCGGTTATAATACGTGTTAATATCTTTTATTAATATTTTGTACATTGAATTTAAATGAATATTTTTATAAAAAAAATATAGAAAAAATTATAAAATTATAAATAAAAGTTACTTAATAGAATTTTAAAAGAAATTATAAATTTTAATAGAAAAATTACTTAATCAGTAACATTTAATAAAATTTTAAAAAATTATTTATTTAATACATTTTTATGTACATCCCTTTCATATATAACGTACTATCATCAAATTAGTACCAATAAATCGGTATAAAAGAAAAAATGAATAAGCAGATGCAGCAGATAAATTTTCTTCCTTTTCCTCGTAGAACATGTTACACTTTTTTTTTTTTTTTCACTTCTTACAAGGACCTTCGATTTAATGTTGATGTTTTCTACCTGTATTTTTCGTTCAAATGAGACCAATGAGAGAGGAATTAATCCATCAAAAATAAAATAATAATTTAAATGTCATATTCTGCATTAGATTAAATTTAAAATATATTCATTTAATCTGAAAATAGAATTCCAAAATTGTTGGTCTATGCTGATGGAATATATTACCAAGGGGTTAAAAGGAACTACAATTATTAAAATTTCACTCAATAAACTTTGCCAACCACTGTCCAAAAAAAAAAAAAAAAAGAGGGGTTGAAAGGAACTACCATTATTAAAGTTAATAAACTTTACCAATTATTATTCAAAATAATAATAATAATAAGAAGAAGAAGAAATGACGCTATTATGTGTAACAATACATTGATAATTTTAATTGATTATTATTATCGCTAAATAAAAATAGATATTAATTAACAATATATATTAAACGTATATTTTTATATCTTTCATACATCACAGTCACCCATTTTCAAGGTTTAATAATTCTTGTTGAGTCTGAATTAACTGTAAAAAAAAAAAAAGAAAGGGAAAGGAGAAAACGAGAAGAGAAGAGAAAATAAAAGAAAAGAAGATTATGTAATGGGATTATTTAGAAGATTGTGTTCAACATTACTATCTCCGTCCTATGTATATTATTTTTATATATTTATATTTGACATAAAATATTATGAGATTCACATTTTTTTTATTTTTATTCTATCATACTATATTATTATATTTTAATTTTTACTTTTATATAAAATATCGTATTAAATCAATCACTATTAATTTTAGCAGAGCAGTTGAGTATTATTGTATGTCAATAGATGGAAAGGAAACCCTATGTACAAATTATTAGGATATGGGCCGCAGGCAGCACAAGATTAATATCAATATGGGCAAAATTGGGCCTAAGGCACGTAATGGCTAAATTGGGCTTCCCAAAAAGCTTAACAATTTTTTTTTTATTAGATTCAAAACCCAACCCACAAAAATACCCAATTCTTCATCTAACCCCTACACAATAAAAGTGACAACCCATAACTCAATTATTATAACTATATTTATATCAGGCCATACATAGCATCCTTGATTGCTGAACAACTAACCTAAAACTACACTAAAAGTACGCATATGGGCAACCAAGGGAATTTCTTAGGAAAAAAAAATCTACCCTATAACTTTCATATATTAGGAAACCTCTTCACTATCCACCCTGAAAGTTCTATAGTTCACATTCAATTCTTTATGTTATAATATATCTTGTTTAGGGTAGAATTTTTCAAATTCTCGACATTATATCTTGTAATATATATCATTTTCTAAAATTTGTATTTTCTTTTTATAGAAACCAAATATTCAGATTTCGCCCCGCTAGTCCTCTTTCCCTTCAAGAACTATCCTTAGCTCTTGGAAAATGTAAATCGCAAGATATACCTCAATTGATTTCGGGTTCTCCATGACACCTTGTACATAATTGCGCACAAAAGGCCGACTCCATACTGATTGATCAGCGCACAACTTTAGGTTTTCTGCAGGATTCGAACTCTCACCCTGCCTCTAGTATCGAGAACTATCATGGATAGATCGACCAATTAGCATATGTCCCGCGACTCTTAAAACTTGTATTTGGATTAAAGGGATTAGAATACAGGGGAAGATATGAATGCAATGGAGAATTTTCACTGGTAGGGTTGAACCAAGTCGATTGATCTTTTTACAATCAATGAACCATTTACCCTTTTTTATTTTTTAAAACCTTCAAAATTATATAATTATATATATATATATATATATATATATATATATATTAAAAATTATTAGTAAGATAGATAGTCAATTTTAAATTATTTTCTAATAGACATATTTAAAGTCATGTCTTACAAAATGGTGTATTGGGAGTTCCCACCTTCAACTTTAAATTTTATAATCTTCCATGCTACCAATTGTAATAAAGAGCTGCAAATTTTGATGAATTATAAGCACAACAATTTGGGTGCTAGGCCAGCCAAATGGGACGAAGCTAGTTTAGCCATTACTCCTCAACCGTGACATTTTTACGCAGTTTCGTGGACCAATTTCTTGATTCATAGGTAATGCCTCTATACACAAATTGCATTGTGGGGTTTTTTTTTTTTTTTAAATATACTGATAAAAAGTCATGAATTTAGACAAAAGATTTATATATATATATATATATATATATATATATATATATATTTTGGGGTACAACTCCAATTCTTATAATGGCAAAAAACAATGAAATGAAGAAGCTCAATTGGTTTAGATTTAGCATAGAAAAGAAAGGTAGACACCTCATTTGCTATTCTTGGTAAGGAGAATTTCGACTTTCTTATCGAGAATAGTTTAATTACTCAATTTATTTTTGTATGTTGCTGTGTATTAGTGATATATTGTAATTTAATTACTTATATATAATAATATATTAATCTAGTGATTAGAGTTGAGCGGTTTTAACTATGACCACGTCATCATATTATTCATGGTAGACAAAATGCTGCTGTGCAGAAAATGGAAAGATTTTAGGATGAAGTCATTGGAATGGATTGTGTCATTGTACGTTATATGTCTCAGTTGGCCAATTTCAATTGGCTTTAATTAAAAGATATGTGCAATTTTTTGACCAAATAGAACCCTCTTCTACAATGTCTCTCGTTCGATCTCGAGATGTGATCTTCTTCGAGATAATTATTTCTTTTACTATTATACCGATGACTTAATAATTAAATATATAAATCGTATCGTAAAAAAAATTAAAATTTAATCTCGAACTATCTATAATTAGAAAGAGCAGCCTTTACATTAAATTATAGTTGAACCACATAAAATTTGCTTGCAAGCTTTTAGTGGTATATATTTTCTCTTTCTCTCTCCTCCCAAATGGAGCATATTTCTCCTCCAACAAAGAAAGCAGTCTTAAAAAAATACTATTCAAGAATGTTTTAAACACGTTCCCCTCATCCTTTTCTCATCCAATCTTTTTTCTTTCCCTAAATTTATAGCACACATACATTTCCACGTTTAACCCTTAAAAAATATTTTAATAATAAAATAATTAACTCGTAACTTAAGAAAATAGGAATACATAGAATTCTCAGATATACCTTTCCAGGTAGCCCAACTTATTCATATCTTGAAGAACCCACGGACTCATTCACCAGCTTCGGACTCATTCAACAGCTTTAATGAAAACCCACAAGAAGAATATATAATTCTTGAGTCCGAGGATGCATCATATTATATAGCTGAGGTGAGGGCAAAAACCCCAAAACAGAGAAACTGGGCTAGTTTTGTACTGTATTTATTTGAAACATCTCTTGTGCTTAAATGCCAAGAAGGATTTGTCGTCGGTGGAGATTTCTGTGGTTTTAGTTCTGTTGTTTCTGATTACTTGAGAGAATGTGTATCGTTGTGTTTCTTTGGCAATCTCACCCTCAGTATCCATTTCTGCTCTTGCTAAACAGAGATGAATACCACAACAGGCAAGTTCTTGTTTTCACCGATGTGTAATGTGTAGGTTTATTTAAATAGTTTTATCTGATTGTGTCTGAAATTTTCAGGCCGACAAAACCAGTGGCATGGTGGGAAGATGGTGAAATATTGGGTGGAAGAGACGAGGTGGCTGGTGGAACATGGTTGGCTTGTTCTAAAACGGGGAGATTGGCTTTTCTAACCAATGTTTTGGAGCTTAATACCCTCCCTGAGGCAAAAAGCAGAGGAGACCTCCCTGTTCGTTTCCTCCAGGTAGGTCTGAAATTCTGAGAATATCACTTGTCAGTGGAAGTTTTGATTGTGTCTATGTTTGGTAAATGATATGCAGAGTGGAAAGAGTCCAAAGGCATTTGCAGACACTTTGGTGGAAGAGGCACATCAGTACAATGGATTCAACCTTGTTATGGCTGATTATCAATCCAAGAGTATGGTTTATGTGTCCAACAGGCCTAAGGGAAGTCCTGTCTTGATTCAAGAAGTTCATCCTGGGATTCATGTACTTTCTAATGCAAAGCTAGATTCCCCTTGGCCAAAGGTTAGAATTTCTTGAATTGTTTTTCCCCACCATCCATGTTAAAGAACACCAAAATCAAACTCAACCAATTGACATTTTGTTCTAAAGGAAGAGTAGTAATTGGTTAGCCGGCACTGAAAATTCACTCCTAAATTTTCAGGCTCAGCGACTGAAACTGAACTTCAAAATGCTACTCGACATGTATGGCACCAAGGACAACATTCCGGTGAAAGAAATGGCTGAAAGACTGATGAGGGACACCGTGAAAGCCGATGAAAGCAAGCTGCCACACATTTGTTCTCTGGATTGGGAATTCAACCTGAGTTCTATATTCGTAGAAGTTGATACCCCATTGGTATAATGCTCTCATTAGCTCTGATGAACATCAAATTTTCACATGATTTCAAAGTTGTTTCAATTTGACTTAGTTTCTGTGATGGCTAGGGACGATATGGCACAAGGAGCACGGCCGCATTGACTGTGAAAGTTGGTGGTGAAGTAAGCTTCTTTGAGATCTATCTTGAGAACAATGAATGGAAAGAGGAAATGATTAATTATCGCATCCAGAATTTGCAGTAGAATATGGATGATCATCCATTTCTGCAAATCAAGAATTTCTTGTATAAGGATCAAAAGGGTGTATCCCGACCTTTTGCAGTAGAATATGGATGATCATCCATATCTGCCTTTTGAATAAGAAATCAAGGATTTCATGTACGATACTATCAACCTATAAGGATCAAGAGGGATGTATCCCGACCTTTTGTATCATTTGATTGTGATACAAATGGAAAATATTATCCGTTTTATATAGTTAAAGAGATTTGAGATCGTATAATTTTACTGTTAATACGTTAGTTATAAAATTAATTAATAATTTGGAATTATAAATTATGTATTTTAAAATTTTCATAATAATAATGATACTAGTCATCTCGCGTATATAAATTAGACAAAACAAGTGTCTTAAATATTCAATCTTTGATTTGAACAAAGGAGGCATGAGGCACACATATATTGAAGCAAAAGTTGCCAAGTCTTCTATAGAACAACTAGTCAGATCAACCAGTACCAGTGTTTGGCTAGAATTATAGAGAAATTACCTTATTATCAAAGAGGAAATTTTATATATAGTTTTAAATGTTATAAAATTTCAAGATGATTTAATTAATAAAATTTTTAATTAAAAATAAATAATAAAGCCACCAAAGATGTTTTATAAAAGGATATAGGAATTTGGTTTCAAAATAACTTTTTGCGAGATGTCAAGGGAGGGACATAACTTAGAGACCTCCCTTTAGTCCTATAGTGAATAAATTTTTACCTTTAGTCTCTCTAGAAAAGATTTCCCAAATTATTTTTAGTTCTAAAATAATTTCTTCTCCTAAACCTCTTAAGAAAATACCTCCGATTACTAATTATTCATATGCCATGCATCAACAAGTTACTTTAAAAATAAAAAAAAATCTTGCATAGACGATAAACTCGTGGACTACATGCATTGAGAAGTTATATTGTATAATTTTTATTACATGAAATACACCATTTTAATACATACAATTCACATGCACTCGATTCATGCTAGAATTTTGGTTAAAAAACGCTGTTATTCAATCTCCTCATAGTTTGTCGCATCTTCTTTGATACTAAATCTTTTCTCATTGTAAAAACCAATCATACATTTTGTTGCTACTTAGAACCAAATATGACCATTATTTCTTTTACATAACTCTTTTGCTTGATGTTTTATCCCCAAAAAATATATATTTAGTTATTTCAGCTATTTCCTTTAAAACCAAGATGTTTTATGAATTTATTTTCATAGATAGATACTAATTCATAACTGGTGTTCAATTCCTAACCACTGTTTACATATATCTCCATCAAAATGAAGATGAATGGTGGACAAATATAACAATGAAAGGAATAATTCCTATGAATGGTGGACATAGATGATATGAAAGTAACAATTCCTAACTTCTCTTCCTAGATGTCTCTGCCAACTTACGAAACCCTAAAATATTTTTTTGAAGTGTTCCACCTTTCTATTCTCTGTATAAGGGAATTTATACAAGAAATGCTTTATGCACGATACACAACTACTCATAAACAACTACTCCTAATCTACCTTATCTTTACTTCTTTACAGCTATCATTTATAGAAGATAAAGTCTACACTCCCCCTCAAGTTGGTGTATAACAATCAACCATACCCAACTTAGTAATCACACTATGAAACACCCTGCTTGATACTGCTTTAGTAAGTACATATGCTAGTTGATCTTCCGACCTTATGTGAGGACAGCAAATAACATTTTGATCCATTTTTTCTTTAATAAAGTGCCTGTCAACTTCTACATGCTTAGTGCGATCATGCTGAACAGGATTTTGTGCAATTTCGATAGTAGTTTTATTATCACAATAAAGATTCATTGGCTTAATGAACTCTATTCTCAAATCTTCCAAGACACGGGAAATCCAAAGCAATTCACATATCCCATGTGCCATTCCACGAAACTCGGCTTCAACACTTGATCTCGCTACAACCTTCTGCTTCTTGCTTCTCCAAGTAACAAGGTTACCTTCTACGAACATAAAGTAACATGCCGTGGATCTCCTTGTCATCTGATCTCCTGCCCAATTCGCATCCGTGTACCCTTCAACCTTTGAACCTCTATTCTTTGCAAAAAATAAACCTTTCCCAGGTGAGCCTTTTAGGTACCTTAGGATTCTATAGACAGCTTCCATGTGTTCTTTACTCGGCTGATGCATGAACTGACTGACCACGCTCACTGCATATGATATATCTGGTCATGTGTGGGACAAGTAGATTAATCTCCCAACTAACCGTTGATAGCACCCTACCTCAACTGGACTTTGATTTGGAAAGATTCCAAGCTTATGATTCATCTCCACAGGGGTTTCCACAGGCTTACATTCTAGCATTCCGGTCTCTTTCAGGAGGTCCAACACATACTTCCGTTGGAAGAGTGAAATTCCTTCATCAGTACTTACTACCTCAATGCCCAAAAAATACTTCAGTTCTCCTAAGTCTTTCATTTCGAATTCGACTGCCAAGTACTCATGTAGTAATTTGAGCTCATTGCAATCATTTCCCGTTTCTACCATATCATCTACATATACGATCAAAGCTGTGGTCTTACCGTCTTCGTGTTTGGTAAGCAAAGTATGATCTGAACCACTTTGTTTGTAGCAAAATTTCTTCATTGCCATGGACAATCTGCCAAACCAGGCTCTAGGAGACTGCTTTAAACCGTACAGAGATTTCCTCAATTTACATACCTTGGTGCCATTTGATGAATCCATACTCACTCCTGGTGGCAAATCCATATATACTTCTTCCTCTAGTTCCCCATTCAGAAAGGCATTCTTCACATCAAACTGTTGCAGGGGCCATCCTCGATTCACAGCAATGGAGATTAGTATTCGTATGGTGTTGAGTTTTGCCATTGGAGCAAAAGTTTCCTGAAAGTCTACTCCATACCGTTGGGTATACCCTTTAGCAACCAACCTGACCTTGTATCTGTTAATACTCCCATCCGCATTAAGCTTGACAGTATATATCCATCTACACCCGACAGTTTTCTTCCATTCCGGCAAGGTTACAAGCTCCTAAGTAACATTTTTTTGTAAGGCCTCCATTTCTTCATTCATCGCCCCTCTCCACTTCGGGTCTTGTAATGCTTCCTGCACATTACTAGGAATCAAAACACTAGATAATTGATCAATAACAAATGCATATGATTCGGGCAGATTTTGTGTGGAGACATGGTTACTTATGGGGTATTTAGCATTCGTTTTCAGGTCAGGCTCGTATTGTTTCTTTGGCACACCTCTATTGGATCTTTGAGGGTATTTTGAAGTAGAAATACCAGGTATGGGTTCAACGCGGGAAATGTTAAGCTCAGAATTAGAAACATCAGAATCAATTATGGGAGAATTAAGGCCAGAGGGTACTTGAGTATTCTGACTCAACTCTTCATTAGTTGGTGTTAAAGGAGGTAAGCTAGTATTACCACGATCATCCATGTTCGGCCAGTCTTCTTCAGGAGGAATTGCATCAACTGCTTCCATTCTGTCCTCACCTATGTATGTGCCTGGGCTAGCGATGTCCATTTCAGTGCTTCCTCCAGTATTATCTGTTCCATATTCTAAAGACATAGTCTCGGTACTACACCTCTCCCCCTGATGTGATAATAAGGCTCATTTTCCCTGAAGGATACGTCTATGCTGATGTGCATCTTCCGTAATTTGGGACCATAACAACGATAATCTTTTTGGGAATCTGAATATCCAACAAAGACACACTTGGTGGCATATGGATCCAGCTTATTGCGCAAAGGTTTTGGAACATGAACAAAATCAGTATAGCCAAAAATCCTAGGTTCAAGATTTGGTATATGAGGAGTGTTAAAGAAAGAATTTAAGGTTTGCTGTGGGGTTTTGAAATCTTGCACACGAGAAGGCGTACGATTTATGAGGTACACAGCAGATTTCACTGCTTCTCCCCAGTAAAACCTTGGCATATTCATCCCAAATAAGGAGGCACGAACTACTTCAAGTAGTTGTCTATTCTTCCTTTCTGCAAGGCCGTTCTGCTGAAGAGTATATGTGCAGGAGGTGTGATGCCTAATTCCATGTCGAGTAAAAAAATTCTTAAGTGAACCATCCATAAACTCCATAGCATTGTCAGTTTGCCACACCAAAATAGGCACCTGATATTGAGTATGTACCATATTCCAAAAATCATAAAAAGCATCACGAACACCCCTCTTATTACAAAGCAATGCTATCCAAGTCATACGGGTACATTCATCAATGAATGTAACAAAATATTTTGCATTTGATAAAGACGAAAGTTTGGTAGGACCCCAAACATCTGAATGTATTACAGCAAACGGTTTGACACTCTTATTAGAACTAGGCAAATAAGGAACACGATGACTCTTAGCAAGTTCACATACATCACAAGCAAATATGGATTCGTCAAGATTCACAAACAATTGAGGTTTTAATTTCCTAAGATAACTGAAAGACAAGTGCCCCAGACGACGGTGCCATAACCAGACATTTCCTTGCCCTTTCATCTTCCTATCCATAAGATGTACCTGATTGACCTTGCGATCCCCATCTTCCGTCAGATCTAGGTAATACAGCTTGCCCCATTTAACACCATAACCAAGAGTCTTGTGGGATAGAATATCCTAAAAAACACAGAAGGATGGCCAGAAAGTTACAGTACAATTAAGAGAGGATGTGATTTGGCCCACTGAGAGGAGATTAAACTCCAAGGAAGGAACTACCAATACTGTGTCTAATTTAAGATCTTTAGATAAAGCAAGAGAACCTTCACCAGTTACTGGGCATTCATCGCCGTTTGCAGTGGACACAATGGAATGAGAGGTCGGAAGGGAAGATTGTAATTTAGTGGAATCTCTAATCATATGATCCGATGCACCTATATCAATTATCCAAGCATTCGGCCTGGAACAAGCAGAAAGAGCATGTTTCTTACCTGTATTACCTGCATCACCCAAGTGAGCAATGTGAGCTGTGGGTGCTTCGTCCCCCTTCATAACAGCCTCACTGATCATCACCTTTCTAGCCGGTTTCTTCCTTGGCTTCTTAGCGAAATCCCACCACTCAGGGTACCCGATGATTTCATAGCATCGTTGTTTGGAATGCCCTGTCTTACCACAATGATCACACACCAGATTGTTTGTCCTCCCTGAAGGTGGTTTTCGATTATTGCCAGCTCCGGATGGTGATACTTGACGAATCTGCAACGCTGTGTATTCAGGGACTCCTCCCATAGTCTTGCGCTATTGATCTTCACGCCTAACATAGGCATGCGTACTTTCCAAATCTAACTTTGGATCTTTCCGTAATATTTTCCCTCGAACCTGATCAAACTTAGGATCTAATCCACTTAAGAAAATATGGACACGGAGTCTGGCCATGGCTGAATTCAGTGTGATTATACCATCCACTGTGGTTTCTTGTAGGGTTGCTCGATGATCAATCTCCTGAAAGATAGCCATGAGTTCAGAAAAATATGTGGACAGTGGTCTGCCCTCCTGCCGAATAGAAAGCGACCTTTGATTCAGTTCAAATAGTTTCGTTTCATCGGAGCCATCATAAAATGTCTTTGATACAGCCTCCCATACGTCTTTTGCTGTTGGCAAGCAAATAAATCGCTGCATAAGCGATGGAGACATGGAGTCGATAAGCCAACTCTTTACCTTCTGGTTCTCAGTGATCCATGTGGCATATGTCGGATCAGTAACCGCAGGTTTTGTTTCTACTCCGGTGAGGTAGCCGACTTTATTCCGTGCTCCAATTCGCATCTCCATTAATTGAGACCATAAAGGATAATTGGTTTCGTCGAGAATGACACTGGTGGGAACACAGCATTCTCCTGTTGAATGACGATTGACTATGGAGATGGTGGTTCGGTGCTCATGTTGTTCGTTCGAGGAATGGTTCAAGAAAGGGTATTTTGATTTCAGAAAGCTATTTCTAGGGTTTATGTGGCTAGAATGTCTCTGATACCATGTCAACTTACGAAACCCTAAAATATTTTCTGAAGTGTTCCACCTTTCTATTCTCTATACAAGGGAATTTATACAAGAAGTGTTTTATGCGCGATACACAACTACTCATAAACAACTACTTCTAATCTACCTTATCTTTACTTCTTTACAGCTATCATTTACAGAAGATAAAGTCTACAGTCTCCATCAAAATCAAAATAACTTTAAACGAAGATGTTTTGAAAATAGCATTACATTTCATAAGGTATTTGAAGATATGGTTACAAAAAGGAAATGGTCATCAATAAAACGCTGACTTTTCAAAATATTTTAACATTATATTTCGTAAAATATTTGAAGAAAAATCAAGAAATTATTGTATATGATATTTTATATATTTCACCACACACACACACACATATATATATATATATATATATATATATATATATATATATAATAAAATTGGAGTAATAACATTTTTGTCTACTAATTAAACATATTAATTGAGTACTTTACCAGGAAGTTATTCGAACCAGCATTTTCCATATACTTTCCTGATTGTTCATATTAATAAGCAATTTTTATATTTTGTAATTTTATTTTACGGGGAAAAATTACTATTCACAGGGAATGGAAAATTCGATCCCGTAATTTACCAATTTCTTCAAACTTGAACCCACAGATAGAACCAAACGGGAGTGGTCCTAAGAGTTCCGAACGGTAAATGTTATTGGGTTGATTCTGGGCCTAAAATATTTTTCTTACAGGCTTGGGCTTCAAAGCCCTAACAAAGTTCAATTGAAAAAATTAATAATTGAATTGAGATGAGTTTATTTGAATATAATAAAAATTATTACATATATGGAGTTAATATTGGGTTCAAGTAAAGCCAAATAGAAACAATATGATGTATTGTAAATGTATGATAATTTTTCAAGAATGAACATTATTTAAATTATAATTATGTTAAATAAAAATAAATTTGAATTGAAATAAATTTTCCAATCCACTTACACCCTATGTAAGTGAAACTTATATGTTAATAGGTGTTATATCCCTCATATAATAGAAAATATTAGTTATAAAAGTTTAGAAGAAAAATATATTTATTTTAAGAAAATAAATAATTATTTTTAAACAATTTAAAATTAAAATATAAATATTTTAGGCTATAAAATTTTTTAAATATATTGACAATAACTCTGAGCTCAATAACATGCAAATGAAATGAAATCTATCAAAAGGGCCAAATGGAAACATAACCAAAAATTGTGGGCCTCGTTAAAAATTTTTCAAAGCAACCATGGGCCGTGAAGAGTCCAAACTACCACCGCATTCGTTTTTATGCAACAAATCAAAGACCAACCAATGGCAAGAGAACACAAGGATTGTTGACGTGGCATTCAAGTTTTCGTCCCGCCTAAAAGGAGTAAAACCCAAGCACGCCCCCTCCCCTGAGGCCTCCTTGTTGTTGCCTTTGATAGCCTTTGGAAATTTCCCCAAAAAACTCCCCACTCTGTTCTTATCACAAACCCTAGCCTTAGCAACAACCAGCACTCAAACCCTCGCTGCAGGTAAATTTTGTATCCGCCTCAATTCTCAGCGATTTTTTATTTAATTTTTATCTGTTTTTATTAATTTTTCTGTATTTTCCCTGATTTTGGCTCCATTTGTTTGTCTGTTCTTAGGAATTCAGCAATCACCATGAAAGGAGGCAAATCGAAGGCCGACTCGAGAAATTCCGAAAGCAAGTAAGGGTTTTCTTTTGTGGGGGGTGCAATTTCCTTATCCGTTAAATACTTTGTATGTATCATCCTCTGTTAAAAAAAAAGGGGGATTAATTTGCGTAAAATTTTCGTCTTCTTGTTGTAGGCTTGGGGTAAAAAGGAGGAATTCGAAGAAGGAAAAGAAGGTGAAAGACCCTAACAAGCCCAAAAGGCCTGCGAGTGCCTTTTTTGTGTTTATGTAAGTTGGGATTTCGCACTAAATTGTTTTGATTTTTTAATGATTTGCTATCTTTTTTTTTAATTTCTTAAATTGACAAATTTTTGGGGTTCGGATGTGGTACAGGGAACAGTTTAGGGCAGAGTACAAACAAAAACACCCTGACAATAAGTCGGTTGCTGTTGTGAGTATTTCAAGTCTTGTTCTATTGTGCATACATGTTATTTGTGCTGTTTATTCATTGATACAATATCCAATTATTTGGGGAAAAAGAAAGGAGTATTTCATGTCTTGTGCATATATGCTATTTGTGTTGTTTATTCATTGATACAATTTCCAATTGTTTGGAGAAAAAATAGGTTGGTAAGGCTGGTGGAGACAAATGGAAATCCATGTCTGTTGAGGTAAATTAATGATATTCCAATTGATGTTGTAAACTATATTTCTTATTCTTCTGCATTTGTTTTGGTTAATATGGCCAACTCAGTAATGGAATTACATTACCAGGAAAAAGCACCTTATGTTGCTAAGGCTGAGAAAAGGAAGGCCGAATATGACATACAAATGACAGCTTACAACAAGAAAATGGTAACAAGTTGTTGGTGTCAATTGATTTTATTGTCACATCTTTACTGAATCTGACCGCATTAATGATGGCAATGTTATCCAATTAAATTAAAATTTTAGGATGGTGGTCATGACGAAGAGGGGTCTGACAAGTCGAAGTCTGAGGTCAACGATGAGGAGGAAGAAGATGGCAGTGGGGAGGTTTGTTCTAATTTCAATGTACTTTTGGTGAATTTGATTGTTGAATGTATTGATTGATACTTTGTTGTTTTTGTTGTAGGAGGATGAAGATGATGAGTGATCATGGTGTTGGATGAGATTGGCATCTGACGTTCTAATATTTATAGTTAATCTCAAACTTTTACAATTGTGAGTACATTTTGGATATTTGCTAGGGGTGTTAGTTCCTTACCTCCCTTTTAGTAAAGGACAAGTAGTTTATAGGACTAAAAAATTCTTCATTGTTACTGATATTAACATTTGTAGAGCAATCAGTTTTACTCTGGTAGTTCAATGAAATGATATGGACATTCTGATTGATATACATGTTAGTGCTGAAATTTTCCGTTTTTATATGTAGACGCCTATTCTAGAAACGTCTTGTACGGTTTCTTGCTAATTAATAGGTTCTTTTGTCTGTAATGTGTGTACATGTTTAGGTAGTAATAACTACTTGTTCTGATTGCCTTCCTTCTGGTTGTAATATTGTGTCAGGGACCACACTGACATGAGTACATTGTCGTCCTAATATTTGTTTTCATAGATTCCATGCCACTCTTTTGGTCTTTATTCATCTTTCTTGTATCATATATTTTTGTCCTACTATATGTTTTCATAGTTGTATGGGCTCGTTGAATTTAAAGGGGGCATTTGGCATTTCTTTGTTATTTGGAGTGTTGGTTTTAGTTTTGAATACTGTAGCCATGGCATATCTACAAGGGAAATGGTACTACCTAGAAATGGAGAGAATCCATTTGCTTTTGTTTCCCAATAATATGATCCGACAATCAATGTGGTACTCATGAGATTTAATGATATATTTTTAAGTTTGTATTTATGTTGAGTGCGATTGATGCAATTGCCAAAACTTCTGCGCGAATGACAAGTCAGTCTGGGATGTGGTGGGGAAAAGATTATACTACTGTAGACAGCATAAATGTGTTCAAATTTCAAGAACATTATGAACACATTCCACCAAATTGAAGACCATTCATGGATTGGATGGGGAGAATTTGGATATCTATTTATTCCGGATATCTATTTTAGCCATTTCAAGAACATTCCACCAAATTCTCTATTCCAAGAAATTGGAGAAGCATCCATTGAGCATTTGAACACATTTATGCTGTCTACAGTATAATCATTGAGCAAAGCATTCATGTAGCTTTCTGCCTTTTGCCCTTCCGCGTCATGAGGTGAGTAGTGTAATTATCAATGGCAAAGAAACAAGAAAAGCCCCTCAAGGAAACTTCATGAAGTGAGTTTCCATTGCCTTTTTCATTTTTCCATGCTGAAATCTGGCGGCAAACTACAGGTGTAAATTGTTCTCTTGAAGTCTGAATGGCTATGATAATCAAAAGCCAAATGCTTCATAGAGTTTAGTGTTTCAAGTCCAGAAACGGATAGTCCGTATAACCAACTACAGGATCAAACATGTAAAATGTATTCCTGTCATACTTGTTGAGAACGGCGTTTAGTTGAAACCTTTTTGGTAAATCCGGGTTAGCCAAGAACAATCGTCCAAATGCTACAAGATCAGCTCCACCATTGCCAATAACTTTATTTCCATCGTCTTGGTCGTACCCACCTGCAACAATAAAAGTTCCATTGAAAGCTTCTCTCATAGGCAAGATGGTGCTTTTGGTTTCCTGCTTCTGAAATTGTGTAACCATTCGTGGTTCAATCACGTGACAATAGAGAATGTCATATCTGTTCAGTGCCTTAGCCATGTATAATCCAAGAGCTTCAGGATTTGAGTCTCCTGAGTCATTGTAATCAGCAAAAGGTGATAGTCTTACTCCGACTCTGTCACCTCCAACCTCATCAACCACTGCTTCTACAACTTCAAGAGGGAAGCGACAACGTTTCTCCAGGCTTCCTCCGTACTCGTCCGTTCTATCATTCACCTGGTCCTTCATGAACTGATCTACTAGGTAACCATTAGCCCCATGAATTTCAACCCCATCAAAACCTGCAATCCGCAGTAGCTTTTTAATGCATAAAGGCTAACCACTTCAATTAAAAATTGATCTGAAAAACTAATAGTAATTTATAGGGTTGTCGACGGGTTTGTGCCTGATCCAAATCTAATCAGCCCAATATTTTTTATAGTTAATTATTGCGTGCATGTACCATTATATGGAGGGGTCTAATTTTGTAAGATGTGAAGGGCAATCAATTATGGCATGCAAGTAAAGAATCTTGCATTGTATGAATACACATTCACATACTCGTAGGGAGAAATGGCATTGATACATAGACACACATGCATGCACTTGATGAAGAAGATTTTAGAAAGATTCACTGGGGATGAGGATGGCATCAAAATTATATGAAGGATGGGATTTGAGGGCTGGTTGGACCGAGTTCAAATATTGCCTCCGCCAAGCTCTATATTTGTAAGTTTTTTGGGATGGAATTCAGGTTCAAGTTATGCATTTTGAAATTTGTTCGAGTTTAGACTTTACAATGAAAGACCTAATAATTAAATTTTAAATTAAAGTCAAAAAGAAAAGTCAAATGATAATTGCCCTTTGACATATTAGCTGTCAATTTAAATGTTGCGTGTGGATTAAGTAGAGTTTAATGTGAGGCCAAAAAGATTAAGATGTGTTCTGAGTTTATTATCATTTTTAAAAAAATAAAATAATAAAAATAATAAAAAAAATTTAATTAAAGAAATTTCGAATAGGAATGAGAAATGCAATTCAAATGCACCCTTACCTACTTCAATGGCATTTCTGGCTGCAATTCTAAAGTCATTGATTACTCGATATATTTCTTCAACCGTCAACCGATGTGGGGGTGAGAAAACTGCTGCATCCGCGCCATCGATGCCACGCTCAAATCTGACGGGCTTATCAGTACACGAAATGGGAGGCCTACCATCAGGCTGATAACCTTTGGAACAGATTTCATAATCGATCAGAACGTCCAGAGAATCAATCCAGCACTGGCAGAGTTACTCGATGAATGATCGAAGGAAAGAAGGAGAGAAAGAAGAGGACTTAACTGTAGTTGGAAACTCTGCCTGCATGCCAAAGTTGGCAGAAAAAAACACCCCCTTTCCGATGAACAGCCTTCACAATTGGCCTCCATGCTTCAACGTGCTTTTTGGTCCAGATGCCTGGAGTATTTGGATAGCTTGACGATCCAAGGGAAGCAGTTCAGAAACGATTTGTGGCAAAATTTAAAGGCTAAGAATCAAGAAAGGAAACCTTACCCTTGAGCTGTATCTGAAATTCCAGAGGCTTCTCCAATCAAGAATCCACCCGGTGTGGTTCTCTGTGTATAGTAGATGATTGCATGTGGTTGTGCAGTGAAATTATAAGATCTCAGTCTTGATAGTGGAGCTAAAACAATCCTAAAACACATGCAAATAAATTCTATAATAAATCCCAAATCAGTAGAAAAAATTTGACACCGATTGCATGAAGAAGATTGGTTAGCCGTTTCATCATATTCAGCACAAGGTGGGACTGAAGTTCAAGCTTGAATTACCTATGCGAAAGGTTAAATTTACCCATCTGGTATGGAGTTAAAAGAGGTTGATGAGTTTCCTTCCTTTCTTCTTCTTCCTCCATGTTTTCTGGCTCAACTCTAAGCCACTTTTTTTGGCTTTTGCGACATAAATAGCCGCTAATGGCCGGCCTTCCAATTCCAACCACAGAAGAAAGATGGAGGTGACGTCAGGTGATGTGTTGTGTGGTAATTGGTGATTAAGTCAAATATGAAACATTTTGTTTGACAAAAATTGCTTTATCAGGTAAAGTATCGTTGTTTGAAACGCTACTTTAGCTAAATTAAAAAGTTCTGTTTGTATAACAAAATAAGAATATTTTGAGTACTGTTACATTATAGTGTTCCTGTCAGAATTCTACTGGTTGGTAACTCCTTCATAAGTAGAAATTTTGTCCGTTGTTAAAAATATTTATATATTTTCTCGTTCTAACTAAATTGATATTAGTTGATTTATATGATATTTTATGTAAAAATAAAATAATAATATAATATAATATAATATAATAAAAGTAAAAATATTTAGGTATTATAATACTTTATGTTAAATCTAAATTAATAAAAGTAATATATATGAGTATGTTGATTATTTTATAATATATTATTTATTAAAAACTTTCATTTTAAGAAAAATGTCAAAATTTTGGGACAATTTAAAATAATAAGTAGGTCAATTTAATTAGAACGGAAAGAGTATATTTTTAAAAATAACGTTCAATGTCTAGTTTATCCATGACGATTAAACTAATCTCAACTATTGAAAAGGTTAGTTGGAAGTATTGATGGGATTAAGATCATTCATGATAAAAAAAATAAAAAGTTCTATTAGATTTACAATATTAATTAGAAAAGATAAAAAGATAAAAAAAATAAAAATTACTTAAAAAATCGCTATAATAATTCTTTAACATGAATTTGATTAATAGCTTTTGAGTATACTTTTTAACGTTAGATGACGAAGAAGAAAATAAGATGCCTCTGAAATTTACTTTATTTGATTTCAAGTTAAAGTTAATAATAGATTCTCACATCAGTAATTAGTTATTCTTTTGTTAGTATTCTTTCAAAACACACAAATTAAGTTGTGCAAAATTCTTTTGTAATTTATTATTATTTCTGCATGTACAAAACCTCTAATATTGTGCATTGTTATTGGTATCACCCTTTGTAAATGTATCTCACATCATTTCTGTTTTTAACCCTTTGTAGATCCCATTCCCCATCTTTGTTAATATCAAGCTATAAGAATAGAAAAGACCAATGACCAAATTGGACACAACTTACTCATGGAAAATTTTCGTTCTATTCTAACTAATTTGAGGTAAAAAAAAAAAAAAAAAACACTCATGAAAAGTAACAATTTCTGTGGAAAGAATTTGTAAGTAGCCTTAAGGAGGCATGAAAGTAACAATTTTTGTAACAAGAATTTGCAACTAGATGTCCTACACATACGATCTTATAAAACTAATTTATTTTATTTTCAAAGTTATACTCCATCCGTCTCAAGATAAATGTTCATAAAAACTCTTTACCCTTAATGAAGGGTGTTGTAAATAATATTACAATTCAGATAAAGTTCATATTCTATTCCTATTAGACACACGCTAGCTTTTGATTGGTAAAAATTCTCAAGAGTAAAAAGAAAAAAAAGTTTTAGAAAGTTGTATAGTTGACTTAGAAAAAATAATAAAAAAATAGAAAAAAATTAATTATTAATTATAGAAATATGTACATGAATATCTATTTTGAAATAAAATAAAAAAATTTCACGAATATATATTTTGAAACAGATAAAGTATATATCATTCTTATTTATTTCCAACAGTATCATTTATTCTCGTATCTTTAATCAATAATAATCTCATGATAGTTCCAATCATAAGAGACCTTAAATCATTTCTATAAATATAACAGCATATCACTAGAGCAAGAGGTAAAGACTCTTCAGAATGGTTGGGGTCAAATAGATGATTATGTCAAACTCTAATAATTTCAATGTATCCATATAGTCAGTTTTGGGAAAAAAATTTATAAGTATAATATTTGGAGTTAATTGTACCAAAGCTAGGATGGTGAATACCCCTGCTTCAGAACGTAAGATCCCAACGAGCTTTATCAATCAATATCTCTGAACTCATGGAAGATGATCGAATTGAACCCAATCCAGCTACTATTCCCACTCTATTGATAGTCGAGGAGGCGGGCCTTAACATGCCCCCAACCTAACCATGATCATCCTTGCTTGGAATGGATTAGCCAAACCTATGGCAGTTAGAGCTCTTAGAGCTCGCATTAGCTCTCAACAGCATTCATGCATCTTATTGTCTGAAACTAAAAATCTCTTTTGTCCCCAAAATCTCTAAAATTCTCATTTCTCTTAGTTTTTCCAACTTCCATGCTATACCAGCCATAGGTAAATCTAGTGGACTTGCCACCTGCAGGAAGCCTAATATAAACCTGCAAATCATTGTTTCTAACCACCTTCTCATTAATTGCCTCATCTTGTCCGACCCACCTTCTCAGCCATAAAGCCTTATGCCGCCTACTCTGGGGTGACCTCAAGCAGATCCAAAATGCTTTTAGTGAACCTTGGCTCATTCTTGGGAATTTTAATGACGTGACAGATGCACATGAGAAAGCTGGTGGTTGCACGATGACAAGTTCTAGCAGTAGGGGATTCAATGGATTTCTTCAAGAAACAAGTTTAATTGACTAAGGATATTCTGGTTTTCAGTTCACCTGGAATAATAAATGCCCAGGCTTTGAAAATATGTAAGAACATTTGGACAGGAGTACTTCCAACGCAGCATATCGAATCCTCTTCCCTCGAGCTACCATTTCTCATCTTACAGCCTTGGCATCTGACCATAAACCCCTTCCCCTCAACTCATTACCAAACACTCCTTCCTAGCCGAAACCTTTCCGGTTTGAATCCATGTGGATTAGAGATGATTGGATTAGAGATGATTTAGTCACTGGGGTCATTAGTCAAGCATGGTGTGATAAGGTTGTTGGCTCGCCCACTTTAATTTTGTAGCGCCCCGAATTAGAACACAAAATGGAACTCGAGTCCTTATTCGAAACGCTACACAGCAGTATCTCCAGGAAGATACTAAACCTCTAACTCAAAGAAATCACTTTAATTAAATTAATCACCTTTAAAGGAAAAGAAAAAAACATACATTCTGAAATATAATTCTATAAATAAAATATAAAACATTTAATATAACCAATGTCTTACTCAATCTTAACTAAAAATTTATGCAAACACCACTGTCTAAACCAAAGTAAAAGTCATAATAAGTAAAAACTCTCAAAAAAACTAATCAATCTAAAAACATAATCTAATCCCATCTGTCTCCACAATTCTCTTCATATTCTTGATCAAAATCTGCGAATTGTTAAATGGAGTGAGTTACACTAACTCAATAAGTAATCCAAACATCTTCTTGGGAAAGAAAATGTTACATATAATATCCTTCAATAAAACATATCGAATAGTACTCAATAATTAAATGGAACCGAATTTTTTTTTTTTATAGAAATGATATAGAACTTAGTCTAATATTAAATAAGATAAATTGATAAAACTATCATTTCAATAAAATAATAATATAAAATAAAAGTATAATTTAATTATAAAATAAATTTAATTAATTTAATTTAATCTTTAAAACAAAATAAGTTCGCTCACAGTTATACAAGAAAATAATATAAAAATTATTTGAATTTCTTTTTTTTTTTTTTTTAATGACTCACATCCATTGAAATGGCATTTGCAAACAATTTGTCCCCACTTCAAAACCCAAAATTCCATATAAATGCTCTATGGTCAACGTCCAAAACAAAACAAGTTTTGGTTTTTTTTTTTTTTTTTTTGTGGGGACATCATGTCCCCATGTGCAGCAACCGAAAAGCTGCACTCTACAAAAACTCCCTCCGCTTTTCATTTTTTTTTTTTTCCGATTTCTTTTTTTTTCTTTTTTTTTAACAACATGATTGCCACACGTGAGACCCAACAGAAGCCAGTGGCGTTTTGTCTTTCTTTTTTTTTTCTTCCCCTGCTTTTCGTTTCGTTTTTTTTTTCCCTTCCTCTTTCTAGGGAAAAGGTGATCTATCACCTTCATAAATAAATTATCCAAGCATAATAAATTAAAATTCAAAACAATTCAGTTCCATCTATTCATAAGATACTTTTTTTTTCTTTCTAGAACATACATGTATATATTACATACAGTATAGACACAATGGAATTCAAAAGTTTTTTTTTTCCAACATCATGGTCAAAACGGAGAGACTTAACATATCTTCATCACACAACAAACAAATGCTCATGAATCTCAAATTAGGATTTATCCCGTCAGGGAGACCAGACTTATATTTTTTATTGATTGAGAGGGATTTCAGTCACACAAACAAATTATAGAACATGTTCTTCCTCCCATTTTCTAACCTATGAGCCATTAAACACAATAGCACACATGATAATATTACTTAGAATCATAAGAAAATAACCAAATTCAATTCCCAGCTTTATACAGAAAATGCAAATTTCAGAATATTACAAAAACAGAAGACGTCTGAATCACTTACCTCAGAAGTCAGACTAATATCTCCAATCCAAGCTAACTACTCTACACAATCGCCCTCTAATATCAAACCACACAATATCAATATCAATCTAAGGAACTAAAACACAATAAATCAATTAACCTTATTATCTAAAATTCCAAAAACAAAGAGAACCTCCTAATATTTACTCCCCAACCTCTAACTAAATTAATAGTCGAAGCCAATAGAACTCACCTTCACGATTGAAGCAAGTCAGAGCTTTCTTCCCCAGAGTTTGGAACCCTTGAATGATCGCTTTGGGCAACTAATGATAAGACCAAAGAATGTCATTTAGGTTAAGACGTAGGTTTAACTTTCAAAAACACTAAATAACAAACACATCCCTCAACATAATTAAATCTCTCATGACTCTTAAAACCTATGGGCTATCTCATGGGCCACGATAAAAGAAAAAAAAAAAGAAAAATCACTTTATGGGTTGGTTAAAATACAAGACCCATAATCAATTGGGTTAGGCATTTACAAATTTAGATTGATAACTAAATGGAAGCGTTCCAAACTTACCCTTAAAGCCTGGAACAAAATAACTTTTGGGAATATCCAAAAGGAAATTGCCTCTATAAAACACAAAATCCACTTCATCAAAATAACTATTTAAGACTGTGATAATCTTAAATGAGAGAAAACACTTCAAGGGAAATCTAGATGAACTATTGAAAAGAGAAGAAACTCTTCGGAGGGGTAAAGCCAAATCTTAATAGTTAGAGGATGGATATGCTAAGTGTCACACCCCGTTTCCTAGGGCTTGAAACGCGACTAGCATAGGCATATGGGCTAGCCAGCACGGCTTGAGGACCGGCCCGTGGGTTGTGCGGGCCGGTCCCAGGGCCAGAAACCCTGGGCTTGGGCCCAGCCCGTAGGCCCTTGAGGCCCCCGGGCCCGAGCCTATCCTCTCTCTTTCTTTTTTTTTTTTTTTCACTTAACTCAATAAAAGCAATGATATTGATTTGGATCCATTATATCTAAACAAAAATAATTAATTAAAATTCAAATAAAAGTTTTAAAAAAATATAATAAAGCATTAACAACTAATAAAATAAGAGAATTAAAAAATATAAATAACTTGTAAATTAACTTAAAAATTAAACAAATAACTAAAACAAATAAGCAATTAATAAAACTAAAAAATAAGAATGTAAGATTAAAAAATACTAACTAGTTGATAGTAAAAAATAATAACACTTTGTGGAGCTTTACTTTTTATTTTCTTCAAGACTTGAACTATCCACTATTCCGCTACTCAATAATTTTTGAAAATATGAAGACTTTGTTTGAAGAATTGAAAAAAATATAAAAAATAAATTCTATTCTAACATTTTTTGTAGAGGAAATGAAGAGATTTGAGAATTATAAGAGAAAGAAGAATAAAAATAAGAGAGTTAGAGAGAATTGGAGAGAGTTAGAAAGTGTTTGGTGAGTTTTGAGTGAATTAGGGGTATTTATAGAATTTTGGGTGACGGGCAGAAACAGAGGAGCATGCTTGAACGGAAAAAAAACAGAGAAAAAAAAACGCAAGCCTTAAAGGCCGCACGGAAGCGTTAAAATCATACATTTGTGCGCTTTAAACCTGCTAGGTTGAGTAGGAGTGGATTAAACGACAGGAATCGCTTCGCCTTACCCATTTGAAGAAGCTTCCGGTTGAAAACCCGCTAGCCTTCTACTTCACCTTGTTTGCATGAACGCCAAGCCTTTCAACTCTCAGAATATGTCACTACTCAACCTCTAGTCGGTGAACACAACGGTGAAGAAGAACGGTCTCAAGTCTCCTTAGTTCTCTAGCTATTGGTTAGCAAAGCTTCAATGAGAACAAACAGAGGTGAGGAGACGTGAGAGAGAAAGAGCTGCGTGACTCTTGTCGTTGTTAGGGAGATTAGGGTTTTTCTTTCTCCAGAGACTTGTTTATTGGTCGGTCAAAATTAGGTCTCTAATTATCTGATAAACATATCCCCGAGATATTATATTTCAAACGCTCGGATGTTATCCTGAGAATAAGTTTGGCCTAATCCTAAATTCATCTGAACCGTATCTAGAAAAAATCATACGGTCCAAGCTATTTGGCCGAAATAATATTTATTATTTTTCTTGGACCCAAAAGGCCCAAAATAACAAACATTAATTATTTATTTCCCGAGCTTATATACATAACACAATAAATAATTAATGAGCCCAGATGAACCGAAATAATTAATCTTCAATTATTTATTTCTTGGGCTTATATAAATAACCCAATAAATAATTAAACATTAATTATTTTCCCTAGTTTAAGCCCAGGTTAATTTTCTAATTATTCATACTGGACGTAGGCCCTGAATAATTAATTAACCAATTAAACCAGATAATTAATTTCTCTCACATCCTATTTTTATTTATTTATTTTATTCCAATATAATAATAAATTATACATCCTGAATAAAATAAAATAAAATTCTCTTGAACTGAGACCAATTCCTCAACTCAAAATTAGTTAGGACTTATGGGTTATTCCGAGGACCAAAAAGACACATCGACTTGGCTGCTAAAATAACCAAAATACCCTTATTATATAAATAGCTGTATTTTACATTTTAAATATTTCCTAATATCACCATAAGGAAATATTGATCCCAAGGACAATGCTGCATTAGCAAAATCTCCGACCTACAAGTGAAATGGCTAAAATACCCCTCTACACATTGCCGTACATTTAGAGAGAAAAAAATGTACTAACACCCCTCTAAATGACATCTACCATTCTTAGGCTTCTAGTCCAATGATCCACGACTTCCTGGAGTGTTTCTGCTTTCCAAGGGAACTACCCTAAAGCACACATCCGAGTC
This sequence comes from Voacanga thouarsii, assembly GCA_026120185.1. Classification (NCBI taxonomy): domain Eukaryota; kingdom Viridiplantae; phylum Streptophyta; class Magnoliopsida; order Gentianales; family Apocynaceae; genus Voacanga; species Voacanga thouarsii. The sequence goes on from JANUWF010001752.1 coordinate 487,435, forward strand.
ATGTTTTTCAGGGCCCTGGACATTTTAGACTATTCGGACAACCACAAGGGGTGATATAGTGTAGAAACTATCTTGTACAAGTCTGTCTTAACTAACTAGTTACATATACTCAATACACAAGTATATTGGTTCTACTATAAAACCTCAACTATAGCATATCAAAGCATATGCTTCCAGCTTCCTCAGACCACCAACTCATACTCAAGTCGTAGAGTACTAGTCCACGCTGTAGTGGTAGTAGTCTGGGTTTCTATCATATAGTACTTTTAGAAACCACTACTACAGGTCATGTCTTACGTATTCGAAATACGCTTATGTCATGAAGTGAGTGGACTATTCACTGGTTAAAGGTAAGTCATTCCCCATTTGAAATTCATAACATAATAACCTAAACATGATGAGATTCCCAGTCTCATCAATAGGTTAAGAACAAATGTTTATATGTTAAATAACCCGTGATCCATACCTTACTGTGAAAGACCACCATTCACATAAATTACTTATTTAAACACAATGGGTCTGTTCCGAACGAAAATTGTTCACAAATAAAAAGTAAATTCACAAACAATTTCTAAAAATAAATTCTTTTATTAAAATATTCGATTTTACATCAGAAACCTAGTCTAAGAGGGCATACAATCCAACATTGGGGGGTTAGGGAGAGAATATAGCCATTGGGGGTCCAAAAGTATAAAAAAAAAAGTTTCTTGACCATTGAGGGGCAAAAAAAAAAAAAAATGAAAGCTCTTCAAGGTGGGCCAGCCTGCTGGGCCTCGAGCCTAGGCTGGTCGGCTCGAACCAACCTGCTACAATGTGGCCGGTTAGGCTCGCGGGACTAGTCCAGCCCGGACTAGCAGGCCGAATCGGCCTACTTGCCAATGCTAAACACGACTATGAGCTTGGCAATATTCACGGTCAACTACTTGGTTACCATCTTAGTTGGGCCAAAATAGATATCCCAAGTTGACAATGAGTACTTAGGCTTATCTTTATATACTATTCAGACTTATGATTAGAATCTCATGTAAGATTGGAGTATCACATTCACCCGCCTTTAAGCCCAAGCGTCCTTATTGGGCCCAAACTTATAGATTATACCCAGGACTAACCAGTCGACATAAGATTCTAGAAGTGACTCCTACTGCATACGGTATAACACTTAATTCCCATATCGATGGTTGGTTACCCGTTCTGATACCAAATGTCACGCCTCGTACCCGTAGACCTAAGAGCACGGCTATGGGTCTAGCAGCACTCACAGTCAACTACTTAGCCGCCATCTTCGTTAGACCAAAATGATTATCTCAAATTGAAAATGGGTACTTAAACCCATCCTTATATGCCATTCAAACTAATCATCACTATCTCGTATGAGATTCGGGTATCACACAAACACTCACTTTTTTCACCTTTCCATTATTGTCCACAGGAGGTATAATCATACTAATCATCTACTGTCTCCTAATAATAATTGGATTTCAAATTGGGGTGATATTGGGCTAGAATTGAGAAATTTGCATATTTGATCCCTAAAGTTTGTGGTTTGGGGATTACCCGATTTAAGTAGGGACGGGCTTCATTCCTCGCCCTGCCCATCGAGGGCGGGGCGGGACGTCCCCGGTTGGCAGGGATCATGTAATCTCCGCCCTCAACCCGGCCCGATGAAATAAAATAGAGTATAAGAGGAAAAAAGAAAAAAGAAAAGAAAAATTATTAATTATCAATTATACTCTTACTAATTTAGTGATATGATTAATACGTGAACCATTGAAAATCACTACAAAAATTTTCAAAATGATTAAAAAGTTTAAATAAAAACATATCGGAGACCAAAAAAAATTTCTAAAAAAATATTTATAAATATTTTCAAACCCAACCAGGCCCCCACTTCCCCACTAAGTCAGAATCGGGGATTGTTTGGTTCCTGGAGGTTAGGGGTAGGGATCCCCACCTTTCCCTATGACAGGGACGAGCCAGGAACCGGGAAACGGGAGATATGTTGGGGTCGGGTCGGAATTTCTAATCCCTGACCCTACCCGACCCCGTTGCCATCCCTACTTATTTCCCCTACAATACTTTGTAATAGGAGTGGTACCTCTAAAGATCCTTGTACTAATTTTGATTCTACAGAATATAATGGTTAACATTAATTTTTAGTCCAAAAAAAAAAGAAATGACACAGTGATTGATTCTATATAATTTCCAGTGACTACACAGTTTTGGTCAAATCGAAACTGCTACATCAATCGGAGATCAGATATTGGCCTTTTTTTTGGGGGGGGGGGGGGGGGTAAATTTACCCCTTTTGTTTGTTTATAAACTACAAAAATATTTTTCTTTAGCTTTGTTTATCAAGATTTAAAACTCTTTGAAGTGATTCTTTTTTTTTAAATCAATCTTCTTAGATCAATGTTGGTTACTCCATTTTTAAAGAATCAGTTTATTACCCAAACTTAATTTGAACCATTTTTCTATTTCTTATCTTTTTTTTTCTAAATAATTTTCAAGGCCACTGATATTTTTATTCTCCTAAATTATTGCGCAAGGAACTAGATGAATTTGGACCTCTCATGCTAATGTTGTTCGAGAATGAAGATAAATTGCTGTGTATTTTTTATAGTTTATGTATGTAGGGTTTGGGATGTGATATTTTTCTATTATTATAAATTTAATAATTCATATGTGTAACTTGTTCTTATATTATGAATGTATAATCTTACGTAGCATAAAAAAAGAAATAATATAGTGATTGATTAAACTATCAATAAAAAAGGTAAACAAATGGAAAACATGAATGTAGAGGAAGTTAAGGAGAGTTTGAAATCACTATAATGCAGATAGATTAATGAATGAATGAACTTTCTTATATTATTAAATATCAATTAATATTACTTACAATATTAATATTTAAATTTTGTATCTAATTATTATACTCTTTTATGAGATTTAAACACTCGTTAGATTGATACGAGCTTGACCCATTTAACCCAATTTAACTTGGGTTGAGCTTCAAGTAAACTCGTTGAGCTGAGTTCAAGCCTAAAAGCTAGGCCTGATATTTTCTTGGGCTGAGCTTGGACTGCTATAAATTCGGCCTAATATAGATATTTGTAAATAAATATTAAATTTGTATAATTAATTATTTTATTAATATATATTCCTTCTTAAAAAAAGTTAGGACAAAATATATCAACCACCCTTAAACTTTTTTAAGTTTTTTATCATTGAACTTTAAAATGTGTGATCTTAACACTCGAACATTTAAAACATTTAAAAAATAGCCATTTCCAATAATAAAAGTTTAAATACAATATAAAGTTATCAGATTTTAGTCTTCATTCTCCTACTTTCTACTTTCAAATTATTATTGTTCAACATTAATCTCGTTATCTTCTTTTTAAATTTCTTTATATTATTAATAATAATTTCAAGATTTGACTCCATGAATCTTATGCGACTCAATAATCTTGAGATTATTTTTTCGCATATTTTCGAATCCACTCATACAACAAAAATCATAGATTTCACCATTTAATTAACAAAATCCAGACGATGAGAAAAAAAAAAGAAATCAGATTCAATTCTTGATTAATAACAAAGAAATCCAAATTCAATTCTCGATAGATAACAATTTTCTTGACATCTCTACAAAACGGAAGAATAGATCTGAAAAGAGAAGCGAACCACTAAAAAAAAGAAAAAAAAATCTAAAAAGAGAAGTGAGAGAGACACGCAAAAGTCGCAACAGTTTTTTTCCTGTCATATACAGAAGTTATTTTGTAAGAATAAGAGAGAAACTTGATGCCATATTATGAAGGTTTTAAGTGGACGAAAATATCCATAAAACAAGTCATGTGGGATCAATGTGATGAATTTCTGTAAGCGCTTAGTAGTTTCAATTGATGGAATAGTTATTTTTTAAGTGTTTCAAATAGAGTTAAAATTTTATATTTTAAAATTTGATAATGAAAATCAAAATTTATAAAAGTTTAAACGTCACTGTTGTATTTTGTCCAAAAAGTTATAACGTCAAAATAATACATGAATGTTCTACTTTTTCTTTTAATTTCAATCAAAATAACAAATTAAAAACATGAAAATTAAAGAGTTTTCCTTTTTATTAGAATACATGAAATTGAAGGTATATTGTTATTTCTAAAAATTATTATGAAATCATTAAAATTTTAATAAAATATAAGATTACTATATGAAACTAAACAATCATATTACTAGTTTTTTATTATCATAATATATACTTATTAAATTTATTCTTAATATATATTTATTTTTTTAATATTACAGTAGAACTTCATTATAAAACTTATGTAATTATAATTATCAAAATAACCAAAGTTCGATATTCTAAATACTAAAAATAAAAAATGTCATTATTTTGTTTTTTTTATTATAATAGAAAATTATATAAACTATATTTTAATTATAAATATTTATATTATTATATATGAATTAAAAATATACTTTTTTAAAAAATTATTTCGTACTTGCCCAAACTCGTATTTTGTATTTAGACCAAGTTCCAACCCAACATTTGTAACTTTGGGCAGGACAAGCTTGGGTCAAAATTTTTTATTTCGTGATTGGATCAAACTCAAACTTAACTGAGCCCAACTCAAAAATCGGAATTAACAATATTATCCATTACTAATAAAATATTAAATTTTTTTATTCTTAATCATAATTGATACTTCATTTTTATATTTCTAAATATTTTTATAACAGTAAGACAAAATAAAATTAATTATAGAAATTACTTTAATCTCCAAAAATATCGAGATGAATGTTTATTTTAAATTTTAATGCTTTGCATTAAAATAAAAGGTCACTGCGAACCAACCTAGGTCCACAAGCTACATGGTCCTTGGAGTTGAACCTTCCTCCACTAGCCCAAGGGTCGACATTAACCGCTTTGCATGGCTTAAGAATCAATTCTCAAACTGAATTAGCCAGACACAGAACCATGCAGACTCACCCGATGGCAATTGCCGGAAGGGAAATTTTTATATGCACCCGATGCACGTGCATTGGTACATTAAAAAGTTATATTACCTGTAATACATATTGTCGAAAGGTAGAAGAAGAAGACATAGAGATAAAAAAATAAGGGCACAATAAATCATTCATAAATAATAAATAAGCGGCAATGAGCTTTTTTTTTTTTTAACTAAAAACGTGTAATTTGAGACAACATGTACTTCTCGAGTTCTCACACTAAGTCGACAAATCCATAAACTTTAAATTACAATACGTAATGTATATTTTATAAATTTTTAATATAATAATTTATAAAAGTCATATCTATGTAGACATTTTTCCTCTTTCATTTTGGGCAATTTGGAGTGCTTTGAGCCCAATTACATACTTGAAATTTGGTGTAAAACAAGTCTTTGAAGATAAAATTTATTAGTAGACTATTAACTTTTGTATAAATTAACTTTGAAAATATAAATTACTTTTTAACTAATAAAAATAAATTAATATGAAAATTAAATGCCAATACAATCTTAAAAAGTAGACGTGGATACAATTTGAGCATTTGGTCTTGGAAAAGGTTTCTGTTATTTTTATCATTATACATTCTAGAAGGTCCAGATCCTACTTTGTGGCGAGCTTGGCTCTGGCATGGCCTTGGTTTATTTGGAATTGTTCTGTCATCCCAAGATGTGCCATTAGAAGCCAGACATGGGTTAGGAGCTCTCCACCTTTACGAAGCTGCTGAGCGTGGTGATTTCCTCTGCAATGACTCGCAGCATACGCCAGCAGCTCTACCCAAACACAGCTGATGGTATTCCATCTCCTTTCTTTATCCAAAAGTAGAAGTGATTTTGCCAGCCTGCAGGCATCAAACAACACGGATTTACTCCTGTCCCCCTTCACTTTAACTGGTGGAACGTCAGTTTTCACATGGAGCAATTTCTTGCAAACTATGGGTGGTTTTTGATGGGATAATCTTCTTTCCTGGAAGAAATCTTTGGCCTCGGCACAAGTATCCCGGAACCTAATCATTCCAATCCCTATTGGCAACATAAAAGGATGCAAGACTAGAAGATACAGCATGTAGTCCGATAACTGCTTGCTTTCCTTGCATTTGGGGCCATCTTCCCCGTCCTCGTAGTAACAAAGGTCAGTAGCAATGTGCCAGATGAGAATGCTTTGATCAAATTCTACGTCATTTTTCCAGTCGGGCAAGTGGTCTTTGAAGGCAGAAATACCTCTTAGAGTGCATAGTGCTTTAGGATCAGCCTCATTGTTTGTTATTAAATTCTCGAAATGTTCGAAAATCAGACTTTTCAAACAGGAAGTCACCTTTTTATATGTCTTGTACCTGTGTTTCTCTCTAAATTGATCTATCTGCAACAGTTTTTGAAGACGATAAAAAGTGGCAGGTTTCTCCTCGATGCAACAGCTCAGTAAATTGTACTGGGCCGTCAAATGAGACCACCTCTTATTTGGTTTATGCCTGAAACTGATGATGTTCCTGGTTTTGTTTTGCTTATGAAGCCAATATTTCGTCCAGTCTGAATTTATCTGAGTCACCACAGCATATATTTCCAGAAGGATAGCAACAACCAGCAGCAGGTAAGTAATAATGAGGTCAATCTCGTGATACTTGCTTTTCTTAGACAGTAGGGGAAAGACAATCAACACCGAACAAGTGCAAGAGAAAGTGACTGTGCGTAGAACGCAACCTGCAACTGTATAGACTACTGGTGCCTTGGTATAGAACAAATCAAATGCAAATCCAAGTTCGACCTCAACAACATCAAAAGCTTCTTTGTACTTACGTGTTAGGAAGTGGGATCGGCTGCTTTCTTTGTCTTGAAAGCTGAGAATAAGATCCACAAAAAGACGCTTAAACGTCTGGAACTGCTCATACGCTTCTGGTATTAATTTGGCCTCATGAGCAATTGGAACAGGGAGTTCTTTAACCTCATCGGCCTCCACAAAGTACCCCTCGGCCTTCTTCAAAGTGAATTCCGCCATAAATTTGGCATAATTGGGACCTGAATCAGGGGAGTCGAGCATGGAGTCCCTCATATTTTCTATGTTTGCGAACTTGAGTGCCAAAGTTCGCTCACCAAGCTTGGTAAGACCAGCCACAAAGATGGGTATACTCAAAACCGGAAGCCTAGAAGCACCCGGCCAAGCTACAAGCAAGATATAGAAGGCTAATCCAGTCTGGATCGCCAGTCCCATCAGATACCTCAGCCATAGCTCGTTATCTTCCAAGGAATAAGCTGTAATGGTATCAGGACCACCCAGGTGGAGCAGAAGAAATGGAGCCCATAAAGACGTGAGCTCGTCCATTGGGTCCTCACCATTGCCTTGTTTCTTGCAATCATCGTCTACGACGTTTAGTGTGTTTTGTGAAATGACTCCAAGAGCAACAGTGGCAACCCAGTCCGCCAGCAAGTAAGCAGACCATATTAGGAATCTGATGCTTGTTCTGTTGCCCATGTACTTCCTCCGTTGCCCCAATGCTACCAGTACAATTTGCAAGACGAGGCTGAAGACAATTAGTACTTCAACTTCCCATCTTTTCCAACCCTTCTTCAAATCATCTGAGAAAACAACCATCAAGCCTCTCCTCTCCACATAAAGCAACACACTTGCCGCTGCCAGAAAAGAAAAAAAAAATCCATGAAATGAACGTTATCAAGATCAGCTTAGATATAGTAAATAATTGGTGCAGAAATTCATTACTTTTTTGTTCTAAATCCCGAAATATCCCATACTACTTATAAACAAGATTAAGAGAATCGAACAAGAAAATACCTCTCAACAGCATTGTAGATAAACCCGGATATGCTATGCTATTGGAAACTGGCTATGGGGTAATCAAGAAATTTTTGAGAGTAAGCAGTACACTAACTGATAATATTAGCAAGGAGAGGGACGAACAAGAAAGACTTTGTTGTGAAGAGAGCAAGTCCTCTCCACCATTTCCACGTCGGAGTAGCACCGTCGACGTTGACGTTGACCCCGACTATCAATGGTCATTGATTAGGACTTACAAGGACACTTCCCAAAGCAGCCATGGATTTTTATTCAAGCACGCCGGTCTCCACCAACCAGTCGACCAGCTAGACTACATACTTTTCAAGTTTTCATTTTGGAATCTTGCTGCTTCGTTTCTATTATTGGTTGCCAGAGCTGAACAATCCAATGGCCTCTCACTTGGCATGTCACAATTATTTCTTATATTCTCTTGCTCTTTCATGTTTTTTCTTTGCCTTTTTTGCCCCCACCGAATGATCCTAATAATTGCAAGTTATTTATTTGTGAGCCAGCTGGTGCTGGAAACGTGTTCGAATGATTGTCACAAATTTGTTTAGAAATATCTGCAGTACGAATTAATGAGTACTGTCCGAGATCAATTATTTGATTTTTTTTATCAGAATAATCAATCATTCTTTTTTTTTTTCCTTTTGACACATTTATAAAATACATCAACCTTAAATAAGAACATTTATGTAAGTGCCCCTCCTCCTATTATCTAGCAAAAAAAAAAAAAAAATGCCGCTCCTCTAGTGAGATATTTTTGTGTACAGTCATCAACATGTTTAGAAGATGCCCAAGAAGAAAAGATGTGACTTTGAAATGACACGGTGGGAGAAAGGTGCTCTCATTTCATGATTATTTGTTCAAAGCAAAAAAAACATTTTGGGCCTTTAGTTCAAAGACCTAAAGGTGTCGGATTCTTTATTTTTTACTATTAAGTCAGGTATAGAGATCCAAGTAATCTAATCTTTAAAATCCATCCTTAACTTTTGGGGTTGTAAATACCAAACACGTCTCAATTAACTTCAAATTCTTTAAACTGTGCACAAGAGATCTCACCCTCTACTGAGTGGTTGGTTAACCCTCCTTTGTGGAAGCTTCAAATTCTGAATGAGAGCCGAAAAGGCGATTTCATTTTGTGACGTACTTCCATTCAGCGTCATGCATGACCTGGATCCATCCATCCACAGCGATTGATACCCGTGGCCTTGTTGGCTGGAGGGTCCTAAAATGTAATTGAACAAATGCCGGAAAGAATAGTTTGCCCGCATCTAAGAACCCCACGAACATGACAAGTCAGTACAGTTTTTGGGTGGATTCGATTCACTGAACCATTGCATCAACTATTATACAATATATAATAAAAATTATATATTTTTAAAAAAATATAACATATTTATACATTCGTCTACAATAAGCCGAGTCTATCTAAATATTTCCCTGGTAGGAAATGGCCATTGACTCGACACAGTTTCTACGCCGGACAAGCTTTGAACGAGAAAAGTCCAGCTTTGATAGTTTGCCCCTTCTTTCACTGGACTAATCTTATATGGTACAACTTGAAAACGTGTTGTAACTTTCAAGTAGAAGACGGAGTCATTGTAGCCAGGCCAGAGTCAAGAGTAGCAAAGGCATGCCATTCCTGAGTTGCATTGCATATCACATTTCACTGGTTGTTCTTGCAAATACAAATCTCCAAAACCCATTTTACATATATACTACTGCATTTTGGAGTGCATGCATTATAGATCTCTCTAATTAATCATATACCCACTTAGTTTTTCTGGCCGATTTCAGTATCCACAAGAACAAGAGATGGCTGTTGCAACTGTTGCATCTGTTGTTATACAGAAACTCTCAGATCTGCTGACTGAAGAATCAATTTCAACTGAACAAGTGATCACAGATCACCTTTTTGAGATCAAGAAAGCCCTTGAAGACATAATGAGGGAGCAATTATTGGTTGCCAAAGACAAGCATCGGAATGACGAGAGTTTCAACAAGTTCGGAGAAGAGTATCTCACCTGTCTTTACAAGGTCGAGGATACAATTGAATCTTTTGCCCTGCGCACCGCCCGCCAGAGAGTGAGACTTGGTTTCCTCATGAATGCTTTCTTTCTCAAGAACTTCGCAGCTCGCAGGATGCTTAGCACGAAGGTTAAGAAAATTCGAGCCAAAATAAAGACCCTCAAAAATAGAAGGCTAAAGGAAGTTCGAGATTCTCATCATAGTGTTGAGTTATCTGTAGCAGTCACCAATTCAGAAAACGGGAATGCCCACAAAATAGAGAACCTCAACTTGAAAAATTCACCACATGGGTTAGCAGTGTCTCCGCTGCAAGCAGGATCTTCACCCTTCTCTGTTCAGTCCCCGATTGCATCTACTTCTACTGCAGAAAACTATGACAAAGAAGAGGAAGGAGAAAAGGATAAGATTCACATCCGGGCTTCCGGTGATGCCTCAATTTATGAAGATCGTTGTAAGCAGGCTAAGCTCGTGTACAGTAACAATATTAACCTCAGGATTTTCAGTGATGCCTCAATTTATGGAGATCGATATAAGCAGGCTAAGCTCCTATATAGTCTTTCTAACTACGTAGAGGAGCAGGACGTCGTTGGTTTCGGAAGAGTATTGGATACCCTGGTGACTAGACTAACTGATGAAAGCATCGATGCTGGTGACTTCGTTCCAATTTATGGTGAGAGGGGCTCAGGCAAGACTACTCTGGCTCGTGCAGTTTATGGGACTAGAAAAATCAAGGACTCCTTCGATTGTCAGGCGTGGCTGACCGTCTCCGAGTACGATGTAATTAACCTACAGCGGAATCTATTGAAACAAGTTGGCAAATCTGGGGACCGAGATGTTCCGACTGATAAGCTCAAATCTACGCTCTCTGATCGCTTGAAGGATAAGAAGTACTTGATTGTCTTGGATGATGTGCGGAGTTCTGACGTATTGGAGGCCTTAAGCGGTGCTTTGCCCACCAATACAAATGGAAGTAAAAAGCTTCTCATCACTTTTCAGGAGGACGTAGCCGGCCATGCTAATAGTTGGCAATTTAGAATGGAGAAACTCGGCCATGACGATAGCTGGGATCTATTCTTAAAGAAGGCATGCTGTAATTTAGCCTGTGAAAGAGTAGATCCAATTCTTCAAGCATGCGGAGGTTTCCCACTGAACATTATCCTTCTTGGCAGCTTCTTGTCAGCAAGAATGGATGCTAAAAATTTGGATAGATGTATTCAAGAATTATCCCAGAAAGAAAGTTGGGAAACCAATGAAATCTTATCATTATGCTATAATGACCTTCCTGACTCTGAGAAACTCTGCTTGCTCTACATGCTGCTCTTTCCCCCAGGGCTTGACATCCCTGTTCGCAGGTTGCTCCGACTCTGGCAGGCCGAGGGATTCGTGAAACGGCCTGGCCCTGACGAACGGCACAAATTCCCAGAGGATGTGGCAAAGGATTATTTTGACAATCTAGTTAAGCGAAGCTTAATTCAAGTATCTAAACTGAGGTCGGATGGCAGGCCCAAAAAATGCCGGTTGCTAGGAGTTCTACATGACTACTTGCGGCCTATGGCCCTCGGTGTTAGGCTCTTCCATATCCATCCGGACAACTCAAATCCTTGTGAAGGTAAAAGCATCCGCAGGCTTGTTGAATATAGAGAAGTCAAGAATTGTTCATTTTGTGATTCCAAACACACAGAAAGAGAACGGTTGCGATCTTTCTTGTCTTTTAATGACCAAAGGAGAGATACCCCTGCCAAGGAAGTGAGACATCTTCTTAGGAAGATTGTAGGTAATGGAAAGCCATTGCTAAGGGTGCTTGATCTAGAAGGGCTCTATAAACCAAGTCTTCCTGAAAACTTAGGTGACTTCTTCCATCTAAGGTACTTGGGGTTGAGATGGACTTTCTTAGAAAGCCTCCCCCACTCTGTTGGCGACCTGTACTATCTTGATACTTTGGATGTCAAGCACACTTATATTAACACTTTGCCGGCTTCCATTTGGAAACTGAAGCATCTGCGACATCTCGATCTCAACAAAATCCGACTAGACATGCCTAAGAATATGCCGAGTTCTATCCCACAGCTCCTGACGCTCTGGGGATTGTCCGTAGACCAAGAATCTCTGGTTGAAGGTGGTCTAGACAGACTAGTTTGTCTCAGAGAGTTAGGAATTACATTCCAGTTGAAGGATTCTGCGCAGCTCCTAGATTGGATTTCAAAATTGACGGCCCTTCAGCAACTGACGCTGCGGTCCACGGATGATATGGGGAATCCTTCAGATCTCACTTGGAAGCCATTATCGAATTTGAAAAACCTTTCCCAACTCAATTTGCTGGGGAAGTTAAGCAAACAGCCTCAAGCACAGGAATTCCCTCAAGAGATCGAAGTGCTCACGTTGTCAGTCTCCCGTCTGACAGAGGATCCCATGCCAATCCTTGGACAGCTACGACACCTAACTGTGCTCAGGCTTTTGGCTAATTCATACCTGGGGCCGGAAATCAGTTGCAAAGGAGGATTCCAAGAGCTTCAAGTTCTTAAACTCTGGAATCTGGAGGAATTGAAGGAATGGTATTTGGAGCAAGGGGCCATGAAGAAACTGAAAGAACTGAACCTCAGAGGCTGCAAAAACCTCAAGTACATACCCCACGGATTGCTCCAACAGAAAAGGTTCAAGGAATTGACCTTAACAAATATGCCCCAAGAACTTGGAGAAAAAGTCAAGCAGGAAAAATCCCATCACATTTACCTTACAGTCAAATAATTATCGGTTAGTTTCTGTGATTCCCTATAAACTTTTTGGCTGCTCTTTTTTTGTCATCGATTGCTCTACAAGTTTATCAGCTGAGCGTGGAAATTTTCTTTTATTCTTTCAAGCAGCTTTGATGGTCTATTGGTTGAAGACCGTGGCTTCTCCAAGTCATGAACTGAAATGCTGATCTTCACCGGTTCTGTGGACTTAAGAAGTTAATCAGTCAGTCAGTTGCCAAATGATCAAGATAAAGGGAGTTCCAGCCTAAATAACGAAGCCAAAGACACACAGGGTTTCATCAACCAATCAACATCTAACGAGCAAGTATTGCTGTGATTTTCTCTTATGTTGAACAATGAAGCTGTTGAATTTAGATAATTAAAAAAAAAATTGTCCAGCTGTAGACTTACAGTCTTTGCTCTGGTAATCGACTTCTGGAGAGTAATATCTGCATTTCAAGAAGCATTATAATTGAATGTGAGATCACTGGAATACTCAATCGATGTGACTTTAATTGGTTACTCTATATACTATTGACGTGTTTGTTTTATGTATTGTAACACAGAAAAAGTAGTCATATTAAACTACATATGTTACTTCCTAATTCCTAACATATAAAAGCATAGAGTTCTCAGTATCAATCCCTTGTAATATCCAGTATACATTTTGCACAAACATGGCGGATGTCTGGAATTTCTTCAGCTGATCAAAGGAAGTGGGGCCAATGTAACAAGTAGCTAGGTCCAATTTTCTTCCAAAATATTTTAACAGAAACGGGAAATGGCTACCTGATCCTAACACAAGGTTGCCTCAGATGAGACTGACAGTCAGCATAACTAGTAAAAACATGGCAGAGCATATAAAATCCACAATTGTCTATTGAACTTTCTTTGTGCTTTGATCAGTGCAAAGATTAGAAGAGTTGCCACCCGCAGACAAAATCCTCTTTAGTACACCTCCAGCTGCATACATCATTGACTGAGAAAAGCTTTAGAAACAGATAACAGAGGAAGACAGTGGAAGGTGGCCCTTTGGACACTAATTATTCCCTTTGCATCTGATGGCCAGAGAATAAGATTGAAGTAGTTGTATTCTTGCTTCATGGATGATAGTCATCCATGTTCCATTAGCTTTACACAGAGAAACCATTTCAAAAAGAACCCCATCTTCCAACATGTTCTTCAACAGGTCGACTAATCCGAATGTTTCCGCCAAATAGAAAGAGATGTCTACTAGAAAAAGGTATCTGACTTCAGCTCTCACCTTCTGGAGTAGAAAGAAGGGCCTTCTTTGGCAGTCGCATCTGCAACATTGGTGAATGAAATCATGTCTTATTTGAATAATGTCAAATGATGTCCCAAAACTGAGTCCTAACCTTTGATTTTTTAGTCCTCCAGCCTCCCGAATTCTGTTGAGGAAGGTAAGCAAACTTCTCAATGGAACTCAATTTGTCTCTTTTACCAGTGCATGAGCCACTAGAAGGTGATAAGTCCTAGTCAAAGCACAAGTATAGTAATTAATAGAGTTAAATTAGAGGTAAGTTAAACGGTGGATTCTGACTTATGATCCATATATAAGTGGAAAAAGTAACACATCAGAAAATTAATTTAGCAGACCAATCCCCAATGACATGAGATTCAATGCAAATAAATCTGGAATATGTGAAAGAAGTAGAAGTGATGCCCAGGATCCGATTGTACAGCAGTATTTACCCAACTAAACTTTAGAATTCGGAATATCTTCAGTAGCGTAGATGAGGATCGAGCTAAATTTGGTGGCTGTAGAATTCTAGAGCATGCTACCCACATGAGAAGAAAATAAAAGACAGGCAAGTAGGGAAAATTCAGAATGAAAAATCATTTCGTATTAGTAAAGCCCTTTATCAATTAGGGCATATTCCTGAACTTAAACATTTGGGTTTTGAATTTGGAATTTGCTGCTGTCAAGAAACTCCAGTTTTTTCTACTAAACTTTTCCTCCTAAAGAATCTACACATGCTATCATGTTACCATGCACCAGTGCAATATATACGATAAAGGTACTCATGTTATTCAATCACATCAACAGATCCCCAAAAGTTATATGAGATTTTTGTCAATTTTGGTTAAGACATTTACCTCATCCTTTGGTGCTGCAGGATTCGTGATCTCCAGAAGATTAGAACAGAACAGTATCTGTACAGAGACCCAAAAGAGAAGAGATAAATTAAAGTGAGAAATTGCCATGGCATTGCAGCCATAAACAAGAATTACCCGCTATAGAATCAGCATTAATGCTCTGTCACAACCGTAATACATTAGATGGTTAAAAAATAACACCTTGTTTTGTAATGAAATGTTCAACGCATCGGTAGCCATGACCTGTACACCAAGGCAATTGGAATTAGAGCAGGATGGGCAGAAAACTCTTTTGAATACACAACCATCTTCTTTGCACCAAATTCCCTGTCGTAATCCTCCTGGAATGCCTTCTTTACTTTCCTCACAAAGCCGCTGATCAATCGATGCAATGTCAGTTATCAGAACAGGTACACTTGAGGTACTTTCATCTGTAGTCTCCAATTTATCCTTCCAAAGAGATCTCAAGTAAAGTTTGGAAGATGAAGTTTTGAAGCATGTAACAATCATATTATTTGCAGGAAGACCTAATGGAGTTTTACAGGCACAGCAAAAGATTTGCAGTCTTTTTTCCATGTATGGGACATGAGGTACACATGGTGTATCAGAATGATTGACCAAAGATGATGATTGCAGGGATCCAAATTTTGGAAATTCCTTCCCTGAATTGAATATTTGAGAACCAGTATCATTCCTCTGTGATGGATTCACAGTTGTAATTGAGCTAGCCATGAGACTAACACAACCATGAGTTCGAGCAACTGGTGTTCCACACTGTTGTACCTGCAGAGAGTCCAATGATAAACCAAAGGATTTTCTCCTCTTGTTGGAATAAGAATTGGCACTCAGATTGTACGGTGACTCTTTTTCAGGCACCGTGCTATTTCCATCGTCATTAACAGCTCTTTCAGGACTGGCCACCAAACTCATGTATTTAGGAGTTAGACTAGAATTTATTAAAGACATGGGACTATGTGACAAATTATCTGGAAGCTCAGTTGCAGATGAAAGGTTTATGAAATTGGAGCACTCGACGTTGGAAAAATTTTCAGATGTCACTGCAGGAATGATGCTGTTTACACCAGGGGTTTCCCTGACAATGGTTAAATCAGGATCATCGTGAGAGCACACCATTGACAGATTTTTGGAACAACTGCAAATAGAAAAGCTATGTTATTGAAGGACAAAAACACAACGGATATTGAACCAAAACTTAAAGGCGACACTATCAAATTAGACAAGAAGGTGCATTTGTATCTTCACTAAATACTCTACCTTGGTTTGCTATGTGAGAAAATGAGATCTCAACTGATTTTTTTTTATTATTTAAAAAAAAATGCTTCAAAAGTTGTGGGAATATATAAACTAATCTCAAAAAGAAGAATGATCAACTTTTTGGGGTGCTAATATCATAAGATACATTTTCAAATACAGAATCATGCTGCTTTACAGATGCTTCTGACAAAATCAGTGTAATGAAATAATTAAAAAACACACACACACACACACATGCAGGGCATCCTTTGTGACTGCAGCATCTGAGATGGAATAACTCTTGCATAAATAGGAGACAACAAATCAAACCACGATGATTATTCCATAACTTTTTGCACGACACGAACCAAAAAGGCTCTTAATAGCACAATGTCTAAGAAGACCATCAGTGTGCATTTTTCCATTGCTTGGGCATCAGGATTATCATCTGATGTATAAAAATAATTGTTATCTAAACAAACTGGAGTATTAAGCATATTTGAATGCATAATGTCTGTATCTACACAAGATAGCTGGATAACATGAATGAAGCACAAGTTGATACATTAATAGATGCAATAAAATTTGACACTAGTATTGCATGTCACCTGGAATTTTCCTGTGTGTCACACTCAAGGTCAATGTCCTCTCTGCAGAAACTAGTATTTCTCCCATTCATTGGTTTCATTCCTTTCTCATTAGAGTTTTTTCTGTCAAAAACTAATTCATTTTTCATGGCAGATTTGGAAGATTGGCACAAGGAAGTTGCTTCTTTAGTTACCAAGCAATCACTTGATGGTTCCCATCGGGATCGATTGGACCTATTTTCTTTCTGGTTCTTCATAGCAATCCTATTGTTCTTATCCATAGATGAGATATTCTCAATCTCAGCATCAGGAGTCTGGGAAGACTTTACCTTGCCAACACGATCCTGCATCAAGTGAAAATTAGCAAATGCGTGACTGTATATTTATCATCACACATACAAGTTTTTTCTAAGACAAATGGTTACACCTTGACATCTCTGAAAAATAATTTTAGTTCCTCTAATGAATTCTCGAAGCTATCATACTGTCTAATGGATTTCCGAAACCACTTTGAAATTGAGACTCTGTTCCTTTCTTCACAGAAGCGCTCATCTGCAAGAGAAATGGTCAGACTAAACATGGAAAACCATGAGAACTGAAGAATCATTGCCGAAATTAACTAAGAAGCAGTTACAACTAATGGTAGACAACTAAAAGGAGAAGATTTAGAAGTACACTAGAACAATTATGACTTTGCATTAAGTGAGGCAAATAGAATTGTTTATATACAGTCACTAGATTAGAAATTGTTCAGCTATGTTAGCTAAAGCGATAGCTGTCTCTGTTAAGAGATACCACGTAGACTTGACTATTGAATGATTTATGAAAAGTTGTATGATTGCAGTCCAGTATTATGTGGATAAGCCAAAATCCCCCCCCACCCCAAAAACCCAAAAAAAAAAAAAAGACATCTACATCTGTAAAAATTTATTCAAGATCTTAAAACGGGGCATCTCTTCTTCATAATTGACTTCTTAAAGAGTATAGAATTGGATTCTTGAGAATCCTTAAGAGTCTCTAACTGAAGATACTTCTCATGTGTTGTAAAGGTGCTTCTCTATCTTCTAAAGGAGGAAAAAATAACTGCTCTAGTTTTGGAAACAAGAGGTTATGAATTTCAAGGTCTGCCTCAGAAAAGAAATAAAGAACACAAATACCTAATAAGATGATGGCTCCATAGTCAAATCTGTGCCTTATGCAACGGCCTGCAGAGTTACAAAAATTGAGTCTCACGCTCAGATCCCTGACAGTGTCAAATAATCTCATCAAGACCAAATATTTATCACAATATACTTTGAGCTAAGATGCACCAAAGAGCCACCAGAAAATGTCTCACTAGAAGGAATAAGAAAGAAGAAAATGCAAGCCAAGCCCATACATTGTCTGCATTTTAAACAAAGATGGGCCTTTGAAATGATCCGCATGACTGAACCCCAAATTAGGGTTTAGAGCATGATGGAAAAAATTCTTATTCTACAGAAATTACTGGGAAGCTGTGAAATTTGACACTCATTCTATAAAGTCTCCCACTAACTTTCAATACTAAAATCCGTCAGCCCATTTATGCCTTTTTATAGTTTTAAGCATATGATATCAGGAATTAGCAGGGGGGGGAAAGTGTAATATATAAGGTTTTGACAATTTCTGGCTAACTAATGTTATACATCTTGGATGGATCAGCAGTTGGGGGAAGGGTGGAATACAAAATTTCTCACTGGAAGGCTATTATTTAAAGTGATATATCCAATTTTTCATTTAAAATTCTTTGTTTTATTTGAACCAATAGTGTAGCAAATTGCTCAATCAAAACTACAAACATGTTGAATTACTCATTCAAAATCATAAAAGATTTCAAAATTTTGCAATCATTTGTGTATTTTTCATTCCTAAATCTGGAGTTAATCTCCAACTGCTTTTTGTATTCCCGTATGAAAGCTTCTCCAAGTGTGTAAAGACTAAAACGAAGCAGTTCTGTCCCCTTTTATGTGTCTCACCAGATTTTAAGAACAGTTAGGTCTGATGAGGACACAAGTTTAAACAATTATGTTATAGTTCCAATGTTTGCCTTTCAGTTCAAATTTCATATGATTTTACTGGTTATCTATTGCTCCAAAGTATTTTCTCTGGAAAATCTCTAAAAGAGGTAAGAAGTTTTCTATTCTGTTGACTCTTCCTATCACGACATGTATCCAGGGACAAATAGAAAGAGTAAACACAAAATAATTACCAGATGACATACTACAGAAAGTCCTCATTGTAGAAAATAAAAACTATAACCAGATTAATGCAGCACCTGTTGCCTGGTTAAGAGCTCTGAAGGCTTGGTGACAGTACCACTCATTTCCACTTAAAAGGTTTTTGGATGACTTGTATGTATCATTGAATTTCTTTTTCTGTGCGACTTGAATATCGTATCTGATAGACCACAGCAACATATGGCTCATTCAAAAAAATATATATTAAAATGCACAAAATAATGCAAGAATAAAGATGACTTACATGTTTGGGAAGGGAATGCCAACAATTATCTGAGCTAGTTAAGAAATAACTCATGAAAAGAAAATTTAACAAATTAAATGCACAAAGACTCATTTATATGGTCATTCTCTTTTACCTATAGCATCTGGTCCTCACCGACCTTGAATAACAGAAGTACTGGAGAATTATTAGTAGATCATAGCAGCTAAACATGAAGAGGACAACAAAGGATACAACCGCACGAGCATTGTCATCAGAGAAGTCAATTCCTTCAGAAATCTGCACCAAGAAATCCCAAAAGTTAGTACAAAAATGTCATTGATCGAGTTGATAAACAAGTAGCCCAAGTGGTTCCAAGAGGTATTGATATCTAATTTTTCCAATGAATCAGAACAAGGTCTTCTGGCATGCAAATAATCCTGTATTTATGGAACATAAAATGGCTCAAAATGTGGCAAAATCTATCATAAGCAACAGAAGCATCAATATACTGATTGGGTTACAATCATGCTGATGCACAGAAACCAAGTGCCTAAAAGAAGATGAAATGCTAAATGACAAAACTGCATAGCTACAGAGATGATCTAATTGTCAGTCCAGCATTACCCATAAGGTGCATATATGAGCACTATTTGAGCTTAAATAACAGTGTCAATAACTTCTTACTTTCTTTTAATAAGACACCAGCAACAATGGTCAAGAGCGTGCTAAAAGGCCTCCAGTACAAAACACCAAAAAAGCAATCTAGAGGAATCATGCCTTACAGACTGATTCTTATATGCTGGATACGGAAGTTCAATGAGGAAAATAAAACAAACAAGAATGCACGCTCTCCTTGTGATTACATATTTAACCCACAAACATGCATATCAGGCTACCTCCTTCCTCTTTCAATCATATAGATATTTCCAACTACTTATCCACTCCAAGCTGCAAAATTCCAAATGCATTACATAATCTGCAGAATTGGTGTAGTATAATTTTCTTTCTACATCAGGAAGAGATAATAACTGGAAATCCAGTGCCATCCCCATTTACACATAAAACATCACATGGCACTCAATATCATGGAACATGCTATTGCCTCAGCACATAAGAAAGAGAAGCAATAGCTACCTTAGGATTGAAGGCCTTATAAGCATTCTATTGTACCTAGGCTCCTACCATGTTGGTCATATGAGAATCGGGCTCATTTTCTAATGTTAAAGCTAAAAGGGGTATAAACCTACCCCATTAGGCAGTACGATCTACTAGAGACATAAATTTAGCAGTAAGCAAGTTTGGATTGTGCTTTGCCACTATATACATTGGTCAACTAGCAGCCATTCATATGACAGTTAGAAGTTTGCAGTCTACATCAATTGGTCAGTTTCATGTATACTGGTAGTGAACGCGTTCTGTTCGCTTGATAGGCATGCAACTGAGTCTTGATTCCAAGAATCCAAATTTTGTGATTCAACATCCAGGAGATGTTTATGCATGCATATGAGATCTTTTCAGCCCCCAGGATTTTTTATTTTTTTTTCCCACGAGTGGAAATTATAAAAGAACACCTTACTGAATATTGATAGACTGCAAAATATCAATTAATTAAGAAGATCATGAGTTCAAAAGATTGCCACAACTTGGAATGGCTTCTCACTATAAAACTTTACCTGATGTACATCCTATCATGAATTACCATTATGGAAAGTGGATAATATAGAATACCAGATATTTAAATGTACAAGATTTAGCAACACACAATAGGTCACTAAAACCTAGCCCAAAAAACTAACTATAGGAGACAAATTTTAAGGTCATGTAGAGAAAGGCAAGTCCATATTTGAGAGATTTGGGGTAAAGGAATATCCCCAATTTTTATCGTTCTGGGCTTTGGGGTAAAGGAATATTCCAATTTTTATAACTCTGAGCAGAATTTGAACACAGAATTCAAGGGCAATATTATCAACAAATCACTGTGGAATACCTTTCCTCGACAAACAGCAAGAAAAGCAGCTCCTTCCATCTTGGTGTTTTGCGACAATTCCATTGCTTTGCCATCATTCTGATCCGACTTTTTACCCCTGTTCTTTCTTCCAGCCACAGGTGTGCTTCTTTTCTTAATCGAATTATAATAACCCTTCAACACTGGTTCAAGGGCATCCTGGCTTCCCCCTCTTGGCTCTAAATTATATATCAAAATCAAAAAGAAACACGACAACATACACTAGCAATATTATGTACACAAAGATGCATGCAGCTACTAAATGTTTAGACTGTATGACAATTGCTGATTTTTGCTTGGCTTATATGCAACTAAGATGACTGATTCTGAGTATAGAGGGTAGAACACTACCGACAAACAGAGATTTCTGTGCATTTAATCGAGACCATTGACCAGTTTCCTGCCAGCGACTGCATAATTTGTCCATCAGCTTATAGCTAGGAAAGAATACCAGACAACCACCCGGAACAACTTTGCAAATTTCCTCTAAAGATGTCCCAAGTTCATCCTTCGCAAGGAACACAGCATCACATTCACAGGAGAGTGATGAAAGATAACCATCAATTTGCAAGTAAAGATCTCAAATTGGACTATACCTGGAAAGCGAATGCTTCTGCTGTCCTGTAGCTTGCATTTAGAGGATAATTTCCTGGACCCCTAGAAATCACAGCTGCCCATAACTGAAGTGAAGAGCTAACAAGTTAACTGTTTACTGAACAGAAGAAAATCCATCACAGCCAAACAAAATTTACATTAAATATTTACTTGCGACTCAACATCTATGACGTGTGGACCTTCCAGACAAGTTCCAAACTGAACCCCTAGTTCAGATGAAAATGAATGCATTGGTGATAAAGTCCTGTAAAAATGAAAGAAAAGAACATGACTTCAGTAAATAGGTAGAACTTCTGAGGTAAGCGGGAGGGAGGAAAAGATATCAAACACACATGCTCAAAACTAAGTAATTGTCTTAAAGGTCATACAATTTAAATCACCGTAATTCTTAAATGACTTAAAAAGAACTGAGAAAGAGAAAAGACATTCAAACTAGGTTAAGTGATTAATGGCAACTTATCAGCAATTAATCCCAAATGTTAATTATGCTTACCCAGATGTTAAAATCACTGAGAGCGAAATACCAGCAATGTCTCTAAAGACAACAGCAGGATTCAAGCACCACAAACTTAGAGAATGTGCCCAACTACCTGCAGAAATTGCTACACCCCATCACAAAGAACGGCAAGTAATATTAGATGTGGACATTACAAACAAGAGAGATCAGAGAGGAAAGGATGAAGACAATGGAAACAAACCGTACAATTACTTGTCAAATCTCTTAGATTTTGTTAAAGGATACTAATCATGACCTATATTCACAGGATTAATATGCTTTACCGCCTTGTATTTCTAACAAGTTTAAAATCAGCATAAAATACAAAAGAAAATTTTTCACATCTGCAGCTATAAACTTGGACCTTTACAAGTTATGGAAATGTTCTTTACATCAATTTGTAGAATGGGACTTTTACATCCATTTTACGTATTTAATAAAAGTTTCTAAATCATGAAATGATATAGTATATATAATCATAGTAGGCACAACGCTCCCTTTCATGTATAAAATTTTGATATTATGTAAAGAAACACTTTCTTTGCTCATTCAATTCCAAGAATATTTGTGGCATAGATTTTTAATTATAAAAAATTCTTACGATCACAACCAAAATGCAATGTGATGTCATTACAGGAGCTAAAAAGAACCCAAAAGAAAAAAATTGTTTCCATCTCTCCAGAGTATTATAAGGAAGTTACATTACTTACCACCATCTCTTTTGACATATCGCTGTACCACAAGGAGATAATCATTTGCATGAAGCCCATTTCCAGAAAAGAAATAATTAAATGAAGAGAACAACCCTGACAGCAAGACAATACAAAATTAACTACATTCTTTGACATACAATGTTAGTACCAAGAAATTAACTACCTTCCAAAACTGTTGCTGCCAAGCCACTCAAACAAGGTAGCTCCGGCTCTGCATCTAAAGCAGCTTTAAATGCCTTCAGAAAGAGATAATAACAAGTAGTATGAAAACCAGCTATGATGAAGATTAGACAGGGAAAAAATAAAAAAATGAAAAGGAATAATGAATTTTGCTACAGAGAAACCAATAGCTGGTGGATTCATACCAATAAATGAATGAAGGTTGTCAAAAAAATAAACAAATAACCTTGGATGCACATTCTTGCAGAATAGGGAAGCACTTTCGTGTTACATTAGCTTCTTCTAACTCTGTTAAAGCTTTATCACCAGTCCAACTACAAAGATTTAATTATGAACAAAAAATGAGATAATCTGTTTGGGGAAAAAGATATAAATCAGTTGTTGATTATTCTTTCCTTTAAATTAGCATTCATCGTATAGCAAGAAGGCTTCACCTCAACTATCTATGCTGCATTGTAATAATTTCACATGCTTGCTCAATTAATCCAATCCAAAAGGAATATTAATTCAAGGGAATATAAGAGCTTAACGTACTAGGCTAAGTGAGGACCACAAAGTTGGTGATAAGCATATTCTGAAACTAGCCAAAAATAACTCACCACGAAAAATGATGCTGAAATTCACGCTTCTGCAAAGTTTTTTTCCTCCGGTCCAACCAACTCAAAATGTCCTACAGAAAAGAGAAGTTTTACCAATTATAACAATGTCCCAGAGATGAAAAGCAACTATTTGCAAATAGTTACCTGTATCATTTCGAGTAAAGGTTGATAAGTCATAGGATCAGTTACTCTGAGTTGCTGCAATTCTGTCTGCAACTCTATAAGACATAGAAAATTAATAAGATAGAGTTCAGAATTCAAGAAGTAAAATTACTGGCTTGTGCTTACGAAGCAAAGCATCTTCCTCAACATCAATGCTACCAGCTTCACGAGCAACATCCTCTATGTTACTGCAAATCAAGGTGACAATTAGGCACAGAAAATAGTTAAGGATAAAAATTTTAACAGAGTAAAATATTTGGAAAAAGTCAATCTTAAAGAGCCTACTAAATTAGTTCTTAAAAATATTTTTCAAAATGTAACAAAAAACATGCATATACTCTAGGACATATTAAACTAAATGAATAATTGTAATACATACTGAGCTTCATCAAGAATGATAATGGCCCCTTCAATATCCACTTCCATTGCTTTCCGAATAACGGGGTTGATGATATAGTTGTATGGACAAAAGACTAATTCTGCATCTTCTGCCATTGCACGCGCTGCAAAATATGAACATCCTGAAATTTTGGAAATATTTTAGGACTTGTGTTGTTTAAAGCACTAAGACATCAAGGCAGTTATCTAAAGAACAACCTTTTACCACTTCTCCAATTTTCACGAGATCTTCAATGTCATGTGCCTCATGACAGCCACCTTTCTGAAGAGATGGGTGACCTTTAACCTTGTGCACATTTCTGGCAAGAAAGAAAGCAGACCAAGAGCTAAATTGTTAAATACAAAATTGGCAGCAGCTGCATACCAGCATGAAAATAACTTACTTGAACTCAGAGCATCCAACCTCTCTGTCTTTCAGCAGTAGCTTACTGGAAGTTTACAGAACATCTATTAGCAGAAAGAATAAAAATAGAACTAAATTTTCTAGGTTAAGGAAGCACCATTGCTCATCAATATTATCAGCTCTGCATAAAATTTTATTTGTACAGTAATGTTTCCGTGATGCCTGCAAGATTTGAAAAAATAAATGAACAACTAAAATGGCAACAAATTGAACAAACTATATGTTGACACAAGTAGACTTAGTAGGCAAGTGTTGTCATTTACATGCTAGGGAAACTTCAGTAATAACTTTCTATACTTAACTTCCAAACTTTGTCCTACAGATCACAGATCCCCAGTTCCCACCCCAAATATAATCTGATTATTCCAGGAGAAAATTGCAAACGGATGCCACGAGCTTTTGTGAAGACGAATTTGTCATGAATCTAGCAAGATTTTATAAGCAATACTTTAGCAAGAAGCTAATAAATCCTTGAGGATCTAATGATCTCCAACCGTTTTATTACTTTGGCTTCCCACATGGCAATGCAGCCGCTCAAATATCAAATACAAGCTTTCAGGAATTCAGTCAATAATTTAAAAAAGGGGACTAATGTTCTTTAGGAGCAGAGCAACAAACCAGAACAGCCATTGGCACCCGGTAAGTTGTTTTCCTGTACTCTTGGATCACTTGACGAATCTGAGAATGTGTCCTCCTGCAAAGACCAAGACAACTCTAAAAGCTGGTCCTTTATTGCCCTTAACTCAACTCGAGCAAGTAATCAAATATCCCACAATAATCAGAATGATACAAGGGAAAATTTGCAGATCGTTTCAGGGGGGAAAATGTAGGATGTTGTTTATAATTAATATGCATCAGACAACTTTCTGTCGCGAAGCATGGACGGACAGAATAAGGTCGCTTTATCTCTCTCAGATTGTCGTGAAACAAGTTTTCAGAAACTAATCCTGAAAATCCAACTTACGATGCATAAAAAATTGTTGGCACCATCTTTTTCTTCTTATTTTGGCCATTTGTCCCAACAGGCACTCCCATTTCCGCATTACCTGAAAAGAATCATGTCTTGGAAGCTAAATAGAAATCAACATGAAAAACTCAAATCAAATTCTTAATTCTGACAGATAATTAGTTTGTGTCCAAACGCAATCTTAAATACCAGATGAGGGCTGCGATTCCGGAATAAACCCGCCACCATAATTAATTGGATCAGTAACGGCCTCAGGATTGGGCTTGGAGTTAGATTGAGAAAGATTGGCATGAAGATTCTTCAATTTAACATTTTGCTGCCACGCGAGAGATGAACAGAGGAGCGAAAGAGACTTCCCAGTTCCCGTCGGTGACTCGAGAAGCGCATGACAATGCCCATCACGTTGCGCTCTATCCAGCGTCGAAATGACCCGATTCATAAAGGCCAGCTGCATACCATACGGCTGGAAAGGGAATTCCACTTGAATTCCCCCAATATGGAGAACGTTTTTGGAGCTTTTACTATTGGGGCTAGGGTTCTTACTTAATGGTGACGGCGGGGAGTAGTCCTTCTTCTGAGTAGGCTTCATTGAATATGAATTTCTTCCTCTGTAACAGTAATTTTTTGGTTCATGAGAATGAGAATGAGAATGAGACTGAGGAAGAAGAAGATTGTTTCACATTTTTATTTTCTTTTTGGCGGGAATTAATTTCATTTGGCTCGCCAAGGCGCGCAACAGGAAGTACCCGGGGACAAGGGTCGGGTTGTGCGGTGGAAATTTTTGTAGGAATGCCGCTCAGGAATAAAAATAAATCTATATATATAATATTCCCTCTGTCCTTATTTATTTGTCACAATTAAAAAAATTTTGTGTTTCTTTTTATCTGTTGCATTAAAAAAATTTAGGTACTATTAATGTTAATTTTACTACTATACCCTTATATTAAATAGTTTTGAAAAATAAAAGTGTAATACTTTTAAAAAGAGAGTTGAGTAAACAAAGCAATAAAATAGTTGTAAAGAACATTAAATCTAAGGGTATTTTTATAATATATAAATAAAATCGTATGAATTTAAAATACTAATTATTTTTTCTTAAATTGTATGAGGTAGTTAACTGTGACAGATAAATAAGGATAGAGAGAGTAATAGTAATTGAGGAAACAATTATAAAAGCTTATATGACAGCTTTCGCAACTTCCATCATGATATATGGCATTGGCTATTTCAGCCGTGTAGCGTGTTAAATTTATATTAATTTTAAAAAAAATAAAGTTTATTTAACTTAATTTATCTATAAATTAATACTTTTCTTAATTATTTTTGAAAAAATAAAACAAACATCATCTTACTTAATTATCTGCTAACTTAATTTATCTACTTCTCGTACTTATTTTTTAATAAAAAATAAAAAATCATGTGACTTAATTTATGTGTAAATCAAAACTTATTTGAATTCATATTAAATTCAGATGAATTCAGTACAATGTCAATATAAGGATAAGACGGATGAATTAGATAAGATTATCTGAATTTATGTCAATTTTCTTGAGCTTCTTAGATTTATATCCTTTTTAATTTTCCACTTATCAATTTTTTTTTTTTTTAAGTTTACAAGGCTTAGCCCAAAGTCTAGCAACCCTCTATAAAGGATTTTCAATCTCTCAAATAGGTTCTCAAATATTCGATTTGCCACCTAGAAATTTGTCTGGAAAATGAATTTGAGGGTGATTTTAAGAAATATGACTCAAATTGTTCTTGCTGCCGGAAGTGATGGCTGCCTCGGTAGCAAAAGTAGCCGGACAGTGGTGGAAGGAGTCAAATTGAATGCTCAAAGTAGAGAGTTTCTTACTTGGGTTTTGGTTAAAGTGGCTCAGCCTGGAGACCGTGTCTTTGCTCTTCATGTTCTTAATAGCAATGGCATGTCCTTGAACCAACGAATTTAAGTATTTTTTTCATATTTGAAAAGCTTTTTTAAGTAATTCTATGGAGAATCTTTCTCTGCGTAATCACCTCTGTTTGGTGAATTGCTTTCATGCTATTTTATGTATTCTGTATGAAGTAGAACAGTGCTTTGGATTCTCTTTAAGCTGAATTTCTTCGACAGAATTCTAAAAAGCCTTTTGCTTTTTTTGCGTCGTCCCGTTTTAGCTCTAAAGGGGAAAAAAAGAATACTTTTGGTTTTTGTTTTCCATGGCTTTTTGCTTTCCCATTTGATTAATTTGGTGAAATTTGAAAACTTTGAAACATTTTGGTTCTTAATTCTTCCTTATCTCTTCAAAAGAAGAAGGATCCTTACTCTTTTTGAGGATTCTCTTCAATGGTTACATAATCAGCAATTTCATAATTTTACATTTCTATTTTCTAGATCGCGATGGGAAATCATCGCTATTGTCACTGGAAAAAGAATTTGATATTTCGGTCTGAATTATTTTTTACAGTGTGTACTTTTCTTGTTTATTAGAGCAATATATAACAACATATCTATACCTTTGTATTTAGAAGATTCTTAGGCTAGCTATTTTTCCTAGGTTTTCTATGTTTGGTCCTTTGTGTGCTGTATATATATATATATATATATTTGCTTGTATCAATGAAAAAACATAACTTTTTCTTCAGCAGAAATATTTTTCTCATGGTATCAGAGCCATAGAGAAAATTGAATAGAGTCAGCCATGGCCGGCGACGGAAAGAAACCTATATCTCCTTATATCCTGAATTCGAATGATAATCTTGGGAACCTGATTACTCAGGTGCAATTGAAAGGTGACAATTATGATGAATGGGCTCGGGCGATACGAACTTCGTTGAGAGCCAAGAAGAAATTTGGATTCATAATGGAACGGTGAAGCAACCTAGTGATGATTCATCTGATTTGGAGGACTGGCGGACTGTGAACTAAATGTTGGTATCTGTACCTTTGTATTTAGAAGATTCTTAGGCTAGCTATTTTTCCTAGGTTTTCTACGTTTAGTCCTTTGTGTGCTGTATATATATATTTGTTTGTATCAATGAAAAAACAGAACTTTTTCTTCGGCGGCAATATTTTTCTCATGGTATCAGAGACATAGAGAAAACTGAATAGAGTCAGCTATGGTTGGCGACGGAAAGAAACCTATATCTTCTCATATCCTGAATTCGAATGATAATCCTGGGAACCTGATTACTCAGGTGCAATTGAAAGGTGACAATTATGATGAATGGGCTTGGGCGATACGAACTTCGTTTAGAGCCAAGAAGAAATTTGGATTCATAGATGGAACGGTGAAGCAACCTGGTGATGATTCATCTGATTTGTAGGACTAGTGGACTGTGAACTCAATGTTGGTATCTTGGATACTTAATACAATTAAGCCAACTTTGCGATCTACCATAACACATATGGAGATTGCAAAGGATTTGTGGGAAGATATTCAGGAAAGATTTTCAATTGCCAATGGACCTCGTGTTCAACAAATCAAGGTGGAACTCGCCAACTGCAAACAACGGGGGCTTCCGATTGTGAGCTATTATGGAAAATTGAAGCAACTGTGGGAAGAACTTGCAAATTATGATCAAGTTCTAACGTGTCGATGTGGAGGTTGCAGGTGCAACATCACAATTGCACTTGACAAGAAGCGGGAAGAAGAGAAACTTCATCAATTTTTTATGGGTCTGGATGACTCAATTTGTGCAACAGTGCGCTCAAATATTTTGAGTACTAAACCTCTGCCCAACATGAACAAGGCATACTCTTTGGTGTGTCAAGAGGAACGAATTCGAACTATCTCACGAGGAAAGGAGGAACGTGGAGAACCCATGAGTTTTGCTGTGCAAACTGTCGCAAAAGGTCGCAAATCAGAAAATGAAGTCAAGGATAAATCTGTGGTGTGTTCACATTGCAAATGTGAAGGAAATGGTGCTAAAAGTTGTTTTCAACTCATTGGATATCCTGGTTGGTGGGGCAATCGACCAAAATCAATTGGACGCGGTTCAGGTCGTGGACATGGGGTGCAAAATACCAATCAAGGACATGGCAATAAACATAGGGCCAATACTGCACAGGTGATTCAGCAATCTTCCCCAACAGCAGCAGTAGCAGAATAAGAGAGAATAATGTCTGGATCCTTGACAAGTGAGCAATGGACAGCCTTTGTAAACCTGCTGAATTCTTACAAATCAGGTATCAGCGAAAAGATGACTGGTAAGGAAAATATGTGCTGGATAATTGACTCTGGAGCTTCACAACACATGACAGGAAATCTGGAATTTTTGACATAGTTAAAAAAAATAGTGGCTTGTCCAATTGGATTGCCTAATAGCAAGCAAGTGATGGCACTGCAAGAAGGATCAGTTTATTTAGGCAAAAATATCCATTTAAAAAAGTGTCCTATATGTTCCAAATTTACATTGTAATTTGATATCAGTATCACAAGTGAATGATGACTTAAATTGTGTTGTACAATTCACTGATAAAAATTGTGTTATACAGGACCGCACTACGAGGATGGTTATTGGAGCGGGTGAACAATGCAAGGGGTTGTACTGCCTGAAGACGGTGACATCGGCTTGTAAGGCGAGTCGTGTGGATGTTTTTGAACTTTGGCATAAGAGAATGGGTCATCCATCTAAGAAAGTCGTAGAATTGCTCCCTAATGTTAATTCAAATAGTATTGATTCTGTTGGAAGTAAACCTTGTGATGTTTGTTTTAGAGCCAAGCAAACTCGCGAAGTGTTTTTATCTAGTGATAATAAAGCAAATGAAAATTTTGAACTGGTACACTGTGATTTGTGGGGTCCCTATAGAGTTGTTTCTTCTTGTGGTGCCTCCTATTTTCTAACTATTGTGGATGATTTCTCAAGAGGTGTATGGATTTATTTGTTGATTGATAAAACTGAAGTGGAAAATGTATTGCCCAATTTTCTTGCCATGGTTAAACGACAATTTAATAAAGAAGTGAAAGTGGTCAGAAGTGACAATGGGATAAAGTTTACTCGCTTGCATAATTATTTTGCTGAGAATGGAATAATGCATCACACTTCTTGTGTAGGAACACCACAGCAGAATGGACGTGTTGAGAGGAAACATCGTCACATTCTGAATGTCGCCAGGGCCCTGCGATTTCAAGCAAACCTTCCTATTAAATTTTGGGGTGAGTGTGTATTGACTGCTGCATATTTGATAAATCAAACTCCTTCCA
This sequence comes from Voacanga thouarsii, assembly GCA_026120185.1. Taxonomy (NCBI): domain Eukaryota; kingdom Viridiplantae; phylum Streptophyta; class Magnoliopsida; order Gentianales; family Apocynaceae; genus Voacanga; species Voacanga thouarsii. The sequence continues at coordinate 518,133 of JANUWF010001752.1, forward strand.
ACCTTCTAGAGGGCAAGACACCTTATGAAATTCTATTTCACAAGTCTCCCAATTATAGTCATATTCATATTTTTGGGTGCTTATGTTATGCAAGAAATTTAAATCGAGAGAAAGATAAATTTGCAAGTAGGAGCCGTTGTTGCTTGTTTATAGGATATCCATTTGGTAAGAAAGGGTGGAATCTGTATGATCTTGAAACCGGACAATTTTTTATATCTAGAGATGTGGTGTTTTCTGAAGATGATTTTCCACATGCCCAGAAGGGTATGACACATTCCAAGCAAGCTGTTTCGAGCTTGGGTTGCGTAGATATAATAGATCCGGTTGACGATGACGTGTTTGAAGAGGAAGTATCGGTCAGTGTGACACCTGAAAATTCGGTTCAAGCACCTAATGATATGAATAATGCAGTTAGGGGGGGTACAACAGTCTTGGTGGATGGATCTGAGCAAGAGGAACTTGGGTGTGGCCTTCGGACAAAGTATCCTTCTACCCGGCTAAAAGATTATGTGACTCACACCATTCAATGTATTAGCCCCTCTGCTTGTTCATCCACACCAACTTCCACCTCAGGTACACCTTATCCTATAGCACATTATGTGAATTGTGATAAATTTTCTCCACGACATCGTGTTTTTCTGGCAACTTTGACGGCCAATAAGGAATCGTGTTCTTATGCTCAAGCAGTGAAAGATGGTCGATGGAGAGAGGCCATGAAGAAGGAGATTGACGCTCTTGAAAATAATGAAACATGGACGGTGGAAGACCTGCCACCAGGAAAGAGAGCGATAGGGAATAAATGGGTCTACAAGATCAAGTATAACTCGGATGGCTCAGTTGAACGCTACAAAGCCCGTTTGGTGATTCTTGGCAATAATCAGATTGCAGGGATTGACTACAGTGAGACTTTTGCTCCTGTTGCCAAGATGGTGACAGTTCGTACTTTCTTGTCAGTAGCCGCAACAAAAGGTTGGGAACTTCACCAAATGGATGTGCATAATGCTTTCTTACATGGTGATTTGGATGAGGAGGTGTATATGAAAATGCCTCCGGGTTTCATGACTTCTTAGCCAGGAAAAGTGTGCAGAATGCGAAAATCTCTTTATGGGTTGCGTCAAGCTCCTCGATGTTGGTTCGCTAAGTTAATGACTGCCTTGAAAAGGTATGGATTTTCTTAGTCCCATTCAGATTATTCCTTATTTACCTTGCGTCAAAGTGAGATATAGTTGAGCATCTTAGTGTATGTGGATGATTATGTTGTTGCGGAGAATGATGGAATCGCCATTCAACAGTTCAAGGCATATATTATGTAAGTGTTTTCACATGAAGGACTTGGGCATACTGAAGTATTTCCTGGGAGTTGAGGTGGCCAGATATGCGGATGGTATCTTTCTTTGTCAACGAAAATACGCATTGGATATTATTGGCGAAGCTGGGTTGTTGGGTGCCAAGCCTTCTGGTATTCCTATTGAACAGAATCATCGCTTGGCTATGACAAACAGTGCACTTTTGGCAGATCCTGAGAAGTATCGACGCTTAGTAGGTCGATTAATCTACTTGACACTTACCCGACCTGAGTTATTATATAGTGTTCATGTTCTAGCCCAATTCATGCAATGTCCAAAGGAAGCCTAGTGGGACGCAGCCTTGCGTGTGGTTCGGTATTTGAAAAACACTCTCGGGCAAGGTATATTTCTCCACGCTTGTTGTGATCTGCAATTGTTTGCATTTTGTGATTCGGATTGGGGAAGCTGTCCTTTAACTTGACGATCCCTCACCGGTTACTTTATTCTCTTGGGAAACTCTCCTATTTCTTGGAAGAGCAAGAAACAACACACAGTGTCCTGTTCATCGGCTGAAGCAGAATACAGGTCTATGGCTACAACTGTCTGTGAATTGAAATGGTTGAAAGGCTTGCTCTTATCTCTTAGTGTTGTGCATTCTACACCTATGAGGTTGTATTACAACAGTCAAGCAGCCTGCATATTGTTGCAAATCTCGTATTTCATGAGCGCGCTAAGTATATCGAAGTTGACTGTCATTTTGTACGTGATGAGATTCAGTGTCAAAATATTGTGACTGCTTATGTTCGCAGCTCTAAGCAACTTGCTGATATCTTTACTAAGGCCTTGGGCAAACAACAGTTTGAGTACATCCTCTGCAAGTTGGGCATTCAAGATCTTCACGCACCTACTTGAGGTGGGGTATTACGGTCTGAGTTATATTTTACAGTGTGTACTTTCCTTGTTTATTAGAGCAGTATATAGCAACATATCTGTACCTTTGTATTTAGAAGATTCTTAGGCTAGCTATTTTTCCTAGGTTTTCTATGTCTAGTCCTTTGTGTGCTGTATATATATATTTGCTTGTATCAATGAAAAAACAGAACTTTTTCTTCGGCGACAATATTTTTCTCATTTGACTCTGTACTTGCTATGTATGAAGGTTTCTGCAACATTTGGAAATAGGAAAAAAACTGGAAACTTTTATTTAGTAGTTAAAATTATGCCTTTCTAAAATTAATCATCTTTAGTTTCAGTGATAAGAAAAGCACTGTCAGTGGTAGTCAGTCGTTCAATTATTCTAAGTTTTTGTTTATTTCTTGGGAGAATTCAATTTAAGCTCCTTTTTGTTTATTAAGATATACAAACACAATTGAGTTATAAGATAACACAATGCCTAAATATAGTGGCTCCTTAAGACGTGAATTGCAACATGTTCTTTCTCATCATCTTAATGTTAACTATAGGTAAAACACAAGTTTTCCTTTGTTGATGATATAGGTTGATCTTAGGCTAAAGATCTGCAGGGTTAAATAAAAATTATTTGAATTCATTTAGAATTTTAATTAATTAAGTCATTAATTAAATTAATTAATAATATATATATATGTATCTATTATTAATACATCGAATGGTAAATATTCATTGAGATTTGATCTTAAGGTTATATGAATTCATTTAGAATTTTAATTAATTAAATAATTAACAAAATTATTTAATAAAAAATATATTTTTAATATTAATACATTGAATCGTAAAAAATTAATATTAAAATGTGAAAGGTTATGAATTGAAGGTTATCTGAGAAGTACACATCAATAGATTTTTAGAAATTTGTGAAATCATAAATAAAAATTAATATTTAATAGGCTTTTAAAAAAAATCATGAAGTCATAATTAAAAATTATTTGTTTTATAGGTTTTGTTTTACATCCCTTCGTGCAATGCACGATCAACAAACTAGTTATTAATAAAAATCATATTCGAATAAATTTTGTATGGGTGGATATTTAAATTATTAATAAAAATAAAAAATATATATGAAAAATTAATATTTTATTATATATTTGAATTCAACTAATATATATATATACACACACACACATATATATGTGTGTGTGTGTGTGTGTGAAATTTTTACTATTTTTATATTACTATTTTATTTTATGTGTATAAAAAATAATATTATATATAATTTGATATTTTAAACCAAGTATTTAAACTCAAACTAATTAAAATTTTGATTAATATCCAAATTCGTGATTTCAAATAGAAACTAAACAATTGATCAATGCTTGATATACATGCAACTTAGAAGGCAATCATAAATTTACAAATTTCTCATTAATATTAAACATTATTAAAAACTGCTAAATTGTTTTTAGTCCGAGTTGGTCCTAACATCAAAATCTTAGGAAGCAATTCCCATAACTAATTAACAATCATAATAAAGTAATAATTGAATAAAGTATGAATATTTTTTTTATAATTCTATTTATATCTCACGGCCTCACCTTCCTACATTACATATATTAAACTAATATCCTTATTTTTAATTTCAACTACTTTGACTCATCAATCAATCAAATAATGGATGTGTGTTGAAAGATTTATCAAAGGAATTGCATATGAATAAAGGATTCCAATATGTAGTATAAAAGATTTTGCCATTGAATCTTTAATCTTGAAAAACATAGTTAATGAATGAAACTATGGACAATAAAAGTGAAATAGCATAATATAAATAATAAAAAATTACAAAGAGTACAATCCATTTGATGTGAAATATTATAATTAATATAAATAATAAAAAATTACAAAAGGAACAATCCATTACGATCTTAGGTCAAGCAACCGTAATCAAGACTAGAGATATGGTGCGAAGAGCCACTAGAATCGAGGGAGAAAGCTAGAGACAATGAGGAGACTTTCCAGATGTCAAGGTTATGGTCTTCATGTCTTGGCTAGGAGTAACGCCAGCCTCAAGTTTTGTTTTCTATATTCAAGAAAACATCTTTAATTGTCCCAAGACCTAACTCGATATTTCTTATGCCAAATTCCCTTCCTCTAATTTCTAGCTCCTCAAATAAGTCTTGATAAATTCAGAAGTGGAAGGAAGACAAAGCAAATGATTTTTTAGTGTCTTATTGCAAAGTTTGATATGGTAGAAGTAGCATTATGGACTAAATTGGCTTCCAGAGAAATAATGCATCAACTTACAAATGAGACTGCTATGGAAAAGAATATAAATGGATAAAAAGAATGAAAATGGAGGAATCATAAAAAGGAATTAATATGTAAGACTGTATTTTGTAGATATTCTTATGTTTCCTAAGGTTTTGAAGGTAGGGGAAATAACTAGTAAAAATCTCAATACTTTCTATAGAGGTATCTCTTTATACTTTTACCATAATTACAATTAAATGTGATACATTTTATTAATGAGTTCCTATTATACTGTAGTTGCAATTTTAAAGGCAAAAAATCGTGTTTATTCCTTAGAAGATACTTACTGCTAGTGTGTCTTCATTTGTAGTTGGCAGAATAAAGGTCAAGCGGGATGTTTTCTCTTTTATTGGGGTAATATTGAGATGCTAAAAGAAAATATTTACATTAATATCAAACCCTATGTTCAAATAAAAAGATTTGATAGGGCTGTATTATCAAGGATACCTATATAAAAAATAACTTTGTTGCCTTTCGATATTTTGCATTGGTGTCATTGCCTTCAGCCAAAGCATTTGAATGAATTTTGGAGAACCTCACAATAGTAACATAACTTGTCCCAAATCAATCTTTTTGTTTGGTAGAGATTCCAATTTAGTATAGTCTATCCTTTGTCATAATCCTAATGCTATCCGATAAGACTTTAGTTTCAATCATAGATTGGGTTGTCAAAATAATTGAATGCACTTGCTTAACATTTTCAATTAGTCTCCAAACTCGCCTTCAAGGTATAGGATACATTCTAGTTGTCTACAGAAGTAAAGAAATTTTATATATGGTTCAACTTTATCAAATGTACTAGAAAAGGAAAGGCATTGCTTATTTTACATCAAAGCTTACATGCTCATCTAAAATGAGAACTTTCAGACATCCAGTCAAAGTAATTGCCATAGTTATTCTGCATTTCAAACCACTATTATAATTTATTGTTCTTAAGTTGGCAACCATGTTGAGATCAAAATTGACATCAGCCAGCAACTTCTGCCTTTCTTGCATTTTAAATAAATTTATTTAAGTGCTTTACTATTAGAGAAGCAGATTTCTTTTCAATTGCAAACATAAAATTGACAAACCGTGAAAAAGCCTTTTGTAGGAATATCAACAGAGTATTGTCTAAGCTGTACTATCAATAGAGGTTGGAGGAATTCTCGGAAGGGCTAATTGGAACAGTATAGAGGTCTGAGGGTGGTTCATTATCAATTTTCAAGCCCTTGGTCTTTTTATGACAATTTGATGCACCCATGGATCTCTGTTAGAGAACTTCCTTAGCCCTTTGAGTTCTATGGCCCCTTTTTTCATTGTAGGTTTATCATCACTACTCAAGTGAAAGCATCTATTTACAAGGTTAGTAGTTCTTGCATAAAAGCAAGTATGATAGACTTTTCTCAATTCCTCGGGAACATAACAAAGTAGCAATCCTCCCTAAGAAACATCGAATTACTAAGTTGAAAAATGAAGTGGAATAAAAAAGAAGAGGTTTTTACAACAAAAAATTCTCACTCTTATGGTTTTCAAGAACGGAAACCCAAAATTTTGAATGCTGAAATCTTCTTTAATCTATCAGCAACCAAGCAAATAGACCTAAATTGGCCCATTTTAAGAGAGATAGACAAGTGTGGCTTGGTTTTAAGATTTTAACTAAACAAATGGGGGAATTAAAGAGACAACAATTGGTTTGGTTTAGTTTATATTATAATATGTACGGTATAAATGAAAAAACAAATATGCTCCCTAAATTTTCTTGTAGCGGGGCAAGCCATAGTAGAAGAGCAAAAGGTGTGGATCAAAATGTTGAAAACTGAAAATGGAAGAAAGACATAACAAGGCTCTCTAAAAATGAACCAATATTTTGTCTTTTCATCTTTCAAAATAAGCTTAGCATTTATCAGTGGAAAAGGGAAAGACAACAACTAGTGTTAAAAAAATATTATAAAATGACTAAATTATCCATGGCGATGAAATAAATTTTGAACATTAAAAAAATTACATACAATATTGATAAGATCTGAATCATTTATAAAAAGATCAATATCTTCCATTAAATTTTAACCATTCATTAAAAAATTTGAGAAGGGTAAAAATAAATAAAAATTAGATAAATAATTGGTAAGGACAATTTACTCATTCTTCACATTTAGTATATACATTTAGATTACTTCTCTATTATTTTTGTTCAACCAGCATTATTAAATATTTCTCTTTCATAGGTCCCATTGTTTCCATTCTCTCCCCAAATTCTCTCTCCTTTCCCATCCTGTAAATTGCATCTTCCACCACTTTGTTTTCTATTTCCAACCTGCATCCCAACACTTGATTTTCCTTTCTCTCTGTTGGAATATATGCCATTTAGACTAGTTTATCTGATGTAATTATTAAAATTATTGATAAAAGATTTTATTCTCAAAATTTATTTGTGAATTTACATATTATTTGTGCACAATTTTCTTTTGAAAATGACCCATTGTATTTAAGTAAGTAATCCATATGAATGGTGGTCTTTCACAGTAAGGTATGGATCACGGGTTACTTAATACATAAATGTTTGTTCTTAACCAATTGATGAGAATGAGAATCTCATCATGTATAGGTTATTGTGTTATGAATTTCAAATGGAGAATGGCTTACTTTTAGCCAGTAAATAGTCCACTCACTTAATAACATGAGCGTATTTCGAATATATAGAACATGACCTGTAATAGTGATTTCTAAAAGTACTATTTAGAAGAAACTCAAACTATTACTGTTATAACGTGGACTAATACTCTACTGCTTGAGTATGAATTGGTGGTCTGACGAAGTTAGAAGCATATACTTTGATATACTGTAGTTGAGGTTCTTTCGTAGAACCGACATACTTGTATGTTGAGTATATGTGACTAGTTAGTTAAGACAGACTTGTACAAGATAATTTCCGCGCTATATCGCCCCTTTATGACTATTCAAATAATCTAATTAACCAATGTCCTGGGAATATGACTTGGATGTTTACTTTAGAGTAGCTCTCTTGGAAAGTGAAAATATTTCAGGAGTCGTGGATCATTGGACTAGAGGTCTAAAGATGGTAAATGTCTATTAGAGAGGTGTTAGTACACTCCTCCTCTCTAAATGCACAGTATGCATAGATGGATATTTTAGTCATTACACCTGTAAGTCGAAGACTTTGCTAACACAGCATTATTATTGTGGTCAATATTTTCTTATAGTGATATTAGAAAATATTTAAAATGCAAAATATAGCTATTTATATAGTATGGGTATTTTAGTCATTTTAATAGCCAAGACGATGTGTCTTTTGGTCTCCAAAATAGCTCTTGAGTCCTGAAAGATTTGAGTTAAGGAATTGGTCTTGATAATTATGTGTTTTATTTTATTTAAGTAGTCTAATTTATTGGACCATAATAAAATAAAAAACCCAAGAGATAGTATATATTCTATCTAGTTTAATTGGTTAATTAATTATTTATGGCCCAAAGCTCAGATTGAATAATTAAAAATTAATCTAGTTATGAACTAAGTAAAAGGGTTTGATATTTTATATTGGTCTATTTGGACTTATTAATTATTTATTGGGTTGTTTAATGAAGCCCAACAAATAAATAATTAAGATTTATTATTTATTGGTGTTCAAGCCCAAGAATAATTAATTTTATCTAGCCCAATGTATAAGACCAAAGGTAAAATAAAATTTAAAAATTTTAATTATTAAATTAATTAATTAAATAAAATTAAAAAATAATAATAAAAACAACACGGGATGGATCCTACGTTGTTTTACTTGAAGGATAACAGAAAGCGATAACAGAAAGCATAGCTGCTTTCTATTTTCACACTGTTGGTCTCACTCTCTCGTTGATTGCAAATTGAGATCAAAAGGAAAAAGATGTTGGTGGTCTGTGAAGTGAGTTTTGCACACAGAACCAAAGACACAGAGACTAAGTCTGTGAAGTATTCACATAAGCCAAACGTATTGCAAACCCAACTCTTCAAGCTTTCACCGGCAATGGAACGGGAACTATTTTAGAAGATCAAAGGCTTCGCGTGAATGAGACGCAATCGACATTTATAAGGACGTGATCCAATAGCTTCAAGCATCCTTGTATAGACATATTTTCTTCAGTGTGAAAAGGGTTATTCAATTATAGATGTAAATTTTTTGTTTTGTAAAATTGCTTTCGATTTGATGATTTTTGTTATTTCTTCACTCTCCATTCTTGTTGTCAACCTAGTCTCTTCTCCCTTATCACTCAAGAAGTACCACAGTGAGAACTGATCACATTATAAAGGATAATAGGTTTATTCAAGGAAGTGACCGAAAGAGTTCAAAAGATGTAGGAGAAAAATACCTTATGGATTTAATTTATAACTCATGATAGTCATTAGAGACAACTCAAATGTCTAGGTCAAAGCATGTCTCTAGCTATGATTGTGTTTAGCAAGATGAATGGTTTAATGACTTGCATTTCTTACATATTGTATAATCAAACTTTTCTCATAATCTCTTATTGTTGGATGCAAAACAAAAAAAACTCTTAAGAATGTTCCCCAATATCGGAAATTTGAGATTCATATCATTTGAAGGGTTAATTACCAAAACACCCTGAACCCTGGGACAAATCTCAATATGCCCCTTACCAAAAAATTGTCCTAATGTTCTTCCTATTTTCTAACATCATAATAAATTTAATAATTAAAAAATAAATTAATTTTTAATAAATTATATCGAATACTAAAATTACCCTTATTATAACATTTTCCAACCTAAAACCCTACAATGGTATTTAACCTTCAAACCCTAAGCCACCACATTCCTTCTTCCTCTCTTTATCCGCCATTATTGCTACATTTTTCTTCCCCTTTTATCTCTCCCTCCCTCCCCGTCTCTATCTGCTTTATTTCCCTCTCTCTTTGTGGCTACTTTTTTTCCTCCCGCACCCTCTGTAGTTGCCTTTTTCTTTCCTTTTCCATATCCCTTCCTATCTCAATGCCATCTCCCTTCCTCACAGCTGCTTCTTTTTTCTTCTCCATCCTTTCTTGCCTCTCGCCTTGGCCTTTTTTTTGCCCTCCGTTGCCCGTTCCATCCTTGCCACCATCTCCCTTCCTCACAGCTACTTCTTCTTCCTATTCCTTCTATCTCGTTCTCCGCTTTCACCATTTTTCCCCCTCTATCGCCTCCTTGATCCTCTTAACCATCTCCCTTATGGCTACTTCTTCTTTTTCTTCCTCCCTCTCTCTTGCCACCTCCTGCTATGGCCCCCTCTCTTATTCTTCTTTGCTATCACCAACCCTCAAGAAAAAAGCATTACAGAGACCCAAACTTAGTTATATAATTGGAAAACACATTAATAATTTGGAATGAGAACATAAAAGATTGATTAAATCTTCATTCTTTAAGCCTTACTGATTAAGGAGGGACAAGTTAGGTTGGAGAATGAATAATTTGGAGTTAATAAGAAAACCAATGGCACTTGAATAAGTAGAGTTGTTGCAATTTGGGTGAAAATCTCTCTTATTGTTGATAACTTGTTGGATGCTAAAGATACAAGATAAGGTTCGCATCTTATTTTCATCTTCATCTTAAAATTCTTCGACATTATGTTTCAAAATTCATAAAATTAACTTGTTTTTTGATCAACTTCACCAAAAATAAGATCTAATTATGTTTCAGTTAACAAGTCATTGAGAGATATTAGGAGAAATTGTTGGAAATTGGCATGTGATGAGTGAATAAGAAATTATTTTAATAATGAGATACCCATAAATGATGAGAAAGTAGGAGATATATCATAACCTACAACTCATGATCTCTAGAGTTACTAATCATGATCTCGCATAACCTCTAGAGTTATTGAGGTAGTGGAGAAGTGGTCATCAAAAAGTTATGAAGATAGTGGAGGTAGTGGGAGTTACAATGAGTTTGTAACCTTTAATCCTTCATATTTATAACCTATGCCATATTCACAATCCCACCACTTGTCTAGTCTATAAATAGATGTCTCCTATTTTTTTCTGTGAAAAGAAAAAACCCAAAAAAGCTCTATCTCTTTTTATCTCTACACTTGTATAATTTATACAGTGTTTTAGTTTGATCTAATTCGTCAGGTAAAGAGTTGTGTGCTAGCTGCTTCAGTGTATTCGTTGCATCCTGGGAAACATATGACTATTTCAACCTCGAGCACACTTACAAGAGGGGTCGAATCTGTTTTAAAGAGATTATGTTGAACACAAGTCTTAGATTATCATCTTCTTCTACTCCTTATTCTGGTTTATTCCATTTTGTATAGTTGTTTTGCTATATTGAAAAATTTATTCTGTATTACTTATAACTATTTTGCTAACAAAAATATCTGATTTTTTAAGGGAATTTGGAGAATATGGAGGAGTATATAGATTCTAAATTGAAGCTCTTCATTTTGAATTTTTCCCCGAAAAGTAGAAGCAAAAAAGTTGATAAGTCGAAAGGTATTGCATAGATTTGATATCATTTTTTTGTAGTTGCCTAAATCATGTTGATGAAATTCCAATTGAGAGGAAACACTAAAGTATATATTTTTAAATAGAGGATACATTGAGATTTGTTCCAAAGTTTAGAGTGTTTTTGTTAGTTAATATTTTTTGGAGTCATGAGATTGTTTAGCTCACTATTGGACTTTCTGGCAAAGCTTGAAATGGTCAAAATATGCTACTATGATGGGAAGTTTGCTTTATAAAATTTTAAGGTAAAAATATGAATTCCCCTAAAATTTTGTTGATTTTGAATATTACCTCCCTTATATCAAAAGTTTAGTTCTTACCCTTTAAATCCTAAAGCAACCTAATATTTATCATCCCATCCATTTTGACCATTAGATGATGTTAATGGTGCTACAAATGTCGTTTACGAGTCAAAATTAGGGATGCTTTTTTAATACAAAAGTGAAATTAAAAAAGTAATAATAACATCTTTTTCATCTCCTTCTTCCCAGTGAACAATGTCGACACTACCTTTGCTATCCTTCCCATTTCCCCATCTCCTCCTCCTATTTCTTTGCCTTCACTATCATTATAGCTCTGCCTCTACCTTCTTCTTTAACTTCATCATATCACTTCATATTAGTCTTCACCATTGGCATCACTAATGTCGCAACAGTAGTGGCAGTAATCTCAATTGGCAACCATATGATTAAAAAGCTCGAATCATAAATCAATAATGGAGACTTTAGTGAACGAATAATCTAAAGAAAATTGAGTTGAAGCATATAACATGAAAGAATTGTAATGGTATTGAGTTAGGTAGAGACATGAGGAGGTGTTAGTGGCAGATTGAAGAGGAAAATTACAACATCCTTTGTAAGTTGAGATGTAACCGAAAGTGGAGTTTTGGTGGAAGGTTTTTGTTCTTCTTGTTATTCCTGTAGTGTTAATGGCATTCATGGTGGTAGCGTGGGCTTTTTGGGCTTTTCTCAGTTGAGGCTTTGTAAATTTCTATCCATTGTGCAAAGGAGATCTAATTTAATAGACAAGTAGAAGACCTTATTTTGTTTGACTTTATATTGGAGTATATTATAGTTTTTGAGAAATTAACATATATAAAATAATAAAAATTTAGATTAAAATGAATACAACCTTAGTGAGTTTGTCTACCATTAAGGAGATTTATATTTTCTCGACTCTAATGAAATTTGGTAGCTTCCAATTCTACCATCAAAATGAGAGTTAATTGGAAGAAAACTCTTTTGATGCTTTGTTTTCTTCCAAAAGACACAATATATGCTACCAAAATCATACATGGAAAACATAAACAATATGGAAAGATAGATTTGATGCTTGCTTGTTCTTCTTTTAGGTTGCACTCATGTGTTCATCATCATTGCCATGGTAGAGGTTGATGATGCCAGTATTGTGTTAGGGAAGAAAGAGACAAAAGAAGAAAAAAGACGAGAGAAGAAAAAAAAAAATAGGTTTATCATTTATTTTTTTTAAAGTCATCTTTGTGATTTGAAAAATGCCCTATAAACATATCTCATGAATAGTACACATGATGTTGTTACCATCACTTAACGGTTAAAATAGATGGAAAGATAAGAATTATGTTGTTTTAACAGTTGGAGGGAAAGGCCAAATTTTTAAAATGAGGAGGCTAAAACTCAAAATTTATGAAAGTTTAGAGAGAATCGAGACATTTTATTCTAAAAATTAACTTTTTCGTAATTGTTGAATAGTTCACTTTGCTAAATTTTTATTAACTGTTGGATTATGCATTGGAAATTTAAATAGTACATAAGATTGAAGTTCTCAATATACTATGAATGCCTTAAGGGAACATATGGAAATGAGAAACGATAGTTTAAAAAGGCCAAATTCTTAAAATTAGGCACTTATTTATCGATAAAATCCTTATGTAATCAACCAATTGAGAGAGGATAATGGTGGTGGCTGGGAAGAGAAAGAGAAAAGTAATGAGAGAGGACAAATTTGAGTGGTGAAACACGTCAATAGGAGAGATTAACTTATGGGGGTAATAATTAGAACAAAACTGCTTAGTCTGTTTTCCATTATACAAAACGTCTTATTAATGATATTTAAGATTTTTTGAGAAAAATATTAGCTTGTAAGAAGAATTAATCTAAATGTATATACTAAATGTGAAGAGGAGATTGAATTGTCTTTTCAAAAATTTTATGCATTTTTTATTTTTTTACTTTTTAAATTGATGGCTTAGATTTAATGGGAGATATATCTTTTTAATGAATGATGATTCAGATCTCATCTATTTTTTTAGATAACTTGTTGAACGATCTAGATTTGTTTAGTCATCATACATAATTTAGTCATTTTATATAATTTTTTTTATAATTTTTCCTTTTTAATTATGTAACTGTTGGCTTTTACTTCTCTTCCAGATGACGCTTCCTATTTTACTCAACACCCATCCAATAACGAGATCTGCTTCGACTTAAATATCTGCCTTGACCATCCCTATCTCCCTACCAAGGTCATCTTCATCCCTGACAAGGAGTGCTAGAAGGCTAACCTTCTTGCCACCTCCAACGACTACTTTCACATTTGTCTTATTACCGACGATGGCAACCAGGTTGAGATTAAGAGCTTCCTCAATAACAACTGCAACAATAAGTTCTTCAGACCTAAAGTCGAGCCTAATCGTATTGGCACATTGAGCATCGACACCACCTGTACCATCTAGGACATTGAGTACAAGACTGTTGATACCTAACTAATTGCACATGACAAGAAGGTCTACGACATCGCCTGGGGTGGTGTTGTTGTCTTCACATCCATCTCCATAGACGGTTCCGTTATTTCCGTGTTGTAACGTTGCCAGAAAATGTGGAATCTTTTCTGGGAATTCAAACTGGGGTTCAAGAATACAGAGTAAAATTCTTTTATTTAAGAATTTTTTCAAATGTCTTGTAGTTGCTCCAAAAATCATAGAATAATGCTTTAGATGTACAGTGATCTTTTAAACATTTAGATGTACTTTTAATAGATGATTTGCTACATGCTAGAGATTTCTTATGTTTTCCTTTGACTTTGTGTACAAATTATGTTATTGCAATGAAATAATGAAGATTACAGAAGGAATGTTGTTTATGCCTTGTACAAACATGTTCCATCGGAAAAAATTATAGAACTTTTTGAAATAAAATACTACATAGTTCAACATTTACAACAAATAGGTTCCATTTTATTGTCTTTCTATTGCTATTTCATTAGCTTACTCTTTGGTTCTTGTACTCTGATCTTTAGTTGGGACTTATATATGCTTTATTGGCCTAATTAGTCCTTTATAGTGCTTTTCTTTCTTGGTCTATTGGTTTGAATTTTGGGTTCTATAACACGAAGATATAATATAGCGGATTGAGTTATCAATATGGAATATTGATATGTTTTTGTATAAAGATAATCTTAATGTGACTTTAACATCCTGTCTAAACTATGTGTGTACATCTTGTTAACTACTTTTATAGGTTCAAAAGATTTTTCCATTTTCAACAACAGTTTTGGCATTTCAATTTGGCTGTTGGACAGTGTTTTCGCTATTAGTGTGGGGGCAAAATCTCTGTAAAAGACCAAAAGTAACTAGATCTCAACTGAATAGCCCTCTCCTTTTTTGGCTTTCTCCTAATTGAATAGTTTGATGATTTAATTTAAGAAGTTAAATTGTGTGGAGTGGATGAAGTTAAAGCAATTCTTTTGCTAGCTTTGGGGCATACCATTGAATATATTCCCTTGCAATGATGGGGTTAGCTTTAGTGGATGGATGAAATGAGTAGAATTTTCATTTAATTTTATTGTGATTATTTATATTTGGAATTGACGATGTTTAGATTAGTTAAAATTGGTGTTTTACAGTATCTAATTGGAAAATGAGCTTGGTCAATGTTGGAATAAAGAATGAGTAATGGAGAAAAGAATAGTTTGCAGTCAAATTATTTCTTGAGCCAAAAATTCAAAAAGTGTTACTTAATGATCATATTTGATTGTTTTGGAAAGTGTTTATATGTGTTGATTTATGTTAATTTTGTACTATAATTAGAGTGTTTGCATTATCTACTAAAAAAAAAAATCAAAATTGTAGTGTGTATCATGTATGCTTATTTGATTAAAGGCTATACAAGTGCTTTAACAGTTTGTCACGAACTCTTTTCTGTTCCATACTATAGATGTTTTGTAAGTGATTTTTGTTCAAGTGTTCATGTCATCGTGATGAATGTAAAGATTCTTTTTGCTTTATTATTTTATGTTAGCATAATAAGATGCAGTTCGTGATGCTCCATCATGTCAAATTGTTTTGAAGTTTCCAACTTGATACTGAACCTATAATTGGTCCAAATAAAATGGTTCAACTTTGTAATTTTATCATTTCTTGCTCAAAAAGTTATCAGAAGTTTTTGTTGTATTTGTTGCTTATATTAACTTAATTCTATTTTATTTTAAGTTGATAATTTTATATGTTGCAACTAGGATCATGGTGGCAATCTCCATGAAGCTATTAATGCATATTCAATGAACGGGATAGAAACATGTAAGTACCTTGTTATGTCTTTTCACTCCATCTTTTCATTCTCCTATCTCCTCTCCCCTTCCCCCCAACCTCTTCTTTTTAACTAGTGAAAAAATTGAAAAACAAAAAAGAAAATATATACGATTCAATCTATAATTGTGGCTAATTTTGATACCTGCTTGGTTTTCGTTCGCTAATTCAAGATGATAGTATGGCCATTGATGATTCAGTTCAACTGACAGGGCACCCTTCTCACTTTTATCTTCAAATAGAAACCTGAATCCATTTTCTCTTCTTAATCCGCACTTTGGGAGCAGTATATTTGATAGTAGTACTCGTTTAACCAGAGATACTCCTTTTGTCTCCAATCCAAGAGAAGAGAAAATGAATTAAGATAACAGGAAGATCCTAAGCACATTAACAAAGATAATAGAAAAATCTAAAGCAAGAATTAAATAAAATATTCCTATCAATACGTTAAGATAATACTTCTTTATTGATACTTCTATTGAGCTGCCTAATATGATGCTCAAACAATGAAACTTTTTACAGTTGTCCTTGATGTGATTCTCAGTTGGAAAGCAAAAACAAGCATGTCGTTTTATGTTAAGCTTCTCTGCATTCTGAAGGTGTTGTCTTCAGTAGCATAGGTCTTAATTCTTATAGTTACTTATGCCTACACATTAGAGTATCCTCCTGGATTTACTCAAACAATTAAAAATTGGTTTAGCAATAATGCAAATTCACTACATTGTTTATCTTGGCCATCATTATCTAATTTTCACCAAATATGCTTGTTGCCTTGTTGATTCTTTTCCTTTTTGTTCGTCGATTTCTTGAGAGATCAAGCTATAGAATTGTGATGCTGATAATGTAGTGGTCACAGGTATGTAGAGTATCTTTGCAATAACTATTATATTCCCTAATTAGTGGGGCAAAAATCATAAACTATGAGCAATTAAATGTTTTGCAGCCTCGACTCTATGTTGGCAGGACAATGCACGAGAGTATATTCTCTCTCTTCAAGTAAGACTTGAAATATAAAATTGTGTGAACTAAGAACATAGCTGTTTCATAGCTGATGTGTTTGGACCTTATATTTTTAGGTATACCATGTTCTGGTTGCTTCTCATATTGACTAAGTTAGCTTTCAGTTACTACATTGAGGTGCCTTGCTTTTTTCCCATAATCACATTGCATTTCTTGTATTGCTGTAATTTTATATTGGAAAGAGATATTTTGGTCTATTGAAATGAGACCTATCCTTTATCTACTTTTGTGTATATGCATTTAGGACTTAAGAGAAGATGAATATCATCAGCTAAATAGGTTGCTGATAGCTCATCCTCTAGTGATGAAACCCTTTCAGCATTGCAATTCCTGGTAACATTAAATCCAGGAGTAAAGATTGCCACTGTTGCTGCTGTTGGCCGCCATACACTAGCATTGTCAGGTAAATCAACCTTGCCTCACTGGCACCTCCACTCTGGACTTTGTTACTATAAATTCTTGGAAAGAGTCACTAGGCCTGTAGGAGAATCCTTCTCTGAAGGTATTCTAAAATGAGAGACTTGATTTCCCAAAGTTTCAAATATTGTCCAGGTACTGGGTTGGGGCTATGGAGGTGAGGGACAACTTGGTTTGGGTTCTAGAATACTTATGGTGTCTTCTCCACATTTGGTACCTTGCATTGATTCATCTTCTCTAGGAAAAGATAGAATTGTGGCACTCTTTCGAGGAGGCATGGGTTTGGAAGAACATAGCTTCAGAGTTCTGGGAACTCATGTGAAGGGAATTGCCTATGGAGGCCAGCACAATGCAGTAGTTACACGTAATTGTTGCATTACTGGTGACAAATTGGCATGCGATTATATGGTTAGGATTCAACTATTAAGTATCATCAGGATGATCTAATAATAACTCTACTGCAAATTAATGTCATAGTTCCATTTTTCTTGAAGGTGTGCTCTATTTTCTCTTTTTTTGGAAGCAACTAATTATGTTTCTCCGTGGACTTACTCAGTGTCAAATTGATTATTTATAACACTTTTTTCTCTTTCTTTTAATGAACTTGAAACCATATGCAAACACACTATTGATATTTGGTTAGGGATTGTATGGACATGTGAGTTCTGCAACTAAATTAGACTTGTCATGGTCGGTGTTTCTGCCTACTAAATTAGACCTTAAATCCTGTGAATTTGGTACCAAAGCGAAAACTTGGAAATGGTTGTTTGCCAACTTCTGTTAAGTACCCATTAGATAGAAAAGAACAGTCTCCCAAGACTGTGGCAGGCTTCTAAGGCTTACCGACCATGCATTTGATTGGTTAGATTTGTATTTTATATTCATCTAACTGAAATTAAACCATTTTTACTAAAATGGATTATCTTTTGTTGTTCGAAACTTGTTATTCTAATTCTTGCTATTGAGGATGGAAAATATACTAATTTTTTGCCTTTTACTTTGTTCTTGACTTTGATTTTTTATCCAACAAGGTGGTGGTTTTTGATTGATTATAATAGTTTTTGAGTCAATGCTATGATTTTCAAGTGTTAGAGCAATCCTTCTTATTTATGTAAATCTTTAGTTTAGATTGTTGATTTATATTTCCTGTTAGTTGATGGTTTTATTTCAGCTTGTTAATTTGTGACAACTGATTATTGTTGTAATCTTATTTTCTGAATCCCTTGGGCTAATGTGAGAATTAGATTTTAGTTTTGAACTTATATTCGTTAGAATTTATGTCTATTTGTATTTGTTAGTAAGGAATTGAGCTGAATGTGGTAAGTGTTTGTATTTGTTAGAAATGAATTGGTGAGAACTTTTTATGGATGAATCTTTTTTGCTGATAAATAATGGCTTCAATGGTTGCTAAGGCCTGTAGTAGTTCTAGCCAATTATCCCATGCTATGACAGTTCAAGAAAGGAGAGTAGGAACAAGAGAAAATTCAAGGTTGATCCGCCGTTGTCTGATCCACATAAGATCATTCCTGTACCTTAGAGTGAATGCACTAGTTATGATACACCATGTGCCATATTCTGATGTAATTTTGTTTGTCTAACTGGGATTGACACGACTCCTTCTTCTTGTCAGGAATTTTTAAATCAATTAGTGGAAGTTTTCAATTAACAACAGCTGGCACTTGTTGCTCGGAGTTGAATAAGCAATACACTCCATGTTTTTTGTAGTGGTATCTGCCATGATATATTGGGATATATTAATTGGTTCCAAATCACCAATAACATTCGCTATGGCTTTTTGCCTAGATTCTGCAACCCTAAGCACTTCCTCACAAGAGTTGGTGATGCTATATGACTTCAAGCAAGAGTGAGTAGAATACTGTGTGTCATCATCCAAAGGCATGTTTTCACTTTTTGCTTTCGAACGTCCCTTGAGAATTGAGGTTTTCTCCCAATCACTAGGTTCGCCTATATTGTTCTCCTTAGTATCTGATTTCAAGTCTTCCATTTCAGTAGAGGATAAATCCTCTTTATTTGTAATAAATGCATCCTCATTGCTCTTATCTTTCAACTTAGGTAATTTAATCTGTACATTACAGTCTTCTGAAGGGAGAACTACTATTTCAAATGCCTTTACGAGTAGGGACACCTTTTTCTTTTAAGTGGGAGCAAGTTCAATGACCACTTGTTGAAGTGCATAGTCAAGCATCTACTCCTCTACTCTTCTTCTCTCATCAACCATCTGAAGCCTCAAACTAACTTTTTCTGCCTCAGGGTCTGTCTCCAACTGCAGATGCCGTGGTTTTGAGCAACCACTAGAAGAAAAAAAAAAAAACACTAAGGGGACATGCTGGAATCACAAATAATGTCGTGGTTCTGACTTTATGTTGATTTACTCTTACTATTGTTATTATATGTATTTCAGTGGAATATTAAAATATTTGATTATGAGATAAGTTTATTAATATTGATGTTTTTATTGATTATTTTCTCTTTTCTCTTAATAGGTCCTTCTTATCCTTAGGGTTAATGTACATTTTTTTACACGATGCACAAAACCTTTACGCGTAGCCTAGAGACAACATAGTTCTTACATCAAGACTTCAAATGCACATTCAAATTACTAGCATTTTATGTAATGCTACTCTTATCCTTAGATTTATTTCTTATATACTTTTGTCATAAATTATTTTTTAAAATTTAAAATTATATTTGAGACCAATTTAAAAATTTTTTAAAGATAAAATATTCTTTCATTCATTATTTCAAAAAATAGCCAAAATTGATAAAATTGATTGTAAGGACTATCATAGACTTTCCTTTCGAGGAATTGACCATTATATATTAAGTAATATAATAAAAACTTCCTTCGAACTATTTCATGTGCTTGAAGAACAAATAAAAGAAAGTTTTAGCACAACAAGGCAATACTCCAAAAAAAAAAAAAACCAAATAATTAATGTGCCATTTACAAGGGAGAGCCAAAAAAAAAAAAAAAAAAAAAGGAAAAAAGCAGGACAAAATGTGAGCATATCTATCCTGGAGTGCCACAGAATGCAAAGAGACGCAAATTTCCAAGTAAAAATCTCCAATTTTATAACTGTTTTTGGTTTCTGTAAGAATTCCTGAAGCATTTTCTTTCTGGGCTCTGATCGATCTGGTGCCCTAGCTGGCCCTGATTCCCCCAATTCTCGATTGCAGTCAGTTCCGCGAATCGAATTGGCAATAAGAGCTTTAAGATTTGTTAGACTTAGTTCTTGATGTAGTGATACTGGCGATGTATTGATTTGGGCATATGGATTATAGATTACGAAGAGTATTAAGTTGAGCGATTTAGTTGAAGTTGCGCGATAATAAGAAATGGCAGGTCAGAATCAAGGAGGACCAAGCATGGAACAATTCGAGACGTTCTTTAGGAGAGCGGATACGGATCAAGATGGAAGGATCAGCGGCGGTGAAGCTGTTGCTTTCTTTCAAGGATCCAATTTGCCTAAACAAGTCCTTGCTCAGGTTATTCATGTCTCAACTCCTCTGGTTTTTGTATATATTTTGGCTTTTCTTTATTCCGTTGCTCTCTTCGTTCTCTCACAGTTCTGTATGCAATTGAAGTTCACTTGGATTTCCCCCATTATTTGTCAGAAGAAATTATAGTATTATGGGTCGGGGGGATTGCTGCAAATGAAGTTATTTTGCGGTTTAGCTGAAATAATGAATATTAGACATTTTTTTCTCATTTGGAATTGAACATCTTGATTGACATAATGTTTCAGTGGCAGTATTTTTCTGGTGCTGATCTCACTGTGGAGGAATACAGATCGTTTTACTTTTCTTCTCAAATTGTATCAAGTTGATCTTTTCTCTCTTTTAGACTCTCTGTTCAATTTCCAATTTCAATGTTGTTGAAGTTGAATATATGGGTGCCTTATTTTCTTCGGTCTGCTTGAATGTAGGTGCCATCTGGAAGTGGTGATTAGATTGGAACTTTGAATCCTAGAAACTATTCAACTCTGGGATGCAATCCTTCGTTAAAATTTTCATTTTTAAAGTTTAAAGGTTTTGACTAATAATTGGCAATGGAGGGATAAGGATCAATCACTTCTTATCCGATAGAATACTTGCAGGGTGACAACACATTTTATATGCTTTTAAATAGTTATAATATACCTCATTACTTATTAACAAGGAATATGCACTCTTACGGTCTTTTACATTCAGTATGATTTTTTATATAACTCAAAATATTTTATTGGGTTGTAGATATGGATGTTTGCTGACCAGAGCCACAGTGGTTACCTTAGCCGTGCTGAGTTTTATAACGCCCTTAAACTTGTGACTGTGGCACAAAGTAAGCGAGAACTTACACCTGATATTGTGAAGGCTGCATTATATGGTCCTGCTTCATCTAAGATACCTGCTCCCCAGATAAATCTTGTGGCAACTCCTGCACCTCAGTTTAATTCAGTGGGTGTGGTGCCTGCGATGCAGCCTGGTGGAGTTGCACCTACAGCTTCTCAAAATCTTGGTTTCAGAGGTCAGCCACCTCCAAATGCAAGTATGAACCAACAGTATCGCCCATTGCAAGGTACCCAATCAGTGAGGCCGCCTCTTCCAACATCCTCAGTTCCTGCTCCACATCCTCCACATGGTGGTTCTAACCTCGGTGTCCCAAGGGGGGGTTTGGTTGGACCTAGCCTTCCAAACTCAAATGTATCCAATGACTGGCTTGGTGGAGGAACTGCTGGAGCTTCTACTGGATCAACAGCACCAAACAGAGGAACTATTCCCTCAATGCTTGCTTCGGCACAAAGACCTCAAGATCCAGTTTCAACATCATCCTTGACAGCAACAAAAGATCCAAAAGCATTGCCTGGTTCTGGGAATGGATTTGCTGCCAACTCGGGTTTTGGAGGTGATATATTCTCTGCCACCCAAAATGTACCCAGCCAAGCTTCCTTGGCACCAACGTCTTCTGTGAAT
Source organism: Voacanga thouarsii (assembly GCA_026120185.1). Classification (NCBI taxonomy): domain Eukaryota; kingdom Viridiplantae; phylum Streptophyta; class Magnoliopsida; order Gentianales; family Apocynaceae; genus Voacanga; species Voacanga thouarsii. The sequence continues at coordinate 540,084 of JANUWF010001752.1, forward strand.
AGCACAGCAGTCTCTTCAGCCATTGTTTCAGTCAATGCTGTGCCAGAATCTTCAGCTAAGCCAGACCCATTTGCAGCACTGCACAATAATTATACAAGGTCATCTGCAGGTGGTCAGCTGCACCAGACACAATCACTTCCAAAGGCTAACCAACAAGTTTCAGCTCAAGTTACTCCATCATTCTCATCATCTGGAACGGCAGTTGGTGGAAATTCAACTTTGGAACAGTCTCAACCATGGCCAAAAATGACACGTCCTGGTGTTCAGAAGTATGCCAAAGTGTTTATGGAAGTTGACAGTGATAGAGATGGTAAAATTACTGGTGAACAAGCTCGGAATTTGTTCTTGAGTTGGAGATTGCCAAGAGGTATGAAGTTATTGATCCAATTAGTGTTTTGCTGAATGATTCATTATTTTCTTGATTTTGTGAAATTAAGGTTTCCATTGACTTACTTTTTACATCTTCACGCTCTTTTCTAATCCTTTGGTTGAAAATTTCTCAAATATTTTGAATGAAGTAGTTGAAGGATTCATATGCATATTTTCATAGGTTCGTTTCTTTGGTTTTTTCTTGTTTGGATTTAATTGTTCTACAATTTGATTGATATCGGAGATTAATCTAGTCTAGTATAATTTGCTGTTAGTCCATACTGCAATTCTGAACAAGTTTGTGTTTTTTATCATCACTTACAATTAGCTCTAGGTTGTCTTGTGCTTTAGGATTGTGCAGGTTTGATAATTTGGTTGAAATGGGTGCTCAACGCAACAATTTCGGCTTTGATAAAATTTTGGCATTTCTGTTCATTGATTGCGAATATCAAAGGTCTGTTTCTCCAATTAAGGTCTAAAAGCTGAAACATGAACACTAAAATCCTCAAGTGGCTCAATTTTTGAAGGCTGAAAGATTAGTTTGGATGGTCTGAATCTGATTACTGAGTTTAGCTGTAATGTTTGATGATATAATTTATCTAAAAACTACCTGACGAATATGATAATAAATTTTAGATGATTTGTAAAATATTCCCCATGTACCAAATTGCTTGTCCATATTTGACTTGGCACAAAGATTTTGGAGAGTAATTGACCATCTTTATTTTGCCACCTCACCCTTAATGAATTTTTATGGACTCACATATTTTAGTGGTTTCATGTCCATCATTTTCTTTTAAGTGAGCCTAGTGGTGGAAATTTGGAAGGAAAATATGTTTATTTCAGAGAAGTGGGAATCATTTTGGATCAATCTAGAACGTGGACATTCAATTGGGCAAGGAGGGCATGTTAATTTGTATTAAAAAATTTCATGGCAATGTTAAATTAATATTAAGTTTGTGTTCATCTATTTCTTAAAAAAGGTGCAATAGATTATATAAAATTGATTAGCGTATAAGACGTAATATTGTGATTCAAACATTCCTTGGCTTCAATACTAATTTTTTAATTTCAATGACAGTGGTACATTGACCGAAATAGGTATCTAGAATGTAAAGTTGTAAGTTTGTAAGCTCCAGTTAAATCCATGAAGCCTTAGTTGCAACTCGGTTAGGTCTCTTGTTTCACCCAACTGCAAAAACACTAGACAGGAAAGAGAGAGAAGATGCAGAGGTTACTTCAAATCCAAGACCAAGCTCTCCGAGATTACTTACAAACCAATTTGATTGTGTCAAATTGGGATTTATATCATTGCTTGAACCATGGTTTCATCTAGTTCTTGTTAATGCAGATTTTGTAAAATTAACTTTCAATTGAATGTGATTATTTTTTATAGCTTTCTTGAGTTTTTTTTTGTCCAAGAACTTCCACTGAAGGCACGGAGAAGAGATATCGTTGAGATGTATATGTGGGAAAATATGGCTAAATGGTGTATTTTAGGAAAGTAATGCTGTAAATATTTTAACACTAGAATTAGGGAAGTTTGACCCTTAAATTAGGGGATTTTGTAATCAGTAATTAGGAGATTTTGTGGGCAGTAATTAGGGGATTGATTAGGAGATTTTGTGAATTAATTTATTAAGGTAGTTGTCATATTTGTGTCTTAGGCAGCTTGTATATAATCAGCTCATTGTAATCTTTAAGAGATATATAAAAAGAGATTATTCTCTCTCAATTTCTTAGCATGGTAGCAGAGCTGTTCATCCTGGATTGCTTTTGACTTTTCTGCTTGCGCCTATCTTTTGTTTCTTTTTCTTCTACCGACCGGCCTTAATTGCTGGTGGTGTTTCTTTCATTTTGATTTCTACGACCAGCCAGCCTTCATTGCTGTTATTTTCTCTTCGCTTTCAAGCAGCCTTCATCACTGCAGTCCTCTCTTCCGAGCAGCCTTCAATGCTGTCATTTTCTCTTTGTTTTTCCTATTCAGGCAGCCTTAATTGCTGCAAATATTTTTTTTCACCATGTCAACCTCCCAAACACGAGTTGTAAGAGCAAAATGCGGGACGTTGGTGGGAAGCCACCCAGTCGAGAATGGGAACAAAACGGGGGAAGTGGACAAGCCAATGTAGCAACTGGCCAAATTGCTGAGCCACCAAAGTCAGAGATTGCTGGTCTCAACCAAGATGAATTGGAAAGGGTGAGAGCACTCATCAGCAGTCTAGAAAAGCCCTCAGGTACTTGTTATGTGGCATATTCAGGTAAGTTTCCACTTTCAATTGGATTAAATGTTTTGGATACAACCTTTTTCACCTTTTGGATAATGGATTCAGGAGCTACCGACCATATGACCCATTCACCAAATATCGTCACCACCTATCCCTTGTGCCCGAGCAGTAGGAAAATAGCCACTGCAGATGGTTCTTTGATCACTGTGGCAGGAATTAGAATTGTCCAAATTAACCCATCGTTAACCTTGAAAAATATTCTCCATGTCCCTAAGTTAGCTACCAATCTGATATCCATCCAAAACTTGCCCATGACTTACAATGTATGATGGTTTTTCATCATAATGGTTGTGTATTTTAGGAAAAGAATTCGGGGACGATGATTGGACATACTAAAGAATGGGGTGGGCTCTACTTCCTTGAAGTCAACCAACCATCCCCAAGGGTTAATAATTAGTGTCATTTGTTTCCCAATCTTTGTCATCCAATAAGGAGAAAATTTGGCTCCATCACTTCGAGTTATAAAACTTTTGTTTCCATCTTTGTTTCAATATTTAGATATTGAGTCTTTTTATTGTGAAAAATGTGAACTTGCCAAACACAAACGTGTACCCTTTCCAGTGAACAATAATAGGAGTTCCATTCTTTTTCATTTAATTCATAGTGATGTTTGGGGTCTATCTACTATTGCTAATATTTCTGAGGCGCGATGGTTTGTTTCCTTTATTGATGATTGCACTCGTGTTTGCTGGGTTTTTCTTCTTAAACAAAAATCTGATGTCAGTATTTTTTTTTCCAAATTTCTGTTCCATGATTAAATTTCAGTTTGGAATGACCATCAAGAGAGTTAGGTCTGATAATGCACGAGACTATTTCAATTAAACTTCTAAGTCCATATTTTCAAAGGGAATGGATAATCCATAAGTCATCTTGTGTGAATACCCCGCATCAAAATGGAGTTGCAGAGAGGAAAAAATGGAGATCTCCTTGAAAAACTCGAGCATTGTTATTTGAATATCATGTACCTAAAACATTTTGGGGGGAAGCTGTTCTTACAGCAACACATCTCATAAACCGATTACCATCTAGAGTCCTAGGATTTCAGAGTCCAATGGATGTATTGTCCACCTTCTATCCTAACTTCCACACCACCAATAATCTTGTTCCTAGAGTGTTTGGATGTACATCATTTGTACATATTCATAGTCACAACCGAGGGAAATTGGATTCTAGAGCTATAAAATGTGTATTTGTAGGATATTTATCAACCCAAAAAGGATACAAATGCTATCATCCACCCCCCTGAAAATTCTTTGTTTCTATAGATGTTACTTTTAATAAACGTGAATCTTACTTTCCAAACTCTTATCTTTAGAGGGAGAAGTTTGTGAGAGAAAATGAGAGTTTGGGTTTTGACTTGTTATTGGATCTTTCAACTTCAAATTATCCTATTTCCTCATCCACTAGCGATCTTGTCCCAGTTCACTCTAAGCTATTTAAGTCTGGCAAAGGCAAGATGTCTACAAAGAAGAAGACGACTGCCCCCAAACTCTACGCAAATCCAAGAGTCTAATCAGGTAATAACTTCTGAACCCACATTACAAATTGAAACAGAACTAGAGGTAGAGAGTGAGATCCATAGGGGTAGTAGTGACATAGACTTGCCCATTGCATTGAGAAAAAGTGCGAGAGAGTGCACTAAAAGACCTTTATACCCCTTTGCACACTTTCTGTCTTTTCAGCGTTTTTCTCCGTCACACCGGGCCTTCCTTAGTCACCTAGAAACCATTGCCATTCCTTCCAATCTATCCGAAGCTTTGTCTAATGAAAAATGGAAACAAGCTATGAATGTAGAAATGGAGGCTCTGGAAAAGAACAAAACATTGGAGCTTGTGGAGTTACCAACAGGGAAGAAACCAGTAGGGTGTAAATGGGTGTACATAGTGAAATATAGAGCTGATGGTTTAGTGGAAAGATACAAAGCAAGCTGGTTACCAATGGTTATATTCAGACGTATGGAGTGGACTATCTAGAGACTTTTGCCCTAATTGCAAAATTGAATACGGTTAGAGTCCTATTGTCTTTGGCAGCCAACTTTGGATGGGATTTATAGCAGTTTGATGTCAAAAATGCTTTCTTGTGTGGAGATCTCCAGGAAGAGATATATATGGTGGTACCTCCAAGTTATGGGAAAGGAGTTGCTGATTATACAGTCTGTAGGTTAAGGAAAGCATTGTATGGGCTTAAACAATCTCCTCGAGCATGGTTCGACAGGTTTGCCAAGGTTATGGTGATGTTTCATGTTAGGATACAAGCAAAGTCAAGGAGATCATGCTTTGTTCATTAAGCATTCGTCTTCCGGGGGAGTCACGATAACATAATTGTTACAGTAAGTGATGATGAGGAGAGACGTTCTTTGAGTGAGTGCTTAGCAAAAGAATTCGAGATTAAGACACTTGGGAAGCTAAAGTATTTTCTCGGAATTGAAGTTGCACATTCAGAGAAGGGTATTTTTCTCTCTCAACAGAAGTATGTAACTGATCTACTTAAGGAGACAGGAAAAACAATATGCAAACCAGTGAGTACTCCAATAAATCCAACTATAAAGCTTAGACTAGCAGAGGAAGATGTTATAGTGGACAAAGGAGTATATCAACGTGTGGTAGAAAGCTCATTTATTTGTCCCACACACGACCGAATATAGCTTATGCTGTGAATGTGATTAGTCAATTTATGCACAGTCCAAAAGAGGTTCATCTTTGAGCAGCACACAGGGTGTTGTAGTATCTTAAAGGTACACCAGGAAGAGGACTTCTTTTTAGGAGAAGTGGGGGCCTAATGCTTCAAGCCTATGCAGATGCTGATTATGCTGAGTTATTGATTGATAGAAGATCGACCACTGGATATTGTACGTTCCTTGGTGGAAATTTTGTGACATGGAGGAGTAAAAAACAAAATGTACTAGCATGGTCTAATGCAGAGGCTGAGTTTCAAACGATGACTCAAGGAGTATGTGGGTTACTTTGGTTAAAGATCATTCTACAAGACATAAGGATTAAGTTGGAGGGTCCAATGAAACTTTACTGGGATAATAAGTCTGCAATTAGCATAGTTCACAATCCTGTGTAGCATGATCAGACAAAGCATATCGAATTTGACAGACATTTTATCAAGGAGAAATTGGAAAGTGGATTAATTTGCACACCTTATGTGTCTACAAATGATCAGCTTGCTGATGTGTTAACCAAAGGGTTAAGTTGTCCAGTGTTTGAAAATATTTTATCTAAGCTGGGAATGGAGAATATCTATTCACCAGCTTGAGGGGGAGGGTGGGAAAATATGGCTAAATGGTGTATTTTAGGAAAGTAATGCTGTAAATATTATAACATTAGAATTAAGAAAGTTTGACCCTTAAATTAGAGGATTTTGTAATCAGTAATTAGAAGATTTTGTGGGCAGTAATTAGGAAATTGATTAGAAGATTTTGTGAATCAGCTCATTGTAATTTTTAAGAGATATATGAAAAGAGATTATTCTTTCTCAATTTCTTAGCAATATATAAAAAATAATGAGATGGAGAACTTGTAGAAAGAGAAAGAGAGCAGCAAATACTAGTGGAGGAGAAAGTTCGTAGGTAGATTTGAAAAAATAGAAGATGGGATCTTTATTGCCAAGCAACAAATATTATTTAAAGGATTTCACTGAGCATATGTGTCCGCATTGTTAAGGAATGTTCCTAGGCACCCAGGTGCGGCCCCAAAGCCCCTCCCCGCTTCTTATAGTCCAAGGCGAGGCGCCTTCAATCAGGCAAGGCTTTTTTGCACCTTTTTTTGAAGCCCAAGGTGCTAAAAAGGCATCCTTGATCAAAGTGACTGTTGGTTTTCTATTGTTTTCTTTAAAAAAAAGTGTATTAATTTTTAGATTTTGGTGCTCAAAAAGACGTGATTGATATCTAGTATTAGAATTAATATCTTAAATGTAATCAATTCCTTAAAAGAAGCCACATTTTACTAGGGAAGTTGGTAGAAGATAGTAAATAAACATCCTTATTCCTTACTAAATAAGATTCATTTAAATTTTAAATGCCTTACCAAAACCAACTAAGTATAAAAACCATTTAGATTAGAGTACAAAAATTAAAAAAACTTTTCAGAGTTTTTTTATGTGATATATAATTTTGTTTTGTGTGTGCTTGCCTTACTTTGATCGGGCGCGTGCTTTTTTTGTGCTTTGTGCCTCAGGCGATATGAGGGGTCCTAGCGCCTAGGGTGTGCCTTGCGCCCTTAACAACACTGATATGTGTTGAGTGACATTGACATTACCTAGAATTTGCCAAAATTTTGTACCTTTTCTGAGAAGGTGCTTAATTCGTAAGTAATAAGGCTTTTTATAGTCAAATGGGCTGACTTTAAGAATACTTAAATCGTTCAGTTTTGAGTACTTAATTGAAAAGAGGCCCTAAGGCTGTTGCTCATGATATTCTGATGCTTAGTCTAATTTCAACTTTGTTACCTGTTCTCCACCTAGGCAGGCCATGATCTCCTTGTATTTGTATGTACTTTACCCTTCTTTTCTATGTTTCTTACTTACTCACATCTTCTCATTGGAAGTTGGGATTTAACTTCTTGTTTGAAAACTGGTGAATGTTTAGAAAGGAACTGTGCTTAGCTGAAAAGAAGGGGGAAAAAAAATCCTCTTCTTTAGGATTTGAGTGGATTATTGATTTTCTAATATATCTGGGCATGCTTTATTGATATAATACCCTCGTTGTACCCGTACTAGCCATTGCATTGTGTTTCATGATCAACTCAAGATGTCTTTGCAAATTATCTTTTAGTTTATGGACTTGAAGGTATAGTCCTACAGACAGTGGACTATGAAATCCATCAAATGGTGCAGTTATCTCTTATGAAGTTGCAACTTATCTCTTGTCTGAGTTACCATAGTGTTATAGAATCACATTCTTTTTGGTTTGGGATGTTATGCGAAGTTTGTTCTCCAGCTTATCATGCTTAATAATTCTGTTTTGACCTTTGACAGAGGTCTTAAAGCAGGTTTGGGACTTGTCAGATCAAGATAATGATAGTATGCTCTCTCTAAGGGAGTTTTGTGTAGCTCTCTATTTAATGGAGCGGTACAGGGAAGGTCGCACTCTTCCATCGGCACTCCCTGCTAGTGTTATGCTCGATGAGACTCTATTAACCCTGGCAGGTCCTCCTGCTGCTTATGGAAGTACAGGCTGGGGCCCCTCTCCTGGTACTGAGCTAAATTGAATTCCTGATGCTTAATGTTGAATAATCAGCTTGTTGTCGTAACATTTCATCAACTTTAATTTTGTTTAGGCTTAAGACCACAGCAAGGATTACCTGGTGCCCAGCAAATTATGCCTGCTGCTGTGAGGCCTCCCGTGCAACCAATGTACCCTCAGGCAGATGGAACGTCACTGCAATTTAATCAGCAGAATGCTAGAGGGCCTTCAGTGGAGAATTCCCATGTCAATGAGCTGAGTAATGGAGAGCAGAACTCTTTGGATATGAAGGGTCAAGATGCTGCTGAAGCTGAAAACAAGGTAAAAAATCTTTTCCGATGCCTTGATGCTAAGGCCTGATGTGTTTCACCATGTAAGCTACTCTTTTCCCAAGGATTCAAGCTTTTCAAGAAAATGGAAGTAGCTTTCTAATAGGTCAAAAGGCAAAACAAAATGGGCACAAAATTGTTATGCCATTGCTTGAGCAGATGAAAATTCGCATCAAGGTTGTCTAGCTTTGGAGCTTAGGCACTTTTGATTCAAATTTTTCCAGCTTCATTTTTCTAAACCAATTTCGTGTGAAAAGTCATGGTTTTTGTTTTGAAGTGGGTTCAGAATAGCCATGGTTTGGTTATGCGGTAAGAGTTATAGTGTGTGTGAGGGAATACACTGACCTGTAACAGTAATACAGTAATTATTATTTTGCTGATTTTTTTTAAAAAAAATTTAATTGAATGAAGAATTCCACGAAGCGTTCATATACTTTGGATGACTCACTTCTCAAGCTGGAATTCATGGGTTGTTTTCCCACATAAAAACTTGTGCTTTTTCTTCCCCTCCAGCAAGCCTGTCTTGAAGTACGGGTTGCTTTACGAGTCATTTTGATGTTTCTGGAAATTAATTAGAATTTGTGGAGTACATAGATATGGTAATCTTATGGCATTCTGGGTATTGTTCAGGTTATGACTATTTTCCAAGGGTTACATATTTATTGTTGTTTCACTTTTCCTCTCTCCTAATCTGGAAGTATTTCTTTAAGTTCAATCACTTCATGAAGTTTTGTGGCGTATGAGCATGTTTAGTTTGTGAGATTGTTAAGGATACTGAAGTTACCCTTTTGGCTGATGAAAGGTGGCTGAGAAGAAGGTGATTCTGGATTCAAAGGAGAAACTTGAATTTTACCGAACAAAAATGCAGGACCTTGTAAGCAATTGGATCTCTCTCCTTTGTATCCTACTAGATTTATCGATTGACATTTTACAGTCACGCTGTTTTTTGGTTATTCTGTTTCATGTTTCCTTTTCATTATCTACTAACCAGGTTCTCTACAAAAGTAGATGTGATAATCGACTCAATGAAATCACGGAAAGGGCAATAGCAGATAAGCATGAGGTATCTTATGGATTAAAAGGATTGCCTTCTATCTTATGAATTGAAAGGATTGCCTTCACTAAATATTTATTTTCTGGTTTCGTTTGTCTTTTGTTTCAATGGACTTGACTTGGTTTACTTTATTCCAGGCTGAGTTACTAGCCAAGAAATATGAAGAAAAATACAAGCAAGTTGCAGAAATTGCTTCCAAATTAACTATTGAAGAGGCTTCATTTCGTGATATTCAGGTCAGAATACAACTAATATATCTTTGAGTTACCCTCCTGATTTTCTGATCCTGTTACTATAGAAAATATTTTGATTCTGAGACTAGTTCTGCATTTCAAAGCATTACAACTACTGCCATTGAGAATTCTTGATTTCATTGTTGTCTTGGCAGTTTGATTTATATTACTCTTTATGCCTGCTTCCTCTTGTATTTCTAGATGATTGCAATGTAATAACTCAAGAACATTGCATCAATGCACTTTTGAATATTTATTGTCCCCTTTCTTGTGCAGAACGTGTTTTCTTCCCATCCCTATTTTTGTTTAGGAGATAAAACCATATCCGGATTTTTTGGTTAGTTCATATAACTGTCATAGAATTTCTGTTGGCTGATTGAGAATATATTAATGCACCTCTAGGCAAGGAAGATGGAATTGCATCAAGCAATCATTAAAGTGGAACAAGGTGGCAGTGTGGATGGCATTCTCCAGGTAAGCTTGATAAAATTTTTCTAGTAATCTTGGCCTTCTCAATCAAGTTGAGAAAAACATTTTGAGATCAACCAGAGATATGCAATGTGAGTCACTCTCGGTGTGTGCAGGTCCGGGCTGATCGTATACAATCAGACCTTGAGGAGCTGTTGAAGGCTTTGACTGAACGTTGCAAGAAACATGGTGTAAATGTGAAATCAGCTGCTGTAATTGAACTTCCTCCAGGTATATGCAGTCATTTTATTCCTCTTATATGCTTTCTTTTTCCTGCTGTCTGCTTATATGTTTCTTGTCTTTTTGTATTATTAGTTCTTTGAACTTGTTGACTTCCTTGTGCAACCACAAACATTAGAGAATGAATGTTAGGATGATGTTAAAAGACATTTTCTGCTTTTTCTATTTTTTAAGAAGGAAGACAACTTACATAAAACTTATATATACAAAATGGAGCAATTCCTGTCTTATATTAATCTGGTACTTGCTAAAAAGCTTTCTAAGTAACCATGTCACTTAGTTTTTAGTTTCCATGAGGTATTCTCTTTGTAAATCATGCAATCATTGCTTGTCTGCCTTTGCTACTGACCCAATGAATAAGGAAAAAGAAAAAAGGTACCATCTACTTGATTAGATAACTTTTTAGGAAAATCTTAATGACTATATCTATTTGTGGTTAGAAGGGGACTGGGGACCCTTCCAGATAATAACAGGCACGCCAAACCTGGTCTCAGATTTTTGATGCAGCTTTTTGGCAATGCAGCTGGAACCTTTAGAAACTCTAATGTTGAAGCCCACAGAAAGAGTTGATAGCAGATATGTAAATAGAATTTAAAAGTTTTTGGGTGTTAAAAAAAAAGGACAAGGGTTACATATATTTCTGCCAGTCAAATCTCTCAATAGTTTTTGTACTATGTCTCCTAAGTGGTACCCTTTAAAGCCTTTAATTTATTGCATGGTTTCTATATTTTTGCATGGTTATTTCAAGGCTGGCAACCTGGCATCCCAGAGATAGCAGCTGTGTGGGATGAAGATTGGGATAAATTTGAAGATGAAGGTTTGCCATTCTTTTATTTGGCTTAAATAATACTGCTTATTTCCTCTCACGTTCTATTAAATGGTGTCATTTGTTGGTGAAAGGTTATTATCATTATTATACTATTATTATTTGTAAAAGTAAAGGTTCATCATCAAGTTCCCTGTATAATTAAAATATTATCCCAATCTTAAAAATTCCTGAACAAACGCTATTATTGAAAAGATTTTTGAAGCTAAAAGTAGTATTATATTTATTAATAAAATAAAAGAAAAAGGGAAAAACCAATGAGAACAAACCCCTATAGTTCTTATATGCTTCTTGACCAGCAATTTGGGATATGTATGAACTGTAATTCACATGTTAGCCTGCTATTTGGCAGGTTTTTCATTCGATGTTGCTGTACCTGGGGGTGCCAAATTGGCTTCTCCTCAGCAGGAAAACTCTTCTCCAGCTCATAGTCTTTCCTCCGATACAGTGTCAAATACTGATAAGTCAGAAAAAGCTTTTGCTAAAGATGTTAGTAATCTTGGGTCTGAATATTCCTATACTCATAGTGAGGATGAATCAAAAAGCCCACATGGTAGTCCAACACGACAAACAGCACTTGAAAGCCCAACCCGGGCTTATTCAGATGACCATTTTGGGAAGAACTCAGAGGCAGATACTGAGTCCCATAGGTATAGGGTTGATCATGTCTATTTATTGTCTTGTCACTCCCCCCCCCCTCCCTCTTTCATGATTGTGAGTTTTTCGTCTTTTGTCGTTTCTCTGGTTCTGACATCTCTCTTTCACTCTCGTTTTGGTTGGACAGAGGCTTTGATGATTCTAATTGGGGCACCTTTGACAACAATGATGACATTGATTCTGTTTGGGGCTTCAGTGCTAAGGTTGGTAGATAGCTAATGCTTATTAATTTATTTCCAAACAAGTTTGATATGCTAGAGAAATGCCGTTAATAACGCGCACAATGGTTATCTATGTCTTTTATGGTGTATGACATTTATCCATGCTTAGCTATGTGCTTCCCCTGATTTTTACAGGGGGAACTTGAATCAACTTATTAGGGAAGTAATCGGGTTGGTGTCCAATATTACTCACTGTATCTGCTGAACCAATGGGCATTTTATTCTTTGATACTAAAAAAAGTAACATGGCAATATCATTCTGACCATTCTTGTTCTTATGATTGAGTTTGTTTTGTTCAAAGTTGTCTTCAAACAGTTTTTGGTTGGATATAACACTTGAGTCATAGTTTCTGGAGTGTGAATGTTTGGTAGTGGTTAGTTATTTGCTCTACACTGTGGGTGAAAATATCAGTAGTCATGCCAGGATCTGCATATTGGTTTTTGGCACTGATGCTCTCGTGGAAAATTTCTGGCAGGACTCTGATCGTGAGAAGCAAGGAGAGGGTTATTTGTTTGGCTCTAGTGAATTTGGTGGTAGTCCTGTAAGAATTGACTCACCCCAGGCTGGTGGTTCATTCCAGAAGAATAGCCCATTCAGTTTTGAGGATTCAGTTCCCGCAACACCAGTTTCAAGGGCTGGTAATTCTCCAAGGGGATTTGATTCTGGAAGAGGGGATCCATTCTTCGACAGTTTCTCAAGGTATGACTCCTTCAGTACACATGATCGAAGCTCATCTCCACGCCGGGAAACCCTCACTAGGTTCGACTCCATAAATAGCACCAAGAGTTTTGACCACAGTCGAGGGTTCTCCTTTGATGACTCCGATCCATTCGGTTCCAGTGGTCCATTTAAGGTCTCATCAGGGAGTCAAAGTCCAAGAAAAGGTTCTGAGAACTGGAATGCTTTCTAGTTGGCTGACTGGTCTGCTTTCCGCATCAAATTTGCCCGTCAGCTTTGCTGTTATCATGCGGAGTTGCTGTCAATTTTGTATGTTGTTTAGCCTGGTGAAGAAAATAGGAGAAATCAACAGTTCTCAAATTTGTTGCAGCAGAGGGAGGTTTTTATTTGAGATGCCTTCACACAGGAAGAAAGCATGTTGCCTAGAAAGTTTCGAAGTTTTCTTGTCCGGGATTGTTAGGATTAGTGCCCTTTTTTTGCCTTTTTGTTGCTATTATTATTTCATGTTGCTTCTTTTTGTGTGTATGATTTGTCATCCAGAAATGAGTTGCCATTTTCTTGTGAGCATTCTTTTGATGTGTCTGTAATTGTGTGGATATCTTTAGCCCCGTCTTTTTCCATTCTTTTTCTCTCCCCTTTAAATTCTGGTGAAAAGAAGGATCAATGTATTTTGTGACTATCAAAAGAGTATAGTTTACAGTTCATAGTTTATTTGCCTTTGTTCGAATCTATGTATGGAAAATTATCTTTCATAAACCACGCGTAATATTTATAGAGATAAATGATAGTCTAATCCGCCATGTGAACATACCATGCACGTATGGTAGGGAAAGTAGTCTCATCCAAGTGTATAACATGTAACTTCTTTCACCCCTAATCAAAATTGTAAACAAAAACCTACTCTAGCAAATGAAAGAAATGGAAACTTGATAGATGTAATATCCTATTTAAAATCACTTTTATTATATGGGGAAAAATCATGCATTACATAAACTTTTATATGACATTTGATAACTTGAATCATATTCATAGGTATATGTGATCTATGAGTTGGTTAGTTCATGACTTTATTTACTTTAATATAATTGTGGGAGTTAATTTGTTAGTTTCTTGGTGGACTTGAGCTTTTGTTTTATGAGTATTATTAAAAGAGAAATGGAGTAAGTGAATGGGAGTTAATTTGTTAGTTTCTTGGTGGATTTGAACTTTTGTTTTATGCATATTATTAGATGAGTATTAGTAGAAGGAACAAGAGTTGTGGTTTAGTGATTAAAATAAGAGTTGTTGTGGTTTAGTGGTTGAAACAAGAGTTATTGTAGTTGAGTGGAGTGGTTGAAACTAGAGTTGTAGTGGTTGAAGCTTGGTATTTAATAATTGAAAACTTGAGTTTAAATCCCAACTCTTGCAAACCTTTCCATTCTTGTTTCTCAAAGTTTTCCTAAGCTAAACAAAAATCAGTCACACACATTCACAAAAATTTCAGCTTCTCTTACTCTCAAATTCCTCTCTGGTTTTAAGCAAAAATCATAGCACAAGACCCTAAATTTTCTTCCCCTATTTCTGCCCAAAGCTGAACAAAAAATCAGCCTATACTTTTCTCACTTTCCTCTCATTATCTAGGCCACTTAAGCACCTTAGAGCATAGCCATAAACTCCTTCTATTCACTGCAATTTCAGTCAATACAAAAAGAGCGAAAGCTATCATTTTCTCTTGTTTGTTCAAGAGTCCAAAACAATGTGTAGTCCTTCCAAACAGCAAAACACCTAAACCTAACCTATAACAACCACCAATCACACCCTAAACCTCTCTTCTACCAAATAAAAACAACCCTTTTTCTTTCCAAGATTTCGACTATCACAACTCCAATCACTACCAAAATCAAGACGACTATTAGAGGTCCTTGTATTGATGATGAGATTCGATTATATGCATGTCAGGATGATGAGTGGATTCATATCTAACTTCTAATCATAGAAACATTGATTAAGGAAGAAAGTGAAAAAGAGATCAAGCATTGCTTTGGTTGATTATTGAGAATATCTAAGTAAGTCCCTGCATAATTGTTTTGCTAAATATTGCATGTTTGCAAGTATTTTTGTACAATGATATTTGAAATGATGTCAATATGATGATTGACATTATGATTGGAACATTGGTTGAATATGATGAATTGTACTATGATACTTTAATATTTGGTTTGAGAACGTGGTTATTTTATTTTTTAAATGAGTTGTCAACTCTTAACTTTTAAACTGAAAACAATTTTTTTTCTTTATCACTACACGTTTTAGCAAACTTATTGTGAAAAGCCACGTTTTACAAAGATAAGGTAATCAACGATTGTGAAAATAAGGGAAATGATTATGCCCCTACATGGGGAGCGTTGAGTACTCAGTGGGGGTAGGCTAGTTGTATTAGTCTTGAAGAGTTAGAGTGAGTCTTCTGGCAGGAGGCCACCTCCAGAAGATGACCTCAACTTGGAGAGGCGATAGTACTACTTAGTCAGGCCGGTCCGAGCTAGTATATGGGTTCATATGGACTTTATTTATCCGGATTGGACAACTGATGTGTTAGGTGTAGAGACGGAGGAGTATCTCACCCTGGTGGGAGGATCCCCCACTGCCCATTGTTGAAAGGTTATATTGGGACGCTATCATAGTGGTAACCATGATATGGTTTGTTATACTGTTGTTTGAATCATTGCTATTCCCTACATAATGAACTTATGATTATAATAAGATGAGAATAAGATGATTTATTGATAACTGCTTTGGATATGATGAGCAATGCTCCCTTGAATAATTGTTTATTGATGAAAAGTTTTGCAAACATGATTTTTGGATTTTGATAAACCTGCCTGCACGAAATGTTTATATATGACATTCGCACCCACGGGATATATTGAGATGCTAATCTCACACTATTTTACATCACGTTTTCAAGGGAATGCTTTTATTGAGAAGGTTGAAGAGATAAGAGATGAACTTCAATTTATTTATTTTTGCTTTGTATTTCTTTCGAGAGATGATTGTTAGTTTTAGATTTTCAAACTGGTATAAATTTTAACCTTGGTTGTTAATAAGATTATCAAGAATTTTATTTGGTCATTTTCGTTCCTTTTGTACCTCGTTATAATGATCCTTGGTCCTTTGGATGGGGCGACATCCCGCCTATTTAGGTACGTAGGTAGTAGGGTGTTACAATTGATCCAGTAGACTAGCTACATTATAAATGGTGGACTAAAATGCCAAAGAAATCTTGGCTCTTGCATTAGAAAATGAACAAGAGGATCATTAAGATCAAACTTGCGCCAAGGAGTGTATATTTCATTAGACTTGCTCCTGATGCAGATTCTAAATCAGGAAAAGGTTGGTTGTTCCATGGAAACCGCGATGCTGGTAGAACATCACATGGTGAATCAATTGGAAGAGAAGGGGGTTCATGGAAATGCTAAGAGGCCGGAGTTGGCGGTGGAGGAGAGCTATATACTATAGCAGGCTGGAGTGGCCGTAAAGGAGGTGGCCAGGAGTTCCAGGCTGGAGTGGCCGGTGGTGGTATTGGTAAAGGAGTGAGGCAAGAGTGCGGATCTTGAGGTGGTGGCGGCATGGTAGGGGGACAAGTTATTGGGGGGGGGGAGGAGGGGGGGCTTGGTGGTAATTTTGACATTTATTTCTTTAACGAAATCAAAAGTTTGTAATTAGGAAAGGATCCTTATATGAGAGATCATACTGAGAATAATATCATTATGTTAAGATGGCTATTGATTGCCCGATATACTGACTGTATATTTGAACGCTTAAATTTTTGAATCTTTAATTTAAAAAATAATATCATATACAATAAATTTTATTACATAAATAATCTTTTTGACTGTGCTAATATTATCAAGAGATTAAAAATGATACCAAATCAACAATTCAACATCCATATAAAAATGATACCAAATCAACAATTCAACATCAATATGCAACCATAACTAATAATGAGAGAAAGTACTCTATAGGCTAATGGACTAGAAAATCAGCTTCGAAGAGGCTGTGTTCACTCTCAAAATAGATTATATATATATTTTTATCAAAAATTTACGGTTAAAAGCTACGTATAAAAAGTTGCTTGTCCAATTTAACTGCTTGCGAAAGAAGAGTGAAGATAACTGGTTAATATCCCAACCGAAATCATGGACTGGGCGTGTACTGGACATCAAATCTCCATGAACTATTCCGTTGTTTTGTTGGTTAGGTGATATGTCAATTCTTTACCTCATGCCACATTTGCTTTGCTTTTCGAGCAAGACGAAATTGACATAAATTTTCGCATATTTAAAAAAAAGATTTGAATTTAAAATATCAATATAGAAATCTTAATACCACGTTCGGAGAGGTAATATGATATATTTGTCCAAACACCGCTAAGATATTTCAAGTTCTCAAGGTAGAACACGCCGAAGACAAATCATTTCAAATGCTAGAAAGCTATCTTTGAAAGCATCTAAATACAATTCGCAGAGAGACGGTGGCGACTTGCAGGTAGGGTGACCGTGCAGGAAACATTTTTCCATTCCTTTAGAAAATTTTGGTTAAAATATTTTTTAATAACTTAAGAAAATAAATTTAACGACAATGATATTTGAAATTAAAATTAAGAAAAATATTTAATATAAAGAACGAAACTTGTAAGAATTTTGATATGATTGAGAATGCTTGAACTGAAGATAATTGATAGAAAATTGAGAATTGAGAGATAAAATACATAGTATGAAAATTATTAGATGTTATTTATGGAAGGAATAAAAAAGAAAAATAAAAAGGTTGAATCTAGCCAATGGCCACTAATTTGGTTGTTTGCAATGTTTTTTTTTTAATTGTGCACTATGAAGTTGACAAGTGCTAGCTCCACAATAGAATGTATTTTTTATATATATATTTTTTAAAAATAAATTTGACTAGAGCTCAAAATCAATAAGCATCTGACTAGCGTTCAAAATCACATAGATTTACACTGCCTAGATGAATTTATAGAGAGGGGGTCTGATTAAATTCAAGTATATTTTAAAAATAAAATAAAAAGATTAGAAAAAAATAAAATAAAATTTTGAATTATGTAAAATTTTCGTGAAGTTGTAAAAAATTTAGAAAATTTTAAATAATTTGACTTGAGCACTTGATATATATTTGAAATGCTTGTATATCTAAATGTAGGGTGATTGTTGAGTTGGTTTGTTGATGCCTAAATGTATGTTTATTGTTGAGTTGTTTTTGTTATTGGTGCTCTATATATACTTAAATATACTATATTGGCAAACTGCACAGCACAAATATTTTATCGGTTTATACACAACAAATGAATTTTAGCAAATATTCAATATGAATTGAAATCAAAATTGAAAAATATAACAAAATGACAAATGAGGTGATGGTATTTCTTTTTTCCCTTATCATCCCATTTGAATTACTCCACATTAATATTGATGGGTAGGTAATTGTAAAATCTCAAGAAAATTTGAAGAAAATCCATATTTTTTTTCAAATGAAACAGAACTAATTACAATTATAAAACTGGATTTGAGCTTTGTGATCCAAAATAGAGGCCTCCGTCCTAATTTGAAATTCCATATAATATAACAAATACCATTATCTAGTAAATATGCTATAATTGGTAGGTGAATTAATTTCGTGAGTATACTAATGAGACAGATAAATTAGGACAAAAAATTTAGTTAAAATGAACCGATAAAAAAGAACGAAGAAGGTAATATATAAAAGTGTGTATATATTTTCAGTTTTTAGGCTCATATTCTAACCCAGCCATATGATTCGTGAGGAAGCTAAGACTTCTTTCATTAGAAAGCAAACAACTGTAAACTGAACCAAATTCTGCATGGCTTTATTTGTTTGGCTTGTGAAATCCACCTAGGAATTAGATATAGGAGAAACCTGTCATTGTGAGCGTGGAAAGTTTGTCTTTGTGACCTTGGTAAAGAATTATAAAAATATAAATTAATTTAAATAAATTAAGATCAATCAATATAATTAAAACTATTAATAGATAAATCTTTTCTTAAGATTCGAATTCGTGGGGATTTATTTAGTTTTAATAGGATGGTATAACGTTTGACAAGTTTGCAAATTACTTATTCCGTCTTAAATTATTTATTCGCTTTAATCGATTATACGAAGATTAAGAAAAATAAATTTTTTATTTAATTAAATATTCTCTTCTATTTTTATCCTTAAAATTCAATGATTAGTATCTCTTTTTATATTAAGAAGTACACAAATTTTAAAACTTTAATGTAACTTTAAATTATTTATCTTTCCTAAATATTTAATTCTTGTTAAAAAATAGATCAAAGTATTGATGAATATTTAATTATCTCCAAATTACTATTGATATTTCTCGAGAATTAACGAGATGAATATGAATATCATAATTTATAAAATAAAATTTTAATTATATTTTAATATATTAAAAAAATAAAATACTATTAAATAAGAATAAATATTAAATATTAATTTTAAATAAATAATTTAAAATAAAAATTAAATTAAAAATAGATTGATAATTTGAGACACAAAGAATATCTGTACCCGGTGGAAATTTTCTTGCCGCCTATGAATATACTTATAACCAATGGTATCCAGGACCCCTCCCCCTCGCCCCCTCCTCAGCAAGAAAAATCCACGTTGCAGAAGACTCGAACAACTTCCCAAAATGAGGCCTTTCTTCCTCTTCTGCAGAGCCACGCCATGACACGACCCACATGGCAACCTGACCGCTTCTTAAACCCCCATCACTTTGAGCAAACCCTCTTTCCCCTTTCTATATAGCCTTCCGACGACCTATACCAAGACACAGCATTGCATTCATAGATTTAGATGGACATTAGGGGGAGATTGAGAGTCCCCAGAGCTACACAGATTTTCTTCCTGCCAATTAAACGCCCTATAATTACCTCTACTGGCCAAGAAAACACGAGTAATCTTAACCAGCAACAACAGAAACAGAAGCAGAAACAGGCCACCAACACAAATCCGAAGACAAAGCTAAGGTCTTTACAAGAATTTGAATTTTTACCCAGAAAAGGATTGAAAGAACGAAAAGAAGTATTCGGAGTTAAGGAAAAGGTGTTAATTGATGATGCGAGTTCTTTGGTGAAGTGGGTGTTATCAGTTCTTTCAAAAGGGAATATAAATTCATCCAATTGTAAAGACATACTGATACATTTGTCTCCGCAGCATTTCGAGACTATTTTCTTGGACATCTATTCATTTGTTAATCCCTTGTCTGCTTTGAAATTCTTTAAAATTTCGTCAGATTCTTGTGGTTTTAGGTTCACTCTTAGATCTTATTGCATTTTGATTCGTTTGCTTGTGCTTTCGAATCTTGATTCCTCTGCCCGATTGCTTTTGATAAGGTTGATAGATGGGAAAGTAAATGTATATTCTGAAAGTTTGAAGAATGATAATAGTAACCAAGGTAAGCATCTAGAGCTCGCGGCTTTATTTGCAGATTTAAATTTGATGTCAGGAAACTCTAATATTGGTGTTAGGACATTTGATTTGTTGATTCATGTTTATGCTTCTCAATTCAAGAATTTAGGTGGTTTAGATGCTGCATTCAATGTGCTTCGCCTGTTGGCAAGAAGGGGTTTGTTTCCCTCTTTAAGAACTGGTATATTTTTTTTGAGTTCTCTTGTTAAGGCAAATGAACTTCAAAAGTGTTATGAGGCCTTTGATTTTTTGCTCGGGGGCTTAGTTCCAGATGTTTATCTCTTTAGCATCGCAATTGATGCCTTTTCAAAAGGAAGGAGAATCAAGGAGGCGATGAGGCTGTTTCAACGAATGGAGCACAATGGAGTTGCACCTAATGTTGTTACTTATAATAGCCTTATTAACGGGCTGTGTGAGAATGGCCAAATGGAAGAAGCGTTTTACTTCAAGGAGAAGATGATTAAGAATGGTATGAACCCAAGTATTGTTACATACAGTGTACTCATAAAGGGTCTGATAAAATGTCAGAAATTTGATGAAGCCCATGGTATTTTCAAAGAGATGATTGCCCCAAATGTGGCTGTTTATAACACGTTTATCGAGGGGTATTGCAGGGTTGGAGATATTCAGACTGCAATAAAGTTCAGGGATGATATGTTGTCTCGTGGTTTATTTCCCACGTCTGCTACTTTTAGTTCTTTTATCTATGGGTTCTGCAAGGTTAATCAAATTGATCGCGCCGTGCAGTTCTTCGAAGAGATGTTATCAGGAGGCTTCTGCATGAATCCTGGTGCTTTTAACTCTTTTATTTCTGAGTTATGTGAAAAATCAAAGCCAGACCTTGCATTACGATTCACTAAGGAAATGGTATTAAGAGGTGTTAGGCCAAATGATAAATTACTGACCAGATTAGTTGAGGTGCTCTGCAATCACTATAAGCACTCAGATGCAATGGAATTGTGGTTTATGTTACTGAAGAAGGGCTTTGCTGCCAATACATTTACCTCAAATGCACTTATTCATGGACTTTGTGAATTAGGTAGAATGCAGGATGCTGCAAGGCTTCACGAAGAAATGTTGGATAGAGGTTTGCAACTGGACACGACTACTTATAACACACTCATTTGTGGGTGCTGTAAAGAGGGGAAATTGGAGGATGGAATTAGGCTTATGGAGGAAATGGGCAAGCAAGGTATTGCACGGGACATTATTACTTATAATTTGCTGATGCTTGGCCTTTGTAAAGTGGGGAAGATTGATGAAGCAATGTTGCTCTGGAAAGAATGTGAGAGGTATGCCATCATACCTAATATCTACACATATGGGGTCATGATAGATGGGTTTTGCAAAGCTGGAAAAGTTGAAGAGGCTAGACATCTCTTTGATAAGTTGTGCAAACAGAATACTGAGTTGAATTCTGTTGTTTATAACATAATTATTAGAGGTTATTGCAGAAATAATAATACAACGGAGGCCACTAGGCTTCGCGATGACATGAGAAGCAAAGGCATTCCCCCCACTTGTGTCACCTATTCTTCTCTTATACATGGGTACTGCAATACTGGCGGTGTTGTGAAGGCTAAGTCACTTCTTGATGAGATGAGGATGGAAGGCTTACCTCCTAATGTTGTTTGCTATACTGCACTAATTGGTGGCTACTGTAAGCTAAGTCAAATAGACGAAGCTAGGAAAGTCTTGGAGGAAATGTGGTCATATGACGTGCACCCTAACAAGATAACCTACACAATCCTTATTGATGGGTATTGTCGGTTAGGTAATGTGAAAGAAGCTGCTGGCGTTCTTGAGGAGATGTTAAAGAATGGAATTACCCCAGATTCTGTCACTTACAATACTTTGACAAATGGGTTTTTCAAGGAAGGAAAATTTGAAGAGGCCTTTAAATTGTGCGATAAGATGGAGCAAATAGGATTAGAAGTAGATGATGTTTTATTCACTTCTTTAGTTAATCGGTTGCACGTACCTTCTGCACTTGCGCAACAAGAATGACTCGCAACTCATTTGTGGTAGGTTCCTAATATACCATTTCAAACCATTTTGGAGACAACTCAAAAAATCCAAAAATTTGGATAGCTTTTGTTGATTTTGCATTGATTAATTATTTTTTTCCCCCAAAATTAGGTGATGTGCTTTTGCTCAGGCAAGCTGGTTGTAGATCAAGCACAAAATTGACTCATCATCTCTGGTCAGAAACTTCTCTCTGAGTTGCTTAATTAGCAATAGTAAATAATTGCTCTCCAGAGGGATCTATGCAGGTTTCAACTCTGTAAAAGGAGGAAAGAAGATAAGGTAGTCAGGCCATACAAACGAAATGTTACATTGAGGTACACCGGGTACCCCACTAGAAACCTTATATACTAAATCAATCATACTACTACAGAATTAATAATGGTTCAAGGTTTATATTGGAGAAAATTTATGTAGAAAAGATGTTCCTAGATAAAGTTCCATGGTAAAAAGATATTCAGAGGAAACTACCACTAAACTTAAAGTTTTTCTAACAATTTTTGCCTTTCAAATAAGTTTGCAGTTTTCAATCTCCTTGACATTTTATACATCTCCAGAGGGTACCCAGATTCCTCTATATGTTTTCTTCTGATTAGTTGTGAAAACATCATGATTGTATGCATATAAGCTCTTCATCCATAACAATTGTCATTTTCATTTGGAAAATAGGATTTTGATTTCAATTTGGTAATTTGTTTTCTATGTAAATGCGAAATATGCCAATCATTGTGTAATACATATTCCCAATGTGTCTTAGACCTCCATTGCTGGCGACAGTTGCATCAATATACTTGCATCATATATTGTGTCCTTGGGCTTTAGCATGATACAATGATCAACAACAAAGAAGTTAATTTACTCCCTTTCTTTTCTGTTAATTTTCCTTTTCCTATTTCTTGGTCCTATATATTTTCAATATGGTAATTCAGATATGTAAAGAGGGAATGTACCAGTCATATTGCGGAACATATTTCTTATGTCTGCGTCTGTGAAAGTTGCATTGGGATACTTTTGTCATATATTATTTGATATCTGATCTGAGCCCCTTGGAATTAGCGCAATCATTGATCGACAATGTATATTCGATTTTCTTCCTTTTCTTTCCTCTTCCATCATCACTTCCTGCTAATATTATGCTTGATGAGACTCTATTAACCCTGGCAGGTCCTCCTGCTGCTTATGCAAGTACTGGCTGGTGCCCTTCTCCTGGTACCAAGCTAAATTGCATTCCTGATGCTTAATGTTGAATAATCAGCTTATCGTTGTAACATTTCATCAACTTTAATTATGTTTAGGCTTAAGACCACAGCAAGGATTACCTGGTGCCCAGCAAATTATGCCTGCTGCTGTGAGGCCTCCCGTGCAGTCAATGTATCCTCAGGCAGATGGAACGTCACTGCAATTTAATCAGCAGAATGCTAGAGGGCCTTCAGTGGAGAATTCCCATGTC
Organism: Voacanga thouarsii; assembly: GCA_026120185.1. Classification (NCBI taxonomy): domain Eukaryota; kingdom Viridiplantae; phylum Streptophyta; class Magnoliopsida; order Gentianales; family Apocynaceae; genus Voacanga; species Voacanga thouarsii. Next base: position 563,599 of record JANUWF010001752.1, read on the forward strand.
AATGAGCTGAGTAATGGAGAGCAGAACTCTTTGGATATGAAGGGTCAAGAGGCTGCTGAAGCTGAAAACAAGGTAAAAAATCTTTTCCCATGCCTTGATACTAAGGTCTGATGTGGTCTACCTTGCTAAGCTATATTTTTCCCCAAGGATTCAAGCTTTTCAAGAAAATGGAAGTAGCTTTCCAATAGATCAAAAGGCAAAACGAAACAGGTACAAAATTGATGTACCATTGTTTGAGTAGATGAAAATTCGCATCAAGATTGTCTAGCTTTGGAGCTTAGGCACTTTTGATTCAATTTTTCCAGCTTCATTTTTCTAAACCAATTTCGTGTGAAAAGTCATGGATTTTGTTTTGAAGTGGGTTGAAACTGGCCAATAGTGTCTGCGAGGAAATAGACTCACCTGTAACAGTAATAGAGTAACTATTATTTTGCTAATGATTTTTTTTTTTAAATTTAATTGAATGAAGAATTCCACGAAGGGTTCATATACTTTGGAATTCATGGGTTGTTTTCCCACATAAAAACTTGTGCTCCCCCCCCCCTTTCCCCTCCCTCCAGCAAGCCTGTCTTGAAGTACAAGTTGCTTTATGAGTCATTCTCATGTTTCTGGAAATTTCTGCGTATAGTTCAGGGTATGACTATTTTGCAAGGGTTACATATTTATTGTTGTTTCACTTTTCTTCCCTCCTAATCTGGAAGTATTTCTTTAAGTTAATCGCTTCATGAAGTTTTGAGGCGTATGAGCATGTTTAGTTTGTGAGATAGTTAAGGATACTTAAGTTACCTTTTTGGCTAATGAAAGGTGGCTGAGGAGAAGGTGATTCTGGATTCAAAGGAGAAATTTGAATTTTACCAAATGACAATGCAGGACCTTGTAAGCAATTGGATCTCTCTCCTTCGTATCCTACTAGATTTATCGACTGACATTTTACAGTCACCTGCTGTTTTTTTGGTTATTCTGTTTCATGTTTCCTTTTCATTATCTACTAACCAGGTTCTCTGCAAAAGTAGATGTGATAATCAACTCAATGAAATCACTGAAAGGGCAATAGCAGATAAGCGTGAGGTATCTTATGAATTAAAAGGATTGCCTTTGGTTTCCTTTGTCTTTTGTTTCAACGGGCTTTACTTGGTTTACTTCATTCCAGGCTGAGTTACTAGCTAAGAAATTTGAAGAAAAATACAAACAAATTGCAGAAATTGCTTCCAAATAAACTATTGAAGAGGCTTCATTTCGTGATATTCAGGTCAAAATGCAACTAATATATCTTTGAGTTACCCCCCTGATTTTCTGATCCTGCTACCATAGAAAATATTTTGATTCTTAGACTAGTTCTGCATTTCAAAGCATTACAACTATTGGCATTGAGAATTCTTGATTTCCTTGTTGGCCTGGCAGTCTGATTTATACTACTACTCTTTATGCCAGCTTTCTCTTGTATTTCTTGATGTTTTCGCTGTACTCACGAACATTTCATCAATACACTTTTGAATATTTATTGTCCCACAAATGATATCTGATTTTGGCCCCTTTCTTGTGCGGAACGCGTTTTCTTCCCATCTCTATTTTTGTTTAGGATATTAAACCATATCCAGGTTTTTTTGGTCAGCTCATATAACTTTCATAGAATTTCTGTTGGCTGATTGAGAATATATTAATGCATCTCTAGGAAAGGAAGATGGAATTGCATCAAGCAATCATTAAAGTGGAACAAGGTGGCGGTGCGGATGGCATTCTCCAGGTAAACTTGACAAAATTTTCTAGTAATCTTGGTCTTCTAAATCAAGTTGAGAAAAACATTTTGAGAGCAAGTAGAGATAGGCAATGTGAGTGCACTCTCAGTGTGTCGCCGATCGTATAGAATCAGACCTTGAGGAGCTGTTGTAGGCTTTGACTGAATGTTGCAAGAAAAATGGTGTAAATGTGAAATCAGCTGCTGTAATTGAACTTCCTCCAGGCATATGCAGTCATTTTATTCCCCTTGTCTGCTTTCTTTTTCCTGCTGTCTGCTTCTATGTTTCTTGTCTTTTTGTATTATTAGTTCTTTGAACTTGACTTCCTTGTGTAACCACAATCATTAGAAAATAAATGTAAGGGTGATGTTACAAGACATTTTCTACCTTTTCTATTTTTTAACACGAAGGAAGACAACTTATATACAACTTATATATACAAATGAAGCAATTCCTGTCTTATATTAATCTGGTATTTACTACAAAGGCTTTCTAAGTAACCATGTCACTTAGTGTTTAGTTTCCATGAGGTACTCTGATTGTAAATCATGCAATCGTTGCTTGTCTGCTTTTGCTACTGGCCCATTGAATAAGGAAAAAGAAAAAAGGTACTATCTGCTTGGCTGGATAACCTTTTTGGAAAATCTTAATGACTATTTCTATTTGTGGTTGGAAGGGGACTGGGGACCCTTCTAGATTATAACCGACACACCAAACTTGGTCTCAGATATTTGATGCAGCTTTTTGGCAGTGCAGCAGCAGCTAGCTCGAACCTTTAGAAACTCTAATGTTGAAGCACATAGAAAGAGTTGATAGCAGATATGTAAATAGAATTTAAAAGTTTTTGGGTGTTACAAAAATGAAAAGGGTTACATATGTTTCAGCCAGAGAAATCTTTCAATATTTTTTGTACCATTCTCCCAAGTGGTACCCTTTACAGCCTTTAATTTATTGCATGATTTCTATGTTTTGCAAGGTTATTTCAAGGCTGGCAACCTGGCATCCCAGAGATAGCGGCTGTGTGGGATGAAGATTGGGATAAATTTGAGCATGAAGGTTTGCCATTCTTTTATTTGGCTTAAATATTACTTCCTATTTCCTCTTACGTTCTATTAAATGCTGTCATTGTTGGTGAAAGGTTATTATCATTATTATATTATTATTTGGTAAAAGGAAAGGTTCTTCATCAAGTTCCCTGTATAGTTAAAATATTATCCCAATCTTAAAAATTCCAACAAACAAAAGCCATTATTCAAAAGATTTTTGAATCTAAAGGTATTATTATATTTATTAATAGGAAAATTAATTAATTCAATCCCGTAACTTTTATATTTTGGAAGTCTAGGTCCCTTGTCTTTTTTTTTTTTTTTTTAACTTTTTAGATCCCCTAACTATTATTTTTATGTGGTTTTGGTCCTTTTTTTATGGTTCTGTTAGTTAAACGATGGTTTGACTAACCGAACCCTAATAAAAGGACCAAAACAGTGTAAGAATAATAGTTAGGAGACCTAACAAGTTAAAAAAAAAAGAAAAATGATCAAAATCGTCAAAAATAAAAGTTAAATGACTAAATCGACTAATTTTCTAAGTATACCTATAAAATATATATAAGTTTCATAAATTAATAATCTAATTGTTAGATTTTTTTTACAAAAGTAAAAAAAAGTAAATATATTAAATTTTAATTACGTCGGATAAAATTTGTCATTTTATTAAAGTATTTAAATAATATTACGTTGTGACGTTTGCTTAATTTTAAATATGTGACTATCAAATTAATGATATATCTATTTATTTAACTTGTATCATATTCAAGACTTAAAAAAAAGAAAAATATTAATAAAATGATTATATTGACCATTTTATTAGATCAATTAAAAATAAAATTAGAACATCAACGAACAGATTAATTAAATTTGGGAAGTATTCCTTGATTAGTTTATTAGTTTTTTATTTTTCGTTAAATAATAAATTTTTCTTAAGATTCTGTTCCAAAATTTCTTTTAAATTTAAAATAGATTTGTGTTGGATTCTTTTATTAATTTTCTTTTCTTTTAATTTTTCATTAAATAATAATTTTTCCTAAAGAATCTATCTCAAATTTCACTCAAAGTTGCAATAGATTTTTTATTAATTTTTATTAAATAATACATATATTTTTAATAATCTATTCTGAATTTTTTTCAAATTTTAATTAAATTTGAGATAGGTTTGTAACAAATACTTTTATTATTTTATTATTTTTAAAAATAAAATTTTAAGAATTCATCTTAAATCCATTTGAAATCCTTCCAAATTTGGAGGTAGATTTTTGAATTTCTTTATTATTTAAAGAAAAATTAGTCAATTCAGTCCTTTAACTTTTATTTTTAATGATTTTGGTCCCTTTTCTTTTTTTTAACTTGTTAGGTCTCATAACTATTATTTTTGTACCGTTTTAGTCCTTTTATTAGGATTTTGTTAGTCAGATGACGGTTTAATTAATGGAACCCTAAAAAAGGACTAAAACTGCACAAAAATAATAGTCAGGGGATCTAAAGTTGAAAAAAAAAACAAAGGGATTTAAACCTCTAAAATATAAAAGTTAAGGGATTGAATCGGCTAAATTTTCTTATTAATAAAATAAAATAAAAAGGAAAAAACCCATGAGAACAAACCCCTATAGTTCTTATAAGATTCTTGACCAGAAATTTGGGATATGTATGAACTGTAATTCACATGTTGGCCTGCTATTTGGCAGGTTTTTCATTTGATGTTGCTGTACCTGTGGGTGCCAAATTGGCTTCTCCTCAGAAGGAAAACTCTTCTCCAGCTCATAGTCTTTCCTCTGATAGTGTCAAATACTGATAAGTCAGAAAAAGCCTTTGCTAAAGATGTTGGTAATCTTGAGACTGAATATTCCTATACTCATGGTGAAGATGAATCAAAAAGCCCACATGGCAGTTCAACACGACAAACAGCATTTGAAAGTCCAACCCAGGTTTATTCAGATGATCATTTTGGGAAGAACTCGGAGGCAGATACTGAGTCCCATAGGTATAGGGTTGATCATGGTTATTTGTTGTCTCGTTACTCTCCCTTTTTCATGATTGTGAGTTTTTCACCTTTGGTCGTTTCTCTGGTTCTGACCTCTCTGTCTTTCACTCTATTTGGGTGGACAGAGGCTTTGATGATTCTAATTGGGGCACCCTTGACAACAATGATGACATTGATTCTGTTTGGGGCTTCAGTGCTAAGGTTGGCAGATAGTTAATGCTTATTAATTTTCTTCCAAACAAGGTTTATAACATGCACAATGGTTAGCTATGTCTTTATGGTGTACGACATTTATCCATGCTCAGCTATGTGCTTCCCTGATTTTTGCAGAAGGAACTTGTATCAACTTATTAGGGGAGTAATCTGGTTGGGGTCCAATATTATGCATTGTATCTGCTGAACCAATGGGCATTTTACTCTTTGATGCTAAAAAAAAAAAGTAACATGGCGAAGATATCATTCTGACCATTCTTGTTCTTATGATTGAGTTTGTTTTGTTCAAAGTTGTCTTCAAACAGTTTGTGGTTGGATATAACATTTAGGTCATAGTTTCTTGAGTGTGAATGTTTGGTAGTGGTTAGTTATTTGCTTTACACTGGGTGAAAATTTCAGTAGTCATGCCAGGATCTGCATATTGGTTTTTGGTACTGATGCTGTCGTGGAAAATTTCTGGCAGGACTCAGATTGTGAGAAGGAAGGAGAGGGTTATTTGTTTGGCTCTAGTGAATTTGGTGGTAGTCTTGTAAGAACTGACTCACCCCAGGCTGGTGGTGGTTCAGCTTTGAGGATTCGGTTCCTGCAACACCGGTTTCAAGGGCTGGCAATTCTCCAAGGGGATTCGATTCTGGAAAAGGGGAACCATTCTTCGACAGTTTGTCAAGGTATGATTCCTTCAGTACACATGATCAAAGCTCATCTCCACGCCAGGAAACCCTCAATAGGTTTGACTCCATAAATAGCACCAGGAGTTTTGACTACAGTCGAGGGTTCTCTTTTGACGACTCCGATCCATTCGGTTCCAGTGGTCCATTTAATGTCTCATCAGATAGTCAAAGTCCAAGAAAAGGTTCTGAGAAGTGGAATGCTTTCTAGTTGGCTGACTGGTGGTCTGCTCTCCGTATAAAATTTGCCCGTCAGCTTTGGTGTTTAGCATGCAGAGTTGCTGCCAATTTTGTATGTTGTTTAGCTTGGCGAAGAAAATAGGAGAAATCAACACTAATCAAATTTGTTGCAGTCTGCTGTCTGTATTCCACAGGGAGGTTTTTATTTGAGATGCCTTCACACAAGAGAAGGCATGTTATCTATAAAGTTTCGAACTTTTCTTGTCCGGGAATGGTTAGGATGTGTGCTTTTTTCTCTTTTTTTGCTATTAGTATTTCATGTTGTTTCTTTTTGTGTGTATGATTTGTTATCCAGAAATGAGTTGCCATTTTCTCGTGAGCATTCTCTTTTTGTGTCTGTAATTGCGTGGATATCTTTAACCCCGTCTTTTTCCATTTTTTTTCCTCCCCTTTAAATTCCGGTGAAAAGGTGGATCAATGTATTATGTGACTATCAAAAGGGTATAGTTCACAATTCATAGTTCATTTTCCTTTATTCGCATATATATATGAAAAACCATCTTTTATAAAGCCAGGAAAGTGGGGGAAACAATGAGCACTACAGTCGTATAACACGCGTAATACTTGTATAGATAAAGGATAGCCTATTACGCAATCTGTGTAATTGATTTCTAGTTCTATTCGATCCTCTTCGAATTCGAGGGGGAAGAACACGACATTGTCCTCTATGTGTACATTGCATGCATGTACGGTAGGGAAAAGAGTCTCAACCAAGTGTATAACATGTAATTTCTTTCACTCCTAATCAAAATTGTAAACAAAAACATACTCTAGCAAAATGAAAGTTCAAACTTGAATGATCTTGTAGACTAGCTACATCATAAGAAGCGGACCAAAATGCTAAAGAAATCTTGGCTCTTGCATTAGAAAACGAACAAGAGGATCATTGAGATCATACTTGCGCCGAGGAGTGTATATTTCATTAGACTTGCTGCTGATGCAGATTCTATATCAGGCAAAGGTTGGTTGTTCCATGGAAACCGCGGTGCTGGTGGAACATCACATGGTGAATCAGTTGGAAGAGAAGGGGGTGCATGGAAATGCTGAGAGGCAGGAGTTGGCGGTGGAGGAGAGCTATATACTATAGCAGGAGGAAAAACATGTAAAGGAGGTGGCCAGGAGTTCCAGGCTGGAGTAGCCGGCGGCAGCAGAGGTGGTGGTGGTGAAGGAGTCAGGCATGAGTGTGAATCCTGAGGTGGTGGCGGCCGGGGAGGGGGACAACTTATTGTGGCTGGAGGGGGAGGGGGAGGGGGAGGGGAAATGGGAGGAGGACAAGTCACTGTGGCTGGAGGGGGTGGCGAAGGTGGACGCAGTGGAGGTGGAGAAAGAGGAGTTTGCTCGCACTCGCAATCAACTGTAGCTCCATTAGGTACTGGCGGGGGAATCCAAGACTCAACAGGCTTGAGGGTTGCAAGCAATAATGCAATGAAAAAAATGGCGAGGACAGATTCACATAAGCCGGCAGCGACAGCCATAATTTTGTGAAGGACAGAAGAAAGAAGATATTAGAGCTTTAGAATTTGAGTTTTGCAGCCTTACACAAGCGAAGTTTGTTGAATTAGAATCTATTCATGCAAAATACTTGGGTAATATACCATATTTGCACACGGCAGAAATTGTCCAAATAAAGGAGTCGATCTAGATAAGGAAAATAACCCAAAAAAAAAGGAGAAATATGAAGATTTCCATAGATATAAGGCAAGGAAGATCTCCATATTTCCATTTCTACCTTAAAGAATCCCCATAAGGATTCTGGCTTCCGTCCTATAAGACTTTGCAATGATTTATAGAATCATTTGGAAGGATTGGAAAATCTAGTTTAAGAATCAACGAATTGCAACTCGGTCCAGAAAGAGCAAGAGGTCTAAAAGAAGGAAATTTTTTATGTTAAAAACAATAAAAAAACACAATTCCAATCATGCAAATACAGCAAGTGGCAGCAGAATCGAAATCAATAATAGCTCATGAGTAGTCATTGAAAGGTACCCGAGGAAGGAGATAGGGATTTTGGATCAGCCTAGGTGTTCATTGCCAACAAGACAATGGTTTTCCATTCCGCAGGGTTATCATATTTCCAGATATTACCAAATACAGGAAAGCAAAAGGAAACAATAGGTCACCCTCTTTGGACTTCATCCTAGTAATCCCTCGCATGTCCACCCCCGAACACACAACAAGAGGAAAAAACGAAAAGAGGATGGGGTTGTTTGGGGAAGAAGAGACCATATTCAACAGCCATGCAACATGGGGCTACAAGTGCTGTAAACACTGTCACTTTGTGGTGCTTTCCATCTCTTTGTGCACTTGTTCATAAGCTGCTAATAAAGATGCTCGCGTATTCGCTATTTCAGCAAGTGTTTCCAGAGCTGCAGAAGTACGCAAGAAATCAAACAATAAGACAAATGACAGTTCTGCCATTGAGGAGCTGTAGTAAACATTATCCTTTAGGTAATAAAGGATCGTTAATTGATAGTTTTCTTCTCTCTATTTCCAAGGATCTAAAGATTGGGGCAGGGGACTGATTCTTAACGATATAAAGTACCTAAACTACAGATACGTCAAACTGCAGGATGCCACAGACTGGCACTGAAAACTTGGCCTAAATTTACACAAAGAAACATTAATCTAAGAGAGCCTTTGTTGCCCTATTTGACAGCTTCACCCTTGGGATGGGATGGGATGAAAGTGATCAAGGGCTAGTTTATGTAAGGTGTTGATACCAAACTTGTGTAGAAGTGTAATTATTTGTAATTAAATGTTAAATACCTAAGAAAAGAAAAGAGAGAGGCATAATTTTACGGAATTGGCAATTATCTATTAAACAACAAGTAGCTCCAGCAGTTCACCTGTCTCAAATGAAAGTTGGGCACCTCGAAGCTTTGGAGAGAAGAGCGCTCCAAACATAGAGAGTGTCTTGAGTCGTTGTTTTTGAACCTGGAATAGGAGGAGCAAGAATAGGATCTGGTAAAAAATGCTATATTGATGACAAAGTTAGGCATGAAACTAAACAAGTTTCTTAGTTTCTTAGTGAGGCTTCCTCTAGGCATTGCTTGGTAATCTGAGAACCTCAGTTTTGCTTACTTTTACACAAGGAGAATCTTGATTCTAAAGGAAAGTGGGGCACGACAAGGTAACAGGTGAAATATAAACGAGGCTAGTAGTAGACAAAAGTAGTAAGCAGTTGGAGTGGCACTTACTTGGTTATGAACAAGAACAGGAGATTCATTATTTCCAGCCTCTTTTTCCTGCATATCTTTGCATAGAAGAAAAGTCAAATCAGAATATCAATTTGAAATACCTGATGCATATGAGTCATCGCAGCTGGAAACATATCACTGAAGAAACTAACATTCAATTAGTTTTCTCCCAACTGCGAACTGTCACATGCTAAATGAAAATACTTCCTTTTCTGAAATCACCATGTTACTTGTGAAAAAAGTTAGAATCAATCACTCACCAGAGTTCTCAGATGTAGAGTTCCGAGAAATTGGTAAACCATTAGATTCACCCGGTAACAATTTACCATCCTCAAAGATTGCTTCTCCAGGCACACTTTTTGAACTACCAGATGAAGCCCATTTGTGCAACTTAAAAACTGGTTGCTCCGATGCAGAGTCAACTATAAGCCATAAATAGCTTTTATGAGTAGCTAGCCATACATTCAGAAAATAAACTAAATCCCTTTCAAAAGCCTGTCTGTCTTTTCTATACTTTGACAAGTCCAAAATTTTTTTCTGCCAATACACGCAATAGTGTCTAACTTCAAGTCATTGCTTGAGAAAATAAAAAATAATAGAAACTTCTTTGCAGAAAGAGGCAAAGTGTGCAGTGAGCTGATCATCCTAATTGAATATGTTATTGTCCTTCCAAATATGTAAAAGAAAAACAAAGCTTCGATAGATGAATGCTATTCTTTATACCACATAAATTTCATGGCAAACACATTAACACGTTCACAGATTAGTAGGATTAGTAGTAAGATGAAAATTGAGCTAATATAGAAAAGCAGTGACTTACCACATTGATAGTCCACTTGCAATGTAGTTGCAGCTGAATGGTCTTTGAGATCAAACAACACACTATCGATGCGTGAAACTCCCATTGAGTGCCGCGCGCTCGCCAACTCCAGCCATCCCTAATAACAAAAAATTTGCACTGCTTCACTTCGCAAAGTTACTCATATTACAAGAAGCTTCATGGGAGAAAGCAATTGCCAATGCACACAATTGGACATGCATCACTATTACATTCTTGCCTAAAATAATAGTCCTAAAGGAAGTCATAGAGTTCCTCATTCATTCCTGAAACAAAAAACAAGTTCACAACATTTCCACTTAATTTCGGATAAAAAAAAAGGACCCAATACAAGATAGCAACTTTTCGAACAGCGAATACTGCAGTAAACTCATCTTTTCCCTAATAAGAAAACTGGAAATGAAAATAGTAACTTTTTACCTGGCGAAGAGTTGATGATAAAGAATCCATGAGGATTAGATAACCATCCGTGGAATCAAGAAGCTTCACCACATTTTCTTCAATTTTAACAGATGATGATTCATTTTCTTCTTTCTGATCCCCGGAAGAGCTCTGAGGAATCTGATCGACTTCTTCATCCATTTGGGTCGCCATATTTGCCAAGTTCACAATCCAATCGAATCGCCGGAAGCTGTGAGAAGAGGGATTTTTTGTTCCTTCTCAAAATCTCATACCATACCTTAATTCACACAGCAAATGCCATAAAATCCCTTAAACTATGTCATGGATACCCAACCATAAGTCAAAATGATTTCGTTCGACAAAATAACACATTCAGCTACTGAAGCGAACGCGTACACGGTGTCCCTTGAGTAATGTTCTCCGACGATTGCTAGCGAGAAATATACAGGGAAAAAGATTGGGGGAATGGTGGGTTCTAATTAGGAGATAGAGGGTGATGGGAGAAACTGAGTCGTTTCTAGCTACGGCGGAGATGGGCAGCGGCGCCTCAGAGGCCACCGGATAAGACACAACTTTACAAGGTACCCGTATTTTTTTTTTTCTTGAATATATTTGCTATTAATTTTTAATATTTTTTGAAATTTTAATATATATATATATATATTATGATATTTTAAAATACATTAAAAATTTATCAATTGATGGAAGGATATGTGAGGATGAATTATTTTCACAAAATGATTGTACCCATCATGACTCAAAATATGCTACTTGATCCTCAAAATATGTTTCATATTCACAAAATTGAGAATGAAGAGGTATTAAACTTTGCCACCACTACCATAGAAAAGATTTGGCATTACAAAATATAAAAAGAAACATGGATAAGAAATGAAAAATTTGGAAGATTTTTTTATTAATATTAACAAACTTGCATAGTTATATTAAAATACTATGATAAGAAGAAATATTAAGAATCAATTATGTCTTTATAATTTCAATTGAACGCTCCCACAAAAAGAATAGCTTAAAACTAATTTTGATACAATTTTTGTGAATGAGGAGGTTGTTTATGCTCGATTAATTGGGAATAACTAAGGAAAAATAGTTAAAGTAAGAATTGAAATATAAGTATTCTTTAATGTATACGAGATAAAAATAATTGTAATATTTTAAATTATCAAAATAAATGATGAATTGAAAACAATGAAGATGATTCAGTTAATATAGTAAGAATTCTCAACAAACATTATGAGGCAATAGAGTCGAACTAAGACAACCATTGCGAGTGATGCAACTCCTAACTAGTGGCCCCAATGGAAAATCTATTATACTTCTAAAATATGCAATTCCGGTCCTCACAAGTTGGCCTATTGGGTCAAAATCTGAATTTTTTTGGAAACATTCCCATTCCCTGATTCCACCCATTGTTCCTGCTTGTTGCAAAAGGCGAAATCCCTTATCTACATAAGTGCGAAGATGATTAAATCACGGTGATTCAACAGTCAGGTAAGAGGTGATCGTTGTCCACAATGACCCACCTTGCACAAGAGGAAGTAAAAATCATACACTGCGATTGTCGTGAATCCAACCTGTACTCTTACTGCAAATCTGCTACCCAAAGAGTCAACTGAGCTGCCCGCAGAGGCTTCCACCCATTGTTCTTTGTAATAGAGGAGGTGGTACATTAGATGTATTTATACGTAATTTTGTGAATATAAATAGTTGATTTTTATTGAGTAAAAAATAAAAATACTAATGTATACATATATTATCATATTAAATTTTTTATATTTTATATATTAAAAATATGTAATGAAATTATAACTTATCAGGTAATTCCAACATTCTCTTTCCATATAAATTGCAGCAAAAAAATAAAGTCATTTATATTGTATGTGATCAATTAATATGTCTTTGGAGCTATAGCTAACTAGCTAACCGAGATAATGTTAGGGATAAGATAAGAAAAGAGACTTAGTGGAAAAAATAGTTATCGTGATATTAAAAATTTTATATTTTATGTATTAAAAAAACATAATGAAATTATAATCCATCAAGTAATTCTAACTTTCTTTTTCCATATAAATTTCAACAAAAAAATAAAATTATTTTTATCATACGTGATCAACTAATATGTCTATTTTTATTTAAAAGAAAAAGGATGCACAATGGAAGTGATCTTTTTTATCAGAATTTATATTAAAAAAGAAAATTAGGAATCATTAAATAGGTTATAATTTCATTAAAAATTATAATGATAAAAAAAAATCATTAAGGATTAAAATATTACAAGTTCCAAACTTTAAAGACCAAATATGCTACTTTTTCATTTATTTGCACTTTACATCATATACATTAATAAGAAATTCAAAAATTTAGTCTCCTAACATTTATTTTTTTTGATTTTGATTCTTTTTTTAAAAAATTTTTAGGTTATATAATTATTTTTTAGATTCTATTTATTTTTTATTTTTTAAAAATAAAAATGATAATATAATAAAAATTAAAATATATGTAAGTCTTAAAATATTTTATATAAAATTTAAATATATAAAAATAATATATTAATTATTTTATAATATATAATATATTTAAAATAATAAATAGGACAATTTTACCGAATCCTCCTTTAACATGAGCCTCCCCCAAGCCAAATGTAGTTCCTGTTAGCGAACAATTCAGCAGGTAAAACTCAAAAGCAGAAGAGGACAAGCACAAGTGATCGTCTAAATATGGAAAAAGTTGCCGTTTTTTGGCAATAATTTTCAAAGCACAGATAGGGAATCGTCGGAGGAGAAGGTGGGCGTAGGGTGGAAATCAACACACTGAATTGCCACTAAATTTCGTTTTCCTGTCTCCCTGAGTTGGTGTGCAGTACAGCGATGACCAAAAAGAGTTCCTGAGTCAACCTTCAATTTTGGCTCTTTAAATTATATAAAGGTAGGTTTTTAAAAAAAATGAACTTTGTTTTTTTTTTTTCCCTCATCAGCAGCTGCCAACTCTTTTCCTTCTCTTTGTCTTCCAATCTTGCCCTTTCTCTTTTCTTCTTCCCCACCTCCATGGACTTTTAACAAACCCTAGTTCGCAATTTCATGGAGGAATTCGAGTTGCTCGGGACTTGTGCTTTATTCTTTGATCAATTTCGTATTAGGATTTTGATGAAAAGTTGAATTTTTTTGAACTTCACAGTTAGTCCCTCGAGGCTGAAACAATTCGCACGAGGTAACTTTTTCCTCCTCTTGGTTGTTGTATGATGGTGCTAGAGACACATCGGCAAGTGAAATTCTGCTTTTAAACTACATTTTAGGGGAATTGAAGGTATTGATAGGGATAATTTGTATAATTGTATCGTGACTTTGTTTAGTTAGTAGGCTGATGCTAAATTATAGTTTTCCCCCTTCTGGGGATCATTTGTCCTTTTTACGACACGTGATGGGGCAGTGTAGCTTGTGTTTTCTTTGATCTCGAGAAATGGCATTTCTTGAAATTATTTGCCTAAGATGCCCTGGTTTGTTTGCATTTTAACCATCGATGCATTTTCACAGAAAGGGGGATGCTTTTGCACATTGGAAATGCTGAAGTTGGAAATTAGGCAATTTTAAGGTTAGGTTGAATTGTTTGCAAGAGTTGGCAGCTTTCGGTAATAATGATATAGCAGCAAAACAAGAAAAAGAAACTGTGAAATACTTGTGTTAACTCTTGAGTTCTAGAATATGCCTACCAAGTAAAAGTGTTAAACAGAAAGGAAACTGGAAGCAAGAACAATCTGGTCCTGTCTTGGTTTTCCTAGTTCAGTTTTTTAAACTAGATATTGAGTTTGTATTTTCTCCCCACATATTAAATCATGATATTCTAAGGGAAAAGGAATTACCGATTTTTTTTTTTTTTTGGGGGCAGCATTGCATGGCACTTATAGTTATTACCGAGAAGGAGGAAAAAGTGAGGACTAATAAGTTATTATTTTTCATCTTCTCCTTTTGCAATGGAAACTCATGAATAGAAAATAATAGGTTGGAGCCATAATAAATTGGATCAAGTTACTTTTAAGAGATCCTATGGCGGTTGAGCTCTAGGAGAGTAGACTGGCAAAATTAAATTCTATAGAATTGTGTATATTGATTTGACTAAATGTGATTGCTTTGCCCAATTTGCTGCCTCCAAGGACACTTATGTTTCTTTTATCTCTTTTTAGCATTCATATTTTATTTTTCTTCAAATTGCCTAGTTGTGCAAGTAAAAACATATGATATGGAGGACAAGACTAAAGTCAATAATTGCTATTTTTTTACTCTCAAAAAGTAATATGAAATTTTACTGCCATTCCCAGGATTTTGTGATTTAATGGCTGGAAGCTGTGATGGAAATAATGACCTGGCTGGCCAGTCAGACGAGAGCCACCATTCTGAGAGACTACGTATGGAGCCTATTTATGATGCCTTTATATGTCCTCTGACAAAACATGTAATGCGAGATCCTGTAACCTTGGAGAATGGGCAAACATTTGAGAGAGAAGCAATTGAAAAGTGGTTCAAAGAGTGTAGAGAGAGTGGACGAAGGCCAGTTTGTCCATTGACTCAAAGAGAGCTGCAAAACACAGAACTTAATCCAAGTATTGCTTTGCGGAACACTATCGAAGAGTGGAATGCCAGGAATGAGGCTGCTCAGCTCGATATGGCCCAGAGATCACTCACTCCTGGAAGCTCAGAGCATGATATTTTGCAGGCTTTGAAGTTTATCCAGAACCTTTGCGAAAGAAGTCAATCAAATAAGCGTGCAATACGCAATGCAGAGCTGATACCTATGATTATTGACATGTTAAAGAATAGTAGTCGGAGAGCTAGGTTGAAAGCTTTGGAAACTCTTCGAATTGTCGTTGAGGACGATTTTGATAATAAGGTTTTTGAAAATGTTATCAGCAAGTGTACATGTTTCTAGACCTATATGCCTAAGATCTATTCATAGATGTTATTGACATTTTTCTCCTTTTTCAGGAAATAATAGCTCAAGGGGACACTGTACGCTCAATAGTGAAATTCCTATCTCATGAACAATCAAAAGAAAGAGAGGAAGCCGCTTCTTTGCTCTATGAGCTCTCTAAATCTGAAGCTTTATGTGAAAAGATTGGTTCAGTCAATGGGGCAATTCTCATTTTAGTAGGTATGGCAAGCAGCAATTCAGAAAACATTGTGGCCGTTGAGATGGCAGATAAAACTCTTGAGAACCTGGAGGTGTGTGAGAATAATGTGAGACAAATGGCTGAAAATGGTAGATTGCAGCCTCTTTTGAGACTATTACTTGAAGGTATTTCCTGGGATTTCAATTCTAAGATCTTTTGATGGCAAACAGTAATTGTCTTTTTTCCTTGCGGCCGCATGATCATTATAGATGTGTCCCCTATTTTATGTTTCTTTAACATAAGGATTAACCTTTACACAGAAGTAATGATACTTCACTAAGGCTTTGGAGTTTGGTCTATTTTAGAGAATTGGCTTCCTAAGAGGGTAAGGCAGTGTCTATTTAGTCTTTCTCGAGACCCTTATGGAAAAGAGCCTTCTGGACTGGCTTTCTACTTTTAGCTTTTGTAGGTAAATTTATAAAGAAAACAATTGGATATGGATAGAATTGCTAAATGCATCCTTTGACTTGTTAACTTGGAAACTCCTCTTATCAAATTATAAAAGCAATTAATAGTAAGAGGAGTTAATTTTGTTTATGTTTCTTTTTCCTTTTATTAAATGGAGTATGAGGAGAACTGTAAATAAAGTCAGAAAAATTTTTGTAGTTGAAGCTTTAAAATTTCTCTCTGATAGTTCATAGGAAATAAATCCAAGATCTCTCACCTTCTAGTTTGCTGTTTGGAAAAATGTGATGTTGTGGCAAATGAAGGCAAAATTACCTTTTGTAGCTTCTTATTAACATGCTATCAATTTTGTGCAGCCATTCTCTGGATCTTATGCTATTGCCTGTGCTTGCTTCTCCAAAGATGTCTATTTGCTAATGAGAATGGCCATGCAGTGACCTTTTTTTTTTTAAATTTAATTTTAATTGTTATCATGATATATATATTCTATTCAGATTGAGATTGCCACAAATGGTCATTTTAGTCCTGAGCTGTGTTCGTTGATATGGTCCTGAACTTTATGAGAAATTGATTTGGAATTTGATTTCATTTGATATATTGTTTGAACTTTTCTGCATAACTGTTTACAGGATCTTCAGAAACCAAATTATCAATGGCTTCATTCCTTGGAGACTTGGTGTTAAACACTGATGTAAAAGTCTTGGTGGCTAGAACCGTGGGTTTGTCACTGATCAATATCATGAAGAGCGGTAGTGTTCAGTCGAGGGAGGCTGCCCTGAAAGCCTTAAACAAAATCTCATCATATGAGGCTAGTGCTAAGATCTTGATAGAGGCTGGTATACTCCCCCCTCTGGTCAAGGATCTGTTCACTGTTGGTGCACACCAACTGCCTATGCGATTAAAGGAAGTCTCTGCAACAATACTTGCTAATGTTGTAACCTCAGGCTATGACTTTGACACTGTCCCTGTTGGACCTGAGCAGCAGACTCTGGTCTCAGAGGATATAATTCATAATCTCCTGCACCTCATCAGTAACACTGGACCAGCAATAGAATGCAAGCTTCTTCAGGTTCTTGTTGGGCTGACTAATTCGCCCACAACAGTTTCAAGTGTTGTGTCTGCCATTAAAAGCTCCGGTGCTACTATCAGTTTGGTTCAGTTCATTGAGGCTACACAAAGGGATTTAAGAGTGGCTTCTATTAAACTTCTCCAAAACTTATCTCCCCACATGGGTCCAGAATTAGCTAGTTGCTTGCGCGGTACATCTGGTCAGCTAAGTAGCTTAATCAGAGTCATATCTGAAAATATTGGAATAACGGAGGAACAGGCAGCAGCTGTTGGGCTTTTAGCTGATCTTCCTGAAAGGGACATGGGTCTCACAAGGCAGATGCTAGATGAAGGTGCCTTCCAGCTGGTCATCTCCAGGATTATAGGGATCCGGCAAGGGGAGACCAGAGGAAGCCGCTTTGTGACCCCCTATCAAGAAGGGCTTGTTAAGGTTCTTGCACGGATAACATTTGTCTTGGCTGATGAACCTGATGCCCTTGCTCTATGTCGTTATCACAATCTTGCTGCTCTCTTCATAGATCTTCTACAGGCCAATGGTCTTGATAATGTGCAGATGGTTTCCGCCATGGCCTTGGAGAACTTATCTCTAGAATCAAAAAACTTAACCCAACTGCCTGAATTGCCAACACCTGGTTTTTGTGGCTCGATCTTTCCTTGTTTAAGCAAGCCAGCTGTAATAACTGGATTATGCAGGATCCATCGTGGCACCTGTTCACTAAAAGAAACATTTTGTATCTTGGAAGGACAAGCTGTGGAAAAGTTAGTTGCCCTTCTAGACCACCCTAACGAGAAAGTGGTTGAGGCATCATTTGCAGCATTGTGTACTTTGTTGGATGATGGGGTGGACATTGACCAAGGGGTTCAGATATTGTGCGAGGCAGAAGGGATCAAGCCTATACTTGATGTGTTGCTGGAGAAACGCACGGAGAACCTGAGAAGGAGGGGTGTTTGGGCAGTTGAGAGAATTTTACGTTCTGATGATATAGCTTATGAAGTGTCTGGGGATCCCAATGTGATTACTGCACTAGTAGATGCTTTTCAACATGGTGATTATCGAACACGGCAAATTGCTGAGCGTGCCCTGAAGCATGTGGATAAGATTCCCAACTTTTCTGGTGTGTTTCCAAACATGGGATGATCCTCAAGTGATTTGGCACGTCTCTAGAGATTTTAAAGTTTGTAAGCTATTTGGAGATGGAGGTACATATGTTGTTTTGTGTTTCTGTATTGTAGAGGGTTCTGATTTTCTTTTTCCTTTGTTACTTCTCCCCCTTCTTCATGTTATTTTTGGATCTTCATTTTCCTCGCACAAACAGTATATTCTACCATTTTTAGAAGTTGGGATGTAAAATTAATTCTTGTATCATTGTTATGCAATAAGATTTGGTCTCTTTTTTCTCATTTTCTGGTTTGTTCTAAATACTTATTCTCAGGGGCTTCCTGTGATTCTTGTATCGTGTTCATCTGCTGATCTTATAGCTCCCTGGGCCAAATAATTTTTGTTTGTCCTGGCCATGTTTACAACCATCAAATGTAAAAGGTAGTCATACATTGGTTGGTTGGCCTATGGTTCTAACTCATAGTTGACTACAAAATCAGCAGTTTGCCGCGATAGAATGCGAAGTTATTCAATTTTCAACTTTCTAGTGGGATGTGCAATTTCTTCTTCAATTTTGATTTTCAGCTTTTGGAGTTCACGTCAGAGAGTACAAGTTTCAATAATTCCTGGATAAATAGAATCTTAAAAACGCTGCCATTTCATTTGGAGAGGACATGGACAAATAAAGGCAGAAAAAATTGACGCAGCAACCAACAAGAAATACAGAATGTCATTCATTACAACTTTGCTAGGAGAAGAACATAAAAGCATGTTTCATAGAAGAATCTTTAATAAATTAATGCCAAATTTAGTTGCAAGAATACAGACTGACTGATACAAAAGAATTCAAGTGGAATGGTCCTGTGACAATTTATATCCAAAATCCCTGCAACTGGGTAGTTCTTCAATTGGCAGTCCGACACGATTACAGATGTAGAACTGCCATAGATTTAGTCATGCAGGAAGTAGCATCTAATTCATGAGCGACATGATTCCTTGAGATATGACTCCAGTTTGTTCCAGTATCAGACACATCACACATAGTCAAGAAGTCCAAAACCTGTCCAAATATTTTGAACATTTCAACCCCGAATATCAAACTTTTATCAGCAACAAATGCAGCGTTCCAATCCATTGGTGCATCAGGATGTACTGAAATTTCTCTCCAAGTGAGATACATGAGATCAAGCTCCCATAATTTCCTAACGGCTTTATTTCTCCTGCCTATTTGACCATCTCCTTCACACCATGAGACAGAAAGCATGAATAACCGCCCACTACAGGATATGAGTTTTGGATGGTATTCATGAACACGGGGAGGAGATGGAGTAGTTTGAATTCTGACCCAATAGCCCTTTTCTACTTCATATCCAGCAAGCTTGTCAGTTTCTGAGTAAACATAAAACATCCCATTACAAACAACACCAGAGCAAGCAATCCCAAAATCCATAGGCAGCCTCTGAATTTCTGTCCATTTATTTGATATAGGATCATATATTTCGCATGAATCCAAAGGCTCATCCCAGGATCCAAGACCTCCAACAGCAATTAAAACATATCTTCTATGATCCTTATTCGCTTGTTCCCCTTTTTGTCCGGCAAGCTTGTAATTCTTCACATTAGGTGTCAATGATGCATCATTTTCATCAAGAGAGTGTCTAAATTGGCGTCTAACTGAAAGTCTGTGAGGATCCTCATAAACATCTGAGACACCGCCAATCCTGGAACGGTAAAAACGCCTTTCTGATCGATTTTGCTGACTTCTAAAGATCATACAATCTGGATTGACCTCAGAAACTCCTAAAATAGGTGATGATCTTGCATATTTCATAGACGCAGCTTTGCGCCATGACTTTGTAAGGGGACTAAATACCAAAACTCCTTTGTGTGTCTTGAAGGAGCTTCTATCTACTCTCCCAAAGTTGGTCAAGCTAGAACAGCCACCAAGAACAAAAACATCATCCTGGATACTGGCCACAGAAAACAAAAACTTTCCTCTGAGAATTTCAGCATCTATTTTGTGCCATTGGTCAAGGGAAACATCCAGTGCATGTATCTCCCCAGAACAATAACCATCTTTAACAACTCCAAAGAGAAATAACCATGGAGTCTGATATGAACCTTCTCGCCTCATCTGCATGAATCGACTTGTTGACATCAAGCTTCTCCACTTCTTGCAGACAAGACGAGCATTCATAAGACTCGTTAATGGCAATCTCACCAAGCACATTTCTAGAATGTCATCAGGAAGAAAAACATTAACACTATCTGACTGTGCTTCTCTGAGTTGAAAAGCCTTTCTATTATTTCGCCTCCAGAATTTTTCCTTCATCCCATAGGAGAAGCAATCTACAGCTGCTTCCTCATTTCCACATATGGGCGTATAACCTTTGCCTTCTTCACTTGCACTTGACCGTCTTCTACCACCATAATCCCCAAACTCTTCACCAGTATCAGCACCTACCTTACAACCACCACCTCTGCCATATAGGGTGAGACAGCTCAAAGAAATAGTTCTAGTATCATCCTCTTCCTCCCCATCTCCTCTGTGATTCTTCCTTTTCAACTTCTGGCTGACACTTCTGACCAGGCGCCTTGACACACTCAAGGACTCAAGATCCCGACAAAGAGACTCTTCTCCCATTAATCTTTCAGACATCATCTTCTTTTCTTCTTTTTGCACGAGGGAGTCTTTAAATTTTCCATTCTCTGGCAAAATCCTTTGATTATTTTTCTCAAGCTTCTTTCTATTCACCTACAGGAACATAATGTAGAAAGTTCAAACCCAAAAGTTTTCCAGAAAGGCAAAGTTCCCACCACCTATGCCTCAACAACCACTCCCTCTTTCTTCAACAGTGAAAAATAACCATCTATGCAACAATTCTTTTCTTTTCTTTTTCCCTGTGCAACATTCCCCAAACCAATCCTAAAAGACACACAAGATATATTACAGAGACAGGAGAGCATTTTCCTAAAAAATTTCATGAAATCCTTGTTCCCAGAAAGTAATAGATGGAAAAGAATTTGCAGAGTACAAACTTTTCTGTGACTTTGTGTGATATGATTAAAACAGGTAAATACTTAATATTTTGATCTTTTGTTGTCCAAATGATTTCAAGTTTCTTGACAGGGAAGACGATAGAGTATACAATTTCAAAAACCTTTCCGTCTTCCTTCATTTACCCACACAGAAAAGAATCAACCAAATTTATGAACTACATTCCCCTGAATCCCTCTTTCCCAGGGAAAGAAGAACGAAGCGAAACAAATGAAAGCTTCTTACAGAGCATGAAGAGTTAAATGAACGCAGCAAGATTCTATTTCCACTAAGAATGAGGGAAGTAAAACAAAAGCACCAGAAACCAGACTCTTGTAATGAATAAAATTATAGATCCACAAGCATCACACCCCAGACAAATTCCAGCAGGTCATAACCCAAGATATATCCCCACTCTTCGTTTGTCTCCAAGACCCGCTAATCCACGCTCGCACAAACACAGAGAGACAGACGCATTGACACACCATGTGCTTCCGCGTATGCACATAATCAGAAGGCAAACGAAAGATAAAAGACCAAATACGAAAGAAAGAAAAGACATACCTTTCTTGAGCTCCACCACAAGCGATCCCACATCAAGAACTCATCTTGGAGAAACAATACATATCAAGATTGAAGGAAACAAACCAAAAAAATAGATCCCAACAGCATCAAAAAGGAAAAATAAATAAATAAAAAATCCCAGCTTGAAGTCAAGCTTTCCTTAGCAAGAACTGAGAAATCATTGAGTAATAAATCAAGACTGGTGTGAACAGAAGAGAAAAACAAAGAAATGAAGTATCACTAGTGATAATTGTATGGCATTTCTTTGTCTAATTGTTGGTTGGGGACTTGGGAATGGGAATGTAAAAGTGGAGGCGGGGAGAATGAATTAGTAAAGCGACTCAACCAGCTGAAGCTGATATAAAAAGAGACCTCTGCCTCGCCTCTTTCTCATATAGAGAGCAATTCTCTATCTGCCTTTTGTTTTTGTTCTTTCTTTGTTCCCTTTTTTTTTACAATAAAAATCATATGGGCTCCATCTTCTCCTTCTTCATCATCATCTCCCACTCCCTCCCCACCTTAACTTTCCATGTTACTCGATTATCTTTCAGCCCTTGGTTAGTTGCTTTAAACTTTTCCTCAAATTTCGAGAGCAACCCAATTTAATCCTTGGATTCATAACACAATTTATTGGCTCCATACAAGTCTACGAAGAACAAAATTGAAATGCTCTGTACTTTAATCTAGTGTATATAATTGAAAATGTACAATTTAAAAAAAAAACGATAAAAATATCATGTGATACATGTTTGAAATTTTTGCATGGTCTGGTCTTATTAATCCGACAAAGTCCTATTCAAACAAATGGCTTTGGACAATATATTTATAAGGTGAGGCGAGCCATAAGTGTTGGAATGTAAGTAGGGAAGGAAGAAGGATGGATTGTCACTTTCCTCTCATCAACCAAAGCTTTGCCTGGACAAAAATTTTCATAAATTTATTAAAAATTAAAATTAAAATTTTAATTTAAATATATTATTATTTTTTACAAATTATTATACATTCACAATATATTATATATATTTTAAATTTTATATAATTAATAATTTTTTACTATATTTAAATAAATTTATATGCGTGTGGTAGTGTAAAATTTGATAATGGGATTGGAAAAAGTAAAATTAACATAATGGGCTTTTATTATGACCAGCTAGGATCCACGTGTAGGTTTCATGATAGACCGGAAAGCGCGGCAGTGAAAGTGGTAGGTGTAATGGACCCATGAGTTGTTCTTATAGTCAAGCTCCCCTTTGATTATGCTATTCTCACTCCTACTAATGCTGCTTCTTAAGTTCCAATTAACTAAATAATGTTAGCTTTTAGTAAATAAGGAGTAGGTGAATGCATTGCATTCTTTGGCCCTATTTGGAATTGCCTCTCTCCTACCAAATTGGCTTCTTTTGGAAATGGTCATGGGTTAGAAGACTATTTTGTCCCTAGTACCAACATTCTTTTTACGATAGCGAGAAAAAAATAAGCAAATGATAGATTTTGTTATTATTATTTCTTTCATTCTTTAATATAAATCGTTAAAGACTATTTTTTTTGTTCTAAATTATAAGTCGTTGGGGATTTTTTAAAAAGATTTTGAAACTATTTTTTACTTTTTTATCCTTATTTATTATTTTCTTTCTCTCTTTTCTTTTCTTTTGTTTCCAAGGCATTTAAATAAGGGTATTTTAGGGAAAAAAAATATAAAATTACCTTATTTTTAAGAATCTTAATATGTGTAAAATTAAGTATAGTGACTTATATTAAGAGACAGATGAAGTGTTATATTAAATTATAAAAGTTTTAAATAATTTGATTTGTGAAGTATAATTACTAGTATATTGAACTTTTAACATTATCACTGGATTACGAACTTGATGACATATCTTAATAATTATTATTCTCTTATTTTTAAATTATTAATTTTGTAACTGATTTTCTGAAGCTTACTTCAAGACTTCCAAGGATACATCTTTGATTTTTCCTTTCCTACTTCACTAAAGGACATTGCTGTCAACACCCCCCCCCCCCCCGGGAATTTAATGACTGGTCAATATTTAGGTGGACACAAGTTGGTTGATCTTCTATTGGCAATTAACCTTGTTTGTATCTAGAATTATAGAAAAGACTAAGGAAGGGTGGTTTTTGATCTTTGATGCATGCAAGCCTCCTTTCTACTCACAAAATGAATTTCTTGTTTTCATGCACTTACATTATATCCTAAAGAGGAAGGTACAAGGATAAAATGGTCAATTAAAGCTGGCCCAAAAAAAAAAAAAATGCATAGATCTTTCCTCATTATACTATTTTGATTGGGAAGTCTTGTTCTTTCCTCAAAACATTATACCTTTGCAATTGGATCCCCAATTAAAAGAGCAATTTACTCATCTAGTGATTCCCTTGCCTTTCCAAGGTGGGATATTGTGGACATGAACAAACTCACATGCCTTAGGATAGGCCTATTTATTTGTGGTCCCCAACAAAACCCACAAATAAATATAATTTGTGGAATAATGAGAGAATATATAATTTTCGATGAGTAAATAACAGCTATAAATAAATATAAATTATTTAGATTAGAATTTCTTTTAATTGAATTATGTAACTCGACTTGATTAAGTCGCTAGACAATGATTCGATTTGAAATATAAATAAAATAAAAAATGAATCTAAATTAACATGAAAATTTTACATATTACCTATTAATTAAGGTCTCTTGATCAATCAAATTTTTTTTAATAACATTTTCAAAGACAAAGAATATATTTCTCCTCGAGAATCTCCTAAGTTTTTTTTCCCCCCAAGCAATAAGAAAGAAGAAGCATTTACATCACAAAAGTGAAAAAAAATAGCAAAATAGATTGAAAAAATTACCATAATTGCATATTTTTGAGAATTAATTTAAAAATTATCTTAATTTTTTGTGAATAGAAAAACACACTCAGTCCAAAGTGAATATGAGAGTACAAAGCCCAGCCCAAAAGTGATGACGTGTCAATGCACAATGGAAGCAGACATGGCGGACGGCTATTGGCCAGTGACACCACATGGCCGCCAGACATGTGATTTGAATTTCAGCCGAGTATTCCTCCAGAAGACTCGACGAAGAACGTCTGCAAATCGCCCCATCGCAGAGACAAGGAAGAAGAAGAAGACAGCTCCAAAACGGAGGGAAATGGCGAAAGAATGGTTAATTTTCTCCATTGCAATGGTGGTTTTCATTTCTGCCGTCTATTCTATTGACGACAAATGTTCTGCTTGCACTGCCATTGCTGTGAGTAATTTCTTACTCTTTGATTTTTCTATTTATAAACTCCCATTGTATTTTTTGAAGTTTCATGTTGATTTGGCCTTTAAATGGAGTTATTTTTTCTGGGTTTTACAAGGATCACTTCAACTCTTTCTTGACTTGCAGGAGGAGCTGGAGCGAGGACTTATGAACGTAAGAATTTTTATGGTTCTTTTCTAGTGTTTAGTTTATGAGTTTTTCTTGGGATCTCTAAGATTAGTAATGGTTCTACTGCGATTAGTGTAAAACTGAGAAAATGGAAACGCTTTGTTGTTTTTAGCATTAGGTGGAAATTTATTCATTGGTTCTTGTCAGCAAAAGGGCTTGCAAAGATTGATCAGCATAAAGCAATGCACTTGATAACTTGCTTTTGTTTCTCTGAAAGTGAGAGGCCTTTTGCATTTAAGAGAATAATGGGTGTTGGAAGATGAATATGTAAATGATTGAGACTTTATTTTTATTTTAATTTTTAATTTCCACTTTTTGAATTTGATCTTGGCTAACTTGATTTGAGAGGGTTGATATCATGGCATTAGGCTGCTGTAAATTGCGAATCAGCGGCCTAAGTACACAAAGCAATGCCAAAACTCTTAAATGTTGTGCAGATGGTAGGAGTTTTGCCTATCTTTTCTATTTTTCAGGTTGTACCTTAAAACCTGATTGCATGATCTGTCTATGATGGGAAGGAAACTTTGAACTGGGCTTTAGTATTTTATCGTCCCAAAATGTTACATGGATACGTGGAAATGGTACTTTTAAGTCCTGCCTGACAAACAAGAGAAACCTTATATCATCTTGTTTGACATCAACATAAATGTCAACAACTTATGTAGCTTTTAATTTTCAATGCATGCATTTCATGTGAGGTTTTCTAGCAAGTAATAGTACATACTCCACAGGAAAGACCAAGAAATCATCTGGATATGCGACACCGCTTGGACTCCAAAGGTCAGCGTGAAGGAAAGGTAATAGATTACAGGTATAGACGTCATAAATTTCTCCCTCATGCACCAAGACTTTCTATTTTTTTAAATTTCTGTTTTACTTCATTCTGCAACTGAAGTTTGTAGAAGTTAATGTGGAAGGATGTTATGTTTTGCTTTCTTTTTCTTTTTTTTTCCCCCAGAACCAGTATAATTGATAATCAGGGAAATTATATCATCTGTTTCTATTCACGATTTCATGCCATCTCATCTATGTTTATTCTTCATTCTGAATCTGGAAATGGACTGATGTCCCAATTTTATAGTGTTTTTGTCAAAATTGTCCTTGTATATTCTGTTGGTCATCAAAGGCTGAGCACTGTATAGTTTTTGATCTTTTCAAACAGGGTCAGCGAGTTGAGAGTTGTTGAACTTCTGGACGGGCTCTGTGAGAAGATGCAGGATTATACTCTCGAGAAGGTAATCCTTGCTTTAAGGCTTTCCTTATTTCTTATTTTGTCTAGTATCAGAGTGATTCAGGAATATGCTTTTGCAATTAAAATATCAATTAACACTTGTGTACAGCTAATGTGATTAACATGGGAGATTTGGGTCACCTCCTTTGCAGTCAGCTGATGGAAACTGACATTAATGTATCCAAATTGACAGGTAGATTCTGGAACCCGCGTATGGATTAAGGTGAACAACTGGGACATCCTCAAAACCAGTATGTATACAATAACTTAGTGGAAGATTTTGCATTGTGACTTCTTATATCCTCAAAACTTTTAACTTTATATACTTGCAGGTGCCTGTGTATATACATGTGCCCTTTTATTTTTGTAAAGCATATAAAAGGATATTGTCAAGTTAATTAGAATATTAATTTTTCTCCACTCAAGGCCATATCTAATAGGTCATTGGATTTTAAGGTACTTTGATTGGCATGGTTTTAGGCATTTGTTTGTTTATGGTGTGTTATCTAGGGGGAACTTTATGATGACAAGTGAGAAGATGTGCTATGCTCTAGTATCGATTCTGTAGAAACCATTCACTGAAGACATTTTCATTTTCTTCTGTCATACTCTCTTGAAAAATGCAATGAATTAACAAGAACATGTACCAAACCCCCTCTTTTTTTTTTTTTTTTTAATTATATGAATTAAAAAGAGCATGCACTATGCATGTCATTTGGTGTTTGTGTGCGTCAAACTAGGGCCCATAACTTTACCCATCTACTGCTATATATAGAATCTCTATTCTATAGTACAGAGGAAAGTGTACACCGATAACTATTCATGATTCCATAATTGTATCAATTCCATACTAGTTCCGAACAAAATAGAGGAATGTTATGGTAAAACTTCATTTGAAACAATGTGGTAGAAAGCAATGTGCGATTTAAAGTTGAGATGCATATATCCTTATATTGTCTTCCAGATACAGCCATTATTGCAGTGTGGGATACAGTTGAGGTTTCACAGCCTATGAAAGGTCTTGGCCTAGACTTAAAGTTGGAGATAGGAATAAAGTAGACTAATCCTGAAGTCTCCAAGGTTTAACTTTTACTGAAATGGAAAAGGTCAAATACCCAATTGATGCAAAGAGATATATCATAGAGCTGAACTTCTACTTTTCACTTTTCATGACACGACTTCTGATGGTACTTCTAGGTATTAGGGAGATATGCCCACATAGAATTAGATTTTTCCTCAGAAGAATGAAGATCATGTTTAATATGAGTTGCTGGAGTTACTAATATGGAAATAGTTAAGGTTTTCCAGTCTACAAAGTGATACCTCCCCATTGGGCTCCAAAACTTAAATGATTGTGGTAAGGATTAGTATATCAAATCTCAAAATGTATGTCTTTTTCTAGAGGGTTAAACCCTTGGATTCACTTTTCCCCAAATTAAGAGGGGGGGGGAATTATGTCTTCTTTTTCAATGTGGTCCACTCCAAATCCCTAGAAGAAGTATGTACCATTAAACTATTCACAAGTTGTACTATTTTTCTGTTGTATTAGATAACAATATAGTTGGGGCTCATTTTGTTACTTCTATTTGAAAGACGATATATGTGTGGTCAAATCTCGTATTGGGAGAATTGAGAGATGGAGGCATGATAGATTGGATAGAGGTAAAGACAAGCTTAAGAATATAAGGATGGAGGTGATTAGAAGAGATATATCTCTGTTGGATTTAAGTGAGAGTATGACGGTGGATAGAAAGACGTGGAAGGAGAGAATTCACGTGGATGACCACACGTGATCTTGAATTGGTTCATATAGTCGACTCCAAATTTCTCGTCACAAGACTTAATTTGTTGTTGTTGTGTTTGAAAGAAGAGAATATGCAATTTGTGGTCCACTTTAGGTAACAAATTGCTCTTTTCGTTTCAAAATAGATGTCCATAAACCCCTTTGCACTTGCACATAGATTAAAGGTGTTGAAAATAATGCTATAATTCAAATAAAGTTCTTATTCTACCCCTATAAAACACATGATAGCTATTGATTGGTGAACATTCCTAAGAAACAAGAAGAAAAAAGAGTTTTGGGAGGTTGTGTAGTTGACTTAGAATAAACAAAGGTAAAATGGGAATAAATTAATCATTAGTTCTAGAAATATGTACATAAATATCTATTTTAATAGATGGAGTATTTTCTACCATTATCTACTTTCTGCTAAAGATTTTAAGTTGAATCAAGATATTGAATTTGCAAAGTGAGTATAAGACTTACTTTGTTATATGGCACGAAATGTTGGGCAGTTAAAAGGTGTCGTATTCAA
Organism: Voacanga thouarsii; assembly: GCA_026120185.1. Classification (NCBI taxonomy): domain Eukaryota; kingdom Viridiplantae; phylum Streptophyta; class Magnoliopsida; order Gentianales; family Apocynaceae; genus Voacanga; species Voacanga thouarsii. Next base: position 592,275 of record JANUWF010001752.1, read on the forward strand.
AAGATGAAAGTAGCTGAGATACGTATATTACAGTGGATGTGTGCATATACTAGAAAGGATAGAGTCAGAAGTGAGACAATTAGGGAAAATGTGGGAGTGGCATCCATTGAGGAAAAGATGAGAGAAAGTCGCCTGCGTTGGTTTGGACATGTACAGAGAAGACCGAGGGATACTCCTATTAGGACGATTGAGGGAGGGAGGCAAGATAGATTAGACAGAGGTAGAGGCAGACCTAAAACGACATAGATAGAGGTGATTAGGAGAAATATGTCTTTGTTAGATTTGGATGAGAGTATGATGGCCGATAGAAGGAAGTGGCGAGAGAGGATTTATGTAGATAACCACACGTTGCCTGACATTGATTCATGTAGCCGACCCCAAGTTTCTTGGGATTAAAGCTTAGTTTGTTGTTGTTGTACATATTTAGCCTTGCATTCCAACCAAAATGGATGAATGTACATTAGAGATGCCTCCTCTATCACAAAGTATGTAGAGGGAGGGGTTACGGAGAGGTATATCTATTTAGGAATTACAACATTTTGACCAAGAAGCAAGCTCATGTGCTCCACTATTGCAGTTTCTAGGAGTGTATACTACTTTCCATTGAGGCCATCGAGCAAGCATTTCTTTAGAAGCATCAATAATTCCTTTCCCAGCCCACTCCTTTTCAACTGAATGACCGTTTAAAGTTCTAATGGCATTTAAAGAATCCCCTTCTAAGATTATTTTATCCGCCTTGATTTCTTTCACTGCTTTCATGCTCTTCCAAATTGAGATTCAACAAACTAGTTGGCTAATTTAATGTTGATTTTTCTGTGTTTGATGACACTGATCTTTTCATGGCCTTGTTGGGGCTATTGTTCCAAAAGTTTGATATCATGATTCACTTACATGTATGATGAAATTGGTTTTTGGTAAGATTCTTATCTCTTGTTTCTCGTGGCAGACAAACAGGAAGCTAAAGCATATTCCAAAGACATATCATCCTTTTGTGGGAGGTGAGCACCAGAGCAAGTTAGAACTTCCTCAAAAATTCCTTTGATTTAATTGGGGTTTTCATATTTATGCGAGTTTCATTCTCTATTATAAGTGCACATCAACTATCCTGAAAATTGTTTGCTCTGTGGCCAGGCTACTTGAGGAAACTGAAGATGAGGTAACTTGTATTTTCACGCCCTTGTTGCTTCAAATTATGCCTATTTGATGTCAAAAGCCATTGTGTGCCTCTTCAATTAGGATATTGCTTGCTAACATGCATCATTCTGCAAATGTGAAATCAGTTATCTGAGTTGATTAAGAAAGGATCAATAAAAGCTGGAGATGTTAACAAGGTTTTATGTGAAGATCTCAGCAAATATTGCCAGCGAACAAGGTAATAAATTCTGAGATTGGGTTGAGAGTACTTCAGTTCAAATAGATCAGCCAATTTTGTCTTTCCTCTTCTTTGCTCTTGCCAACTGTTTCTGAATCAACAATTGATGTACTTATGCAGTGCTGGATATGATGATGGCAAAGATATAGATGGAGAACTCTAAGTGAATTGGTGTTCTTTTTAACATTTTTATGTTGACAAAGGACAGAGGTAGCAGTAAGACTAACTTTACAAATATCTTGCTTATGGAATCATTGGCCAGAATGATTTCCTCATTCGAATGTGCATCGTGATTTATCTCGGAAAATTTTGTCCATGTAACTGTTCTTTGACAATTATGAGAATGCTTTAACCTCCTGTTGGTATTCAGAATATACTCTTCTAAACCTGTGTTGGGGTTCTTTTGTTCTCCGTACGTTTTGAGTCATATAAGTTGGATAAAATGCTAGGAAATTGCTATGACTAATCTGAATATACGGCCTGTCTGCCTTCTGCATACCAGGGTCTAGGGGCTGACATGCGGTCTGAAATGAAGATGTTTGAGTGATCCTATTCTTCTCTTTTAAAGCATTTTGCATGTGAACATTCTCAACTCTATCTGCTGCAAAATTTTCTAAAATCTGAACACGCTTACTATGTGGACTATGGTAATTTTTTGCATTTTTCCTGATTTTTTTGTGGTCAAAAGCAACAACAAATGTATGCATAAGCTGGAATTAAATTCAAACTATTGCAAGACTTAGTAATTATGTACATCAGGAGGAAATGCCAACGCCACTGTAACCCCAATGGCAATTGATACAACACGTGAATGGGTTTTCCTCCAACGCCTACTGGAACTCAAATGACAAATCATCCAATTGACAAAATATTTAATCTCCAATATACAGGCTTCAAAATAAAAGAACTTAAGATACAGAAAGACCTGCTGTTTATCAAGTCAAATGAAGTGGTAGGAGCAGCAAGCCAGCAACTTGAGAGTTAGCAAATACGAACATAGCATTAGCATCAAACCCATCATTCCTACACCGATTCTTACAGCAGCAGTCATCTGACTCCTTCCGTTATCATCTGCTCCTCTGTACCCGTGTTGCAGGCACTTCTATCTTAGGTGGAGGATCTGGTGAGAAGCAAACCACAATAACTGCTAGATTATCACGTGTTCCGTTTAAGTGCTTCCCTAATCAGTTCTCTTGAGCATCTTATAGGATCATTGTGAATCATTAGTTCTTTCCTGACCATCGTGACAGCCTCCCAGAGACCATCACATCCAATTATCAGGAGTTCATCATCCTCAGTTAATAGAGTCTCCTGCAACTCTGGCTCTGCACTTAATGGGCAAGAAGACCCTCTGCAACTCTCTACCTCGTTTACCTAGTACAGCAAGATAATCCCCTGCATTTGCAACTACCATTGTTCTGCAAAGAAAATAACATTAGCGACAATCCAGCAACAAATCCTTAGTCAGAGAAGTATAGAAAAGGAAATGGAGATAAAGTACTTCCTCAAGTCCACTGTGCAAGAAACTTGAGAATGAAAGGATACTTGGTGCCCATTACTAATCTCTTTCTTCAAAACTTTTATGAGCTGCCCAAATAGTGTTTTACTCCACCATTTCAAGCTCTGTGATGTTTGAAACAAATTCTTTTGTGAAATTTTGTAAGTCGCATTTTGCAAATACGAACTTCTATGTTAGAAAATTTTCTCCCAACATCTCATTTTTTGAATTTTAATTAAAAAAAATCTCATTTTATGGAAATTCTGATTGAACGAGGATAATATATATTTCCTATTAATAATTAGTTTTCTATTTAATTATTGACTGAAGAAAAGGATTATAAACAAAATTACTCTTGAATATTGTCGGTAAATATTTAATAATATTTTTGCGTGTTTATTTCTTAATGATTAGCTTGATTTTAATTATTTGTTATGACTTAATTGTAAGTATTGGAAAATATGAAAAAAGCAAAATTGGTATATTAATATTAGATTATTTGTAATTGAGTTAATTATAATAATATATAAATCTTTAAATAATCAGACACGAATATAAAATCAATCAAAATTATAAACTTACATTTCAAACAATTTAAAAATATTTACTTTGAATTTATATTTTTAAGGTCTTAATAATTATAATTAAGTCTATACAAATACTAAAAATTAAAAGAAAAAGTTAAAAGATTTTTTGAAGGACCATAATTGTGATTTAATTTTATCCCTTTGCTTCCAAAAGAAAAGGTTTTTTTTTTTCCTTCTAAATTTTTTTTATAAAAATAATCTCACAACCATTAGAAGGAGACTTGACCCATAACTTGACCCGGTGCCATCGGTTTGATTCCCCCGTCGAAAACCTTCAAATCTTCTCACTCCTAGACCAAGAACAGCCACCGCCTTTACAGCAAAACTATGGGTATGGACGCAGCTACGCAGCCGAGCAAGCTCCGATGGGGGGAGCTGGATGAAGACGACGGAGAGGATCTAGACTTTTTACTGCCCCCGAAGCAGGTGATAGGCCCCGATGAGAATGGGATAAAGAAAGTGGTGGAGTACAAGTTCAACGAAGACGGTAACAAAGTTAAGATTACAACCACCACTCGAATCCGTAAGCTTGCCAAAGCCCGTCTTAGCAAGCGAGCTGTTGAGCGGCGTTCCTGGCCAAAATTCGGCGATGCCGTTCACGAAGATGTTGGCGCCCGTCTCACTATGGTTTCTACCGAAGAGATTGTCCTTGAACGCCATAGAGCCCCTGGTACGCATCTCGTCTTTTTTTCGTTACATGTGTATAATTGTGAGCTATCAAAATTGGTTTTTTATGAAGGATTTATGCCTTAAGTTCTTTGTAATTCTGATGCTCTGAGGATTTTGGAATTAGATTGGTGAACTTTTAGTTGTGGGGTTTGGTTGATCCTATGTGTTTGTATTTAATTTGGGGCAAGTTAATTGCTGCATTTTATATTTCATTATCTGCAGGAATGTTATGGGTTGATTTAACTAGATGTCATGCCCTCCTCTATGGACTCATGATTTCTTTTGGAGGATGGATTGGGAGATTGAAACAATTGAGTGTGATTAAATGGGTACTTAAGTGAAGAAGAATCCTTTGTCTGTGTTTCACTTGATAGAAATGTTTTAAGTTTATTTGCAAGTGCTTATTGGTCTCTGGTTTCAAGCTCAGTGTACCAATAGGTATGCAGCCTGATTCTCTATGTTGCAGTAGCCCTATCATGAGCTGATCCTGTACAGTAACTATTTTGAGAATATGGACAGTACAACTATCGACTTTGTGGTAGCAGCATATACATAAATCAATTATCTAGTGATTTTATAATGCACAACAAATGCGCATACTGCATATATATAAATTACATTATGAATGCTAGCTTCAATATTTTTCATCTTTAAAAATCAGGGATAATGGCTTTTCAAAACAATGTGAAAAAAGATTCTATATGACCCAAGCCTTCAATAAATATGGTATTTTATTAATTTTTTAGACTGATTACTTCAGCACTTCATCTAACCATGTATGAGATTGACTGATAAGAAGCCCATACTTGCAGTCTTTTAGTACCTCAGATCTATAAAAAACAAACATAAATCAGGGCCCCCTTTTTTTTTTTTTTTAATGAACACAAATATATTCATTGCATGAAAATCAGACCATGTAACATCCGAATTTAGGACAATGAGACTATCCCTCATAAAAATAGACAGAGATAAGTGAAGAAAAACCTATATGTACCAATATTAAGCATTGGTATTGAGTGCATCAACTCAAAGATAAATTTCAGCTACAAGTATATGAGAGGCATCCACTGAATCACTCCTTGAATAAGTGCCATGAACTGATTTCAAGCTCAAATATGGAAAATTGAAGCTATTGTTATAGTTATCTTAAGAAATAAAACAAAATAAATGGATATTCTATAGGTAAAGTATAGCACCCTAACAAACATTCTACGCTGGAAGATTTAACCATTTGTCCATGTTCAAAACTAACTACATTTCTCCCAGCAAAGCACATTATATATAGGACTCTGAACAGTCAATCTATGTGCCATCCACCAGATCACCATCAGTATTACAGGTTCTACTACTGATGATGATGATGTAGTCAGCTCAATAATATCCATTTTCTTCAATTTTGATATTCTTTATCTCTATTTTTGCCCGTGTTTACTTCTCATTCTCAATATGGTTAACGTCTTTTGCTCTTGGTTGTGGAATTTGTGTAGGATCAAAACAAGAGGAAACTAAGGCTCCGGGAGACTCTTTGGCTCAATTGAACAAGGGGGCTGTTCTCATGGTGTGTAGGACTTGTGGAAAGAAGGGTGACCACTGGACATCAAGGTGCCCTTACAAGGATCTTGCTACACCAAGTGAGGGCTTTGTTGATAAGCCTCCATCAGAGGCTGCTCCTGCTGGACCTGGTGCTACAAAGGGGGCATATGTTCCTCCTGGCATGAGAGGTGGTCCGGAGACAAGAGGAACAGATATGAGACGCAGGAATGAAGAAAATTCTGTTAGAGTAACCAACCTTTCAGAAGACACTCGGGAGCCTGACTTGCTTGAACTGTTCCGTCCTTTCGGTCTTGTGAGCCGAGTTTATGTTGCTGTTGATCAGAAGACTGGCGTAAGCAGAGGATTTGGTTTTGTTAATTTTGTGAACCGGGAAGATGCTGAAAGAGCCATTAACAAACTTAATGGGTATGGTTATGACAACCTCATTTTGAGAGTTGAATGGGCTGCCCCTAGATCGAACTAGATCTTCCTTTCAAAGGTTACACAGATGATATCTCTTGAGCCCTTAAAATTGGATATGTTTATGGATATAGTCTGATTTGCATTTTGAACTAGAGATGTTCTGCAATTTGCTTGTTGGTATTTTATTCAGAAATTTTCTATGTTACTTCTCAAGTGGAAGACAGTTACCTACTAATATTACTACTTTTTGTATTTTCATGGTATTTTTTCTGCATTGCAATGTGTCTGTTGTCCGGGAGTAATGAATTCTTGGTAGAAAAAACTTGTTCATGTTCGCCATGCAGCTGAGCCCCATTGGGTTCATGGAATTTCTTTCCACTACCTTCCCCCCTCCCAAACCCTTCTCTGTCTCAAATGAATGTGCATCATAATGTATCTCGGAAAATTTTGTCCATGTAACTGTTCTTTGACAATTATGAGAATGGTTTAACCTCCTTTTGGTATTCAGAATATACTCTGAATGGTTTAACCTCCAACATACTCTTGTAAACGTGTGTTGGTGTTCTCTTGCTCACCCTACGTTTTAAGTCCTATAAGTTGCATAAAATGCAAGGAAATTGCCATGACTAACCTGAAGATACGACTCGTATGCCTGCTGAATACCAGGGTATAGGCTCTGACATGCGGTCTGAAATGAAGATGTCTGAGTGATCCTATTTTTCTCTTTTAAGGCATTTGGCATATGACATTCTCGACTCTTATCTGCTGCAAAATTTTCTAAAATCTGAACTGGCTTTGCAATTAAATAAGTATTATCTGGAGTATGGTAATTTTTTGCATTTTTCCTTTTTTCTTTTGTTTTTTTGTTTTTTGTTTTTTTTGGTGGTCAAAAGCAACAACAAATGTATGCATAAGCTGGAATTAGATTCAAACTATTGCAAGACGTTGTAATTATGTACATCAGGAGGAAATGCCAACGCCACTGTAACCCCAATGGCAAATCATTCAATTGATACAACACGTGAATCCCTAATATAGGGGCTTTTCCTCCAACGCCTACTGGAACTCAAATGACAAATCATCCAATTGACAAAATATTTAATCTCCAATATACAGGCTTCAAAATAAAAGAACTTAAGATACAGAAAGACGTGTGCTGTTTATCAAGTCAAATGAAGTGGTAGGAGCAGCAAGCCAGCAACTTGAGTAAGCATGTTCGAACATAGCATCAAACCCATCATTTCTACACCGATTCTTACAGCAGCAGTTCTCTGACTCCTTTCGTTATCATCTCATGAGTCACATTCCAAAACACCTTTCAGAAGATTTAGTCCTTCAGCTGATATGCTCCTCTGTACCCGTGTTGCAGGCACTTCTATCTTAGGTGGAGGATCTGGTGAGAAGCAAACCACAATAACTGTTAGATTATCGCATGTGTTCCGCTTAAGCGCTTCCCTAACCAGTTCTCTTGAGCATCTTATAGGATCATTGTGAATCATTAGTTCTCTCCTGACCATCGTGACAGCCCCCTGGCTGCTCATAACATCCCAGAGACCATCACACCCAATTATCAGGAATTCATCATCCTCAGTCAATAGAGTCTCCTGCAACTCTGGCTCCGCACTTAATGGGCAAGAAGACCCTCTAGTGCCCTTCATGTGCCAGTCTCCAATGGCACGTGCCACAGATAGTTGGCCATTGAGGTATCCATCATATACAGTCCCTCCAAGATTTTCTATTCTAAGTCTTTCAGACTTGCAGTTGGGTTTATGATCATTGGATAGTTCAACAGCCCTACCTCGTTTACCTAGTACAGCACGACAGTCCCCTGCATTTGCAACTACCATTGTTCTGCAAAGAAAATAACATTAGTGACAATCCAGCAACAAATCCTTAGGCAGAGAAGTATAGAAAAGGACATGGAGAAAAAGTACATCCACAAGTCCACTGTGCAAGAAAGTTGAGAATGAAAGGATACTTGGTGCACAATGCTAATCTATTCAAACCTTTATGAGCTGGCCAAATAGATTAACGAACTTTCCACCATAATTGTTATTTTTTACTCCATAATTTCAAGCTGTGTGATGTTTGAAACAAATTCTTTATGTGAATCTCACTGCTTATTACTCCTGCTAATGAACAATTCTTTATCTGTTTCAACAGCGACAATTAAACAGAGATCAGCAAAGGGTTCTAGGCTAGTGATGCAAGCAGTCCTGCCCATGTGTGGGAATCAATCGCCAATAGGACACTGTTCGTATCAAGTAAGTGTGACAAATAACACCATACATTACAAAATCTAACCATAATAACGAAAGTGATTCCAAAATAATTCCACTCCCACCTTTCTCTCAATATGAAAATCTACAGAAATATCTAGCACAGGCAACAAGCAAAAATAATAAAAGAGATCTTGCAGTTTATTCTTCAATCATTCATGAAAAAAGAAGACTATGAAAGAGAACTTCCTCGTAAACTTCAGACTTCTCCTTTTTTCCGCTCATAATTTATCAACCCCACTCTTGGTTTCACAAAGATATACACTGCAGCATATTGTACATAGCTAACTCAAAAAAGTACAATGGCAAGCCAATTATATAGGCTCTTGGGGTAGATCTGGGCTCTACAGTTAAGAGTGGAGTACACTGCATGTAGAAATCACCTTTTAAGAGATGCAGCTTCCATCTATCTCACAGGCTTTTTCCCAGTCCCCACAAACTCATCAAACTGCACATGCTTTTTATTGTTCTAAATATGAGAACCATATAACTCCACAAAGCCTGTCCCTTTTTATTCCCTATTATCCCAGAGAATCCCCAAGTTACTTGGGATTAAGGCTTTGTTGTTGTTGTATTATCCCAGAGAATGCCCCAAACATCTAGCACAGAAAACTAGGTTTCTTCAGATCACTCTCAACATCTAAGTCACTTCCATTTTCCGCTATTAGGATGAGAGGCAGCTATCTTTTGCTCCCATTTTGATTCACATTAGTACCATTTTCATTCTTTATAAGCAAATACACTTTTTAGTTTCAAGGAAATCTCATCTCTCCTAAATGCAAAGAATCCTTAAATGAAAAAATGCCTCTCGCTGTGCAGAAGGGGAGAAACACGATGCCCATGTACCTTCCAAATATCAGAGTGGTCAATGCTGTGGTGCCAGAAGAGATGTCCAGAGTACTGTCATCAGCAAAGGAATGATCTGCTTTTAAAAAAGCATTCTTAATTGCCTTCTCCAAGCAAACAGGAAAATAGGAGTCCTCAACTATGAACTTGAGAATATTCTTCCTAACAAATACTGCTGCATCTATTCCACCATGACCATCAAAAACCTGCAGACAAACTCTTCTTAACTCATACCATATAGGATGAAAAGTAAAATAAAATCAAGCAAGTGGTTAATTTATTTACTTGTACATTTGTGATCTGAATAGAACAGGGAAAATTGTAGAAGCTGGGTGAAAAATTTAAGAATGAAGGAGTACTGAATTGAAAATTATCCTCAGAGCAAATTATCCTCAGGCTGCTCGCTCCTGACTGTGAATGCTTTTTCAGATTTTTCCAATGCATTAGCATGCCTTACGCTGAGGCCACAATGCAGAGTCTACTAGTCTACTATACTGCTGAATGTTTATTCGTGTCTTCTAAACAAGTCCAATATTATCACCCACTGGGGGTTTTCTTTCTATCTCCAGTAGCTCCCTCGAACTGCATATAGTCAGCAGTGATCAAATATGAAAATGAATTTAAATGTCAAACTTTCACAGATTAAGGATTGTTTGATAGGTTTCAATAATTCATATCCACAGAGTTGACAACTCATGAAAAATTCAAATCATAATGGTGGAAGTTAGCCAGTGGATAAAATTTAACAATTTTCAAAATTCATAGTAATGAGTAATTATTAGTCACAATAATAATAATAATAATAACAACAACAACAACAACAACTTTGAATGGCAGAGATATCTGGGAGCTATTATCCAGAAAGATAGAGAGCTTGATAGCAACATTGCGCATCGAATTAAGGCTGGTTGGTCAATATCGAGGAGTGTAACTAGTATTCTATGTGATTGTAATATGCCTTTGAGTCTAAAGGAAAAGTTCTATAGAACATCCATCAGACCGGCTTTGCCATACGGTACGGAATGTTGGATAGCTAAAAGAAATCATATTCAGAAACTAAAGGTAGTCGAGATATGTATGTTAAGGTAGATGTGTGGACATACTAGAAATAATAAAGTAAAAAATGAGATCATTCAGGAAAAAGTGGGAGTAGCATCCATTGAAGATAAGATGAGAGAAAACCGCTTGAGATGGTTTAGACATATACAGAGAAGACCGAGGGATACTCCTATTAGGAGAATTGAGGGATGGAGGCAAAATAGGTAGGATAGAGGTAGAGGCGGGCCTAAAAAGATGTGGATAGAGGTGATTAGAAGAGATACGTCTTTGTTGAATTTGGATGCGAGTATGACAGTGGGTATAAAGGAGTGGAAGGAGAGAATTCATGTGGATAACCAAACGTGGTCTTTATTAGTTCATGTAGCCGACCCTAAGTTACTTTGGACTAAGGCTTAATTTGTTGTTGTTGAGCAATTATTAGTCATGCAAGTATAAGTAGGAACAAGTGACACACCCCATAGAAAGCTCCTGGAGAAGGAAGACCTGCAGTTTCACCTAAGTGTTCAAGTAGATTGTCTATACAGATGTGTTCATCCTCCATATATTGTTTGGGTCCTTTCTCAGCACAGGATCCAGATCGAAATATTGGTAGGAAGCTTGATATGTCATTGGAAGGTGACTGGTGTCCAGACACAGTGAGATCAACATCCTAGGAAAGGGAGAAATATGTAGTTAGAGATACTAAAGAATGTATCAAATCAGTTGCTAGAGATAAGGACAAAATCAAAATGATGGTGTGGTTATGGCAGAGAACAATAGAAAAGTGAACTAAGATGCTCGTGATGTTTACAGTGTGTATGATCAAGAATTTCAAGTTCTTCTTTTCTGATAGTAACCATGAAATGTTTGGTAAGAGAATTGATCAATAAGTTAATACCCATCTCAAGAAAGGAAAATCTACAGAAAAATTTCAGGCTTTTAATTACACCCTTTAACTAATAGTGAAAGTTTCGAGCTGCTAAACTGTTTCTTGAAGACAGAAATCAGAAGTAAGACCACAGGAGATGATTAGATATGATAATATTCCAACTGTTCAATATGGGCTGAATTCTAACTTAAGAATGGTATCTACCAAGATTTGATCAAAGCCTAACTCTGTTGTATATATCATATTAGTCCAAATTTCTTACACTCAGCAAAAAGAGATTAATGGAGCAAACGGTTTTTTTAAAGACCAAGAGAAAAAGAAACCTAGAAATGAACATGAAATACATGCGGATCCCTTCATTTCTTATTCTGCCAAAATTCTAGGACTTAGTCTGTGAAACATAGTTCCTTTCCTTGTGATTTGAAAATGGATTAAAAGCAACAAAGAGCAAGTTACAAATCAAGAACTCCAAGTTAGGGCAATGCTGTTTGGCTATACAAATTCTTGATGCACCTTACGGCCAACCACTTGCTTGCGAGGAGAATGAAATAAATTAGAAAGTGTAATTACAGCATAACAAAAGAAAGCCACTCAATTTGAAACTCACTTCACGGACAGTGACTAGCAACGCCCCAAGGACTCAAATAAACAATGTTGCACAAAGCGAACAAATGGAATAACAATAGGAGCCAAAAGGATTCAAGTAAAAGAGAAAATATTTACCAAATCAGTAGGCGGCAATAATGTAGCAGAGCTTATAGAATGTCGCACAACTGATAAGTGTCGTGGGGGTTTGCTTGTCAATGTCTGCTTCAAGTCATTTGAATCCTCTAAAGGTATGTCCTTTACTGCAGGCAAATTGTCCTTATTATAACCACCTTCTATTAGATTGAAAGGAGGTGAAAAATCAGTACCAACCGGCATATTCCAGAACACCAACAGACTTCCTTACAAGAAAGCCAAATCTCAAATATTCTTCTCCAAAAAGAATCACAAGAGCAGAGTGTGGATGGAAAATGAATTAGCCAAACTGTTGCTCTTCGATAAATGCTCCCTCACTAAAAGCTTCAAAAAGATGGAGTAACTTTACAAATTACAATGACCTCGGGCACAAAAAGCCTTAATCTTTTGATAACTACAAACTGCCGTTCCTTTCCCAAAGAGATAAGGCAGAAACAATCAGAAAGCGGCACCCACTACAACACAAACGAGAGGCCACTATTCTTCGACTCCTCAACCCTACGGAATTCCAATTAAACTCTTCAAAACATTCCTTTTGAGTGGCTCCTTGATCAGATTAGAAATCCAAATTCCCCAAAAAATTATGATCAGTTTCCAAAACCTTGTCCAAATCCACACAATTGATTGAAATGAAGAAATGATACAAAAGAAAAATCCCTCAAAGACAAATACCCACCTGAGGAACCAATAATTCACCAGAATCACACCCAAAAAGACAATTACCAAAAACCACCACAGATTCCCTTCTCCTTCAACCACACAGAATTAACAATTGAAATTCCACGAGAAGAAAAGTATCGTCAAACTTAACTTCAGAAACCAAATAATCCCAAGAAACCCGGGCAAAAAGAAATAATTTTACCTTAAGCCACCACAAATTGCCAGCTTCTCCTTCTTTAACTACACAAAATCAAGAATTGAAATCCCAAAACAGGCCAAAAAAAAGTAATTCTAACAGATGTCGAAGATGATTGCAATGCTTTTCTTTGCCTTTACCGCTAGTTGTCAGGCATTCAACGAAAGAAAAGAAAACCCCTAAAAGAAGAGACCTCTGAGAGAGCAATCCACAATGGAGAGAGAGAGGCATATGGAGGATTTTTTTTAGAGAGAGGAGGAAAAGGGAAGAAAAAGAAAAAAAAAAAAACCACACAGACAGAAAAAGTCGACGAAGGCCAGCGTTTTTCAATGGGGTGGGTAACCGGCAATTAGAGGTGTGGAGAGGTCCTACATGACATATGTTATAACTTATACCGGCACGTGGAACATTTGGAGTGGTTGAATTCAGAGTTGACCGGATGTCTGGGGTTTTCTTTTGTGGTGTGTTTAAGAGCGGGCGGTGCATCCTGGCCGTGGGATTTTGGATGTTGGGTACATCGACGGTTGCTTGATAGCCTTTGGTTCCATTGGTAGGGTAGTTAACGGCCGTTTAAGACAAGCACTTGGGATTCTCGAAGAACAGGTGGCAGTTTATTATTGGATGTTCGGTCTGATTTCGGCTAAGATCGAACGGTTCCTTCATCTTTTTCCACACTTTCTATTTGTGGAAAAAGAGGTTTACTAACTGTAGAAAAAAAAAGGGAAAAATTAATTATAACGTTTTAAATCTTAATTTTTTATATTATTATAATCTCTAATAAAATTATAACTTGTTAAATAATCTTAATTCTTTATTTCAAAATAAATTTTGGTCAAAAAAAGTCACTCACATTATATGTGATTTTTTTAAAAAATAAATATATTAATTAGTTATGTGTAATAATATAATTTATATAAAAAAGATAGTTAATGATTATTTTACAAGTTATAATTTATTAGGGATTATAACAGTAGAAAAAATTAGTAAATACAAAAATATTATAACTTTTAAATTTTAAAAATCAAATAGACTAATATTTTTTAAAAAAAAATAGATAAATTCTCTCCTATATACATTTGTTTAAAGATTTAATATGAAATTACGAATGCATGTACCTTAGCTTTTATACAAGTATATTTGGATTGTTTATCGATTTACGTGGCAATAATCAAATATGCTCTCTTCTTTTTAAAATAACTGTTATTTTTGAAATTTTTTTTATATTATTGCATATTATTTATTATTTTGTGAAATTAAAAATATATGTATTATATATTTTCAATTATATTATTATCATTTATCACTCTACTAAATTGTAATATTAATTAATTTTTAAAATTTCACAAAACCCTATAATTTCCAATAAGGATAACTTAATTATTATTTTATTTAAAAGCTATGTAAATGTTAGAATTTTATTAATACGTATAATTTGTGTAATAATTATAGTTATCTGTACACAAATTAAGGTTGACAAATTCATTATATGGTGGACATAAAATTGGTAAACAATTTAGGATTGATAAATACTATTTTCATTTCACAATATAAGTCGTTTTATACTTTATTATTATTTTTTACAATATAGGTCGTTTTACAAAGTTTTATAAAAATTTATTACTTTTTTTCTAATTCTATCTCTCTCTGCAATCTTTCTTTTTCCATTGATAGTGACACAACTCTATCAAATTACCAAAGTAGATAGAAATTTAATTAGAGGTGTTTTGAAAGTTTAGTTTTAAAATTATTTGAAATGTATATACCTTTAAATCCTGTGTATAAATTTAAAACAACTTATATTATGAAACAAAAGTAATAATGACAATTGGGAATGGCAATGGGACTGAATTGTGTCGGGGACTAGAAATCCCAACCCCTCCCCTGCATACCCCACCATTTTTCCATTCCTGATCTGTCCCCGCCATGGGAGAAGGTGGGGATCCCCTTCCCCGGCCCGTTGGGGACAAAATAACCCCTAATCCCGACCCAGCGGGGAAGCGTGGGCAATTTGAACCTGGAAATATTTATAAAATTGTTTTTTAGAAATTTTTTTTGCATCTAATATATTTTTATTCAAAACTTTTTTATCATTTTAAAAACTTTTTGTGGTGTTTTCAATAGTTCACGTATTTATTATATCACTAAATTAGTAAGTATAAAATTGATAATTGATAATTTTTTCTTTTATTTTTCTTCTTTTTTATTTTATTTTACTTTATATACATATATAATCTACTTATAATATATATATATAATATACTTATATATACGTATAATATATAATATATATAATATAAAAAAATGTGTAGTGGGCTAGGGGTAGGGATCATGCAATCCTCGTCCCTAGAAGCAGGCCGAGAAATGAAGTCCGTCCCAATCCGTCCCTGCTTAAATTGGAAAATTCCCAATCCAATTCGGTCGAACTTGGTTGGGTCTTCAATTTAAACGGAAAAATTATCTTAGATCGACGGGTTTTGTAAGTGGTTGGAACAGCCTTTCGACCATCAGATCTCTCGCTTTCTCGTTTTCAGTGAGGATCTCAATGGCGTCCCTCTTTCTAAAATCTTAAATCTTCGAGAGTTAAATCAGACGATTTTACTCCTTCAACTGAATTTAAAAGTAAATTACGGATGTATTCCTTTTAAAAATTTATTTCGAAAGAAAGTAAGTGTCCCTGAAAAGGAAAAATAATCCACCTCCTTCGAATGAGGCGAAGAAAGTGAAGACGAGCAGGAGTGAAAAGAGGTATCGACCTCACACGATTCAGAATTGGTCTTTGGAGAGGAACAAACAATCCCACGTTGACGAAGCAAAAGGAAACCCTTTGTTGACTGTTGTATGTAGACAGCATATTAATTTGACAATAGGTCTTCGTTGTTTCCCAATAATGAATCCACAGTTTTCCAATTTGATTGCTGGATTTGAAGTTTGAACTTAATCTGCTACCCCAGTTCTATTCTAACCAGTGACGAAATCAAAAACTTTAGAGTCAAGAGAATAAGTTATCTTAAGGGAGATAATATTATAATTTAAAAAAAATTGAGATGGCGAAATATAAAATTTTAAAATATTTTTTAAAAATTTTGATTTTTTTAGGATGAAGTATACAATTAAAAAAAAAAAATTAAAAGGATGGCTGCCATCTCCTGTCTCCCTTGATCCGTCTCTAATTCTAACTATTCATTAGTATGGTCCTTGTATTTAATGCGAATAGTTAAGATGTACTTTATTTTTAAATGATTATATTTAATTTTAGTATTTTGATAAAATTATAATAACAATTATTTTTAGGATAAAATATGTCAACTGCTATTAAACTTTTTTAAATCTTGATTTTTACTCTTTAAATTTAAAAATATGTATTTTTAACTCTTGAATATTTAAAATATTTAAAAAATAACTATTTTGTATTGGTATCGAAAAAAATTTGACCTATCTTGATGAGGAATTCTTACATGGACCGTGGACTTGTAAACCAAATGCATCGATGAGTTGTACTGTACAACTTATGTTGCATTCAATACAACTCATCGATGCAGTTGGTTCATGAACCATTGATCCATGTTAGAATTTTCCAATCTTGATAAGTGTATTTCTTCTTTGCTTTTATAAAAAAAAAAATCCAAAAAGTGAATGAGTTCAAGTTTCCAATGTTGACAACCTAAGTAATATAATGGTGTCTTTGCTTTGCAAGAATTTGAGGTCTCTATCATGGCATTATTTCCATGCCACCATTTTCAGCCCACCTTTAAATTATGAATCATGATACAAAGGAAATGACTTTTGACTTTGCGCATAGCTTAAAAGTATTTAATTTCTTTATTTAGTATGCTTGAATTTCTAGGTGCTTTTAATGTGATTTTCACCTCTATAATTTATCTTGTTTTCCTTGATTTTTTTTTAAATAATTGAACTTTATCTTCATAGGTAATAATTCTATAGTCAAATTGGCCAGTACCATCAAATAAATGATATTTTTTTTTTTGTAATATGAATTAAAAAAAAAAGTAAATACTGATATTTTAAATCTATTACACTATAAATAAAATTATTTTTGTCTAACTACTAAAAATGAAAAATATACTAAACTCAACAAAGATATTCCATGGTGCCCTTTGATTTGTCTTCTCTCTCAAAGACAATTTAAATGCTTACAATTTTTTATAACAAAAATAAAATAAATTAATCCTACTATTTGGACTAACTTTTTGATATATTTTTAAGTTTGTTAATTAAGATTTTATGAGTTGACTTTTTTTTTAATATCATGTCAAGAGAACTTGTATATTATTGAACATAAATATTAATTTTTTCCTATTACAATAATATATATATTATTTAACAAAAGATTTGTCGAAATTGATAGTATGAATATATTTATCTAACATGAGTGAAAATATAAAATGATAAATTGCAAAATAAAGCTGTATTTGGATAAAGATAAGTTTGTTAAAATTTAATAAAATATTATTAAATATAAAATAAACGTAGAGTTCAATTATTAATAAAAAAATAATATAATATGAATATATAATAATTTAAAAAAATAAAATTATTTAAACTAATATTTTAATTTGAATTTAAAAGAGTTTTTTTTTTCTCAAATTTAGTCTAAATCTTAACAATAGTTCAAATTATTGAATAAAATTGGATTATATTATTTAGGAAAGAACAAAAATGAAATAGTTGGATATAATAAAGATTTCTAGAATATGCTGACTAATTTATCAAGTGGACATCGTGGAGCTAAGACATATGGAATCGATGACAACCTCGATTTCACACCATCTTCAATAAATAAATAAATAAATAAATAAATAAATAATATATATCTTTAATAAATAAATAAATAAATAATATATATATATATATATATATATATATATATTACTTTAACAACTCCTACGGTATTTGTTGCTATGCTTTTTTTTCTTAACAATTCCTACGGTATTTGTTGAGGCCGGTAGGAAAAGGAGGAGGATAAAATCTCTTTTAATTGAAAGTTAAAAGAAAAAAAAAAAGGCCTTTAGGAAAAGGAAGAAGATAAATTCTAAAATTAAAAGTAAAAAAAAAAAGGTAACAAGTGATTTTTGCCTACAAAATAGAGCATGAAAACCTTGTATGCCTTGCAAGTGTCATGTGCACGGGCAAGTTTATATTTTTTTTCTTAGTAAGTGAAATATATTCATAATAATAAAATTTACAAGTAATGGATAAAAATTACACTCCAAATGGTAGCGTATAAAAAAATAAAGATAATAATACGAATAATAAAATAAACACAACAGCACGTCACAAGTCTCAAAAAACAAAGTATAGACTCCAAACTCTACCATATTAGTGAACAACAATGGAGAAAAACCGTGTTCGTATCAAAGGTCTTCAGCATCACTCGGGAAAAAGGAAGAGATTCGAAGAAAGGGCTTAACACGAGGTGGGTTTAACTGAAAGAGAAAGGATCAACAAGACGAAAATCTACAAGAACCCAACAAAACAAGTAAAAAAGTTAGATGTGATTTGAATAACAAAAAAGGGATATGACTATAAAAACACAAAAAGACAAGAGTTTTAGTCAGAATTTTCGCTCTCTAGATATGGTTTGAGGAACAAAAAAGAAACATGATCACCAAAACCACAAAAAGACAAGAACTTTTGTTAGAATTAGAGCTCTCAAAAGATCCGAACTTTGATATGGACCGAACAAGTTTATAAACACATTTCTCTTAAATTCTTCTCATTTTTATATTTTGTATGCATATTGTGTAAATTTTATACAAATTCTTTTTTTTCTTACAAACTAAAAGAGTCAAAATGAAAGAGAGATGGATTTAAATGTTTATAAATTACACGTGATTATCAATCAAAATTTTATTATATTTAATATCAATATGTAAATGGTCTTTTCTTTATTTTTATTTATTTAATTCAATAAAATTTCAATGTTTAGGTTGTTTAATTAAAAAAAAAAACAAAGTGTATGAAAGAGAGATACAACATAATATCTTTTATATTATTTGTTATACTATATAAATAATAATGTATTAAGGATAATTTATTAATAAATTAACGGATAAAATATATCGCCGAACAACAATGCATAGGATAGGATATATATTGTTAGGCAGCCATTCAAAATTCCATGATCTCGTGAGAGTGATAGTTCAACGCCCGTTCCATTTCACTAAAATATTCAAACGCAGCTTTATTCTTTGCTTCACCAAGAATATGATAATTATTCATCTGGTCCATCTTCTTCAATCGCTCCAATTAAAATGTGCCTTCTTCCGATTCACATTATTGTACTGTTACCACGTGATTTTGAGAATCCCTGCGTTATTGGTTTTGATATTCTTTCTTGTCCTTTCTATATCTTGACTCCTGAGGGGTCTACTATGGGTAACACATGAGGTCCAATTTGCTGGTATTACTGTGCTGCGGTAAAGAGAGGAGCAGCCACAAAGGTAATTTACTCAACTGGATAGTATCCGTTAACTGAGAATTATCAAATTTTCTCTTCATACACTTTCTGTTTCTGTCTTCTTTCCTCAATCCCATCGTTTTCCTTTATTCTTCTGACTTTGTTTCGGTAAAAAACCGTACATTTTATTATTAACTGGGGATGGGGGAACACCATATCTTGATTTTTTCCAGTGGGGAGGGGGAGTCTTTGTTTTCTGGGGCTAGCTTAATTACCATCTGAGCTGACCCACATGATTTTTCTGTGAGTACTGCAGTGTTTGTCTATGCTTTATCTTGCTTGCCCCTAAATGCTTCACATTCGCTGTGTCTTTTGCTTCTTAATGACGATAAATCTTGATATCTTTAGATATTATAGCGGCGAAGAACGAATTTCTTCCTTCTCCAGTATCTAGAACCAGTACAATCTATTAATTTTATTCTTGGTTGCTTACGTATGGCATCTGATTCTTTTTTTGCTTGACTGCAAGTTGTTTCCTTTCCCTTCCTTTTCCTATGTCTAGCGTGTGCATGGGAGTGAGCTCAAAAGGTTTTGATTGATGTTCTTCCGCTAGGTATATTTATTTCTAATTTAAACGAGTTTGGTGCGCGAATCAATTTTGCAAGAATTCTTTGTGGTCCTGCTCGGTGGAGTCTTCTTATTGGTTGAGCAGAGGTAGCAGTGTGTCGTCTAGAATGAGCGTGATTTCGATTGTTCTAGTAATTCAGTTGCTGTCATTTGGAGCTTTCTCAGATGGGTTGGCTGGAAATGTTTCTTCAAGACCAACAGTGGTGAGTATTGGAGCTATTTTTGCTTTCAACTCTACCATCGGTAAAGTTGCCAAGATCGCCATTGAGGAGGCTGTTAAAGATGTGAACAACAATTCTAGTGTCCTCAACGGTACAACACTTGATATTAAGATGCAAAATTCCAATTGCAGCGGATTTCCTGGCTTGGTTGGAGGTGGGCATCATGGCTCTTTTTCTCCTTTTTTACTCCATTTAATGGTTAACCATGTATTTCGCAAAAATAAAAAAATAAAATAAAAACTTACAGTTAAAAAGGTACAGCCTTCTGGGGGTAAATACTTATCTGAAAATCTGTTTTATGCCCTTTGTTTTTCTTCAAATGATAATTTTAGGGAATATGAATTTGTGAATATGTAGGAAGCTCTTAGGAATATCCACTTTGCCTTTTCCTAATGTCTGGCAAAACTTATAATAACATACAGAATATTGTTTGTCAATTTCATTGTACTTTGGTTGATATAATAGTCTTTGCAGCTTTGCAGTTTATGCAGACCGATACTATTGCAGTTATTGGTCCACAATCTTCTGTGGTGGCACATAGCATATCATATGTTGCTAATGAACTCCAAGTACCTCTCCTGTCATTTGCAGCTACAGACCCTACTCTCTCTTCTCTTGAGTTTCCTTATTTTATTAGAACAACTCAGAGTGATTTGTACCAGATGGATGCGATAGCTGAAATAGTTGAATATTATAGTTGGAGAGAGGTAATTGCAATTTTCGTAGATGATGATTATGGACGAAATGGGGTGTCGGCATTAGATGATGCTCTTGCAGCCAGGCGATGTAAAATTTCGTACAAAGCAGGGGTTCCACCCACAGCTGGTGCTAGTCGCGGTGACATAATGGATATTCTTGTAAAGATTGCACTAATGGAGTCCCGGGTTATTGTTCTGCATGTACATCCCGATGTTGGGTTTATGGTGTTTTCTGTGGCTCGCTATCTTGGAATGATGGGTGATGGTTTTGTTTGGATAGCTACAGATTGGCTTTCTTCTGTTTTGGATTCTTCTTTCCCTCTTCCTTCAGACACCATGGATTCCATGCAAGGAGTTCTGGCTCTGCGTCAACATACTCCAGATTCTGAAAGGAAGAGAGCATTTTCAGATAGGTGGAAAAAATTGACTGGGGGTTCTTTGGGACTAAATGCCTATGCCCTTTATGCTTATGATACTGTTTGGCTTATTGCTCATGCTGTGAATTCTTTTTTGGATCAGGGTGGGATCATCTCATTTTCTAATGATTCCAAATTATTATCAGTTGAAGGGAATAATCTACACCTTGAAGCATTGAGCATTTTTGATGGAGGAAAACATCTATTGAATAATATCTTGCGCAGTGATTTTATTGGTTTAACAGGGTCTATCAAGTTTAATTCTGATAAATCTCTCATTCTCCCTGCATATGACATTATAAATGTGCTTGGCACTGGTTTTCGACAGATCGGTTACTGGTCTAACTATTCAGGCCTATCAACTCTGGCACCTGAAACTCTTTATTCAAGGCCCCCAAACCGTTCAAGTGCAAACCAACAGCTACATAGCGTAATTTGGCCTGGAGACCCAAAAGCAAAGCCTCGAGGATGGGTTTTCCCAAATAATGGGAGGGTGTTGAAAATTGGGGTTCCCAGGCGGGTAAGCTACCGGGAATTTGTTTCACAAGTGCCAGGCACGGATAACATTAAAGGATTTTGCATAGATGTATTTGTTGCTGCTGTAACATTGTTGCCATATGCTGTTCCATATAAATTCATCCCCTTTGGTGATGGTCATAAAAACCCAAGCTATACTGAGCTTGTGAATCAAATTACAGCTGGGGTATGTAAACTAAACTGATGTTTTGGCTATAATTGCAAACAGCTTTATGTTTTGATAATTCTTTTATTTACTTGTCTTAGGTATTTGATGGTGTTGTTGGTGACATTGCAATTGTTACAAATCGGACAAGGATTGTTGATTTCACCCAGCCATATGCTTCATCAGGACTAGTTGTTGTGGCTCCATTTAAGAAGTTAAACACAGGTGCTTGGGCCTTCCTAAGGCCATTTTCTCGAAAAATGTGGGGTGTTACTGCTGTTGGTTTTCTCATTGTTGGAATAGTTGTGTGGATTTTGGAGCACAGAATCAATGATGAATTCCGTGGATCTCCAAAAAAGCAACTGATTACCATTCTATGGTAAGTTAAGAAATTGTTTGTTTGATGGCAAGAAATGCATTGTCAAGGCATTATGAATTGTTGCCACTTGCCACTCAACTTTTACATGATACTTTTCTATCACCTTTTCCCTCCTTATTTTATGAGAATGTGCCTCAAAACTATATTGTTCAGGGGCCTTCAAATTTGTGGTGATAGAGAGACCTAGTGTGAAAAATATGACGTAGTATGACACAATGCTTCGGATTGAATTACTCTTTCTCTCTCTCTCTCTCTCTCTCTCTTCTTCTTCTTCTTCTTCTTCTTCTTCTTCTTCTTTCTTTTTAAACATTTTATATCAATTTAAATTTAATAAATAATATCTATTTTAATCTTCGATATGATTGTGAAAAGAGAAAGAGACAGAAGTGTGAAGCAGGGCGATTTACCATGTTGATAATTGTTGGCGTATGCTAAATGGGCAATGCTTCTGGTCAAATAATAGTTCAAGAAATTATACAATCTAGTTATTTAATGAAGATGGTTTTTAGGAAGATAGTTCATGAGCAACAAACTAGGTGGCTGAATTAGTTAAAACAAAATATATCCAAGTAATTTTGTGCTTTGACTTAATCTTTTGTGTTGATAAACTACAGTTTGCTTTATCTGATAAATTTTGCCAAAAAATGGGTCACACAAACATATGCAGTTGTAAGTCATATTATCTATATCTATGCATACCTATGTACTATTCTAAAAGTGTAGCTGTAAAGTAGCATGGTTGTAGAAGAAGTGTTTCTTCTTTTTCTAGATGGTCTAATATGCTAACTAGCCATTGTTGAATTATTTAGTTGTTATAGGAAAAAAAAAATGTAAAATAATATGCAACTTCCCTTGAGTGATTAAAATAATTACCTAATAAACACACACAAAAAATACAAAAAACAACCTAAAAAAGAATAAAAAGAGGTGAAAAAAACATTGTTAGGGCTAGCCTTGGTGCGCCAAGTGCTCCCCGCCTTGCAGGGGTAGGGGGAGGGAACCGATATGTACGCAGCCTTCCCCTGACATTTTGTCAAGAGGCTGTTTCCACGGTGGTTCGAACTCGTGACTTTGGTCACCAAAGGAGCAACTTAACCGTTGCGTCAAGGCCCACAATTGAAAGAGAATAATTTTATTAACTAAAAAGTTCCAAGCAATAATATAGTTTATGTATAAAATTGAAAGAAGTAATAGTGTAATTTGAAAAAAAAAAAATTCTACCACATGCAGATGCAGTTGCATGTGCATGGTTCTATCATTTACAAAGAGCTCATGAACCTCCAGGATTTTGCAGAAGGGCTAGTCTATGATTCATTTTTGTTATGCTTTCAAATACCAGGAGGACAGTTATTTTTCTTAGTTTTGTGGGTTGACAGTTGAGGTTCAATTAGAATTTCTATATTGCATTACTATTGGTTGTTGATTGTCTTTTTGGCACAAACAAGTATCCTGCATCTACCTTATGGTGTATTCTTATACTGCCTAAAAGATAAGTGTTGTTAAATTGCCTCGAGACTTGGATGATGCTGTGTTTTCTGCAATGATGAACAGTTTGTAACTCTGTTAACTTCTCTGCATTGTTTACACAGTCTATGAATCTGTTTAAAGATAATTAGTACTCTTTATCAACAATGACACTGGCGTTCGATAACTATATTTCTCCTTCTTACAGGTTTAGCGTGTCAACCATGTTTTTTGCACATAGTAAGGCAACATTTATCATTTTGCAGGTATCCTTGTGCCTATCAAGGTTCAATTGCTGGCCCCTTTTAAATTTAAGTTCTTTCTTGTTATGCAGGGGAGAATACTGTGAGTACCCTTGGCCGTATGGTCCTGCTGATTTGGCTCTTTGTGGTTTTGATAATTAACTCAAGCTACACTGCTAGTTTAACCTCCATTCTCACAGTCCAACAGCTATACTCTCCGATTAAAGGCATTGAAAGCTTAAAACATGGTGATGAGCCAATTGGCTACCAAGTTGGTTCTTTTGCTGAAAATTATCTGATTGAGGAAATTGGAATAGCAAAAACGAGGCTTGTTCCCCTTGGATCTCCAGAAGCATATGCTAGAGCACTCGAACAGGGTCCAAAAAAGGGTGGTGTTGCTGCTGTGGTAGATGAGCGTCCTTATGTAGAACTTTTCCTGTCAAGCCAGTGCAAATTCAGGACTGTAGGTCAGGAGTTCACCAGAAGTGGCTGGGGCTTTGTGAGTGTATCTATTTCTTGCTTGATTTTCTTTCAAAATGCATTATGATTTTACCTTTGTATCACATGCATGTTTGTTAAATTCCTAATGCCTATTTGTCCAATGATGTTGTATCTCTGTGAAGTATTTGCACTGAACTTGTTGGGGATGCTTTTGTCCATAATAATAATACAATCATACATGTCCAGCTGAAAAATGAAAAGGTAGTAAACTTTTAGGAGCAAATGGCTGCTGCAGCATTTTGTTTGATATTAGGAGTTGTATGCATAATCTTTACAGTGGTTGTTGCATGATGACTGGATGTATTTTCTTGTTAATATTTTCATCTAACATAAAACAGTGGCACGGTATTTTCTAGATTTTGTTGCTTTGGATTTTACATTAACTACCAGATGAAAAAATTACCTTGAATTCTCTTCCCATGGTAATTGTTGCGCTTAGTTTGGATTTGTTTTTGTCATTAGGAGGGCAGCTTTTTGAGGTTTACACACACTTCACACCCCCCCCCCCCTCCCCCGCTGCGTGGTCTTTGTAAACATATGCATGGATGAAAGAGGCAAATGGTGATTTCCAGCATAAGAATCCATCACTCAAGTTGTATACTTGTTCCCTAGGCATTTCCGCGGGACTCTCCCTTGGCTGTGGACCTGTCAACTTCCATTTTGAGTATGTCTGAAAATGGAGACCTCCAGCGGATCCATGACAAGTGGTTGACACAAAGCCCGTGCAGTTCAGATAATACAGAGCTTGAATCAGACCGTCTTCACCTAGGAAGTTTTGTGGGCCTCTTTCTTATATGTGGGATAGTGTGCTTCGTCGCTCTCTTGATATTTTTCATTAGGATTATGCTCAAGTTTCGTAAAGCTGCTCGTACAGATTCCATTTCGCAAGGCCAAGGAAGCTCACGTTCTGGTCGGCTTCAGACATTTATTTCCTTAATTGATGAAAAGAAAGATCCATCAGCCAGAGACAAGAAGAGGAGGAAAATTGAGAAATCAGTATCAGATGATAATGTTAATAATGAAATTGACTTGGGAAGAAATTCTAAGAGAAGACAATCATCAATTTCTTTCAACAACAATATCGAGTCGAGCAAACCAAATTGAGTCTGCCAATACAGGTAACACAGTTTCAAATTTTTAGACTTGAGTACTAAATGGAGTTGCTTGTCACTCTTGTGTTGGAATTAATTGGATCCTATGTTGTACAATATCCAACCTCAAAGGAACTCAGACGTAGATAAAACATGGAATTTTCTCCAAGTACGGTAAATTTTGTGTTGCGGATAAGTCAGTTCCAGTAGATCAGCCAATTTGTTCCCTCCTCTTCTTTGCTCTTGCCAACTGTTTCTGTAGCTATGCTGTGCTGGATATGATGATGACAAAGATGTAAATGGAGAACTCTTAAGTGAACTGGCATTCTTTAAAGTGTTTTCTAAGGATATGCTATTTCTTGCTCATGGAAGCCAGACAGACCCGAGTGATTTGAAGCATTACCTTCATGCAATTCCTTTCTACTATCTTCCTCCCCTCTTTCTGTCTCGAATGAATGTGCATCACGCTGTGTCTCGGGAAATTTTGTCCATGTAACTTTTCTTTGGCAATATGTGAATTCTTTTACTGTTCTCTTGCTCTCACTCTGTTTCAAGTTATATAAGTTGGATAAAATGCAAGGAAATTGCAATACCTAATCTGAAGATACGACCTGTAAGGGTCTGGGAGTTGAGATGCGGTTTGATAGTAGATTTTTTCGGAGATCCAATTCTTGTGTTGGAAGGCATTTGCATATGAACATTCTTTACTGTATCTGCTGCAAAATTTGACTGCCACACCCAATTATGAGGAATCATCCTCAGTTAAATAGTCTCTCCTGAAACTCTGATTCTGCACTTTAAGCGGCAAGAAGAACCTTTATGTGGTTAATAGTCTTTCAAACTTGCTGTTTGGGTTTGTGATGTTTTTGATAGTTCAACAGCTCTACCTCGTTTCTCTAGCACAGCACGGCAATCCTCTGCATTTGCAACTGCCATTGTTCTGCAGAGAAAATATCACTCGGGACAATCCGGCAACAAATCCTTAGGAAAAGAAGCATACAAAATGACCTATATGAAATCTTCTGACATGGGTTGCTGCAGAAACTCTTGCAGCAGTGAACTCTTTGTTCTTGCCTATGTTGTCATCACTGAACGGCTACTAAGCCATAAAACTGTTTATTCTTTAGGGCACATTTCATGCTAAGATCGGAAAAGGAATTTGCCTTCTCATTTTGATTCACAACAATACCGTTTTCACTCTTTATAAGATTTCCTTGAAATGGTAAAATGCTCATCACCAGGCGGAGAACTGGGAACATGGTGCAAGTGTACCTTCCAAGTATGAAGTATCAGAGCCGCCCAAGCAAAACTCTAATTAAGGTATGCTACCAAGTCAAATAAAATCATGCAAGTACTTAATTCCTGATCAGAATGAAGGTATCCGTAGATCCGAGAACGTGACTAGCTCTAGGCTTGGCAACATTTCGGGTTTTTTTTTTATTTATCAAAATAGATATCTCAAATTAACAATAGATATTTAGATCTAATATATTGTAAGATAAAGTATTATACAAGTTTAGCGAAGAATTAAAATATAATTAGAATTTAAAATTGCATATTTATTTTTTCTTTTTGAATTAAAAGAAATTGTGAAAGTAATCAAATTTTATTGACCTTAATCCTAACTTGTGTGAATCGTGATCTACAGAAACACGTATAATATTAACTTTTAAAGTTCGAAGATATTTTCTTAACCTCACAAATCAAGCTATCACTAAAAATTGATTAAGATTATTTTTCAAGGAAAACTGCAATCTTAACCATTGGTTTGGTTCAACCAAAGAAATTGAAAAATGGCTCTGTTCTTCGTTTCATCAATAATATGATGATTATCCTTCTTGTCCATCTTCTTCAATCGCTAAAATTAAAATGTGGATACTTCCTATTCACATTGCAGTTTTTCCACATGATTAATGATTTTGCGAGTAAGAATGGCAATGGGGTTGGCCGGTTCTGGGATTTGAAATTCCTACCCTGCCCTTGCATTCCCCATCTACAACATGAAAAAGATAGACATCTCTGTTCTTAACTCGTCGGAGACAAAATAATCTCTTCTGATTCTAACTCAACAGAGAAATAAACTTAAAATTCTTCAATTAGTTATAAAATTAAAAAATAAGATAAAAATAAACAAAATACATTCACTATTAAATTTTCATATAAAAATATGTATATATATACATATATCAAAGTATAAATATTTTATATTTTACTTATTTATATATACATATTTATCTACTACATACTAATTATATTATATATTTATATATAATTAGACTTTTTAATACATATATATTATGTATAAATATAATTTAATATAATATATACACGCACATATATACACATTATTATAAATATAAATATTTTTTATAATCAATTTTTTAAATATAAATACTTTTATTATATATGTATATTATTTTTACATATTAATTATATATAATCATATTTTGAGTAAATATATATATACATATACATAATTATATAACTTTTTAGAGTATAAAATTATATATATATATATATATATATTTAATGTGAGGCGGTGACGGGGGTTGAGGATCATGCAATCATTGAAGTCAATTGACAGTCGAGATATGAGGCTCGGTCCTACTTTTATTTCCGAATCAAATAACTCCTAACCTTATCGGACCGGGTTAGGTTAAGAAGGACTCTTATTTTTAATAGAGAAATTGCCATCTCTATTTGAGAGTCCTTTGATATTGATCTTCCTCCTTCTCCACCCTAATGGGATAAGTGGATTAGAATTCATTACAATCTAATATTTCAATTTAATTTAAAATAATTATAATTTAAATAATTTTTATTTTTTGATAATCATAAAATATTCATAATATATTATATTTTCGTTCTTTAAGTTCATTTAAATTATACCTTAACTTTATATATTTTATAATTTTTCAAAATAATTGTCGTAGACTCTAAGATTGTAGTTGGGAAGAAATTTTTTTCAATCCAAATAAAAAATATAATTTAAATAATTTTTATTTATCAAGAATTGTTATATATTTATCCCACATCATATTTTTTTCTTTTTATTAATGATTAAGTTTCATATTTATCTTCATATTTAATAATATTTTATTAAATTTTAATAAATTTATCTTAATTTAATTTTTATACAAGTAGAGTAATATTGACCTTGGAGGTGGATCGACTGCCATGTGTAAAACTGGGGTTCCAATTTGATAGTATTATTGTTCTGCGGTCAAGAGCGAGACAACCACATATACAGTCAACTGGATAGTAGCCGTTAACTGGCTATAAATCTTGATATCTTTGGATACTATAACGGAGCAAGAATTAATTTCTTCCTCCTCCAGTGTCTAGTACCAGTAAACTATCTTAATTTTGTTCTTTGTTGTTGCTTAAGTATAGCATCTGATTAATCTTTTTTCGCTGGACTGCAAGTTGTTTCCTTTCCCATTCCTTTTGTTCGGTCTAGCATGTGCATGGGAGTTAGCGCTAGAGGGCTGGCTTGATTGACGTTCTTCAGCTTGGTATATTTGTTTGTTTCTAATTTGAACGAGTTTGGTGCGCGAATCAATTTTGCAAGAATTCTTTTGGGGTGCTGGTCGGTGGGAGTGTATCCCCTAGAATGAGCATGATTTGGTTTGTTCTAGTAATTCAGTTGCTGTCGTTTGGAGCTTACTCAGATGGGTTGATTGGAAATGTTTATTCAAGACCAACAGTGGTGAGTATTGGAGCTATTTTTGCTTTCAACTCTACCATTGGTAGAGTTGCCAAGATTGCCATTGAAGAGGCTGTTAAAGATGTCAACAATAATTCTAGTGTCCTCAACGCTACGAGACTTGATATTAAGATGCAAAATTCCAATTGCAGTGGATTTCCTGGCATGGTTGGAGGGGGGCATCGTGTCTCTTTTTCTCTATTTCCCCCCATTAAATGGTTAACCACGTATATGGCACTCTATCTGCTAAAAACCTTACCGTGAAAAAGGTAGAGCTTTCCGGTGGTAAACACTTTCTCTGAAAATCTGTTTTGTGCCCTTTGTTTTTCTTTAAATGATAATTTTAGGGATATGAGCTTGTTAATATGTAGGAAGCTATTGGGAGTATCCACTTTGCCCTTTCCAAATGTCTGGCAAAACTTATAATAACATACAGAATATTTATTTGCCAACTTCATTGTATTTTGGTTGATATAATAGTCTTTGCAGCTTTGCAGATTATGCAGACCGATACTATTGCAGTTATTGGTCCACAATCTTCTGTGGTGGCACATAGCATATCATATGTTGCTAATGAACTCCAAGTACCTCTCCTGTCATTTGCAGCTACAGACCCTACTCTCTCTTCTCTTGAGTTTCCTTATTTCATTAGAACAACTCAGAGTGATTTGTACCAGATGGATGCGATAGCTGAAATAGTTGAATATTATAGTTGGAGGGAGGTAATTACAATTTTCTTAGATGATGATTATGGACGAAATGGGGTGTCGGCATTAGATGATGCTCTTGCTGCCAGGCGATGTAAAATTTCGTACAAAGCAGGGGTTCCACCCACAGCTGGTGCTAGTCGCGGTGACATAATGGACATTCTTGTAAAGATTGCACTAATGGAGTCCCGGGTTATTGTTCTGCATGTATATCCCGATGTTGGGTTTATGGTGTTTTCTGTGGCTCGCTATCTTGGAATGATGGGTGAAGGTTATGTTTGGATAGCTACAGATTGGCTTTCTTCTGTTTTGGATTCTTCTTTCCCTCTTCCTTCAGACACCATGGATTCCATGCAAGGAGTTCTGGCTCTGCGTCAACATACTCCAGATTCTGAAACGAAGAGAACATTTTCAGATAGGTGGAAAAAATTGACTGGGTGTTCTTTGGGACTAAATGCCTATGCCCTTTATGCTTATGATACTGTTTGGCTTATTGCTCATGCTGTGAATTCTTTTTTGGATCAGGGTGGGATCATCTCATTTTCTAATGATTCCAAATTATTATCAGTTGAAGGGAATAATCTACACCTTGAAGCATTGAGCATTTTTGATGGAGGACAACATCTATTGAATAATATCTTGCGCAGTGATTTTATTGGTTTAACAGGGCCTATCAAGTTTAATTCTGATAAATCTCTCATTCTCCCTGCATATGACATCATAAATGTGCTTGGCACTGGTTTTCGACAGATCGGTTACTGGTCTAACTATTCAGGCCTATCAACTCTGGCACCTGAAACTCTTTATTCAAGGCCCCCAAACCGTTCAAGTGCAAACCAACAGCTACATAGCGTAATTTGGCCTGGAGACCCAAAGGCAAAGCCTCGAGGATGGGTTTTCCCAAATAATGGGAGGGTGTTGAAAATTGGGGTGCCCAGGCGGGTGAGCTTCCGGGAATTTGTTTCACAAGTGCCAGGCACTGATGACTTTGAAGGATTCTGCATAGATGTATTTGCTGCGGCTGTAAACTTGTTGCCATATGCTCTTCCATATAAATTTGTCCCCTATGGAGATGGTCATAAAAACCCAAGCTATACTGAGCTTGTGAATCAAATTACAGCTGGGGTATGTAAACTAAACTGATGTTTTGGCTATAATTGCAAACAGCTTTATGTTTTGATAATTCTTTTATTTACTTGTCTTAGGTGTTTGATGGTGCTGTTGGTGACATTGCAATTGTTACAAATCGGACAAGGATTGTTGACTTCACTCAGCCATATGCTTTATCAGGACTAGTTGTTGTTGTGGCTCCATTTAAGAAGTTAAACACAGGTGCTTGGGCCTTCCTTAGGCCATTTTCTGGAAACTTGTGGGGTGTTACTGCTGTTTTCTTTCTCTTTATTGGAATAGTTGTGTGGATTTTGGAGCACAGAATCAATGATGAATTCCGTGGACCACCAAAAAAGCAACTGATTACCATTCTATGGTTAGTTAAATTTTTTTTTGTTTAATAGCAAGAAATGGATTGCAGGAGCATGTTAAATTGTAAGTCATCCTATCTGTGTCTATCTATACCTATGTACTATTCTAAAAGTGTAGATGTGGAGTAGCATAGTTTCCACTAGAAGAAGTGTTTCTTCTTTTTCTAAATGGTCTAATGTGCCTTGCAACTACCCAGTGTTGCATTATTTAGTTATTATTGAAAAATAAATGCACAGTGATATTCAACTTACTTTGAGTGGTTAAAATAATAAAATTATTACCGAATAAATATACACAAAAAATGCAGATAAAAAAAGAATAAAAAGATGTGAAAAAAAAAACATTATTAATCTACAAAATATAAGAAAGCAAAATTAATTTTATTAATTAAAATATCCCAAGCAATAATATAATTTATGTATAAAATTTAAAGAAGTAATATTATAATTTCAAAAAGATTCTAATACATGCAGTTGCACGCGTGTAGTCCAAGCATTTACATAGTGCTGATGAAGCTCTAGCATTTTGCAGAAGGGCCAGTCTATGATTCGTTTTTGTTATGCTTGCTTAAAAATGTTTGGAGGACAGTTATTTTACTTATTTTTGTGGGTTAACAGTTGAGGTTAAATTAGAAATTCTATATTGCATTACTATTGGTTACTGATTATCTTTTTGGAACAAGCAAGTACCCTGCATCTATCCTATGGTGTATACTTATACTGCCTAAAAGATATGTGTTGTTAAATTGCCTCGAGACTTGGATGATGCTGTGTTTTCTGCTATGATAAACAGTTTGCAACTCTGTTAACTGGAGAGGTCCCTGCATTGTTTATGCAGTCCCTGCATTGTTTTCGCAGTCTATGAAATCTGTTTAAAAATAAATTATTACTCTTTATCAACAATGACACTGGTGTTTGATAACAAATTTTCTCCTTCTTACAGGTTTAGCGTGTCAACCATGTGTTCTGCACACAGTAAGGCAACATTTATCATTTTGCACGTATCCTTGTGCCTATCAAGGTTCAATTGCTGGCCCCCTTTAAATTTCAGATCTTTCTTGTCATGCAGGGGAGAATACTGTGAGTACCCTTGGCCGTATAGTCATGCTCATTTGGCTCTTTGTGGTTTTGATAATTAAATCAAGCTACACTGCAAGTTTAACCTCCATTCTCACAGTCCGACAGCTATATTCTCCTGTTAAAGGCATTGAAAGCTTAAAACATGGTGATGAGCCAATTGGCTACCAAGCTGGGTCCTTTGCTGAAAATTATCTGATTGAGGAAATTGGTATAGAAAAAACGAGGCTTGTTCCCCTTGGATCTCCAGAAGCATATGCTAGAGCACTCCAACAGGGTCCAAAAAAGGGTGGTGTTGCTGTTTTGGTAGATGAGCGTCCTTATATAGAACGTTTCCTGTCAAGCGAGTGCAAATTCAGGACTGTAGGTCAGGAGTTCACCAGAAGTGGTTGGGGCTTTGTTAGTATCTCTATTTCTTGCTTGATTTTCTTTCAAAATGCATTATGATTTTGTCTTTGTTTCACATGCTTGTTTGTTAAATTCCTAATTTCTGCACTTGCCTATTTGTGCAATGATGTTGTATTGCTGTGAAGGATTTGCACTAAACTTGTTCGGGAAGATTTTTTTGGTAATAATCATACAATCATACGTGTCCAGCTGAAAAATGAAAAGATAGTAAACTTTTAGGGGCAAATGGCTGCTACAGCATTTTGTTTGATTTTAGGAGTTGTATGCATAATCTTTGCAGTGGTTGTTGCATGTTGGCTGGATGAATTTCTTGTTAAATTTTCATCTGATGTAAAACAGTAGCACAACATTTTCTAGATTTAGTTGCTTTGGATTTTACGTTCACTATATGCTGAATGAAAAAATTACCTTGAATTGTCTTCCCAAGGTTATTGTGGGGCTTAGTTTGCCTTTGTTTTTGTCATTAGGAGTGCAGCTTTTTGAGGTTTAGTGCGGAAAAAAATATTATATACCTGTATTCTTTGTAAACATATGCATGGATGCAAGAGGCAAATGGTCATTTCCAGCCTATGAATCTGTCACTCAAATTATATACTTGTTCCCTAGGCATTTCCGCGGGACTCTCCCTTGGCTCTGGATCTGTCAACTGCCATTTTGAGTATGTCTGAAAATGGAGACCTCCAGCGGATCCATGACAAGTGGTTGACACAAAGCCCGTGCAGTTCAGATAATACTGAGCTTGAATCAGACCGTCGTCACCTAGGAAGTTTTGTGGGCCTCTTTCTTATATGTGGGATAGCTTGCTTCA
Source organism: Voacanga thouarsii (assembly GCA_026120185.1). Classification (NCBI taxonomy): domain Eukaryota; kingdom Viridiplantae; phylum Streptophyta; class Magnoliopsida; order Gentianales; family Apocynaceae; genus Voacanga; species Voacanga thouarsii. The sequence goes on from JANUWF010001752.1 coordinate 625,932, forward strand.
TAGCTCTCTTGATATTTTTCACCAAGATTATGCTCAAGTTTTGTAAGGCTGCTCGTGCAGATTCCTTTTCACAAGGCCAAGGAAGCTCATGTTCTGGTCAGCTTGAGACATTTATTTCCTTAATCGATGAAAAGAAAGATCCATCAACCAGAGACAAGAAGAGGAGGAAAATCGGGGGATCAGTATCAGATAATGTTAATCAGGAAATTGACTTGGGAAGAAAAATTCTAAGAGAAGACAATTAGGAAATTGACTTGGGAAGAAAAATTCTAAGAGAAAGACAATCACCACTTTCTTTCGATGACAATATCAACTTGAGAAAACCAAATTCATTTTTTTAGTTCAACCATGCAATTGAGTCTACCGATACAGGTAATACAGTTTCAAATTTTTAGACTTTTGAGTACCAAATGGAGTTGCTTATTCCTCTTGTGTTGGAATTTGTTGGATCCCATGTTGTACAATATCCAACCTCAAAGGAACTCAGGTGTAGATGAAGAACTCCAAGTGAACTGGCATTCTTTAAACTTTCCACAAGGGTATACTCTGTATCTTCTCATGAAAGCCAGACAGACCCGAGTGATTTGCGGCATTACCTTCGCGCAATTCCTTTCCACTACCTTCCTCCCCCCAAACCCGTCTGTTTGAAATGATGTGTGCCACGAGGTGACTAGGGAAATTTTCTTCATGTAACTGTTCTTTGGCAATATGTGAATTCTTTAACCTCCTTTTGTATCTACAATATACTTTTCTATACCTATGTTGGCGTTCTCTTGCCTTCTTTCTGTTTCAAGTAATATAAGTTGGTAAAATGCAAGGAAATTGCTATAGCTAATCTGAAGATACGACCTGTAAGGTACTAGGAGATGAGATGCGGTCTGATATGTAGATTTTTGGGTGATCTGATTCTGGTATTTGCATATGAACATTATTTACTGTATCTGCTGCAAAATTTGACTACCACACCCAATTATGAGGAATCATCCTCAGAGTCTCCTGAAACTCTGATTCTGCACTTTTAAGGGGCAAGAAGAACCTTTATGGCCCTTCATATCTTAGTCTTTCAGACTTGCAGTTTTGGTTTGTTATGTTTGGATAGCTCAGCAGCTCTACCTCGTTTCCCTAGCACAGCAAGGCAATACTTCGCATTTGCAACTGCCATTGTTCTGCAGAGAAAATAACATTTGGGACAATCCAGCAACAAATCCTTAGAAAAAGAAGTATACAAAATGACCTGTATGAAATCTTCTGACATGGGGAGGAGCTGTAAACTCTGTATTCTTCCCTTTGTTGTCATAAGTGAACGCGTACTGATCCATAAAACTCCTTATTCTTTAGGCCACATTTCGTGCTAAGATCGGGAAAAGGAATTTTGCATTCCCATGTTGATTCACATTAGCACTGTTTTCAATATATTTTTTTTATAACCCAATATTCGAGTTTTGCAAAACTATTTTTAGAAATTATGAGTTACTTTTAAGATTTATAATCTTGTAAATTTAAATTTAATTTCACTCTAATAAAGTAAGAGTCTTGGTGTTCAGTACATTGCTATGTATCGTTTTCATTATTTATAGGATTCTTTGCACTTTGGAGAAAATAGATTTCCTTGAAATGGTAAAATACCCATCACCAAAAAGAGGGGGAGAACTGGGAACCTGGTTCAAGTGTACCTTCCAAGTATCCGAGTAGTCAAAGCTATGGTGCCAGAAGAAGAGATGTCCAGAGTTAGTATCATTGGCAAAGGCGTGATCTGCTTTTGGAAAGGAAAGCATTCTTAGTTGCCTTCTCCAAGCAAACAGGAAAGTAGTAGCCTTCAACTATGAACTTAATTGCCAATGAGAGTATCATTGGCAAAGGCGTGATCTGCTTTGGAAAAGAAAACATTCTTAATTGCCTTCTCCAAGCAAACAGGAAAGTAGTAGCCTTCAACAATGAACTTGAGAATATTCTTCCTAAAAAATACTGCGGCATCTATTCTTCCGGCAGGTGCTTAACAATGACGGTACTAATACTTATAGTCAATTATTTGGTCGTCGTTTTGATTGGATTAAAATAAAAATTTTAAATTAACAATAGACGTTTAAGTCTATCCTTATATATTATTCACACTTATCATTTCAATTTCGTGTATAATGCAGCTCTCAAGAACAAGATTCAATAGTTTAATTACGGTATAAGAAAATAATTTATAATAATAATATTTTTTTATGTTAAAATTATAAAAAGATTATATAATATAGTAAGAAGTATGATTATTTTATAATATATTAAAATAATAAGTAAGTTAATTTTTATAAAAAAATAGAAATACTAATTTTAAGTAACAACAATAGAAACAATTATTCAAATGACGCAATTCTATCCTATTCTATTTATTTTAGACACTAATTGATTAACTAACATAACTGCCATTCAAATCAGATTTACCAGAAGAGCTTTCCACTGTTCATCTTCTTCCTGAGAGTGTACACATGTGTAACACGGGGATCCGTTGTGCTTGTATTATTTTCTTGCTTGCCCTAAATGGCTTCATATTCCCTCTGGCTTCTTTATGACGATAAATCTTTTCATTCCTTGTATAGTATAACGGCTCAAGGTTCGAATTGCTCCCTCTTCCCCGTATTTCGTAGCAGTAAAGTCTCATAATTTAATTCTTGCTTGCTTTAAGTATAGAATATGGTTCTTTTTTCCCTTGACTGCAAGTTGTTTCCTTTCCCTTCGTTTTTTTCTCCCTTTTCTTCTGTCTAGCATGTGCATGTGAGTCAGCTCAAAAGGTGCTTGTTCGATGTTCTTCTGCGAGGTATATTCGTTTCTGCTTTGAGCGAGTGCGGTGCTATTGAGTAGTTCAGTGTCTGCAACTTGGTAAGTATAAGACTGATGTTGTTTTTTTTTTTTCCCTGACACACAGTTTTTGTTTGAAATCCTTCTACTGCGTGAATCAATTTTGCAAGGATTCTTTTGGGTCCTCCTGCTCGTTGGGAGTCTTCTTACGGGTCGAGCAGAGGTGGCAGCGGATTCGTCTAGAATGAGCGTGATTTGGATTGTTCTAGTACTTCAGTTGCTGTTATTTGGAGCTTTCTCAGATGGGTTGACTGGAAATGTTCCTTCAAGACCAACAGTGGTGAGTATTGGAGCATTTTTTACATTCAATTCTACCATAGGTAGAGTTGCCAAGATTGCCATTCAGGAGGCTGTTAAAGATGTGAACAACAACTCTACTGTCCTCAACGGTACAAAACTTGTTATAAAGATGCAAAATTCCAATTGCAGTGGATTTCCTGCCATGGTTGGAGGTAGGCATCATAGCTCACAGTGAGAAGGGTAGTACCTTTTGGTGGTAAATACTTTCTTTAATAATCTGTTTTACGTCCTTTTGTTTTTCTTCAAATGGTAAGTTTTTGGGTCTATGAGCTCCTTAATATGTAGGAAGATCTTGGGAATATCTACTTCGCCCTTCCCTGATGTCTGGGAGAACTTATATAACATACAGAGTTTCATTGTATTTTGGCTGATAGATTATTCTTTGCAGCTCTGCAGTTTATGGAGACTGACTATGTTGCAGTTATTGGTCCACAATCTTCTATGGTTGCACATAGCATGTCATATATTGCTAATGAACTCCAAGTACCTCTCTTGTCATTCTCGGCTACGGACCCTTCTCTCTCTTCTCCTCAGTTTCCTTATTTTATTAGAACAACTCAAAGTGATTTGTACCAGATGGAAGCAATAGCTGAAATAGTTGAATATTATGGTTGGAGAGAGGTAATTACGATTTTCCTTGATGATGATTATGGACGAAATGGGGTGTCGGAATTTGATGATGCACTTGCTGCCAGAAGATGTAAAATTTCATACAAAGCAGGGGTTCCACCAGCAACTGATGCTAGTTGGAGTGATATAATGTATATTCTTTTAAAGGTTGCGCTAATGGATTCCCGGGTTATTGTTCTACATGTAAATCCCGACGTTGGTTTTGCGGTGTTTTCTGTGGCAAGTTATCTTGGAATGATGGTTGAAGGCTATGTTTGGATAGCTACGGATTGGCTTTCTTCTGTTTTAGATTCCTCTTTCCCTCTTCCTCCAGACACCATGGATACCATGCAAGGAGTTCTTGTTCTGCGTGACCATATTCCAGATTCTGAAAGGAAGAGAGCATTTTCAGATAGGTGGAAAAAATTGACTGGGGGGTCTCCGGGACTAAATGCCTATGCCCTTTATGCTTATGATACTGTTTGGCTGATTGCCCATGCTCTGAATTCTTTTTTGGATCAGGGAGGGGTCATCTCATTTTCTAATGATTCCAAATTATTATCGGCTGAATGGAGTAATCCACACCTTGCAGCATTAAGCATTTTTAATGGAGGACCACACCTCTTGAGTAATATCTTGCAGAGTGATTTTATTGGTTTGACAGGGCCTATCAAGTTCAATTCTGAGAGATCTCTCATTCTCCCTGCATATGACATTATAAATGTGCTTGGAACTGGTTTTAGACAGATTGGTTACTGGTCTAACCATTCAGGACTATCAACTCTGGCACCTGAGACTCTTTATTCAAGGCCCTCAAACCGTTCAAGGGCAAACCAAAAACTAGGTAATGTAATTTGGCCTGGAGATCCAAAAGCAAAGCCTCGAGGATGGGTTTTCCCAAGCAATGGAAAGGTGTTTAAAATTGGGGTACCCTGGCGGGTGAGCTTCCTGGAATTTGTTTCACAAGTGCCAGGCACTGATGACTTTGAAGGATTCTGCATAGATGTATTTGTGGCTGCTTTAAACTTATTGCCATATGCTCTTCCATATAAATTCGTCCCCTATGGAGATAGTCATAAAAACCCAAACTACACTGAGTTTGTGAATCAAATTACAGCAGGGGTATGTACACTAAAACTGATGTTTGGGCTATAATTAGAAACAGCTTTAGGTTTTGCTAATTCTTTTATTTACATGTGTTAGATGTTTGATGGCGCTGTTGGTGACATTACAATTGTTACAAATCGGACGGTCGATTTCACTCAGCCATATGCTTCATCAGGACTAGTTGTAGTGTCCTCATATAAGAAGTTAAACACTGGTGCTTGGGCCTTCCTAAGGCCATTTTCCAGAAGAATGTGGGGTGTTACTGCTGTTTCCTCTCTCATTGTGGGAATAATTGTGTGGATTTTGGAGCGCAGAATCAACAATGAATTCCGGGGACGGCCAAAAAAGCAACTTGTTACCATTCTATGGTATGCACAGAATCAACTCATTTTTCTTATTTTCTTGGGAATGACAGTTTGAAGTTCAACGGGAAATTTTGCACTGCATTACTACTCTGCATCTATCTTACGGTGTATACGTCTGCTGCCGGAAAGATATGTGTTGCTCTATTGCCTCTAGACTTGGATGACACTGCATTTTATACAATGATAAATAGTTTGCAACTCTGTTGGTTGGAGAGGTCTCTACATTGTTTATGTAGTTTATGAATCTGTTTAACGCTAAATTATTACTCTTTATCAATGATGATACTAGTGTTTGATAACTATTTTTCTCCTCCTTACAGGTTTAGCGTGTCAACCTTGTTTCTTGGACACAGTAAGAAAACATTTATCATTTTGTAGGTATCTTTTTGCCTATCAAGGTTAAATTGCTGGCTCCTTTTAAATTTTAGTTCTTTCTTGTTATGCAGAGGAGAGTACTGTGAGTACCCTTGGCCGTATGGTCCTGCTTATTTGGCTCTTTGTGGTTTTGATAATTAACTCAAGTTATATTGCAAGTTTAACCTCCAATCTCACAGCGCAGCGGCTATATTCTCCTATTAAAGGCATTGAAAGCTTAAAACACAGTAATGAACCAGTTGGGTACCAAATTGGGTCATTTGCTGAAAATTATCTGATAGAGGTAATTGGTATAGCAAAAACCAGGCTTGTGGCCCTTGGATCTCCAGAAGAATATGCTAGAGCACTCCAACGGGGTCCAAAAGATGGTGGTGTTGCTGCCGTGGTAGATGAGCGTCCTTATATAGACCTTTTCCTGTCAAGCGAGTGCAAATTCAGGACTTTAGGTCAGGAGTTCACCAGAAGTGGTTGGGGCTTTGTGAGTATCTCTAGTTGTTGCTTGATTTTCTTTCAAAATGCATTTACTATTGTTTCTTTGTTTCACATTCATCTTTGTTGCATTCCTGAAAATGAAATACCTGCATTCTTTGTAAACATTTACTTGGATGAAAGAGGCAAATGGTGATTTCCAGTAGAAGAATCTGTCAGTCTAAGTATATACTTGTTCACTAGGCATTTCCGAGGGACTCTCCCTTGGCTGTGGACCTGTCAACTGCCATCTTGCGACTGTCTGAAAATGGAGAACTCCAGAGGATTCGTGACAAGTGGTTGACTCAAAACTCGTGTAGATTAGACAAAGCTGATACTGAATCAGACCGTCTTCACCTAGGAAGTTTTGCGGGCCTCTTTCTTATATGTGGGATAGCTTGCTTCGTAGCTCTCTTGATATTTTTCATTAAGATTATGCGCAAGTTTTGTAAAGCTGCTCGTGCAGATTCCAATTCACGAGGCCCAGGAAGCTCACGTTCTGGTCGGCTTCAGACATTTATTTCCTTAATTGATGAAAAGAAAGATCCATCAACCAGAGACAAGAAGAGGAGGAAAATCGAGAGATCGGCATCAGACGATGATGTTGATCATGAAACTGACTTGGGAAGAAATCTTAGGAGAAGGCAATCACAAATTTCTGTTGACAACAATATCGATTGAAGCAAACCAAATCCATTTGTTTAGTTCAACCATACAAAGGAGTCTACCAATACAGTTGATAAAGTTTCAATTTTTTTGGACTTTTGAGTGATAAATGGAGTTGCTCATTGCTCTTATGTTGGAATCAACGGGATTCTAACCTCAAAGGAATTCAGATGCAGATAGAACGTAGAATGTTCTCCGAGTGAATGGTAAATGGTGTTCAAGAGATTACGAAGACCATTTCTTACATCTTATATTAATTAAGTCATAAATTTTAAATTCGATTCACTTTAAATTTTATAATAAATTGATTTTTCAAAGTAGATGGAGAAGGCTCGAAAACCAAAGCGCTATTTTATGCAGTAGAAAACGTCACTGCTGTTAATGGAGGTACAAAAAGCCTTTGATTGTGGAGATAAATAGCCTTTTTTCATATTGAAAGATGCTCATATTTACCTCACCAATCTCCCATTTGAAAAAATCTTAGTAATTTGGACAACTTTCTATCTATCGGTCGCAAAACGGAAAAACTGAACTTTCATGGAACAACACATCGATATTACAATAGACAGTCATGTAATGATACTGACTACACCACACAAACTATAGACGAGCTGTCGACCACGATTATGTCCACTTCCTTTGTCACTGTTGGGAATACCGGCACTTGCCATAGCCTGATCCAAGGTGAAAAAACACAAGGCAAAGAAAAGAGAGAATTAGAACATTGAAGCAAATATGTAAGTTATTTAGCAAAATTGGTAAAAGCTTACTTGGATCACTGAAGGTAACAAGTCCAGTGCCCTTGAAGTCACAATTCCAGTAGTTTCTTCCATGCATCTGGTAATAGGCATTCATGGCATAAGAAGCGTGGGCATGAACTTTGTCAGGATCAAAACAATCTCCTTTCTCATATATCTCTCTGCAATCCACACCTCCAGGGCCACAGCAGAAATCCAACACTGCTTGAATTACCTTCTCATCTGCGTGTGGCTTAGCCACACACCACACAGATGGTCCTCTAGCAATTCCTGATGCTTTCTCCCCAAACCCAAGTTTGTCAGCGCTATTGCTACAGAATTGGCAGCTTAAATCTACATCATAAACTTTAGACCCGTCTGCAGTAAAGATCCCAAAATTTCTCTCACTTGCACCTCCTTGTTTCTTGTTTTCATTGAACAAAGAGAATACAAAAATCTCTATTGTTTCTCTAGGCTTCATAGGGGTTCCTTTGTTTGATTGAGCTCTCTCGATCAACCGGGTATTGTAAGTTCTTGCATTTTCAGGCGTAGCTGCAGCCTCTCCGGGATCTCCCTTTGAGGGCCATCCCGATTCAGACACGGTAATTTGGAGCGATCGGTTCCCGAAGCCTAATGCAGAAATAGCTGATCGAACTGCATCGATCTGTGCATCGAGCATGTTAGTGTACATGTACCCCTTGGGGTCTCGAATCCCGGTTGCATTGCCGAGCAATGCGTAGTCTATTTTGACCACACTGGGATTATCCCTGTATGCAAAATAAGGATATGCATTAACCATAAAAGGAGCGCCGATGTCAGCTAAGAACCCAACGATGGCTGTCATGGTGGGGAGGAGGGTGGTGGCGAATGTGGAGGCTGAGGGAGGAAATGAAGATGCTAGGACAGCCATGCTATGTGGTGTTGTGACCTTAATTTTACGGTCCAAGCCACGAGCTAGCAGAACTTGATGCAAGTTCTGCATGGCCTTGACTAGAGCATTATGGTCTAGCTTATCATCATCAGTGGTCAAGAACTCATTACCTACAGCAATGGCGACAACAGATGTAGCCGGAATAAAAGGCACAATGCGGGTGGCAAACCACTCATCAGCGGCGGATGTAGTGGAGCTTATGTTCGCAACATTGTAGTTTTCTACTGCCACAATGAGATCAATGCCGGTGTTAGAAAAGGCTTCAAGGATATCAGGGTTGCTGTCATAAATCTTGACCTTATCAATGAGAGTGGATTGAAGCAGCTGAGCTACTTTCTTTGGAGATGGGAGATTGTTTCCAAGTGTGCCGTAGTTTATGCCGATGCAGGAAACCCTGTGAAATGGATTGAGCATGAGGAGAAGAAGGACTTGGAAAACAAGAAATGGAGTAAGATCAGCCATAGTGAGTGAATGAAGTAGCTGAATGTATGTGCAGTTTTGAATGTACTTAGGCACTATACTTTTGTTGGAACTACAGGATGGGTAGCACAATGGAGCTATGTTTTTCGAAGCCTAGGTGTTCACGACTCCCTTTTGTTTTGACAGTGCGATATATGTAACACAGGTAACAAGCAAGATATCAAGACCTTATTTTGATAAAAATGTCCTAATTTCTTATCTAATGGTGCCTACTTTAGAAAATGAAATGTTCTTTCTTTCTACATATGCTTGGATGAATGTGCCCAAGAGAAAAGTGGAAAATGTAGATGAAAAGCCTGCGGGAGTCAGGGAGTACCACTTTTCCTTGTCTGTAACAGCTAAAATTTCGAATGGTGATTTGATTTTCTCGTGTGGTGATTGCTTCTTCAGATTTGATTTTGAATTTGTTGCCATAGTAATTCTAAAGACTGTTCTTGTTGTTGTACCCAAATTGCAAAAGAGTGGGGCATTGTGTGCCCAAGGTGCTAGCACAATTATTGGGCATCTTGACGAAAGTATCCCAAGGTTTGACAAACTTGTTCAATCAAACAACAGAGGCCCCGGAAAATGCTACCTTGCATAGGACAAGCATCCTCTAGGTTCTCGAGGGAGAGATTTTGTCCTGCCTCCAGCTAGGCTAGGAAATCCATTACGTTGCGTTTAGCCAGGAGGATAAAATTTTCCTGGTTCCTGGGTTGGGTTCACACTAGTGGACCATTTATTAAGGGTAGTGTAGAAAGACTTCTGATGCAATCTGCAAATTTGTAGACAAGCAGAAGAAATCAAAAGAGGAAGATCCCACCATATTATTCAAAGATGGGATAAAGTTACAAAGATTGTGTATCCAGATCAAATTGTGTTTAAATATTGTTACAACAAAAGAGGATTCATTCTCCTTAATTTCTCAGTTTCTGTGGTCAGCAAATTCTGTGCTCCATGTCGATCCGATCCTTGAGTTGATTCCTAGAAGCATGCCGAGCAACATCATCCATAATCCAGAAGAATATCAGATACGAGCAGAAAAGGTTGCACCTGTGCAATAGCTACCAGAGTAGAACAGTACATGTACATAGTTTCAGCTATTACTCCTTAGCCTGCCGACCCTAAATAGATTATTGTAAATTGTTTATTTACAGTATTTACAATTTCATTTGCATAAGAGAGGGAGATATGCTAAATGTGATTGCTCTTAAAGTACTTTTGAAAAGTTTCTTCCTCCTCACAGTAGGAGTGAATCACTTTATAAACTTCAATAAGAAGTTTGGGAAATCGAGATGAGAAATAATTGTCAAATCCATCAGGAACTAGTCCCAGAATTCCTTGGATTTCTTTAGAGAGTTCTCTATAGTGGTTTAACTTATTCCTTATGACCCGCAGCAAGTCACGAACACTGTCAAATTTGTATCGCCTATAGCGGCCAATGTCACCAAGGAAAGCGCCATCCATCTTTTCATCCCATTTACCCCCAAAAGCCACATTTCCAATGCTTTCCAATGCTTTCAAGAGTTCAGAGTCATTCTCCCTATCCTCCAATTCTACCCTATCACTAGCATCTCGAAGAAAAGATAGCCGTGTCTCTGAATTCCAAAATAACGGATGGCATGCTACTTGCACAGCCTTTGGCCTGCAAAATAGCACAGAAAACATATTGCCTTTATCATCCTTTTAAAATTGAAGGCTCATGGTTGTAAATAGAGAGGATTATCCTTCTAACAAGTGATATGAAACTAAATCAACCCAAACGCAACTCTACCATGTGCAGTTAGATATTAAAAAAGATGATAACATTACCTAAACTCCGGTTTGGGATGTAGGAGACTAGTGATAAGATCTGTTGCTTCAGGAAGATTTTCTATCAAGAAGAGGTCTTTTCGGTCATGGACAATATTTGTATCTCGCTCAAAAGTCTGACCAAATGGATGTTGGCCCCCAGTGATGCAGAAAAAGAGAAGACAGCCCAAACTGAATAAATCCACAGCACGTGTCTGACGGTCATTGCGAAGTTGCTCAGGTGCTTGCCACCCTGAACTTCCAGAACCTACACAAACAATTATGCATGATTGCTCCTTAGAACCATAATATACAGGAAATTGAGAAGACACTCATAACATGCAATGAGAAGCTTCAAGTACTTAAAAACATCTGCAACAGATCCCATAAGACACTAACCAGTAGCATGTTTGGTTAATGAAGTCATGTCTCCAGCAAGTCGCTTGCTAATACCCATATCTGAAAGCTTCCCACACAAAGATCTTTCCTTGATTACAAGAACATTTTGAGGCTTTAGGTCCCGATGTATGATGCCAAGTTCATGCAAATGGGCAAGCCCATTAACCACATCCCTGTAATACAGAATTGTGTAGGGGGGAATTAGATGCCTAAAAATTCTGTTCTGAGTGAAGAATAAAAGGACTAGCAGGAGAAAAATGTTCTTAGTGCTGTCATTTTATCTAAGAGAATTAACAAAAATACGAAAGACTAATGTGGCAGACAAACAAATCAGGCCAATATACCCAAACATCAACACCACATGCAGGAGCCTTACAAGCAAATGAAATCCAGAACAATAATGAAGTAGCTGCAAGGATAAACTGTGCCTAATCTTCCCAAGAACTTCACAATGCACCTGAGCCTTTGGTACAAGTACATCCGATATTCTCTGGATGTGCACAAAAAACCTGGCTCAATTGATTATTGGATAAACTACCTTTTAGTACCTTGTGCAACAATATAACTACCCTTTAATACCTCAAGGTTTCAATACCTACTTTTAAGTCTCCTCAACTTTAGACTAAATGGTAAAACTCTAATTTATTCTAAAATTATTTGAATTGACATCCCTTAAAAGTTTTTTGGTATACTAGAAACACGATCTCTCCTTTAAAATTTTATACTGACTTCCCTTATTATTACTTTTTAGTAGAAAAATATTAATTTTCTTTTTTACCCTTTAGAAAAGAAATTACTTAAACAAATGTTTTCCACATATAAGCTATGAAAAAGTATATGAAAAATAAATCATCATAGATTCATACAACATAACAAATGAGAATATATTTATTTAATAAAAATATGTTTGCTTAATCATCCACAATTTTATTTTAGTATTATTTTGTTTGAAACAATTGCATTGTTCAATTTTTTTGAAGATGAATTATATGTATGTATGTATGTATGTATGTATGTATGTATGTATGTATGTATGTATGTATGTATGTATGTATGTATGTATGTATGTATGTATGTATGTATGTATGTATGTGTGTGTGTGTGTGTGTGTGTGTGTGTGTATGTATGTATGTATGTATGTATGTATGTATGTATGTATGTATGCATGCATGCATGCATGCATGCATGTATGTATGTATGTACTGTTAAAGACATAAATTAGCATTTTTATCATAATATGAGTTTTTTATAAGTGCATTGATAAGTAAATAATGAAATAAAATATTTTATATGCAATAGTAAAGAATCGAGTGAATTTTTCTGTTGATATATATAATAAAGAAAATAATATGAAATATTTAAATATGTTTTTAACTATTTTTATTTTAACATTTTACCATAATAAATTATCACGAAACTCACGTAACAATATCATATTTGTTACATTTTAATTTTAAAATAATTATTTAAATAAAAATGTAGACTCCTAATTAATTTTTTATGTTTCTAAAACTAAAAATTAAAAATATAAAATATATATTTATATAATACTTGGAAAAATTACTTTATAGCAATTTATGCTAATAAAATTAAAAATGCAATAGCGCGGTAATTCATGTTAGATAGAAAAACTCATAGGGAGGTCAATATAAATAACTTTAGAATAAATTAATTGTTTTACCTTTTGGTCCAAAGTTAAGGAGAGTAAACGGTAGGTATGGCAGAGTATAAGGTACTAAAAAGTAGTTTACCCTTGATTATTTGGTGGATGAAGACCAGAAATGCAGTAAGTACAAAGATATCAGCAATCGCTTTAAAGACCTTAAAGTATAGAGTTGACAGAACTGGACAGCAGTTGAACCCCAAAGGTACACCCTTTCCAATCAGCGCTTCAAATAGTAGAAGGGTCAGCATAAATACTTGAGTAGAAATTCCTCAACATTTGGCAAACAGAATCACTCGAATTTTAATGAATACTTAAGCTAGAGAATGAAAAGAAATGCATATGACATTTTGCCATTACAAACATATAACTGAAAGTAACAAGAAATAAAGCATAAAATGGAAATGACATTGTGCTATATTATTTTGATTGACCAGCATAAGGCTGTGAGACAAACTTATTTACCAACCTCCCAAATTGCAAAGACCAACAGGTGTTTGACTAGCAAGGTATTGTTAAAGAACCAAGCTCTACCAACAATGAAAAGATCAATCCTTATAACTATGATTGAATTGATATTTGGCATTTAAGCATTATGGCATAATGGAAAGCACGATGCTTGACTGTAATTATGCATCAGTAGGATCAACATATATTGATATCCCACTTACCATAGAATCAAATTTGAAGAAGAAACAAGTGCAAAATAGTAGATGATAATGCTAAACAATTTGAAATCATGGTCAAATCCTCAATTTGGTGAGCTTTTACCATACAAAATACCCACTCCAAAGATAAAATTATTGGCTCCTAAATTCATATTTGAAGCTCCTCGTGGGAACCTATTAAGCAGATAGCAGTGCAATACTAAGATTTTGAACTCACCTCATTAATTTTAATAAGTGTGATGAAGGATACCCATTAGACTTCCACAACTCAATTTCGTTGTTTTCTCCAACCATCAATCGTAATTGGACGGATTTTTCACCGCTGGAGTTAAGACATACATACTGGGATGTTATTCTATTTTGCACAGAATTGGTGTACAATAATACAAATTCATGTAAGCTGCAGGTACAACGCTCCAGTGCAAGATAGATAAAATCTTGATCATACTCCACCCCATACCAACGCACAATATTTGGATGCTGATCGGATGCAATAAGATTCTGAATTTCTTTGACTGCCACATCATGATGTGTCTTTACAAGGCGCTTAACAGCAACTGGACGACCATCATAGATCCCTTCAAGTACAATGGTGCCATTGCTCCCCTTTGCAATCTCTATGGTAGAGACAAACAACTTTCCAATCTTGCGTCCATCAGTTAGATCACCTAAACTATCAGTTATAGGCTGCCAATATCTTTTAGTAGTTTCAGTATCTGGGTTAACATCGGTGATCCCGACCATCTGATCAAGTTCATATGAACCATTGCTTTGCTTTTTCTCAGCAATGGAACTTTTCTTGCTCGTTCCAGGTCTCCGAGTTTTCTTCCTTTTGGACGTTACAGCTTGCATCTTAAACTCCTCCTCTAGCTTTTTCAACTTAACTGATTTCTTACTAAAAAAGGGTCTAAAGTAAGAATGTAACGCAACAAAAAGCAGCATAATAACACTAAATAGTGCAGAAGGCCAGAAATGAGACCCAGCAACAATTTCAGAAGATCTGTTGGTTTTAGTTTGACCAATGTCTCCTACGGGCAGAGCCACAAGTCCAAAATCTTCCGTCTCTGGAGAGGGCAAAGCCAGCATTACATCACTGTCCTTATTCCGATGAAAATCAAAAAGCTTATCAACAGGCTCCAATGTAGGATTTGGATGAGCTGCAGGTAAAGAGAGCACTCTGTCTCCAGGTAGAGCATTTGGTACAAAAATAGATTCAAGTGAGCTACGATCACGGATGCGATAGACAACAGGCCTTGAAGGACAATGAATTTGCAACTTCTGTCTAGGACCAAATTCATTCTCTTGATAAAGAACTCCCCCAAGAAGATTTTCAACTCCCTCACATTGGAAGGAAGCTTCAATGTCAGCAAATGTTAGATACCACATAACCTTTCCTGTCTTCAATGAAGTGTACTTGAGAGCATAGTCCTTCCTGGTAACATAAAGTGGCTCATCAACACCATCCAAGTCTCTCCTACCAGACTCTGACCAATCCTCATCATCCATTCTTGGTAAAATTGGATTTTCATCACCATGCTGATCCTCAAATGATGTGACGTTGTCTGATGTGAAGCTTTGTATTAGTTTTCCAGTTTTGGCATCAATAATGAAAACTGTAGATTTCTTCGAACCTAACATGATTCCATCACCAGCTAATGTGAGAGGAGTACGCCTTATGAGTTCTTCAGCACTCATTGGGAGCTTCTGAACATCACAAAAAGTGTTATGGCTGTCAAGGGATGTACATTGCAAAAAGATGGTTATTTTTTTGTTTCTTTTAAACAGAAGGTCAAATCATCAGCTGCAAAATGTTCATCAGTCCAGATCATGAAATTGAACCAGTAAACCCACATACTTCTCAGAAGGATGCAGGAATGATATATTTCAGACCAAATGAAAATCTTATCAAGGCTACAAACATTAAAAAAAAAAAAAAAATCCCAATATTGTTCACTAAAATGAAATCCAATCACCACAAAGCATTATCCTTATGATACAAAATTGTTTGGGTAAATAATAACAAGGGAATCAGCATACCTCCTTCTTGAAGCCATTTCCATGCACGTAGAGTTCCCAATCTTCTCCAATATCTATATAAAAGTTATTGTCATCTGTGGAGGCATTATGCATTTCGCCTTCATGATGAGGAAGAGCCTGACGGTAAGAGTAAATTGAGGAGCCTGATGCAAATGACCACAAAATTGTTCCTGAATTGATCTCCACCAAGTATATTGTGCCATCTGGTGTAGCTACTACTGCTGTGTCATGTTTACTGATTTTGAGATCAACATAAAAGGCAATGGAACCATATTCAGTGTTGGGTCAAAGCAGAAGGGCATTCCCAAGCTACAACATAAAAACTTACAATAACCATAACTCTACCATAGTTTTCTGGATACATACCATACTTTAGCAGTTATTTCATATAGACTACACACTTTAGTAAACAATTCAGTGTTTCTTTTTGAAAAGACAATAAAATGCTAATGAATCCTTTTTTAACAACAGCAGTTAAGACAGCTTTGAACTTTCCATTCTAGACAACAAGCCGTTTATCTGACAGGTCTTTACTCTATGGATTACAACTTCACCAACTCAATTTTTACACAATCAGTACCAGCAAACATATCCTAACTAGTGCTCTCCTGCATATTCTAACAGCACTGATAAACGCTTCAATTCACTTCCTAAATATTCCAAATTTCTGCAAAGTAAGATATCGAGTTATAATTGGAGGGGGAAAACAGAAACTCACGGTTTCAGCCGCAATGGAAGACCGGCGGCTGGAGATGGCAAGCTGCTTGTGACCTCATGATCTGAGTCGGAGCTCTCCGAGTTAGACCGAGCTCCAAATACAACAACAGTCAATAATAAAATTAAAAAGAATAAAAGAGGGAGTAAGAACCCTCTCATCTCTAAGATTTATACAGACAAAATGACTATTGAACTGCCATGGTTTCACAATTGAAACTCGAAAATGCTGATTGTTTGGAAATCCCTGTAATTATTTAGCTGGAAGCCCAAAGGAAAAGCGGGAGAAATGAGGATTGATATTCTAGGGTTTTGAAATTCTGCCCAGCGAGAGAAAGCAAATTAGGAGATTTTGGGAAGCTTCACCATATCACCACCTTAAACGGCGGCGCAAGGAGGACCCTCCCTTTGACAAAAGGACACGCTTCCACGTGCCTCAATTTTTCTAAAAGCGTGAATTGGAGGGCACAAGAATCACGCTTTCAAATAGCGCAGTTTAAACTCGGACGGCGATGAGGACGCTATTTAACTGAAATGAGCGGTGGTTTCTGCCCACCGGCGCCCTCGATTCCTGCCCTATCACGCCTCTCAATGCAATCTTCTCTGAAATCGAGATTGAAGATGCAGAAAATTAGCGTAAAGTTGACATCTTTATCATCTTAGGGAATGTGAAACCTTGCCATCTCTCGGAAAAAGAGTGGATTTTTGAACGAATCACTAATGCTGAAAGTGAATATCTGGCAATGAAGTCAAGGCCTTTATCTTTATCTTCAACATCTGATTTCTGCATTTCTTCATAACTATACAGTTGGATTCTTTGTTAGTTTCAATCGTTGAGAAGCTTCTTCTACCAATAGCGTTGTTTTGGAAATCCACCATAGATTAATTGTTTCTGCATTTAGAGACCAATACTTAGCTGATCACTGCAGAGTTCCTTATCCCATCATTTGAATTATGCTTTTGATCGAGCATGGAAAAGAGAGTTACGAAAAGTTGATTGCAGATGAAGAAAATTCAGGAGTCTTGATTACCTGTTGATCTTGGTAAGATGGATAAAGTCCGACTTTACCTTCCTACCCTTTAAAAATTATAAAATTATCTTTTAATATATTTTGATATGCATGTGTTTTACACATATCATATATTATATAATATAAATTCTTAGTTCATGCTTTGATATGTTTGAATTACAAAATTTTTTGTATATACATCTTCAGTTAAGTTTACATATCATTATCGAATTCTGATAGAGAGTTGAACTCTTCAGTTAAATTTAATTATACTTAGGGTCATTGCAAGAAGCTATTATAAATATATAAAAGAATGATGCCACAGAGGAGTTGAAGAGTTTCACTTTTGGATCTTCTTTGTTGATTACAGGAAAGTGCATCATCTAAAGTACAAACTGTTGGTTGAAATTGCACAAAACTGTTTTGTCACAAACTATTTTAGGTTTTCTATTAAAAATTTGGAAGCTACTTTTCTGTGTTCTTTGAATCTTTTCATTGATATATAAAAATACATACTTTCTGAGCAAGTTTTGGATTTTAATTTCCCTATGGCTTGCTATTATTTTGTTAAGAGTTCATGTATGTGATATAGATCAGCACTTCATACCGTTGGCTGGTCCGAAATCCATAAGGTCATAAATGGTACACATGTCCTTGCAATCTTTTATCAGCACTATGCACAAAAAGTATCCTACATCAACAGCTTTGGATATGTAAATCGTATGTAGTTACCTATAATCTACAGAAAAGCATGCCAAGTCCTCAGTAATGAACGGCCAAAACCTGTGACTTTAAACCATGCATATGACAATGAAAGAAGAAGAAGAAACTAGAATGGAAAATAAAGATAAGGATCTTGAGAAATCCAGTATCTGCAGATGAGGGTATAACTTGAAATATCTCTCAACTACATAATGATGTGTTACTTAAATGTTTACAATTCTATTCACCTTTCTCAGTAATCAATCTAAAAAACAGCACTAGATGATATTGAAAGTTGAAAAGTCTTGACTTCTATCATCACTCGGTAACCCCAGAAGAAAAATGAAAAGAATGTAACGAATTAAGCTTCATAAACTTTGCACTCCTCATCAGCAGGGCTTGTTTTGCAGTAGTCCTCCAATGGGTCTCCACTTCCTGCTACAGGCAGGCCTGGCCATTTGCTTGCTACCAGATGTGCCAAATCAACAACACGTTGGCTGCAAGGGAAAGAGTGTACAATAATTAGTCAGACAAACAGAATGGTGGATTGTGTAAGAGAAGAGATCCTTTTGAAGTCTCGGCAGAGGAGAAGCAATAAACAATTGGTTTAAATATCTGAAGACTGAAATATTTTGTGCTCAATGCAAGTAATTTGGACAGTACTAAGAGTTTGCCAATTTTACAAGTTTCAGGCGAATGAATTCCTTTGTAAGGCTGCTAGAAATACCAACTAGACTGGTATAATAATTCTATGCACTTTTAGATTGACTTATAAGGGTAATCATGTTTACCTGTATCCCCACTCATTATCGTACCAGGCTACCACCTTGACCATGTCATCTCCCATTACCATTGTCAAAGAGGAATCAATTGTGGATGAAACATCAGAGCATCTGAAGTCAACAGATACAAGAGGAGCATCACACACATCTAATACACCCTTCAATGGTCCCTCAGCTGCCTTCCTGAATGCTGCATTGACATCTTCAGCTGTAAGTCCTTTCTTCTCAACATTTATAACAAGGTCAACAACTGATACATTTGGTGTTGGTACTCGGAGAGCAATGCCATTGAGTTTGCCCTTCAACTGTGGTAGCACCAGAGACACGGCCTTAGCAGCTCCTGTGCTAGTTGGCACTATGTTAAGTGCTGCAGCTCTGGCTCTCCTCAGGTCACGGTGTGAAGCATCTAGAAGCCTCTGTAGGAAGCAAAATAACCATGTTAAAGCACATGAGATTGCAACTCGTCGTGCACTGCAGAATGCCCAACAGTTGCAAACCTCAGTGATATTGCAGTAGTTTGCCCCTGATTACCTGATCACCAGTGTAAGAGTGGGTGGTTGTCATTGTTCCCTTTACAATGCCTGCAAATTCAATATATAAGCAACCATTAGTATGACATTCATCGCCCTTTCTTTTGTTTTATTGAAAAGAATGGCATCATTTGACAATGCTACTGACAAGTATGGTTCTTGAAATGCCTTTAAGATCGTGATTGTAGAAATACTGGTTTTGGCACTACAGCAGTTATTTCTATGTGTTCTGCAGCTCAAAAAAGTTCTAAAGGCAGTGTTATTCTGAACCGAATTGGTTGCTTACCGAATTCTGCATCCAAGACCTTCACGAAAGGAGCTAAACAGTTGGTGGTGCAAGAAGCATTGCTGCAATATCATAGGCAACCAACTTTGTTGGTTTCATCATCATACTATTGACAGATGATTTTCAACAGTAGTCCATTATTACTTCCTAGAGTATTAACCTTATGATGTTAGAAACATCATGGTAGTAATCTTGTTCGTTTACCCCCACAACATAGGTTGGAATATCGGCACCTTTTGCTGGAGCAGTGATAATAACTTTCTTGGCACCAGCCTGGATGTGTTTTCCAGCTCCCGGTCCATCCACAAAGACACCTGTTCCCTGTATTTTGTTTAATAGATCAATGTCAGATTTCAGTAAGAGAACTGGGAATTGGCTAAAAGGACTACTCCATCTGGTATCTGAGTACAAGAGGATCTTCATTTGCTACGTGTCTGACTGGATCTCAATGGTGACTACCGTTAGGGATTGATGTACCTCAATAACGATGTCAATGCCAAGCTCAGCCCAAGGAAGCTTGAGAGGGTCCCTGCTAGAGACAACCTTAACAGGTTTCCCATCAACAGTAATGGTTTCATTATCTGCAATTTTGACAGCTGCCTTGAATGTCCCCAGCATAGAGTCATACTTCAACAGGTGAGATGCCTGTATTTAGCGTGTAAGTAATAGGTTAATTGATAATTTCCACCAAGTAAACTATCATCAGTTCTTGGAAAGTTTGTCTCCAGGATTTCTTTCCTTTTTTTTTTTTAAATCTACTCACATTCTTGACACCGCCACTGTCATTGACAACAACCACTTCAAGAGGTGAGTCTTCCCTACCATGCCAGCAGCGGAGGAAGTTCCTGCCAATTCTTCCAAAGCCATTGATGGCCACCTTCAGTTTAGCCACGGTTTCTCCTTTAACAGGGATTGATCCTACAGTCTTTATGCATAAACAAGAAGTTACAGCCTGAATGGTTAACAATTCGAACGTGAGGTCCAAACATCAATTGGACTAAAAGGCATTAATTTCCAGTTGTTTAAGTTGAATTTCTATTCTCCAGGCGTTAACCGGTTACTTGCCTCATAGATTCTTGCTCAACTGATTGCCAAGTAACGTTCATGCCTAAATTTAGACAGGTCTAACAAACGATTCTCTTTTTCATACAGTTCTGTTCCATAAAAATATCCATTTAATTACACAGGCTAGTTGGTTCAAAGCAAATTTTTTAGAGGTGTTCTCTATAATTTAAGCATGCTTGTGTTCAGATTATTGCATCAAATTGAGAAATCAGTGTTGTTGTCCGCTAAGGAATGCCGCACTTAATGGAGAAGCAACGTGTAAGATCAATCAGAGAATCGAATGGTTTTAGCACAAGACTGGAAGTACACTACCTTGGGAGTGAGTTGAGCAGAAACCACATCGAAAAAGTTAGTTTCCCGGGCGCTCTGACCGAAGGTGACACATCCACTGGATCGAAGACCAGAGAACTCAGCTACTTCCAGTTTCTGCACAGACCAGAGACAATCAGAGAACAAACTCATTAGTATGCTACAAATAAACAAGCACTTGCAAATTACAGAACACGGTGGCAAAACCTTGGAGAAGCATTGAGTAGGGAAGGAGTGGGAGGTCTTGGAAGGCAGCCTTGTATTGGTGGGGATTCTGGAATAAGCAAGAGCTGCGTGGGACGCCATGGCTGCAACTAAAAGCACAGAACCAACTTCCTAGCTATTTATAATCATGAACTCTCATGTCTCTTTCTTTTAGTTAAATCTAAGTGCATGTATGGTCTCCTTGCCAAAACCTTTGAAAAAAATTATGGTTGCAATTGAGTTAAAGAAATGAGTGGTGAGGATGGTGTATAAAGATTGATCAAGATAAGATCATGTGTTGGACTACATTCTCAAAATCCAACCACAGATAGTTCACCTATCCCACCTCCTGTTACTTTTTCTGGATTATGACTAAGATGGGCAAGTAGCCTTTCAGCATGACTATTAGAGTTTTTTATTTTTTTTTAACATAAAATGTCTCATTTAAACTATAATTATGGTCAATCGACCATAGACTCATAGTTAGGAGTACTGAAATGATTGTCCTCCAGTCACCGCCGCAAATATCAGAACAATTTGTGCTGTCTGAGGATGGACTAATGGAGGTAAATCAAGATTTCTTTAACTCACGGCTTCCATGCAAGGGAAAAAGGTCCCACTTCAGTGATCCAGAGCCAGTACATTGTTTACCACTCCAGGCTATGGCAAATTGTGGTTGCTAATGGGGACAATGTCGGAACCACAATATCAGCGTCTTTTCAATCCATTGCGGGGGCACAAATTACTCAAGATCCATTTTTGAGAAAACAAACTGTAAAAATTCTTTTTCTGGTAGACTTGGATGATAACAATTTCCAGTCATTGGTTTCCAACTTCGAATTGTTAGATTTTGAAATGCCAGAATAGAAAGGAAAACTGAGGGAAGACAAAGGGAGGGGGGTTTTGTAAAAGTATGGCCAAGAGAGTAATAAATTGGAGTGATTACCTTCTGCTACTTTGGTAATTTATCAATTAACTTCACAGCGATTTAGTACAGTTGACACGGATGAGATAACTGGCTTTAAACCTTACAAAAGCACAATTCAAAAAGCCCAAGCATTATTTCTTAAGCAGTGCTAATTGACTATGGTAACAATTGAATCAAAACAGCAAAAATTAAGTTCTCTCAAAAAAAGGGCTGGAGATTCTTCCACATAGGAGCTGCCTTTCATGGTAACAGTGTCAATTTCATAACAAGTCAATCTGACATTCTCATATGAGAGCTTCTTCAGCCTCATCAGAGTTCACAGCTGCTCCATTCGGGTTATTCTCTGATCTCAGCTGACTAGAAACATCATCTATTGCTAAGTTCAGCTGTTCAATCTTCTCGGTCAATTTCTGGCGCTGTTTCTGTAGATAGAACAACTTGCATCTCAGTTCTAGAAGTTAAAATGCATGGAAATTTGTATGGTTCGCAAAGGTTGTTAAATATCTTTAAGTATGACAAGAAAGGTTAAAAATCGAAAAAGAACAAACAAAAGTAAATATGGTGATATGGAACCTTAGCCATGCTTCTCAACCTTTAAAATTTTAATAAAAGGAACAGACATTAGGGGATCATCTCCAATGAAAAGCTCTAATTGACACAATCTAAGCCAATAAATAGGAACACTTCTTTAGATGATTGTTTATGCACCTCCTGATTAAGCCAAGATAAAGCCCCACAAAGCTGCGTGATATGCTGGTAGCAATGTGGTAAGCTCACCATTCTTTCAATCATTTTTTGTTGTGGAATCCTGTTGATAGAGAAGCTTGCACCTTGGGAAAAAAGACAAGGTTGAGTTACAGGCTGTCTTGAAGGATTGGAGCACCACCTTCTTATCTCAGTCCTAAGTTCAAACTGACATATCAAAGTGGTCTTTTTTGTTGCATTTCTTCCTCCCTGGCCTTCATTACATTCTTCCTATGTTTATTCTTCCTTGTTCTATGAATTGGGTGATGAAATTCCTTCCCCTTGATGAAAATTATGTGGAATCCATTTTCTATTTAGTGGTCAATTGTTGTTTTAGGAGCCTATGTGTAGTAGGTCTGCATCTTCCCATCCATGGACAGAATACATGCAAATGGAGGACACCTGGTTTTGTTGCAACATTATCCAAGCAAAATAACACAGCCTTCGGTTAGAACCTAACAAGTCATAAAGTGACTTCGAAAGATAGTTTTCTACAGTTACTCACCCTTTTCCTACCACCAAAGATATTTAGAAGAAGAGGAGAGATATTCAGATTAAAACATGGCTCACAGAATCAAATTGTTATTCACTATATATAAATGTCAAAATCTACTAACCTCCAAAGCTTTTTCTTCATCATATATAAATTTGGGCAACTTTCTCATCAGATCCTTTTTGTCAGTGCCAGCTAGTGCCTTGCTGATCTATAAAATAACAAAAGCAGTTTATTTAGGGTAATACTTGGATTTGCACTATAAAAACAAATAAACATGATTTTCACTTTTATAAAAATTGTGGACCCAAAGACCCGAATTGTAATGTGTTCAAGTGAGTGACAAAATTGGCAATATTTTATAAATAAAATTCATTTGCATCTAGTGTATTTTATTCTTGAAAACAAGCTCTAAAACAGTTTTTATTTTTATAATTCAAACCAAATATACCCTTAGCATAGGCACAGTAATTTCCTTTTTCCTACTACTCATATCTAGCACAAAACGATATCAGAACGAAACATATCTCAACAGAAGACATTTTGATTTATGTCGAATCTTCAGAGTATTGAATTGACAAGCACATCTAAAGCAGCATTAACTTGTCAAAGTTAATCAAGATCGTTTGATAAAGTTACCACCTGAGGTGCACAAACACAACCAAGTGTGCCGACAATTAATCCTCCCAAAACAAAACCACCAATGAAAAGGCTTCCACTGCCTGACCTTCCCCCATCACTGCCATTAGACAAGAAGCAGGAAACTTTCCATTAATACTTATTTACATTATACAAAAAGCACCACAACCATCTAGAAAAGGCCAAGAGAAAAATCCTCTAATTAATTGCCAATTTCTCCTCAATATCTGTATTTTGAATCCAATTAGTATGTTTCCTCTAATTAATTGCCACTTTCAGTTATCTCCGTCATTGAATTTACTTGGCATTTTTGTAAACACAAAAGGCTTATACAAGATGAGTACTGAAGCTATCTTATCAAGACCAGTAACAGTCCATGCAGAGGTTTGTTTTACTGCAGATTACTTCAAGGCTACCATAGAACTCATACTAAAATGTTAGACCAAACTACAAATAACCAAGTTCAAAAGGCCCCTAAAACAAGCTAATGCACTAAGCTTATTGCACGGAACAGTTTGATGAAGACAGCACCTATAGCTTGCATGAATTGTGAGCTCTCGTTTTGAGACAGTTCCTGCATAATTTCGACCAAATGATAAGCTAGTGGGAACAACACTCCCAATAGTTTGCTCTACCGGCTTCAAAGAAGATCCTGGAAAAAACTAAAAAAGTGTTAACACTGCAGTGGCGACTCAAGAAAGAAAGAAAAATAAATAAATAAAAGGAGGGAAAAAAAAAGTGAAAGCTGCGGCAATCATATAGTTCTCAAGAATCGTGCACACAATAATGCATTGATGCATCAATGGCACAAAACAACAAAACCTTCCCAATCTAAATGTGGATGCAGAATGATATCAAGCTTATAGTTCACATTTTAACAAGCGAAGTATTATCTTTGTGAAGATGGAGCAGAACTCTTTTCAGAACACATTTAACCCAAACCTAGGTGTATTTTGGCTGGCATTACCAAAAGAAAATATTTTATATCACAGTTAATTCTGTTAACACAAACAAAATAGAAGGGAAAAGTTTTGATAGACATCAAAGATCTACAAACACCTAAAGCCAAAGGCTAGATAGCCAGGTTATGCCTTGGCCCCCCAGTAGAATTAGGTAGCTTGCTCATCTGCAAAGCTGAATTGAAATGTTGAGTGCAATAAGTGATATTTCATCAACCCAAATCAACTGATAATTCCCCATGTATAAACAAAGCAGTCCACTTTCCCTTCCATAAATTGGTCTTTCAATAGCTGGCACTTTTCTCAAAGGTAAAATAATTGGTCTAATTTTATCCATTCAGATCTCAATTTCATCTTTTTCATTTCTTACCAATATATGCACTGTACTCGGCATATTCTAGCTAATCAATTTCATCAATGGCAGCTTCTAGTACCCCCAACATTCTAACAAGTGTAGCCGGAAAACTACAATTCCTTTATACCTCCCTTCGCAATTCATTTCCTAATGATAAATCATACAAGACATGCACAGCAATTTGCTAGCTTTAGTTCCCAATACTTCGTTCCTAATTCCACTTCCTAAAAATAACAAACAGAAATACCAAAAATTGCAACTTTTCCCAGTCTAAACCATGTTTCGGGTAGACTCTAGGACTCAAAAGATACACCATATATTCTAGGACTCAAAAGATACACCATATATGGTGTTTAGTTACTTAAATTCTCATTTTTTTTTTCTACATCTCTTGACAAAAATTTCACATAAGCTGAAGAATTTAAGCTCCCATAGGAATGCTATCAAACCCGAGTCGCTGGCATTAACATGTAGCACCGATAACCGAAATCCCTTTGAAGACAAGTATGTTAATACCCGAAAACTTCTATAAGATCTCTAAATTTCAAAAGAAAAAATAAAAGTCCCATTCTGATTTCTTTCTGCATTAATGTAGAAAAAGATATCGGGGTAAAAGAACCCACATTAATATCATCGGAATTTTTGTACATGAAGCTCCATTAATTCATGAAAACGAAAAACAGACTTGAACAATATCAAGAAACAGATCGAGGTGGAAAAAAAAAAAAGAAATTGATCGATATGTACCTGAAAACGAATGAAATGAATGATTCTTAGACAATGCTGAAGAAATTGAAAGAGCCGCCATCTCGCAAAGATTTGAACAAAGAGAAACAGAGAGTTTGAGGGCAGAGGAATTGGGAAGGGCAAGTCTGAGTGCTGGGCGGAACTCAAAATACAAGAAAAATGGTGCATTCGCAGTCTTGTTTCTGTAACTTCGATGATATCGATGAAGGCAGCCATGGTTGGTTAGGGACGAAAATAGAATTTCAAAAAATTAAATTTTAAAGCGTCTTTAGCAATTTTGCCCTCTAAAAGTTGTAATTTTGGTACACACTCTCTCTATTTTTCTTTACGAAAACTATTATGAATTATCCTCTAAATATTATTTCTTTTACAATTGTGCCCTTTTATGAATTATCAAATTTACCCTCCAAATATAAAAAAAATCAATGTTATTCTTCAAATGTGAAAAATATAATTAATGTTATCCTTTTATTATAAATATTAAAGGATTATATAGAAATTATTAGAATGTTTAGAATGATAAAATTAAGGTTAGCGATATTGTCAAAGCAACTCTTTTCTACCAAGGCAATATTTCTTAGAATGACTATAATATCTTTCAATTAATTAAATAAAATCTTATTAAATATAAATTCCGTCGATTATTGAGAGAAAACTTTTCTTTACGTTTCACTTTTTACACCATGAAAGGTATTCCCTCCATCTTCTTTTATCTGTCCATTAAAATTAAGATTTTTGTCATAATTTATTTGTCTTATTAGTAAATCAAAATTATATTAATTTTTATTTTTTCACAAATAACCCTCTTTAATACCATAAGTACTTTTGTACTTGTAGTTGAGAAATGAAAATAAATTAAATATGTTAACAACACATAAAGTTTTAAATTTTGATTATTCTTTGATAAAGAGAGAGATTTTTTTAGAGTAAAATAAAAAATATTGATTAATTAACTGATTTTTTTTTCTTAAATTTTGTGAATCGGTTAAAATAGATAGATAAAAGGGGATCGAGGGAATAAGTTCTAATATTCTTGTCTTTTCTCCCTTCTTATTGCCCTTGTGAAAAAAAAAAAATCACCGGATTAGGAGACCCCAAATTCTTCTATGTCAAAAGTTTTCTTGTAAGGGCTGGTTTGGATAGAGAGATTTGGAGAGAAAAAGAAGAGATTTGAGAAGATGAGAGAATCATTTCTTTCATTTGAGAGTTTTAAATGGAGAAAAGAGAAGAGAAGGGAATGGATAAACAACCCTTCTCTTCTCTCCATTTCTTTTTCTCCGTTTGTGGAACGAAGTGGAAAGATGGACCAAAGTCAATATAACTAGAGAATAAAATCATTCATTTTCTTTCTTAAACTCCCAGACAACATAACAATGTCTTCTTTTCTCTTCTTTTCTTTTCTTCCTTTAAACTCGCAAACTAGCCCTAAGAGAATTGAAGCAATTTTTATTTCTTTCCTTTCTCCTTTCCTCTCCTCCATCTATTAATTAGAAAAAATTGTATCAAATAAGAAGAATCCAAATTCTTTTGTGTGGAAGTTTTCTTGTAAAAGAATAGCAACAAAATAGAAAGAACCCAAATTCGTTTTTAATCATTCATAATATTTTCTCTTAATCTACATTAATAAAATTTCAACTACTACAAATAACTCCCAAAATTCAAACATAAATAGAAAGGAGTTAAGCATTAAAAAAGAGCCGTAACCACATTGGATTGGACAAAAAAGCCCTTTGTTATGTATTGGAAAGATATCCAAGTACGATTGTTGAATTAAGATATCTACACTTTCTTTTACTCGAGTTTTGGGAGAGAAGAGGGAGAGAGATTGAAGGAAATGATGGAAGGAAGAATATCTAATAAGATTAGTTGAGATTGAGGAAAGGGTATTAGAGTCATTTCAAAAAATATTAATCTATGGAAATTGCTTGGGGCAATATTGCTGGTCTAAAATTAATAATTTTGTAAAAAGAACGTATAATTGTCTTCATATTCTAAGTATATAAGATAATAGTAATAGATACTAGTCGATTTTTTGTATTACTTTGTGAAAAACTAACTGTTCTTGGTGAACAAAATATGATAATTTAAAGGTTAAATTAAATTCATTCCGTTCCAACAAAATTGACCTACTTCTTATTTTAAATTGTCTCAAAAAATTTGGTACTTTCCTTAAAAAGAAAATTTTTACTATATAATTTATTATAAAATAATCAATATACCATATATATATTATTTTTATATACTTACATTTGACATAAAATATTGTAAAGTTAACATATTTTTTATTTTTATTATATTATATCATATTATATTATTATATTTTTATTTTTATTTTTACATAAAATCTTGTGTCAAATCAATCACTGTTAATTTTAGTGAGACAATAAGACAGAGGGAGTAATACAAAAACTCTAATGTTCGAAAAGTCAAATATGATGATGTACCAATACAGTTTATATATTATGGAACTCATTAGAATAAATATAAATATTAATTTAAAAATACATTATTGAATACTAGTGTTTTAAGGAAATTCGTGACAGGAAATTGAGGGAGACCATTTTGACTACTATGTTAAACTCCATCTTGTGACCGGCATGGCAAAGAACTAACAATCCATTGGCTCAGCCTCACTCTACCACTTATTGGCATCCCCAGATCCAATCGACCAAATGAGACAGACAGGCACAAAAAGGAGGAGGAGGAGAAGACAAGCATACTGATTCAAATATTTTACTTCTACTATGACCTTTCTTATATGTACGTGGATTGAGTCAATTTACAGAAGCCATGCATGCCTTGAATTCTTGTTTTTGGCAGATATGAACATTGTAGCCGGCAGGGTTGGACATAGGAATAATTCTTAACTATTAACTTTTAAGGAAGATCACAAATTTTGATCGGTTGAGCAACCAAAATTCTTCTCTCTGATTCTACGAGGAGACAGAAAACTATGTGCGTTTGGCAAGTTGTGGCGTCTTTTCTGCTTCTTTTGTATCAAGAAATGGAAGCTTAATACATGTGTATGCTGTGGAATTAAGTTGCAGTCATGGCGGGAGCTGGTGGAGCAGGAGAAAGATCGTTCGAGGAGACACCGACTTGGGCGGTTGCTGCAGTGTGTGCTGTGTTTGTGATCATATCTTTCCTCTTAGAGCATGGAATTCAAGCCCTTGGAAGGGTATGTATTGGCAATGGAACAGTGGAAATTTGGTCCTCCAATGCGTGATGACTTTTTTCTTGATATTTCTTTCTGTTTTTGATGTTGGCAGTGGTTTAAGAAACGCCAGAACAAGGCCATGATCGAAGCCTTAGAAAAAATTAAATCAGGTTGGTGTTTTTTTTCCCACATTCACAGTATTAAATTTAACTAGCTATTTACTCTATATATAATTTCTTTGAACATTTATGATAATTTAAGTAAACATATACGTAACTCAATTATGATCTTTTGATCAAAATGGCCCCTTTTGGACGTGAAGAAATGAATTGGCCCTATTCATTGAAAGAAGTCCTAATTAGCCTTGAAGCATTTTGATATGTGTCCTAAACAAAATGCGTGTAGGATTAAGAACACATTTGTAAATGCGTCAAAGTCAATTCAAGATTTCCTTGGACGGCTAAGACCGATTGATTCTTCCATGTCCCAAAAAACAGTCATTCTGATAAAAAAAAAAAAAAAAAGCCCTCAACTGTCTATATCTCTGAGGAAAATGTCGTAGAATTTTGTTCCTAATTATAGATTTGCTAAATTGGTCTAATGCAGAGCTGATGATACTGGGTTTTATATCCTTGCTACTTACTGTTAGTGCATCCTATATTTCAAGAATATGTATTCCTTCGTCGCTTGGGGACAAGTGGCTTCCCTGCCGGAAAGAGGATTACCAGAAGAAGAAAGGAAATGAAAAAGATGAAGGTGGAGATGATTTCCGTAGAAAATTACTTTTCTTGGCTCAAGATACCTTATGGCGTCGAGCTTTGGCTGGTGCCGACAATAATGAACCAGATTACTGCAGTAACAAAGTAAGGAATCGCTTTGATTCTTTTTCAATACTATGAATATTTACTCAATCTTTTAAACTAAGAGTATGATACTTCATCATTAAACTACTAAATTATTACTTTATGGTTATGTACATCACAAAATCTCTTCTGCAAAACAGGGGGGAAAGGTCTCTTTGATATCATACAAGGGAGTGCACCAATTGCACATTTTCATCTTCGTCCTTGCTATCCTTCACGTTCTTTATAGCGTCATCCTCATGGCTTTGGGCTATGCCAAAGTAAGTTTCATCTACTTGTACTATCATCCGATTTTAAGTGAGATTTGATGTGAAGTGTGGATAGTATATGAAGATGAATCTAAATATCTATTATCAATTTATGATAGTCATTTTAACCCAATAAAGATGACAACGAAATAACTGATGGTGGGTGCTATCGAACCCATATTGACGTACTGGTATTGGGCATGACAACTATGTTTTTTCTGTTTCTGGTTCATTTTCTTTTGGTACACGAGGCAACCAAACTAAATATTATGAGGGACAATGGAGAAGGGAAACACGCACTCATCAAGTATAGTTGGACAATGCAAGTACATCCGATCCACATATTTCTCAATAGTACTGTTATTGTTAGGCAGTACAAGAGGGCTGAGGGGAAGTAATAGAATCTGCAATCAACACAGAATTGAGCCCAAATTCAAGAACCTTTAAAGGAACTAAGCTGATATCATAGTTGATGGAGCCCTTTCTGGGTATTCATGCATGAATATCAGATCTTCTTATGCCCTCTATGCTATTTCTGTTTTATTTTCTTTGACAGAAACTGATGATGATTATCCTTTCTATACACTTTTTATGGCAATCATCAAACAGATGAAGAAATGGAAGGCCTGGGAATTGGAAACCTCATCCTTAGAATACCAATTCTCAAATGGTAATTGTCTTCCTCTCAATGCCTTCACCTTTTCCCATTGACGGTCCTTAAACTTGTTACATTGAGATATTGCAGATCCTGCTAGATTCAGGCTCGCTAATCAAACATCTTTTGTGAGGCGCCACACTGGACTCTACAGAACACCAGGAATCAGATGGATAGTAAGCATTTTTCCTACTTATCTTGCCTAGTTCTTCCCCCATTCAACCCCACCCAATTTTTTTTTTTTAATTTTTTAAAAGGGGAGAGAGAAAGACAAGGAGCAAGTAGATAGGGGAAAGGGAGGGATTGGTATCAAACTCAAGACCTACGTCTCGAACGACCTTATTACTATTAAGATAAATTATTACAAACAATTCTACCCAATAAAAAAGAAAAACCCAACTAATGGAATCCATCCCAACCCACCAAAACCCAACAATGGAAAAGCCAGTTCACAGTGCTCCCACCAAGGAGTGAAGAAGGATATCTTAATCAAGTGATGACCAGCCTAAAAAGACCAATGCTTTGGTCCTCGTCTAAAAAGGACCATGTAATTGGACTCATTTTTTTGTTTTGTTTACTATAAAGAGGAGCTCCTCAATCCCTTTTCCATTTAAAATCCTTTGGAAAATGAAACAGGTCGCATTCTTCAGGCAAATTTTTGGTTCAATATCCAAGGTTGATTACATGACAATCCGCAATGGGTTCATAAACGTAAGTGGTGTCCTCCGTTTTTACCCAATGAAACAAAGTTGCACGACTCACTCTATTATCTTAATTTTTTCTCGAAGCTCCTAAACTCTTAGCTCTGTCTTGTGCATTTGAGGAGTAAACTGCTGTTTTCAAATGAAATTGAAAGTCATGATTGAACATAAAGCGATAAAATCACTACGCACGATTGCTGGATTCCTTTTGCTTTATGATCACTTTTTCAATTTTCCATCGCTCAAATCCTTAATCCTCTTTTGGCCCAAATCTGCAGGCACATTTTGCTCCGAACACGAAATTTGACTTCCACAAGTACATCAAAAGATCCATGGAAGATGACTATAAAAGGGTTATAGGCATAAGGTTAGCTTCTTTAACTATGTGCATGTGAAAATGGCATTGAAACCATGAGTACAATGCTTGAAATCACAGCTTGATAACTTGTGCAAAAGCATTAATGAATATTTCCATGTTTTACTGACTGGAAACAGTGCCGAAACTCACTTGATTATGCCAAAAAATGCAGTATCCCACTCTGGGCTTTTGTTGTCATCTTTCTGCTTTTCAATTTTGCCCGTAAGTATCTTTTTCTTGAATCCCTCTCTCTTTCTCAAACATTTATAAACTTTTAAGTAGTTTTGATTCTTTTCTTGTGGACAGAATGGCATACAATCAGTTGGATAGCTTTGGTCCCAGTTCTTGTAAGAAACTCATGATCAATGTCTGTCTGTCTTTGATTAAAGTGATTTGAGTGACACACATAGTCGAAAGTTGTCCTGTTTAATCAACAATTTGTTATTCAGATTCTTATGTTGGTGGGGGCAAAACTTGAACTGATTATCACGGAAATGGCACAACAAATCCAGGACAGGACCACAGTTGTCAGAGGAGCACCAGTGGTCGAGCCCAGCAATGATTTTTTCTGGTTTAATAAACCCGAGTGGACTCTCTTCCTAATACATTTTACCTTGTTCCAGGTTAATTTCTCAGAATAACTAAGCAAAGAAACCCTTGAGTCATGGCAAAGATGTGGCTCACTCGAGCTTGACAATGAAAAACTGACCTATAAAAAGGGAAAGAGAAATTGTACTTGTAATAACTTAACTAATGACACTTTATACTAGGTAATGTCTACAAGACTGCCTCCGACAAAATCAAGGGCGATATGTCCCAGATTAGGCCGAATCTAGTGCATAATATTCTCTTTACTAATCACCGTTCGGGTGGGAAATGTTCTCTAGGAGATAGATATAGATCAATCTTTAAAGTGAAAATCTAAAATGCTCCTTTGACATATGGAAGTAGAATTTCTTTGGAATTAAGCATTGATGATCTTTTGCTTCTGCAGAATGCATACCAAATGGCATATTTCTTATGGTCTTGGGTGAGTTTATGTGAAATATATACTTCTTTCCTTCAAAAAGAATCTATTTTTGAAGTCTAGGAATTGGGAATTTCTTACTCTCATGGTGGACAATAATTTACGGCTGCAGTATGAGTTCGGGATCCGAGGATGCATGCATGAGAAGTTACTTGAAATTTTGCTTAGAGTATTTCTTGGGGTTGCCCTTCATATCCTTTGCAGCTACATTACATTCCCTCTATATGCCTTAGTGACACAGGTGAAGATCTCTATCACTTTTGCCTCATTTTCCAGGCTTATGATGCAAACTGTGTTCTTCTTAAACTACTGGGATTTTCCTTATAATGGCCCTTTTTGGAGTATCAGGGAATCAACTGGCTTCAACTGCTAAAAGAAGTCCTCAAATAGTCTGGATGCAGTTGTGAAATACATCATTTTTTCACTTAGGATACATTTCAAATGAGGATGCATTTGGTCAATGCTAGTTGATTTCTTTAAGTCCAAAAAGGGCTATTATGAGGAAAAATCCACTACTAGTGAGGAACGTGATACTAAGGGACATTGAGTTGTGATGTTTTTAGATGGGATCACACATGAAGAAAGCAATATTTGAGGAACAAACAGCAAAAGCTCTAAGAAAATGGCATCAAGCAGCCAAGGAGAGGAAGAAGCAAAGGAAAGCAGGGGCAACAAATTTCACAAGTGGGGAAAACACACCAAGCCAAGGTGCATCGCCTGTTCATTTGCTTCACAATTACCGTGCCAATGGTCCAGAAAGGGAAAGCTTTCCGGGTCCTCCATTGTCTTATCAATCTGATACAGAGCTTTCAGAAATGGAGGCTTCTAATGGCCTGAGGCCGGAGCACGACACAAGAATCCCTCCTGCAGTTTCTCCTGATAGAAATGGTGAAATTGTTACCATGGATTTTTCTTTTAGTTAAGTCTTGGTTTTGCTAAGTATATAGCAAAAAATGGTTTCAATCTTGAAATATTTGATCCCTTTTTAGTACAAATTGATTGAAATGAAGCTAGGAGAAAATCTTGAGTAAGTTTTATACATGTAAGTTCATCTTCTCCCGAACAAAGAACATTCTACTATATATTTTTATTTATCATTTTATTTTTTTAATGGATTAAAACGAAAACGTTCTAACAAAATTAATAAAAAATTTAAATTTAATTCATATTCAATTTATATCTACAATAAAAAAAAAACGATTTCATCACGTAAATAATTAAAGTACATGACTAGTAGATGTTGATTGCTTAAGATTTTGAACAATCTTCTAATTACTCCATATTAGAGAAAGCCAATAGATCTGGCAACAAGAGTTTGTTGCAATAGAAGACAAGGAATGTGTTGCTAAAAAAGACAAGGATGGATAAGTCAAGCTCATACTCATGAAAATTTGCAACTTACTCTTATGTAAAATTGAATAATTCAATTCTATTTTATTATGAAAGATGACAATTAGACCATTTATATACTTTTTAATAAAAAAGTCTTTAGTAAATAAATAAATGTATGATTGTACATTAACTCTCATAATAACTATTCTCTCGGTCCCCTCTTACCAGTCTATTTTAATTAAAATGTTTGTTTTAATTCGTGTGTTCCGTTAACAAATCAAAACTACATTAATTGTTATTTTCCTATAAATACTTTTTTTAATACACTGAGTACGTATGCACTTATAGTGGGACGAGATAAATTAAATATACTTACTACACGTAAAATTTTGAAATTTGATTACTCTTTAATAAATAGAGAGATTCTTTGAGGGTAAAATGGAGAATATTAATTAATTAATCGAAAAATTTTATTTTTTTAACTTATAAATCGATTAAAATGGACAGATAAAATGAGATACTATTCCTGACAATTCTGTTTCTTCCATTGAAAAGTCACCTCTCACAATTGCGTCCGAGATGTTGAGAACTAAAACTATCATAGCAATTTATTATCATACTAACAACATAATAATTTAATTGCTTTCCCACAAAAGATCTCAAACATGAAAGCGAATTTCCACCATATCATCTGTCTTAGCAATCTAACTCCCACAATTAATATAGAATTTCTAATAATTTTTAATTAAAAAAACTTCAAATTCTCTGAAATTTAGAAAATTGTAATAATAGAAGGTAACGAATGAATTTAAAATGGAAAATAAAAAATAAGGAGAAATAAAATATATTACTTGAATATGAAAACACACAACGAAAAGAATATATAAGATGAATGTATACTTGAATAACAATTAGATTGAAATGAGTTTATTTATTTAAATATTTTTTTATTAAATATATAGAGTTAAGGTGAGACCCAAGTAAGATAAAATAACAGAATATAATATATTATGAATATATATTAATTTTTAGAAGATGAAAATTATTTAAATTAAAATTTAATTTTGAATTGGAACGCAGCTTGAAGACCATGTTTGAGGCAGCTTACTCTGCCCTCCGGGAAATACTTGGGTGGACCCGATCCACCGTGAACCAATACATCAAGTGTTATACAATATGCAATGAAAGTTGTACACTTCTAGAAAGGTACATTTCCCCTGCCCAAAATCATCCCACATGTCAATGTTTACACTCTATTATTAGGTACTATTTCTTGGTGCAATAACCTAATTTGTCACACTCCATTATTTGCCTTGAATGATTGTGATCACAATCCTCATACATCCTGTCCTGTAACAGGTAACATCCGGGGTACAGATATGTATGGTAATTTAATTAAATATTTAAAATTAATTAATTATTTATTTTATTAAATATATTTAATAATAAATAATATTAAGTAATTAATTATGTTTGATAATAAAATTTTATTATTATTTAATTAATTAAGACGTATTATTATAAATTTTAAGTGAATTAAAAGTTATTTAAATTTGAAATTTAAGTATATTAACGTAAAAAAAATTATAATTAATTCATATTTTTAAATTTTAAAATTCAATTTTCAAACTTTAATTTTCAGAATTCAGTATTTAAATATATAAATTTTAATTTTATTAAACGAGGCCTTTAGTACATTCTGATTCCATCTCTACCCATGTAATTATAATAAGATCGAACCACGTTTAAAAACTTGATCACTGAATTATTGACTCGAAACTATGTTACAAATTAGGGTTCATTACATTGGCCTAATATTTTCACTTGCTTAATTATACAAACTTGATTTTCAAAAAATGAAGAAACTAAGAGATGTTGACCAAATTGATAAGTTGAAATAGTAATACAAAGATTCATGATGATAATGTTTTTTTATTTAGTCAATGTTACTAGTTAAGGGAAATCATTTTGTTACAACTAATTGATAATTACTATTTGTTGATATTCCTTGATGTGGACTATCCAACAAAATTGTTCACTTCATTTCTCCTTTGAATGAAATATGACTACAACAACAACTTATATATACATATAAATTTTACCATTTCTTATTTGGTATTATAGAGATTGGATTTACTTCTCTTTTGCATTATATATTCTAGTCTTTGATTCTATATATCTATGGGAGGATTAATCAATGAGGACAAAGGTTGGGACCAAACCACCCACCATAGATATGATGAAGTTTCTAAACATGTTGAATATCATATTGTCCATTTGTCATTAGTGGTTGGTTTTGTCCCTTGGCATTGTGTGAGAGAGATTGCTAACATGGTTGTTAATTATTTATTACCTCTATTAAATAAGTATTATTAGTTCAAGCAAATTTCTTAAGACAAAATTTGACTTCAAATTAAATACTATTATCAAGATGTACATAAGATTTGATTATATATAATTAAGGTGACAATTTAATAATTAAATATTTAATTTATAAATTAAAATTTTAAAGTATATATCTGAAATAACAAATACATCGTATTTTATATATGAATAAATATGATGTACTTAAGATTTTATTGTTATAATATATGATATTACAAATATATCGCATTACATTACATACGAGTAAACATTATAAACAAATAAATATTATAATTTTCATTTTAATAAATAAATAACATCGAATCTTATATAGTGATTGCGATGAGTTATGTTTTTTTTTTTTTTTTGGTCAATCTTGTCTTTTGTTTTGTACTTAGACAACTATATTTGTACAAAGGTGCATTAGAGGTAGATGAAATATGGACATAAAATATATTGTTTTTGCAAGGATTATCTAAACCCTGCTTAAGTCGTGTGACCAAAGTGCGCTTTCTATCTAAATGGCTAGCCGGCGAACACGATGAATATTTTTGTTAAAAACTAGCAGTAGTCAAAATTGCTGCTCAGGGAGAGCATAGTAAAACAAGAAACAGTAACCTTTTTCTCCTTCTTCTTCTTCTTCTTCTTCCTCGTTTTCAATGGCCTCAATGGCTCATTGATCGACAAGATCAAAACTCCGCGAACCCTAGAACTGTAAATCAAGATAATGGGTCATGTCAGAATGAGTTTTTAGCATATGGGGTTGTGGTTAAGATCTCATTAAGCCTATCGAAATTTATGGGTTCAGTTTCTTTAGGAAGATAGATTCAAGAAATTTAAGCATCTTTAAGCCAGTAGTTTTGGGCACTGTTAAATTTGCTGAGTTTGGATAGGATTACTTAAAGAACATTTCTTTGTTGAAGTGTAAATGCTGGTGATTGACGCGCTTTGACTTGCTTCTGATCATGGCTAGGCGTCATGGGTGGCAACTTCCTGCTCATACGTTTCAGGTTCACATTTCTACGACTTCTCTTTAGTTTGATTGGTTGAGAGACTGCAATGTGAGTCTTATTAGGCTACTTAGTTGTAAAATTTGACCTTTTTGTAAGCAATGTTTCGTGAGATTTTGGCTTGCTCTAATTTCTGGTATTTTCAGTTTATATTCTTTGTCAAACATTTCCAAGGGGCCATTTGAGAGAAAAAAAAAACAGTAAAAACTTTTTGTGCCTGCTGTTTATGCACTGATAAATATCCCGGTGTCTTTCTAAATCGTCCTCCAGGAAGTAATTCTTGTTTTCTTCTCTGCTCTTTCCCGGCCCCGGGATGTGTGGGGTGGCCGATGGGGATTGGTTGCGGACTTTTAGAGTTCTTTTCCTGTTGATACTCGGTTTTTTTTTTAAATTTTTTAATAAAAAGCCAGTTATCAAAGTTTTGCGGTTACTTTGTTATTTTCTTTTCCATGTTTTCTGGGGTTTCAGGGATAATAGTCTATTTATAGTGTGTTTTCTGAAGTTCCTAAAAGCCACGTCTGGCGTAACTGAATATGATCTGTATGAACCGTTCTCTACTGTTGAGTACCTCATTAGGAATATGATAGTTTTCTAACATGGTAAGGGATAGAGAATTGTGGTGAGAAGGATCCTAATGAATATCTTTTACATTCAATGGCCCGCATATGGATCACACTGGAGAACAAAATTTGTATATCGGTGTTCATTTGTAAAATATCGCGTTGTAATTTTAAGTTCTCTGCTTTCATGGGTGTTCATCTGGACGAAGCTTTGTATTCTTAATTTCTTCGAAGGTTCTGACATGGGTTGAATGAATTCTGACCTAACCATGGTCATTGATGCATGATATGGTTCCAATACGTTATAGACGCCAACACATGAATTTTCCAGAAAAAGATCAGATATGATACATCAGAAATATGTTTTAATTACGTTAAATACATTATATAAAACATGGATTTTTTTTTTTTTTTGGGAATTCCTTAAAGGAAATAGGCTAGAAGGCAACATGTCTATAAATGGAGGAGGAAAAGTAGAACTTCAAAGAAAATATCATTTCTTCTTGGAAGGATTAAGATGGAAGCAAGAGAGCAGTTTGAGAGAAAAGTTAAGAGATTGATGTCTTTGGATCTTTACATGTGATTTTTTATTCTTAGTCTTTAGAATCGTAATATTGTAAAAGACCCACATCTTTGCAGTTTGAAATCCGTAAAGCAACTGCATGTCCAAAACGTGTATGAAGTGTAGCATAGAAGTATCTAAATAAACACAATACTAAGAAAAATAGAAATGAATTTTTTTGAAGTATCCATTGAGTGCCCGATAACTATAGGAAAATGTCAATGTATCCATTATTTAACTTTGCTTTATCCGTTAATGTATTGAGGTAGTTAGCCTTTGGAGAAGTATCCATTCTTCTTGGACTCTGAGAGCTAATTGTTAGTATTGTAGTGACATTTGCTTTGATGTGTCATCTGAATTTTTCACCCCAATTCTAGTAAGACCCTAAAGTATGCACTCAATCGGTTGACTAAGGTTGTGCTTCATCTCTGTTTGTCATAAATACACATAAAACACATGCAAGGCTTATTTTTGGTATATGTTTGTGCTTATATGCTTTGACATGCATCACCTTCTGTATCTATAAATTTGTATTTTTCTCTAAGTTTACTTAAATGGTTTTAGGGCCTGCTTATTATATAGAATTTAGTAACATTGTCTTAAATATGTTAGATGGTCGTATATGATTGTTTTGGATCAATTTTTCAGTTTCTGAAACTTGTGTTCTGACTACAAGTATTGCCGGCTTTCAGGTTGTGGCAATAACTGTTTTCTTCCTGTTGTCCGTTGCCTTCTATGCATTTTTTGCTCCCTTTCTGGGGAAGAATATCTATGAATACATCGCAATTGGTGTTTATTCATTGTTGGTGAGTGCAAAAGGGGCCTTTATTGTTTTATGTATTTTAGATAAAGATAGGTATTTTCTGTCCAATTCTTTTGTTTTTGTTCTTTGATCATTACTGGTGACTCTTCTTTCAGGCGCTCTGCGTGTTTATCCTCTATGTTAGATGCACAGGTATTGATCCTGCTGATCCTGGAATTCTTATTGAAGCTGACAACACTGTGACCCATAGGTCACAGAACAACACTGAGTTGCCTGGTTAGTTCTTTGACAGTCATTTCTTTATCCATCTAATGCATGCAAATTGATAATATCAAGTCTGACATATCTTAGAGCTCAATGGATGCTTAACTAAATGTTTGGTTTGAGCTGATTGCATATTGCCTAGGTGTCTGCCCCATTGGTTCTTTAGAACAGGCCCCATTGGTTCTTTAGAACAGATAAATGATGATAAGAGGTTTGAGGTTTAAGAGTTAGAGAGTGCAGAACTCTAGTAGAGAATGGGCTGTAGCTGAGTCCATTTTGGGATAGGTGATTTAGGTTGACTACTATTCACAATGCCAGATTGTCACTTTTGATAGCTTAATGGTGTTTGATTAGGTAATTTGTCTTCTATTGAGGAGCCGAGCAAGGTTGGGTTGAGGGATGGAGAAAAATCTGAACGCTATGGCCCAAGTTGCTGTTCCAGAATTGGAGGTCTCCTTTGTGGCTGTGTTGTAATAGAAGATTGCCGCAAAGATGAGGATAATTTGCAGGAACAAAATGGAGAGGAAGATGCTTTGTTCTGCACCCTGTGTAATGCTGAGGTATACAAGAGATTCTAGAACTGCAAATTATTGCAAATCTATAGCTGTCATTGAGGTTTTATGATATAATACTACTTGTCCTTTCATTCATTGGATAATTTTGCTTCTTCTCTTTGTCCCCATTTTATTAATCTAAAACAAGGACTATTTCCTTGGAGTCTGTTGAATGTAGCTTCTCTCAACTGCTAATTGCAGCTAATACAATCTGAGTATAAAATCAACAACTCATTCTCTTTTTCTCTAAAACAGAATTGTGCAAACCAGAAATTGGATATTTAGATTGTATGCCTTCAAAATGAAAATATGGGATGTGTTATCATGAATCTTTGGCATTGCTAAGTATGTTTTTTTTCCTAACTAGTCCTTTTGTTTTGCTATTTTCTACATTGGCTGCTAGAAACTTCTTTTTTAATATTTGCAGAAGGAATTTATATTTTTTCAAATTAATGGCTGCAAATGTTACAGGAAAAATTCTTTATGGCTGCCTCTTTCTTATTTTCCTATTAAATTCCTGACACAAATTTCTTTAAAAGTTTATTCTGCATATGAATTGAAACTGCATCATAAAGATCATTCAGGAGATTCTTTTACTCTTTCAGGTTCGTAAGTTCAGCAAACATTGCAGAAGTTGTGATAAATGTGTTGATGGATTTGATCATCACTGCAGGGTAGGTTTTCCAATAGTATAGTTGCAGAGATATGATCATCTCTTTTTGCCTCCCCCCTTAAAGTACTTCTTCTGAATGAATGGATGAGAAGGTAAGTGCTGTGAAATGTGTGAAACAGCTTATGAGCACCGATCATTATAGGAGTGTCATCTGAGAGTGTTATCACTTCACAAGAATGGAAGTTTCACTGTGCTATGAGTAGATGTCGATGTCTTAAGATTTTGCACATAACCCTTCTCTTTTACCATATGCATGTGATCTGCAGAATCAATATGGTGTTTGTTTTTTTGCATTAATAATTTTAATTCTGTGAATAATACTGTGAATATCATTGTCGTACTTGCAAATTATGCAGTGGCTAAATAACTGCGTGGGAAGGAAAAACTACATCAGTTTTGTATGCCTAATGGCAGTGAGCCTTCTCTGGGTAAGTTCTGAATGATGGTTTCCTTGATTAGGCACTCTATCCGCTAATTTACATGCATTTGTACATCAGCTTGTTTTCGAATGTGGGGTTGGCATTATGGTCCTTGTTCGGTGCTTTACTGATAGAAAGGCTACAGAAGATCAGATAACTGAAAGGCTTGGAGATGGATTTTCTCGACCACCATTCGCCACTGTTGTGGTATATTGTTTGACCTAAATTCTCTATTTCTGGTTATTTCTTGTGCATCTCTCTGACATGAATCATGAAAAGTTTTAGCTTCCTAGCATGTATTGTATTTGCTTGTTCTGACATGGGCTATTGGATTTGAAAATTAGAACATACAAAGCACTACTTACCGGTTTGATAACAAAGGAGTTGTGAAAGTGGGTGGATTTTCTATTATAATAACTAACAATCCAGACTTTTAGGGTACCGGAAAGATATTGTGTTAAATTACTTTTCTTGATGTACTTGAAATTCTGAATTTTGCTGCTGTTAGTCTCATGCAATATCCTGAGAAAAGTTTTTGTTTGTGTTTTTTCAGGCACTATGTACAGCTGTTTCTTTTCTAGCTACTGTACCTCTGGGTGAACTGTTCTTTTTCCACATAATTTTAATTAGAAAGGTTCTGTCTCCATCTCCGTCTCTGTCTCTCTCTGTGAGTGGAATAGCTTTTTGTTCATTATGAATTTTGCTTACAGGGCATCACAACCTACGAGTATGTTGTTGCTATGAGAACCCAGAGCGAACCTCCTGGGCCCTCAATTGATGGAGAAGAACAGCAGAGCTTGCCATCATCACCAACCAGTTCTGCTGTGACTGCAATTAGTGGAAGAAGTTCTGTTGGAATGGGCTTGCAATATAAAGGGTCTTGGTGCACTCCTCCTAGAATCTTTATGGACCATCAGGTGTTGAAGCCTCTCTTATTGAGAATTTTTGTACATACATACATACATATATTTTTTCTTTCTTCTTTTCATTAACTAAAATTTATCCAGACATTGAGTTTTTGATTACAATCTTAGAAAAAGGGGAAAAGCATTGAGAAAAAGGGAAAAAGCATTGAGAATGGCCCGTTGCTGATATCCTATTTGCAGGATGAAATTATTCCTCATCTGGAGCCAGGAAGGTTGCCATCCACAATTGATCCAGATGCAGTGCAGCCTGATAAAGGAAAAAAAGTTACCCAGCGTCCTGTTCGCATCAGTGCATGGAAGCTTGCGAAACTAGATTCTAATGAAGCAATTAAAGCTGGTGCCAAGGCTAGAGCTTCATCTTCTGTACTACGTCCTATAAGCTCTAAACATCATCAGTATGATGCCGATTATGTATCTAGTGCCAATTTGAGTGGTAAAAGCAGTCCAACCAGTACAAATCACGGATTTTACGAACGGAATGCTAAAGGAGGGACTTCAAGGTTGTCTTCTACCAAGAGCTCATATCCACCAAGTAGAGCAAGCAGGGAGGACATTGAAACATGTGGTCACAGCATTAGTAATTTAAGCAGCCCCCTCGCAAATAATCTCACTCCTTCTCCGCTAGGAGGACAGGAATCCTCAAACAGAGACCACTTCAATCCAATGTATCAATCGTCAGCAGATCAGTCACCTTTGTCAGCTAGAGCAAGTGATAAGAATGAAGCCCCTGTTCGTGATAATTTAACCCAGAACCCCATGAGGAAAAACAACCTTAATGTCACAGAAAACTCGAAGTCTTCAGTTTTTTGGAATCAAGAGGCAGGGCGCTTTGTGTCTGCTGCCACCAGGAGCATCGGTTCTTCCTCTCAGGCCTCCGGAACAGAACTCACTTATACAGGTCAATCAATCTTCTTTGGTGGTCCTCTTGTCAATGATCAGTTAGGCAGAGGGACAAGAGCCGGCGGCTCATTGCCGGCTGATCAGCAACGAAGTTCCAGTTCTAGTTACTACCAGCAGGGTAGATCTCAGAGGGGTGGTCAGCTTCCTGTGTTTGTTCCTAGTGATTCCCAGCAAAACCAGTTTTCTTCTCGGTTTCAATGAGATTTCAATGAGATAATTGATTTACTCCTCAAATATAGAGCTAGATTTGCAGTTCATCTAATCAACTTTAGTTTTACCTTAATCTCTGGACTTACGTTGCCGGCCAAGCCATGGTTTATGCTAACCTTCTTAGAGCTTTTCAGACAAACATAATCCGACATATTTTAAAGCCAAAAACATGCTTTTCCCTTTTAATCATGGCAGAATGTTTTTTAGGTATGGTTCTTGTTTTACTCTTTACGTACTATGAATATTTTTTTTAGACAATTTTTCATTACGAGCATTTCTACAATCTTGTCTCGTGAAGAATGTAAATTACGAGATATACAATACATAATCAATAATTAAATTTATAAGTTCATATGGACACCCTCACCTACAGATTCATCTTTTATTACTGTATTATATATCTCGAGAGCACGTATTATGAATCTTTCATTTACCCAAAACACTTCTAAAAAGTCCCAAGTTTATGTCACATAATGTAGATCGGAAGAAGAATGACTGAAAATCATTTAAGACAATTAGAAATGAATTTTTAAGTATATCAATGATT
The DNA here is from genome assembly GCA_026120185.1 of Voacanga thouarsii. Lineage (NCBI taxonomy): Eukaryota > Viridiplantae > Streptophyta > Magnoliopsida > Gentianales > Apocynaceae > Voacanga > Voacanga thouarsii. Next base: position 669,911 of record JANUWF010001752.1, read on the forward strand.
TTTTTTTCATATTCAATATAAATTTTTTGTAAGACACTAAGATAAAATTGTCATATTAAAATATCGAGAAAATAAAATATAAATTTTTATTAATATTTTACTATACGAGTTTTCTTTTCTTGTGGTTACCTTTTCACCTCATTTAACTGCATTCCTATTAACACTCGTTAACACTGTTTCACCATGGTCAAGCCTTGTAACTCATTGTCCAAACGATGATCAAGATCATAATGAACTTTTGTTTCCATCCGTACAATGCCGGTTTAGTTCTGTTACAACTTCCTCAAGCCGGCTTCCCATTGTTAACAGCCATTAGTTCAAACTTGGGAAGAAAAAAGAAAATGCTCCTTTTGCTCATCAACAGCAATGTCCATCACCTGACTTTTCCAGTTCTGGTCGTCGGGTTGCCATAATTTGCAAAAGATTTTCTTGCTTTTTTTAATAAATAGATCTGTCATTGGTTGAAAGAGAATGGCAGGAGGAGGAGCACGAGCAGGGAGAAATCTGAACGCCACTCCTACATGGGCAGTAGCATTAGTCTGTGCCATCATCGTTGTCATCTCCACATTGTTGGAGAAAGTTCTTCATCTTATAGGGGAGGTAACTCAGAAAATCTTTTCTTGGTTTTCTCTGTGCAAATGCTGAACCAATGAATCATGATTATTCACCCCAAGTGTTCGTAAACATGAGATGAAGGATTTGGGCCAAACCATTTCATGGTGGGTAGTAAGCAAGCATGTATGAGATGCATCTGCACCTCAAGTATGTATCACAAAAGAATTTATCTAAGATATCACTAAATCCTGAGATGAGCATACAAGTTATTGCTTAAGAAAGATCATTAGTCCATCTAGGACCAAATTTAGGCAGAACATCGAGGAGAGAAGGAAATTTAGGCATAACATCAGTGTTTATAAACTAAAGCCTACTTTAAAGGGATAAATTTGCAGGTGTGAAGTTTGGTTTGCTTGGGATATTTGATAATATATTTCCTAAATCTCAAGTTTTGTTTACCAGGAAGAACCCATATGAAAAGTTAAGCGGAGAGTGAATAATATTCCAGAGTCTTCATAGTTGTTTATTTGGTATTTTCAGAATAATCTGCAGATTGAGAAATTGAGCTCTGGCTAAATCCAATGTCATTGAAACAATGTTATGGTATTATAATTTTAGCCTTGCTTTGTGCCTTTTACCTATTCTGATCAGCCCAAAATTTTCTTAGTCGTTGGGAGCAGGAATGTGCACATATTCCATGCCAAAGTCATATTGTAACCATAAGTAAAAGTTATACAAAAGTATGTTTGTTCTTCTCTTTCCATTGTGTCACTGTTGTCATGCTGATATTCTTGTTTCAGACTTTTGAAAAGAAACGCAAGAAAGCTTTGGTCGAGGCTCTTGGGAAAATTAAAACTGGTAAAAACTCAAGACTTGTTTCCCTTTATCATTACTCCTATAGAATAGTGTCCTCAGCTTAGGATCTTATTGATTTCTACAGGTGACATATTCCTCTTAATGATTGATTTTTCACTTGATTTATATTCATGCAGAGCTTATGGTTCTAGGATTTATTTCCCTAATTCTGACATTTGGCCAGAACTACATTGCCAGAGTCTGCATTACTGAAAGGTATGCCGATACCATGTTACCATGCCCCTTGAAGGATTCTCATGATACACATTCACCTCCTGCGGATGAGGGAGAACATCACAGAAGGCTTCTGTGGAATGAGCACAGGATTTTAGCCGCTGACAGTCCAGCAGCAGAGTGCCCGAAGGTGGGAACAATTTCTTTGATCTATAGTCAAATTTTGTCCTGACATGCACGGTTTGCTGCATGTTTAACCAAAAAAAAAAAAGAGGCAGCGGGGTAAGGAATTCGTCTTATCTGCTATTTCCTCTGCAAAAATTACTGCCACGTGCCTCTGCAAAAATACATCTTATCTGCTCTTTACAAGTAGAATAACATTTTATGCACATGTATCCTGTCACGTAATTGATCAGTCAAGCTGATATACGAGTCCTGTTATCTGCAAAACAAATTGAAAAGTCATATTTGGTTTCTCTTTTACCTAGAGAATAGTATGAAAGAAAATTAATGCATTTCCCGGTGCAAATGAAAGTCCTCACAACTTGAAAGTGGTAGTGCAAATGTTCTTATTGTTCTCTTTAGAGACTTTTTATTGTAAGGTATCACTAAGAATAGAATTTCTTGTTCTGCTGCTTTGTCTTCACAAATCTGTCTCTTGAATTGAGGCAATGTAAAGCAATATTTTCCAATTTTTGAAGTATAATTTCTCAAGCCATTTCTACTAAATTCTATCTGGACGGTAGATCAGAAATGCTAGTCAGATATAATGTTGCTTGCCTGCTTTCTACATCATCCAAATACGAGGTAATAATAATGTTGTCAAATGTCTTTTCTCATTTTTCATTGTTTATATGTATGGCTCATCCTACTGATCAGCAAATTTTCCCTAGTGTCCTGCATTTGGCATATAAAGCTCGAAAGTAGAACCCCAATGTTTTTCCTTAAACAATGAACTGGAGTGAATTAGCAACTCAAATTGGTTTTATGGTTGTTGTTTGATCTAATTTGCGCCAACTAAATAGACATTTCTTTGCACACTGACCTGACAGAAGTTTGATCACAGGGGCATGTACCAGTTATATCCATCAATGGTTTACATCAGCTGCACATCTTCATTTTCTTCCTGGCAGTATTCCATGTTATCTTTGGTGCGATAACAATGCTGCTGGGAAGATTAAAGGTGAATTTATTTGCTTTTCTGGCAGAATAAGCTGGACCTGAGGGAAAATAGATTGAAACTAGTCTTAGAAAATTTGTTAACTTTGTTTAGCATACTACCCTTATAGATACGGAAGGAGCCAATTTTAATGGTCTTCCACTGAAATACTGTCTTTATTCAAAATGATGAACCTCAGTTGTTTGCTTATGATTTTCTTAAGCTCAGATCCGTGGATGGAAGGAATGGGAACGAGAGACAGCTCAGGATGGTAAGTGGGAGGGTTGCATTTATAAGTACTCATCTCTGCTTTTGTGTGATATGCTTAGCATTCTTTTTTTTTTCCAAATGTTCACTGGTCCTTGGATATGCTTCAATCTATGCCTAGATGGTTAGAATATCATTCCTTACAGGATTTATTATAAATCTTTTTGTACTGATGACTGTCCCCCTTGCATCTGATTTTGCAGATCCTTCAAGGTTTAGGCTAACAAAAGAGACATCCTTTGTGAAAGACCATGCCGGCAGTTTCATGACCAAAACACCGGTCCTGTTTTACATTGTGAGGATAATGATTCTGGGTTCATGCAAAATTTACAAATTTAAGCTTTTTTTTTTTTTTTCCCTTTCAAATTCTGTACATACTTCCAAAAGTGAGTAGAACTTGTTTTGGTGACTAATCATCAGATCAAGTATTCTATAAACTGCATAGAAGTTGTTGTCATGGCTAATTTCAGAAGTACCTCTGGGCAATGATCTAAATTCTATTTATCTTTTGTAGAAAGATATTCACCTGAGTGGCAAAATGAAAAATCACAGTTGCAGCACCTTTTTGTGTGTGTGTGTGTGCGTGCATGCTGGGATCACATTTGTAGTCAATACATGCCTTTGTTTTGCGTCTCAAGCAAGAGGAAGGCAATCGAATTAATATTGGTTACATAGTTATCACAACAGCAACAGAAATGCAAGACATCACCTCCTAAAAAAAAAATGAAGAAAAACCTTTTGTGCTAGACTTACTGTTGTTACTGCTGTGCAGTTTGCTTTCTTTTATTCATCCTTTGATTGGAATGATGATTGATAATCTCAATTGTTACAGGCATGCTTTTGGCGGCAGATGTTCAGGTCTGTTGGTAAAGCTGATTACCTGACTATGCGCAACGGATTTATCTCAGTGAGTCTTTAGAGAACCAGAATTTCTAAGTTCTAAATATGCACACTCTCTCTTCTTAAGAACTGTATGACTTTCTTCAGGTTCATTTGGCTCCTGGAAGTAAATTTGACTTTCAGAAGTACATCAAAAGGTCATTGGAAGATGACTTCAAGGTTGTGGTTGGAATCAGGTAAGCCTTTCCTGTTAATTATGGCACTCCACTTTGCAATCTATCCAAGAAATTTTGCTTTGAAACTGTGCTCAATTGTTCTATATTAGACTCACCTGACTTGATTTATCATTGGTGCTTGCCAGTCCACTACTATGGGCATCTGCAGTGTTATATTTGCTTCTTAATGTACATGGTGCGTTTGTTTTTCTCCCTTTTGATTTCCATGTTTAGGTTAGATTTTTATCAGGTGCTGTTTTAAGAAACAAGGTACCAACGTGTTAGCATCCAAATCTAAACGTATATCTATCCATTCATCAAAATATTTCTTTCTTTCAGGGTGGCAGATTATGTTTTGGTTGTCTGTAATGCCACTAGTGGTAAGATTTCCCCCCCCCCTCAGTTTTTCCTGTTTTAGCATTATGCTTGTTCTGGTCCTCAATCAATCTCTATTTCCAGTCGCCCTCCCCATCCCATTCTCCTAGGAAAGGGGGTAGAGAGGAATAACTAACACCTGTATTTATTAAAGACAATCTTAGCAGTTGGTACAAAGCTTCAGGCAATTATAACAAAGATGGCTGTTGAAATCCAAGAAAGGCATGCTGTAGTCCAGGGAATACCTCTAGTTCAAGTGTCCGACCAACATTTTTGGTTTGGCTGGCCTAAATTAATTCTGCATCTTATTCATTTGACCCTCTTCCAGGTATCAAGTTTTGCATCTTGTTTCTTAACAAGCTGCCTTCTTCCTTTGTTGCATAAATATTTCCTCATTCAATGAATCTACTTATATTGACATGAAAGTTCCATAGTTTGTGAGGGAACCAATCATATTTCCACTTCAATGGATAGCATTTTTGTACAAGTTTATATAAGTAATTTACTCATTGTTTCCTTCAGTAGAGGAGCATTTTTTTCTTTTTTTTTCCCTGGTTGGATGATAATAACTAACGAGATTTCTTTCTCTCTATCTTATCCGTTCAGAATGCATTCGAGATAACTTACTTTATCTGGATTACGGTAATGAAAACTTTTCTTGCACTTTCCTCATCCTCATTGATGTGTTCATTCCCAGCTCGACTAAATATTGTTTCCTGGTGCAGTATGAGTTTGGATTACATTCCTGCTTTCATGAGAACTTAACAATTGCCGTAGCAAGAGTTGCCATTGGGTAAGTCATGGAATGTGTATGGAAGGAACTCCAATTCAGAATTACATCCTTTACAGCATAAATTCTCAGTCTTAATGTCATAATGAAAGTAATAGTATTTCTCATCAGCAGAATGTATGAACTATTTCAGTTGGTAATTTTCATCTTTACACAGTCATCTAGTTGTCGGAAGAGGGTGACTATTACAACTTATCCTCCCTAAACTATGAGAGATTAACCATTTTAGGGGTTCATTTGGCCATACATAACATTTTGTGAACTTGTGGCCGTTTCTGTTGAGAATTCAGTTTTCTTAAATGATGAAATCTGTTTTGGGCAGTTTAGGGGTTCAGTTCATGTGCAGCTACATTACACTTCCACTTTATGCTCTTGTTACACAGGTGAGTCATCCTCGGATCCACGTCCGTATTTGCAATTCCATCTTAATACAAGATCTCAAGTTCATTTGCTGGCTAGCATATCAACTTCTTTTTAGATGATTTTACTTAAAAATGACATATGGTGTTTTTCAACTCTGGCTTTCTCAGATGGGATCAACCATGAAGAGAACCATCTTTGATGAACAAACATCTAAAGCTCTAAAGAATTGGACTAAGAATGCTAAAAAGAAACAGAAGCCAGGAACAACTGCAACTCGGACATTAGGAGAGAGCCCAGGAGACTCTCCAGATAATTCTCCAACAGCACAATATCAGAATTCTGAAGATCCTGGCCAATCCTCTCAGCAAACTGCCAACATCACTGCCAGTGTGGACATCCACGGAGAACATATATCTCCTAGGAAAAATGCACACAGTGGTGACCGAGACCTACTGTCAGGCCCTTGATTTCTGGCATGAAGTGAAGCCTGAAAACAGCACAGTAGTCTTTCTTATCGACACTGATACCATTGATTGAAGATGACAGGATGTGAAATTCTGATCATTAGGCGTGATAGGTAGAAGGGGGAGAAGAATAAAGCTTTACATTTCTTTTAAGTCTCCATCCTCTTCTATCTAGATCATTATACTGATGTAAAAATGAGTCATCTCCAGCATACCTGATTGCTCACTTGTACAAAAAAGAGTAGAATGGAGCACCAGAGTATGAGTTATTATGATGTAGCATATGGTTAGATTACTAACAAGACTTTTTCAAAATTATTTACGAGTATTATGTTATCTTTAGAATTTTATTTATTATTTTATTGATTTAAAAATATTTATAATTTTATATTTTTATAAATAATAACTTCAACTCATACGCAAATTTCCTTTTATGATTAACCGTTTCATTTTACGTTCACAAAGACATTTTCCATGAAAAACACGAGAAGGAATTATATATTTTTTATTTTTATAGCAGTGTTGGAGTAGTTTTTCAAACTTAATAGAGGTCTAAAAGAAATATGAAGAATCTGTGGGGTGTATATGCATTTATCCCTTTTTCAATGTTTTCATCATTTCAGGGAAAAAGGCTCGTTCTTTTCTTGAACTTCCAATTTTGTCGGATAAACTAAAGAACCATTTTTTTCATTTCACTTAGCTATGCGGACGTGAGAGAGAGCTTGCAGGTTGCCACAAATAGAGAGGGGAAGAGTAGCGGATAAATTTGTTGGCTGCACATGTTGTATTCAACAACCATGGCTTCAATTCAATGTAGCATTCGTAATTCTTCGCAGTGTTTGGAACCCATCACCAGCCACATAGCAAGACAAGAAGCAAAGCAAGTTGTTTCACAGTTTCCCATTTCAAGAAGGTCCGTAATTTTGATCTCAGTGCTTCCTTTGAGCCTCGTTTTGTCTCCCCACCCATTGCTGGCTAGAGAGAGACGCAACAAGAAGACCATCCCACTTGAAGATTATCTCACCAGCTGTTAGTTTCTCTTCACTGCTGCTTTTACTTGGTTGTGCTGTTCTTTAAATGATACTTATTGATGCTTGTAACACTTGCTTTATGACTGCATTTTCGTGCTTCAAGTGAAATGATGCTTCTTGGGTTTCTCTATTTTTTTAGTGATTGAGATATGCAGAAATTGAGCATTGAGGTCACAATTGAAATTTATTTGCATTTTTCACGGAGAAATATCTTGGTTGTGGATGAGAAGGCAATTGTAAATTTTCTTTTATATTACCGATTCCTCTTTGGTAGCCATGACGAGAGGCTGAGATAGTTGTGGTTTTGAGTACTGTGGTGAAACTCATACCAAGCCTTTTTTCTCCTCGCATTCATGGCATCCTAATTTCCAAAAAGCTGCAGCGGTTGCATATTCTGATCGCTTTCCCTCTTCACAGTTCTTTGGTTGATAATCTCTTCTTAATTTTTCCGATTTGGGGAAAGATGCGTTCTAGTTGATATCTAGGAAAAGATTTTGTCAAAGACAGCAGCATAAAAGGATGCCTTCTGAAATTCTTTGGCTGATAATTCCTTCCTAATCTTTTCTACTAGGAAAAAGATGCAGTGCTAGTTGATAACTATGAATGGATATGTGAAAGACTGCAGCAATAAAGTATGACGCTGAATTGAATGGTAGTACCGTAGTATTGAAGCTGGATGGATAGGAAAGAGTGTAATTTGGTAGGCTATAGGATCACGGTCATCTCTCATCAGGCCGCACTGCTGTTAAACAAGAGTTGAATACATATAGAATTCTAAATTTCTAGAGCACTAAGCTTCAAGCAAAGATCTTTCTTTACTTTTGTTCCTATGTTCTTTAATGGAAAAATAGGAGAATGAATAATGCTTTTCTCCATCTGAGCATTTCTAATTGAATTTGCTCAGGTGGTAGCAGTCATAGTCTCTGAGGCTCAGAAATGGTTTGGCACGTAGAGTTTGTGAATGTTGTGTGTGGTGAGAACCTTGAGATGTTGCTACTGACTTCCTCTGCTGGAAGAACCTTCCATAGCATCATAGAAGCAACAAAGTTTAATAAAGCTATATAAACTTGTCTCAAAACAACCACAACACCCCACCCTCAACCCTCCCCCCACCAAAAAAAAAAAAAAAAACTCTAACTCTCCCTCCCTCTTTTCTATTATTTCTCTTTCAGCTATTGTAGGTTGAACACTTTTCAATTGGTGTCCCATTGAATCTATAGAAGCTCAGGATCTCTATTGAAAATACATCATGCACTCACCTTAATGGATAAAAGTAAAGTTTATGGGCCAGGTATTCTGCAAAAATTCCTAGGAATTAAGAGAATGCTGTTGCTAGAGTATCTCCGAGGCATTTAGACAGGGCTGTTGCTGAAAGTGCACTTCTAGGGTTAAGATCACAATTGCTAGTCTCCAATGCAAGTCATATTGCATTGATTTTAACCGATATTGTGGGCTTACTCCGAATAAGTAGTATTGAGAAGTAATTGGCATGAGCAGTATGTCTTTGGTTTCACTGAAAGTTTATTCTGACACAGCTGATGGGCTAAAATACTATGATGTCACTGAAGGAAAGGGTCCTGTTGCTGAAAAAGGAATGACGGTGCAGGTCTGTTACAAGTTGGTTTTCATCTGATTCTGGTGATGGAGTCAGCTTGACCTTTGTCTCACCGCTATCCTTACAGGTGCATTTTGACTGTGTATACCGTGGCATTACTGCAGTGTCAAGTCGAGAATCTAAGCTTTTGGCTGGAAACCGCATAATTGCTCAGGTTCTCGGTTCTTCAGATTACTAATCTGTTGCCACATGGTTCAATCATTGCTGGAGTACTCAATGAACTATGGGGGTGAATGGACAAATTACTGACAGAAATTTATTTTGTACTCGAGCAGCCTTATGAGTTCCAGGTTGGGGCTCTCCCAGGAAAAGAGCGAAAGCGTGAGTTCGTGGACAATCCCAATGGTTTATTCTCTGCACAGGCTGCACCAAAACCTCCGAAGGCCATGTACACAATAACTGAAGGAATGAAAGTTGGGGGAAAGGTGCAAAAATTCCTTTTTTTGGTTGAAGAAATGTTCTGTAATAGCATCTTTCATTTGCCCTATTTAGATGCTTCTATTCTATTGCGCAACCAATCTTTTTAACCAGTTACAGTTTAAATTTTCCTTCATGCTGTGCAGCGCACCGTGATAGTTCCTCCAGAAGCTGGCTATGGTCCAGTGGGAATGAATGAGATTCCGGTAATATCTGCAACAATTGGTCAATTCTTTTTGTTATTTTCCCAAAACATATCCAACATTATCTTCTTTGTTCCAAAAGGCCCTATTTCATGATTCCTTCCAAAAATTACACCTTTTACCCAGCCTGGTCTCTACAATGTGGAAAGTTATGTTGGAAATTTAACCTTCATAACCACTATCAATTATAATAACCTACTAAGAGTTATGAGAGTAAAGTATTAGGGTGTTACAACTACAGTTGTAATCTCTATATTGAAAGACCACTATCTCCATTATTTTATAAAATGTAGAGGGTAGGTTACATAAGTTACAAGATTTATAAAGAGAAAGATTAAAGGAGTACCTAATAATGACCGATGATGAGAAAGGTCACTCTATTTCTTCTATTTAAGGCCCTTGATCTCTCTCCACTCACCTAGTTTTGTGTGTTATTCCATCACTATAAACAAAGATATAGAGAGTTAGGAAAGGAAAAACCAAGTAGCTTACCCTTTGTCATAGGTAATATGGCCCCATTCTTCCATCAAATAGCTCACAAGAATTCTTGTTTACTTGACTGGCAATTGATCATTGAGGGGAAAGTAATCTTTTTTGTGTCTTCACTTGAACATGCCAACCATATGCCTAGTATCAGCGTGGCCCCTATAGAATGCCTAGCACCTATGATACTTCATTTGCTTTCGACAATATTGCAGAAGATAAACAAATAAGCTACTTAAGGTTGAGAAAGCACTGCATTTTGTGCCTTTCTGGCTACATCTGAGAAATCTTACTTACCTCAAACAGTGTTCTTTCTATTAATTTTACTTTGTTTTTGGGAATCAATTTTGCAGCCAGGAGCTACATTTGATTTGAATATTGAACTTTTAGAAGTAAAACCACCAGAAGGGAAGTGATAACCTTGAAGGCTCCATGTACATTGGCTCTTCTTCCTTCTTCTCAGCTGAAAAGATGATATCATGCCAAATATGTTCTTGTTCAGAGTAGCAGTGCAGTTTTGTGGCACTAGTAGCCAGACAATTGGTTCTATTTCTTCCTCCCACCAATCATTCTTTCTCCTGTATACTGACTCGTAGAGTAGGAAGTCTTTCGCGACAAAGTTTGTAACAAGGGATAATTTTATTGTCGACATTTTATATAATATGAAAAAGTACTAATTTCGGTACGTCAAGCGCTCTCCGCCTCACAGGGTAGGGAGAGGGAATAGGTATGTACGTGATCTTTTCCTGATATTTTACTAATAGGCTGTTTCCATCGTAATTCAAACTCGTGACCTTTGGTCACCATCTTTCTAGTATAAGAAAACTAAAATAAAAAATTATTACTGCTCCCATCTTTCTAATCAATATATGGGAGATGTTTTCTTGCATGGATTCAAGCTATCGATATATACAGCGTAATGATAAAGGATGAGTCTATATATTTGATATTTTTGTGAGATTACGAGTTCAATTTTTAATTCTTTATTGTATACTTCGTGATTTATATTCTTCATCATCAAATTTCAGGATAGAAGTAGCGAGGACGCTTGTACTGGGAGTTTGAGATTTTATCCAAAGTACAATCTTTAGGCTTCTCCCATGCCTTCAAAATGCTTTTTTCCTACTTTTTTTTCAATTTTTTTTTTGAGACACTTTCAAAATATTATTTGATGAAACTTTAGTTATAAACTTGGGAACAATTTTTTCCCCTTTAAATAAATATTTTTAAAGAATAGAAAATCACTATTTTATTTTTTCTCCTAGACTAGAAATTAAATATTTAATCGATATTACATCATAACAAACATATTTAAAGAGCGAAAATTTTATTTAAAATATTTTTTAATAAAAAATTAAGATGTAAGTGGATAACAATTGATTTAAGATTAATTTTATAAAAAAATTATTAAACATATTTGATCAAGCGGGGGGCACAGAGTGATTTTTACATTTTTGTTGCTAAAGTACGCCGACCTGGGAAGCGTATGATAGCAGAGTCATTAGTTTCAGTAAAAGTAAACATCCATTAGTCATTAGTGACTGATACTGGAGACTGGCGGACGACGGCATACTTATACACAAAAATTCCGACCTCGTCTCCCTCTTCTCCTTTCCGGCTTTGACGATACTCAGAGGGTTCTTCCTACCTGCATTCTGATCGTCAACTAGAAGGAAACCAGTGAAAATGAGGGAAATTTGTCTGGATCTGTTGATCTTAATTTTGGGTTTTTCTGCGCTTTGCTCGCCTGTGTTCTCCGATCTAGTCCTATCCAAGGTTGAGCGGCGGGTATGTCTTCTCTTACCCTCTGCATATACTTTTACCGAAGTTTACGGCACATATCATATTGAATTTTTGTATTTGATGCTTCGTTTGGGGCTTTTGTCTTTCCTTTGCCTTCATTCTGTGCAATTTTCCTTGGCAGCTATGACTATGTTGATTTAGTGTGAATTTGATTAAGTTATTTGCCTGGAGTGGTGATGATGCTCCGTGTGAAACGGAAATAGTGAAATAAGTTTTAAGGACAGGTTGTGTAGTTTCATTTGTTTAAAATATTGCAAATTTATGTAGTATCATTTGTTTAAAATATTTCAAATTTACTTTTTAGGATTTTGTACCTGTCTGGTTTGATCAACTTCAATACTAGAATTGTTTCTCCTTAATGGTGTACATTTCAACTTTCTTGAAGTTTGGCTTTTGTTGGGTGCTGAATTTAACCAACAAATTTTGATTTTTAGGAGTTTGTTTTGGTCAATTAGAGAGGTAGAATTGTTTCACCTCGAGATATACATTTCAATTTTCTTCAAGTTTGGATTTTGCAAGTTGTTAAGTCTAACATACCTCCATTGCAGATTGATTTGACATCACAGATTGTGCGCTCTTTTGCAACACTGAAGGTGCATTATCTATGCCTTTTTTTTAAAAAAATCTTTTTGCCTTATTTCTGGGGTGGTTGGTGGGGGGGAGAGTCTTTCTGGATAGTTCTTGAAACATGTAGTTAAAAAGACTTGTGAAAAAAGGGAAAAAAGCTGAAGAAGTAAGTTTATTTGTTTCGGTTAATTTGTGAACTCATATTTTTCTGATTTTTATCTGGGAATACTTCTTTGCCAGGTGGAAAATACTGGTGTTGATGCAGTGTCAGACGTTTTGCTGGCTTTTCCTGATCACCAGGCAAAAAAATTAGCCTTTTTGATGGTGACAACCAGTGAAGAGAAAGGAAAATCAAAAAGTTATTCCAACCCCCTTACTGTTCAAGCTGTTAACCCTGAAGGAATGCCTCCAGCATTAACTTGGTATTCAGTATCCCTACCAAAGGAATTGGGCAAAGGGGGGAAATTGACTTTGGAGGTTAGGGCAGTATTTACCCATACACTGCAACCATTCCCTGAGAAAATAACTCAAGCCGATATCCAGCTTCTTGTGTTCCAGGATAGTGCTTACTATCTCTCTCCTTATACTGTCAAGGCCCAGTCACTTACTGTTAAATTGCCTGAGCCTAGAGTGGAATCATACACGAAACTTGAGAACACAAAAGTTTCTGGTTCAGATATTAAATATGGACCATATGAGAATCTTCCATCTTTCTCATACTCACCTATTGCAATTCATTTTGTGAGTAATACACCTTTTGCTGTGGCCCAAGAGTTGGTGCGAGAGGTAGAAATTTCTCACTGGGGAAATGTGCAAATCACCGAACACTATGATCTTATCCATGCAGGTGCTCAGAGTACTGGGGAGTTTTCAAGGTATTTTCAAAGTTATATATACACACACACACATATATATATATTAACAAGAAAGAATATATTGTATTAGCGAAAAGGGGAGGTAAGAAAGGGGGTGAGGATTCCTCAAGAAAGCAAACAAAGCTGTTTTATATTTGTTTTTAGCATTTTATTGTAAAATCTCAAAACTTTTTTTTGTCACTCTTTTCAATATCACAGACTAGAGTATCAAGCTCGACCCCATGTTAGAGGTGCATCAGCATTCAGGCATCTGGTTGTGAAATTACCTCCAAGAGCTCACTCTGTTTACTACAGAGATGAGATTGGCAATATTTCAACATCCAATTTATGGAGTGATTCAACTAAGGTAACGGTTCTTTAATGCTAGTTTCCTATGATTCTTCTGATTTTAATGAATTTCTCTCTATTTGCAGACGCTGCTGGAAATTGAACCCAGGTATCCTATGTTTGGTGGTTGGAGAACATCTTTTACCATTGGTTACGGCTTGCCCCTTAAGGATTTCTTGTTTCAGTCAGAAGGGAAACGGTTCCTTAATATCTCTTTTGGTTGCCCAATGAATGAGTTGGTTATTGATAATCTCATTGTGAAGGTATAAATGTTCTAGCATTTCTATGCTGGCATAAGGTTTTTTTTTGCCTTTTAAGCTGCTTTGATGATTTGAAGATCAGAAATATAGGTTGGAAGCATTCTGTGTTTTAATATTTGGCTGTAGTCTCATCTTCATGCATGAGTTACATTTAAATAGGTTTATCTTTCCAAAGCTATTTATAGCCGTGACTTTATGTTATAGGTTGTTCTACCAGAGGGTTCAAAAGATATATCTGTATTTGTCCCATTTCCCGTCAAACAGTCGCAGGAGGTATGTTTGAACTATCAATTACTTTCTACACGGATACTCTCAAGAATTAAGCAGTTATGCGCTTCTGTGTGCCACTTACACTCATTTATTGGTATTTGCAGCTTAAGTTCTCCCATTTGGATATGGTCGGTAGACCAGTAGTTGTATTGGAAAAAACTAATGTCGTGCCAGAGCATAACCAGTATTTTCAGGTAATTCTTGTTCATATTTCAATACACAGAGAGAAATGCAAATCTAAGGTCCTAGTGGAAAAAAGCAACAAAAAGGGAATGCTGAATGCATACAAATGACATAAGCCAACAGGATTTGTGCCATTACATTTTCTTGACAACCTGAGGGTAAACTTGTTAATATTCTCAACAAAAATGATTCTGAGCCGACACTTGTTTTTGGTTTCTTTATATTTCTTTATTCAGTTTTCAAGTCATTAGGAGGATTTCTTTTCTTTTTGGATTGCTTGTAAGCTGTTCAAGGGAGTCAAATCAGAGCATGGTGATAGAGTAGGACTTGAGTTAAGGATGCGGTGTTTTATTTTTATTAGTTGGACTTATGCATTGTTTCCTTTCTGATTTCTGATTGGAAGTTAGATTGAGGGTTCTTCTGAACAGCCTGTGCTTTTGGCTTATCATTTATGTGTTCGGTTAAATCTATTCTCCAGTCTGTTAATTTTTTTTGTCAACTAGCTAGACCAGATACCTTAAATCCTGAGTCTTGTTCTGCAAGAGGAAAGCAAAGAGATAGACAAATATATATGAAACTGTGTGTATTCATTTTATGGGTTGTGTATATCCAGAACATCATTTAATTTTGGTTTCTTGGTAAAGGAAATGAATCCAAAAGGTTTTCTGTTTCTTAAAATTCAATACCAAAACCATTTTCTTTAATAGAAAATTGAATGAGAATCATGTAGCCTAAAGTTGGTGTAACTTTACAACTTTATTTCTTTTCCTGAACAACGCTAGCTGATAGGAAATGGTTGTAAATGGCATATAGCTATAGAGGTATGATTGTGTCTGTATGTATTAATTATGGATAAGAACTAGGACGGAGAGAGAAAAATTGACCCAGGTTGTGAGTGCCTGTGTTTTCTTATGCCTGCTTACCTATGGCTCTAAAGCTATTAGGGAAAGGTTCTATGGAGAAAGTAAAGTTCAAAATTTTTTCCTTCCCTCGGCTTTGGTTTAATATGGAAGAAAGGCACTTTCCTCTGGGCCCTTCTCAGTTTAAATGATCCGTTTGCTGTAATTTTTCTCTGGATGGCGTTATTCCCATTTTTATTTTTATCTTTTTCCCCTCCAGGTGGTGAAATTAACAAACAAATTAGTACTTCCTATCTTCTTTATTCCTGAACTTCTTGTATTCTGTTCAAATTAAATTTGCCCCAAGTGGTCAGAGGCCCATGTGACACGAATAACATATGTAGCATTTATACGTTGTAGCAAATAGATGATAGTTGATAGAAGGATTCTCTTTCTCTTCCCTTAAGGGAAAAATCAAACTTACTTCATCTTGTGATCCCGATAATTCACTTGTGGTTGGAATGTTTGAGCCCTTGTTATCAGAAGAGCCATGGATTTGGACCTTTGTTTGCCTTGGATTATTTGGGAGAACAATTATGTTAGTTTCATATGCATGTATTATATTTAATCATGACACCAGCCCCTGTCTATTTACTGTTTGTGAAAGAGTGCACAGTTGCTTGTCTAGGAAAAGGAAACTATGTCTATTTGCCAATTATATCAGTCCTTACATATATTACTATTGAATCCTTTTTTTTTCCCTTATAATCTTTTTACAGGTCTATTACAAGTTCAACAGCCTATCCCTGTTACGGGAGCCGTTGATGTTAGTCTCTGGGTTTTTCTTCTTTTTTGTTGCCTGCATCATATATATGCGTGCTGACTTGACCATCTCAAAATCTTCTGCTTCTTATATGGCAAAATTACATTGGGATGAGGTAGGCTAACATTGGACTTTCTTTCTTTTTAATACTAATCAGACAGACTGTGATACTTATGCATGTTATATTTTAGGTGCAAACATCCATTGAACAGTTCCAGGGTCTCATATACCGATGTTTGGCTATCCATGATAAGCTTGAAGCATCATTATGTGATCTCTCAAGGACAGGTGATGTTCAAGCTTGCAAGGCAGCACGAAAAGCAGCTGACAGTGCAGTGAAGGAGCTTTCCAAGGAGTTGTCTTCTTCACTGAAGGCTTTAGTGACATCCTTACAGTCTTCCTCACAGGCTGCTCATATACTGCCCAAGGTTATTGTCTCATCTTTGAGTTAATTTTTCTTTCTGTAGCTTGGCTTAATTGATCTATAGTTTATAGTCATTTTGATCAATGTTTCCATTAGGGCACAGTTTTGCAGTTTTTATTGCTATTCATAAAATATAAATGGAAGGAGGTACACATGTTAGTGTTGTATGTGTTTGTGTGCTTTTTAGCTTGGGGTTTATATACAGGTTCACTATAGCTTTTCGTCCTCCTGGTGGTTAAAAAGTTGGTTTGCTGTTCATATAGGTGGATGAACTAGTTGCCAAGGAAAAAGAACTGCAGGAAAAGCTTATGGCAAAACACACTGCAGTGGTAGATTCTTTCGAGAAAAAATCTGGTGGACGGGATATTGAGAACCGTGTTGCTTCATTGCAGCAGAAAATTACAGCCTTGAGGCAGGAAGTTGATGATCTTCTTGAAGTGATTGATGAGATCTAATCCTCCTCAGTATACGGACAATTTTTAAAGCCGTTTACCCAACTTGCAGATCTTTCTTGTTTGATGTTTGATGGTTGGGAAAAGTTTTTGCAGTTAT
This sequence comes from Voacanga thouarsii, assembly GCA_026120185.1. Lineage (NCBI taxonomy): Eukaryota > Viridiplantae > Streptophyta > Magnoliopsida > Gentianales > Apocynaceae > Voacanga > Voacanga thouarsii. Next base: position 686,640 of record JANUWF010001752.1, read on the forward strand.
CTGAGACATTGCTCGTATAAAAGGATGACCTCCATCTTACTGGAGTCCTTTTCCATTTGTTCTCCAAATACGATGGTAGATAGAGATAGTATGCTGGCTAGTTGATACCATGACTGCCCAAGTAGCTTAATGAAGTTCTGCTGCTTAAAACTAGAGCTATAATTTTCACTGGATTCCAAAATCTTGGTGGTTCGGAGAAAATGTTAAGTTTATGTAATCTAATTTTCAATATGAAGATGACAATTTGGGACTAATTTTCACTTGTATTTTCAAGTAGAAAAATTTTGAAATCTGAAATCCGATATTGTATTATGATGTTGGATGTATCATCTCAAGCATGTGCTGCAATTCTTGATCCGTGATTCTTTCCCTTCTGCTTTGCAAAATTCTGCTGGGCTGTGGTAGAACTGTCCATTCATAAATGTTAGCTAGTTACCCTAAAAGATCAGAAAATCCTAATCCCAGGTATGTGGGGGATGCTAGTTATCTGCCCTAGAAATGATTTAGAATTTATTATGCTCTAAATGGTGAATATATGTATGACATTATTATTCACTTGTTTTCCTTTGGAGGAAGGATACTATTATTATTCACGATTGTAAAAAAATATTCTTTTCGTTTCATAATATAAGTTGTTATGAATTATTTTTATTGTTTCAAGTTATAAGTCGTTTGAAGTTTTTTAAGAAGGTTTTTAAATTATTTTTATATTTTTATTCTTATTTATTATTCTTTTACCCTCTTTTTCTCTTTCCTCCTTTCTCTTGTTTTCAAAATATTTAAATAGAAGTATTTTAAGAAGAAAAAATATGAAGTCATTTTATTTTTAAAAACCTTAATAGGTGTGAAATTAAATTAAACGACTTAGGTTATAGGACATATATTTTTTATTAATATTATTATAATATTTGTATAATTTATCATCATGATCTATAATCTTGAAATAAAAAGTTCAAATTGAGTTTAAATAATAATAATCTTTAAAAAATAAATGTCACTTTTTTTTTATCGAGTATTGACTCTGATTTAATCTTAATTTTTAATTTCTCGAGTATTTGATTTAAAAATTGCGAAGAAAATTTAAAAAAGGAAGTTGGGGGCAATAAGGTCAAATAATACAATGATAGTGAGGGTTTGGCAGGGTGCTACGGCAGTTATCTGTTGCCGGTGCTTCCTCGGCCTCACCGCTCCCACACAAAGCAGAGATAAAAAGAAACGAGGTGGGAGAGAAAGAGAGCATTTGAGGCATTGGCAATAGCCATTTCCATGATTTAGCAACCTCCAGAGAGAAAGGAAGAGCATCAGAAATGGAGACCTCACTCAGGTATGCCGGAGATTCGAAGACTATAAGAATCCATGCTAAGGAGAAGTACCCAATCGACTCCAACACTCATTTGCAGGTTCTTTTCCATTGCCATCCCTTTCCTGGGCCCTATTTCTTGCACTCTTTCCATGTCCCTATTATTAATGGATATTCGTCCCTGTTTGTGTCTTGTGTTGGTAGCTTTACGGAGAGCTGGACACTCGGCTTGGAGCTCCCAGTCACTTAGGTGCTATGATAAGGCACTTTTATCCAGATGTCTGTCCTCTTTCTCTGCTGTGAAGTTTGATTCTTTTGTTTGTTAAACTACTCTAAACCCAATAGCAAATTCAACCCTTTAAATAATAGTAGCAGAATTTCATTGCTTCCCTGTGCTGTGCTTGTTGCAAATTCAACAAAGTTTATTTTGATTCATAGTTTTCAGCTATTCTTGGTGTTGGCTTGCAATACAATCGGAAGGAGAAAATTCGTTACATCGTCCGTGGGAAGATGAGTTATGCAGTGACCAGTGATGAGAAAATTAACTTCCATGTGAAAGGGCGGTGTGATGTTGACCAGGAATTCACACAGGTGGGTGTTTCTTTTTACTGCCTTCTGGTGCCTTCTTGGAAGCGAGATTGTTATTTCTTAATGAGTGAGAATACTTGAGTCTTCCTTTCTTCACTTCGTTTCAAATCAGCAAAATTTGATGGGAAATAATTCACTTGGTTTAAGGGGGGAATGTGGGCAACTGCTATAAGATATTGCTACCTAGTGCAATAATACATGTCTGTTTTTGCATTGTAATGCTTCTGACAGAAGAAGTATGGAGGTGCTGCTGAATTTTCTTGGATCATTCCTGAGTTCAAGAAAGACCAAGATTTGAGACTTAAAGTTGGGTATGAAATCTTTGACAGGGTAATCTCTTATTCGTAAAGCTTTCTCCTTCCTCCCTTTAAAAGATAAGAAAGGTGAAGCAAAGAGGACTTCTTCATTCTGTTATTCAAGTCTAGCTTATTATTGTGTTGTTAGGCAGTAGAGAATATCTAAGATAAAGAAATTAACACACAAAGACAGACACAGCTCCTAAGGAGAGACCTTACTTAAAAGTATTGCATTCAATTTTCCCTATATCCCTAAATTGCATTTCATGTGGTAGACCTTTCTTTTTCTTTTTTCTATTTGATAGATAAAGTACTCGTGAACATTTTCCATTTGCCAGTCTGTCTGTGTCAAACCTCTGGCGAAAGATGATTATTTTGAAGCAATGTAATTGGTTTGCCTGATTTAATTGATATGTCATCTAAACTTGTAGCTTTTGTGAATAACTATGCTTGAGCTTATTATAGTTGAGAGGCTATGGGATGTGACAGAGGGCACAAAATGCTTATTGCTTAAATGAGTGCAATACAAGGTAGTCAATCAAATGCAATCAGTGTTGTAAAACTATATGAATTTGGATATGCCTCAATTCTATTTTCAACATCACAGATCGTAGTAAAATTTGAAGTTTTAGTGATTTCTCATTCTAATGTACACGTTCACTAGTTTGTATGATTGCTATGCACCAGATATGGTAGTAAGCAACAAAGTATATTTTGCATATTCTTGGGTAAATTATAGCTGCACAAATGCAGTTTTCATGCAGCATACTACATGTTTCCAACTAGCCTGAGAAACTCAAAAGCATGATGAGGATATCTTGCTAAGCATGGATAGCTTTTAACATTCAAATATATCTTGGAGATTTTCAGGGCACATATGTATTTGTTTTGTGCCATTGTCCTGGTCATGATAAAATTAGTTATGTTATCATTACTTGTTAGCGGCTTTGATGTTGATGTGGTAATATACTATCTCCCTTATTTTCATTGTGCTTCCTTCATGTAATTTATTTACATACCCTCTTTAGTCTGAACTTTTTTCACGTTTTTTTTTTGTTTCATACACTGTTGTTTCAGGTTCCATACATGCAGATTAGAGAAAATAACTGGACGCTCAATGCAAATACTAATGGCAGGTGGACTCTGAGATATGACCTATGAGAGAAATCATTGAGCTTGAAATAGAATCAGTATTTTACGGAATTGTGATGAATAGATGCTGAGATGAAATTTCTTTGAATGTATGAGGCTGAAAGAGCCAGAACTCTGGGAGATATGGCCATTGCAGTGAAACGTGGTCTTTTGAATATCATTCTTATGACTGATGCATTACTTGGTATATTCTTCTATGTCAACAATTTTTTGCACCACCAAAATTTGCTTTCCACAGAGGTTGCTGATTATTGTCGTGGTTTGTCACTCTGTATGGTTTTGGTTCGAGAATGGCAGCTGCATTTTCCTTAGTTCGTGGTTTAACTAGTAATGTTCTGTTGCCAATTGGTCTGATTTGGGAGATGATTCTGTCTCTTTAGCACAGCTGATGAAAGAGGGCAGGGATATTGTTTACATCTTATTACTAATGACAAATGCTCCGTATGATACATATTCTTGCTTCAACCACCAAACTCGAAAGTGAAGCAGGCCTTGCGCACAAAAGTTGCCCAAGTTACACATTCTCTACAGAATAATGCCAATGCCGCATGGCTAATGAATAAGTGCAAGTTTAGACTTCAGTTCTCCGTTTTAAGCAGTTGTGTCAATTTAACAGAAAGAAATCTTCCATTGAATGGACCGAGTTATGTTGCAGAGATAATGCCCAGTGGACCTAACCTCTTGGCCGTGACATCCTTCCGGCTTCCCTGATGCTCAAAAACCTTCCATGATATTCAGCAAAGTTTCTTCCGCCCAATCATCCTTATTCTTTTTCCTCCGTATTCTTGAAATCCTAAAGATTTCTCAATACTTCAAAAAACCCCAGAATGGGAGCTGAGAGTCGTCGTGCAAGGATTTGACTGGGCAACTAGAGCGATGCTGTGAGAGCCCATATTGGCCGGCTTACTTCCTTTGGCTTTTTAGGCTTTGATGTTCATTCAAAACCATCACGTAAACACGTGCTACTGTGCACGTTAGTTTTAGAACCTTGCCGGTTTTGTAGTGAAATGGAGTTTTGCTATTTTTTTCAGTTGGACTACAATGACTAATGGAGTTGATATGTGAGGCATAGTGTTTCGATGATATGCCTAACGCAAAAATGGTGTCGTTTTTTAACAATGAGATGTCAGAGCACAATCTTAAGGCATATCATCGAAACACTAGAGAATGATTTGGGAAGATTTGGGAAGAAGAGGCATTTGAGGGGAAGAGGGAATGATTTCTCCCATTTGGGAGTTCTAGAGGAGAGGAAAAGAAGAGGAGGGGATGAGTACACTCTCCTCTCCATTCCTTTTTCTCCACATGTGGATGGAAGGTATGGTCAAACCTGACTTGTTGCTGATCTTGTTTCTCATGATTTCTGATCTTGTTTGTATCTTTCTCCCGAGTGTGATGAAGGATTGTGCTAACTTCGGTATATATGCCATTACTCAATGAATGTGAACTTTCTTTCCTAACTTATTCAGTCATCTCTTTTCAGCTTTCTTTGCATAAAATTTATGAAGATGATGCAGACTCAATGATGTGATGTTGTTGCTAATAGTGCAATCAGAAAAGGAAACAGAGAAACGTCTCTCTTTTTATATATAGTTTTTCCTGTCATCTGATTTACAATTTCCTTTGCCTTTATAGTGGGCAAACAAAGCAACATATCTAGCTTCTATTATGGAGAGGAAAAAACAATAATAACTGAATTCTTTCTTATTTGGTGAATTTGACATCCGGATTTCTTATTGATTTGAGCCACATATCAGCCATTACTCGAGCAGAAAAGCTAAACAAAGTGTCTTGTCCGTTGGTAACCAAACGCTTTCCTCTTTTCCCTGCCTTTCCAAAGCCATATGCTACCAGCCACTGCATAGCTGTGAGCCTCTGCTTCTCGGTATCCCAGAGATTTTTCCTCATTCCAGTTCTCACTTTCAGACCTCCAACATGCAAACTTGTCACTTTGAACCTCTTTTCCTCATCATACCTATCAGATTTCTGCTCGACTGGATTTGCATAAATTAGTGCTATCATAGGGCCTCCAACTGGCTCGAATTGCCTCAGGGGATCCCGCAGTTGAATGACAACAGACATTATTATAGCTGCTGACTCTTTATCATCATTGGCAGTAGAACTTCCTGCAGTCTTGGTTTTGATCCACTCCTCTAGTGGTACTGCAGATGCCAGAAGGTGATTACCATCAGCTGCAGTTGTTTTTGCACTGAGTGGGGAAACATCAAATGGAGCGTCTTCTTCAGTCATATCAGCCTGAATTTTTAGAGCATCAACTGCCATTACCTCCAGCTTCTGCATTGAGAATGCCAGAATCTCATCGACAGTCAGTGGATGTTCACTCAAACTCCAAATTCCTGTTGAAATCCTTTCCTTCCTTCCTATGCTCGTTGCGTTTACCATGGATTTAACAGAAGCAATGGTTCTTGCGGCACTTGAGCTGGCACCTTCTTTCTTCCTTCCTTGGATGATAGCTGAAGCAATGCCCTCAAATGCTATTTGTTCTGCTGTTTTACCCATGAGTTCGTCAACGGGCATCAATGATAAAAGTCCAGAGCTAAGCTCTTCAATTCCAATGCCAGCCATTCTCTGGAACAACTCAAATTCATTTGTTACATTTGATGGAAGGACCACTGGCTTCGAGATCTGCATTGCCAGTTTAGGGGTGTCTTTTCGAGCCATTAAAGTATCCAGGGGATTCATGGCTGCCAAGTAGCCCCCGTTTCTTGTTTGAACTACAGAGCCCAGTCCCTTTCCAAGGTCTGGTATATATACCTTGGATTCAGCTGCTTGGGAGTCTTCATCACCTTCCAGCTTCAGTTGAGGGACTTCATGGTGAAACAGCTTCAATTTGTTGCTTTCTTCTGATTCCTCAAGCATTCGAAGAAATTCTCTAGTTACATTTTCCTCTTGTGCATCTAGTTTTTGTGATCCAGTTTCGTCATCCACATTCACTGTTTTTTCCTCTCTCATCATCGACTCTAGAGCTTTTATCTGCTGAGCGATCGAATCAAGTTCTGTCAGTCTCGTCAGGTGGAACTGTTCGTGAACAATATTCTTCACAACCTCACTTGAGACTGATTTTCTCTCAGAGTTCTCTTCAGATAACACTTCTTCATCAGTTCCTTCCTTTTCTTGGATCTCTACACCTTTATCGACAACTTCAAAATCTGGGAGATCATCCTCCATTTTTGTATCTGGAACTTCTGTTTTCTGGAGAGGTGGAGAAGCAGGAGGTGGAGGAGCTGGTTCATCAAGATTCAGATCATCCATTTCTTGAATACTTGCTGTTCCTCCGGTCCGTGAAGGCGTCCAGGCTTCTGATTTGCTGGACATTTTTGGGCTGGGGACACTGAAGGATGTTTTTGACTGTGTGCGAGCAAAATTCTTGTTTTTTGCTGATTTTTGTCCCTCAGCCTGACTATAAATTCCAACAGCTCCATCCTTCTCCATAATCTGAAACCCTAATTTCAGAATAAGTTCCCCTCCTTTGGCCTTTCCTGAAAGATTAAAACTTGTGTTCCATTTTCTAACCCGTGCGCCTTCGAAGCTCTTCTCTATGGATTCCTGTATCAGGCTACTCAAATCCACAGAACTTCTCCCAAAATCGAGTTCTGCAGCATCAACTGCAAAGACATATGCCAAGAATGGACGAGGCTGGAATTTCATTTGGGTTCCACTTCCGGGGCTGAAATAAACATGGCACCTTATAAACAAGGTTTCTTCAAAATCTGCTGCTCCCTGCCGAACTCTTGATGGCATCGTCTGCACTGCTCCATCCTTTGTTTCCTTTTTCCTCACACAAACAGATAGGCGAAGCCCGTTCATTGAAGCTGGAAGTCCTTGAACAGCCACAACTTCAATCGAGAACAAACAGCTCAATTTCTGCATACCAATGTGAGAGAGAGCCCGAATTGGCTTCCAATTCCAAAGACCTTTCTTCTCTGATCTACCTGAGTTATCATCCTCGAACTTCTTGAGATCTCTCTTAGCATCTCTAAGTTTCTGCTCCTCTTCTTCAGCACTATCAAGTCTTTGCCGAGAGCGCCACGGTGACAAAGACATACGTCTTGCTCTTGGCTTTGGATTGATCTGCTTGTCCTCATTTTTATTCTCATTTTCCGCAGAGGAGATTGAGGGAACTGAAGATCTTGAAAGAGCAAGAGAGGCTGTTCTTCGAGTCGTCAAAGTTGAAGTGTGAGTCTGATAAAGGGACTGGCTGAGTGCTTCTAGTTCTTCCAAGAGCTGAGTGTTGGAATTTCTTTTGACTGTATCTTCTGCTGCCATTTCTGCAACTCTTTTTAACAGTTTGTAAAGTACTATAAAAAGAAGAAAAAGTTCAACAATGCAAAATGCTGGAATTGGAACATGAAAGATGATAAAAAGTTAGCTGTTCCCAGTAGCTTAAATCCAGATGTTTTGGATGGAAAAGACAAACTTGCAAGTTAGGTTTGACTGAAGAAGGCTTCTGAGGCCGAGAAACATCCATGAAAGATAATTCTACAAAGCAACATCCGGTGCCATGAGAGCCATGAATTTGTGTGGCGTTAATCTGTGAAGGATAATGCAGTAACGCTGCCCTCCCAAGGCCCCCAGAAGCAGCCACCCAACACTGCCAGATGAGCCTTAGATTTCACCTAACTTTGCCATCTGTTATAGGTGAAGGGAACTTCCTAGTACAACCAATCACAAATGAGGAAAAAAGATAGCGATGTTTTTTGGAAAAAATTAAATAGATAGTAATTCAACTAATAAAATTCTTCTTATTGAACTTGTAAGTTTTAATTCCAATGTTTCTTACTGGTCAATAGATACTTTTTTTTCTTGGAAATAATATCATAGTTTGGTTAGTAAGGCTTGGTTTGGTCGGACTGTTTTAGAGAAGTAAATGTAAAAAGAAATAAATGCGAAGGTAAAAGAGACATTTATCTCGTTTGGTTAGATATAGATGTGAATGAGAAGTAAATCGGGAGGGAATAGCATTCTCCCTCCACATCAGTAAAATAAAGTAAGAGTAATAATAATAAAATTGATCATATTTTTAACATTAAAAATTTTAATAAAATAGATAATAAATGATAAAATAGTAAACTAAATTAATTATTCTCTCTTCGTTCCTCTCATTCTCTTCCTATTTTCACTCTAACCAAACAGGATAAAAAGTAAATACATTAACTTTTCCTAATAAAAATAAAATGTGTTACTCATCTTCCTCTTTCCTCTCCACTTCCTCTTCGCAAACCAAAACAAGCTTAAAATACTAAAAAAAATTAATGTTGTTATTTGTCAAATATATACACGTTTCTTCTTCTGCGCTTTATAATTAAATTAAATATATAAATTAAGTATTCGACCGTTAAATTATTAATAAAATAATTTATCTAAATTTTAATTGTTGGAATAATAATTGAGCAGTAGTCTGAATTGTTCGTGAATAAAAAAAATAAAAAAACTCCTAATTTTTTTTTCTTTTGGATATTTTAGTTCTCTAAATATTAAATGTATCACCTTTAATTATAATTCTATCTATTTTCAATTCATCATTTATTATGACAACTTAAAATGTTGTATTCTCTTTATCTCTTAATATAAGTTGTTAAATTTAATTTCACATATATTAAGATTTTTAAAAATAATATAACTTTATACTTTTTTTTAAATATCTATATTTAAATGAAAGAGATGGAAAAAGAATAATAAATAAAGACAAAAATATAAAAATAATTTCAAAACTTTCTTAAAAAGTTCTCAACGACTTATAATTTAAGATATCAAAAGTAGTCTCTAATAATTTATATTAAATAACGAAATAAGTAGTTACTTTTGGAGATATTTTTGTGTGGACCAAATTCACGTCAATCGGATGAATTGAAAATTGTATCATACAACTTACATTGTATAAAATATAATATATTAATACATCTGATCTATATGAACTAGATCTATGTAAGAATTTTCATTACTTTTGTCCCATATATATCAATGGATACCTCTCTTCCAATCTTAACTTTAATTATTTTTCAGAATCATTCTTACTTAAACAATCACAAACAACCTCTCTATTCATAAAAACTATATCAAAACTAGTTTTAAATCAACTTTTAAGTGGGGTAGTACAATTGAGATTATAAGATATGAATAATTTCTAATCTTTCTTGTGATCATAACATCAAATCCAATCCAAAAGAAAATGGACAAAAAGGGCATGTGAAAAGATAAATAAAGGACCCTAATTTATTATACACCATAAGGGAGGGGATGAAATGTTGTTTTGACAGAGTAGCCCCTCAACCCACCACGCCCCCCGGCCCCCACAACCCCAGCCAAAGTCTTATTTGATTTGACCTCTTCTTGCTTTATCAAATAACTGGCATCAATTCTACTTTATTAGCCGAAGCCTAAGAGACTATGAGCCTAACATCTCATATAAAAGAATATCTGAAGATCTAATTTTCTTTTTTAAAAATTAAAACAATTTATTATACGATGAATAAAGTTATATTATGCCACCAGCAGGGGACAAATTATATAGATTAGGGGACAAATTTGTCATTATGTTTAAATTTTCCCTGACAAAAAAAATACTAAAAATATATTTAGTAATAATTTATATGATACAGCCATACAGTCTAAATCGTAGGACTAAATCTTATACCATCGACTTTCATTACACACAAATAATGAAAAATGTGGCATAATCCGATGCCCTACAATGTCATTCTTCTACGCTCTTTCTCTTAAAAAATAAATAAATAAAAAGGCAATTAGCTTTTTTTTTTTTTTGCCTTAAAAAATGCACCAAAAATGGCCTCCAAAACTATGTTGAGACTATGAAAAAGATGGAAAATAGCTCTCGGAAAATATAGCACAGTGACAAATAGTAAATTTGTAGGTGACGATACTTTCGTGAGATTATAAATTCGATTTTTATTTCTGTGCTACACATTCTTCTACATAGTGTTCTAGTTTGGTGTTGTAACTCTGTATTATATAATACGTGACATATAATATAGTGACAAAACGATAAATATGTAAATAATGGTGTCTTCGTGGGATCACAAGTTCAATTTTTAACTTAGTATTATAGCTCTGTATTAGACATTATGCGATTTACATCCTCTAAAAAAAATTTGTCCGTGTCATGGCTTTGTACTGTACATGTCGCAAGACATAAGTGATAGGGACCCTTGGATGTTATCTAAACTCAAAAACAAACGGTGCAATGTAAAAGGAAATTTTTATATGTACTCGGTGTACGTGTATTGAGTGTATTGAGATATTATATCACATGTAATATTGTTATATGTACAATTAGTATAATATTTCAATGTATCGATACACTTATACTGAGTGCGTAAGAATTTCTCCAATATAAAAGCTCAAAAATAAAAAATACAAATAAGATTTGCAGAGAGGTCCCTAAAGTTTGCTATATTTACCATCATTTGAAGCCCTACTCCATAATGTTGGTTGTTAAACAGTTATCAACTTCTTTCCTTATAAAACTGAGCTCTCTGATTAGACAACAAAACTAATGAGAAGCAGAGACCCAAAACGAAACATAAAACGTTTTTTCCTCTTCGAAAAAGCTGAAAATACCTGCCAACGATCGCAGCTCTTTGTTTCTCTGTCTCACATGAATCTTCGACTTCACCACCGCCTCCTCGGCGGCGTTAATTCGTCGTCCCCGTCGCCTGTGGAGAAGAAATCTTCACAAATTAACACCGTCGACTCTGACTTCGTCGTCATCCTTGCTGCACTTCTTTGTGCCCTAATCTGTGTCCTCGGACTCGTTGCTGTAGCTCGCTGCGCCTGGATCCGCCGGATCTCTACTAGAGTCACCGGTCCCGCACCTTCTACTGCTAACAAAGGTTTGAAAAAGAAGATTCTTAAGTCATTGCCTAAGCTCAGTTACTCCTCGGAACACGCAGGAAGGTTGTCAGACTGCGCCATTTGTCTAACTGAGTTTGTCATTGGGGATGAAATACGAATTCTCCCGCAGTGCGGCCATGGATTCCATGTAGGATGCATAGATACGTGGTTCGGATCTCACTCGTCGTGTCCTTCTTGTAGACAAATCCTGGTGGCTACTCGGTGCCAGAAGTGCGGGGAACTGCCGGCTGAGAGCTCGTCATCGGCAGCTCAAGATGAAGCTGTGCCCGAAACCAGATCAACGCAGAGAGAAGATTACGTCAATAGGTTTTTGCCTTAGCTTAATTAGTAACTGACTAAATATCTATACGGAGTATAGAATCGGAGGAGATGAAGCAATTAGGGATTAGTTGCAAGAATTAATGCTTACTTCGTTAATCTATTTTCAGTTAAGAACAGTTTGTATGTAATATACGGGACGAAGATATAAGAAAGAAAACAAAAAATAGTAATTTCCGTTTTTTTTTTTGGTTGCCTTCTAGTTTAAACATTCTCGACAGCTGAAGTTTTTAGACAAAAAATACCAATCAAATTTAAAACTTATTATTTGATAAAAATTGTAATTTTAATCGATTAAATTATTACCCATTTATCGCTGGGCTACTTTCATTCCTTTTAAATCTTAAAAGGAAGTTGCCTCTACTTATCTAACAATGTGATGTATTTTTGGCATAGTCTTCCTTCACTATACATCTCTTTCTTTCCCAAATAGCTGCAAAGGTTTTACTTTTGATAGGCTAAAGTTGGTATGTGGATTGTTTTAGGAGATTTGAGGTAGCATAACTTCTTTCTATGTCAATAGCTAATCTTGGCTCTGAATTGCTTTGAATTTCATAACCCCAGAAGCCAAAGTCAAGGGGGCTTTCGTTAGAAAATGATGTCCAGGAGTGGTGGACAACTTTGGGATTAGGTTTTCAACTAGAAAGGGAGCATTTTGGTAGTCAGGGTTGATTTGATTTGTTAAGAGTTTCAAATTGGTTTATTGCCATTCCACTTTGGAAGAAAAATGCTCCCGGCCACGGTCGTCCAGTCTTTTAAGGGAAGAATTCTTGGCTTCTGCACCAAATCTTTAAAGAAGTCATTGGCATCTTGACCATACTTTAATCAAAGCCTTGGCTTGGTAGGGTAACTATGATCGTGGCTTTTTTTTAAAACATTTACCAAGTCAATTGGGTTATGTGGAACAGTGGAAGTGACAATGACACTGGTCGCTAAAGCACCAAGTGGACTAGGACTGAAAACGGTATAGAAATATTATAGTATTTGAATTATTCACCCCCGTTTAGTAGTTACTATTTGGAGAAAGAATTTAGGGAGAAGAGGAATTAATTTCTTCTCTTTGAGAAATTTAAAAGAGAAGACAAAAAGAAAAAAGTGTGGATGAAGTGTCTTCCTTTTCTCTTCGTTTCCTCCTTCTCTCATTTGGAGGGAAATATATGAAAAGTTTAGTCAGATTTAAATCTAAATAAGTGAAATGAATGTAATAATCAAATAATTCTCTAATATTTAATGAATTTATAAATCATTCTCATTAAATATTATATCTGTTTCTTCTTTTCTCATTAATATTTTCTCTTTTTTTTAATTTTCTTCCCAAAGCATGCAAATTATTAGCCCCAATCAATTCCTCGGAATAATCTTCAATCAAACAAATACTACCTTTCTTCTTGTCCTAACCTGCTGAGATAGTGTGACTACAACTCAAATCTCAATGGCATAATAATTAGTGTTTTAGTGATAATACCATTTATTCTCTTTTAATAGAAGCCATCCAACAAAATAACATGGTGGCCCTATCAGGGTACCCACTAAGCTCCAATAGCCTCCACCCAGCTGTGTAAGACATCTAATAAACTATTATGCATACTTTAGTCCAGTTTTTAAGAAGACAGTGTCCCTTTCGTTGGACAACCGCGTCCTTGCGAATGAATCTGTTGATCAATTTTATGATCCGGCAGTTTGATAAATTCTAAATTGGTTAATTTTGATTTAATTTTAATAGTAAAGATAATCAAGTGAAGGTTTAATTATACAATTATCTACTCATAGTGTGAATATTAAGAGAGCATAAATAGTTAAGTTGTAATGTCTTTTTCTTATTAATTATGTGTATATACTTTCTCCATCTAAAATTAAAATACTAAAGAAATAATTTTCTAAATATTTATAATTAGCTTTTTTATGATGTTCATCAAAAAATAATAAATAAAATGTGGAGTTATCAACCCACAAGTTTGATGTGGACACACTTTTCAGTTAACGTTGTTACGAGGGCAGCTAAGGTAATCCTGGTTTCGGACATGATCCACCGTCGGGAAGAAGTCAAGAAACGGCGTGGATTTTACCTTGCGGGGGTCACACTGATAATGTTATGAGGCATCGGTTAAGAATGAAGGAGAGACCTTGATGGGTGGAGTATTGGTGGTTTTCCTGTCGGCAACTGCATCGGATGTCCTCATGCAAAGAAGCATGTCTATATATGTATCCTCATTCCTCAGCAGCACCACCCTTTTGTTCCTGTATTCCTGTAACTGAAACCTACCACCTAAAAGAATCACAGGTGAGAATGTAAAAGTCTCGTGGGCTGTACCATTTTTTGTTTTCTGGTCTTTTTGGTGTCTGAAGAAATGAATCTGTCCGGGATCTTTGCTTATTTTGATGTCTTGATGCCAGCTGGAAATGCATACAGGACAGCAATATAGTATCATTCTTGTGGGCTTTGAGGCTGTCGGTTGCTAAATTCAGCTCAAGATTGCGAGCCTCCTCGGGTGGATTGCTAGATAGTTAACGGAAGGACTTTAAGGACTGTGAAATGTTATGGACCAAAATGGAGGATATAGAACTTTTAAGGGACCAAAATGGTTGAGATAGAACTTTCAAGGCTAGTTTGCGAATTTAGAAGAAAAGAAAAAACGAAAAATATTAAGTTATGAAAGAAAAGAAGGTGAGTGATTTTTATTTAATATTACTTAGTTGTTGCCCGTGCAATGCACGAGAGGAATGTTTTTGTTTTATTTTTATTGTAAATACATTATGAAATATAGTATTTGATGTATTCAATAGAAGAGTTGTAATAGTTATGTGTGTATTTGAATTTTGTTTTATTTTTCTTTTAGTATATATTTTCTGTGTTTCATTGAATCAAGTGAAGTTGAAATATTTTTTTGCTTATAATGTGCATTTGGTTTTGCTGAATGTTTATTCATTTATATATTTTGCCAAGTTAGCATTAATTATTTTCTGTACATATTGAATGAATGGTGTTTTTTTTTTTTTTTTCTACAGATGTGTCTACCTACATTAGATTCCTGATTAACATTTGAAAGTAACTTAATATGACTAAACAATATTATTCTACAGAGTTTTGGTTGTACGAAAGGACGCAAAATAAATCACATGAAATTATATGATTTTTTAAAAGCTTATTAAGTGCTTTATATAAATAAATTCAATTAATTAATTCAACAGATAAGTTTGAATAATGAATTCAATTCATTCAAAAGAAAAAGAATCAAGAAATTTTGGGTTCGATGGAAGTTCTAAAAGGTTCTAGATGAAATATATGAAGTTGAATATAATAGCACGATAAATTTAAACTATCAAGGATTTTGGAGATAAACTCTGAACAATAAAAGTTGACCTTTATTGAATTTAACATTAAAATTATGTAAATTCATTGGCATCCGTATCACAAAATTCAAGGAAAAAATTTAATAAAGTACACTATTTCTTATGCTAAGCATGTGACTGTGCATTTCTATTTGGTAAAAAGAATCCTAACCAACAGTAGCAAGAGGTACTGAGTGAATCATTTATCTTATGCAAATAAGCTCATATAAGGTGTCCAACAATTAAAGAAGTATTCCTATTTTATTTAGCAGCAAAACAATTTGCTTCTCAGGTCCTGATCTCATCACCATTTTCTCCATGTCTACACAGCGTGTACCAATAGGATCTCAAGCATCAAGAACTTCTAAAATGACATATGATGCTTCAAGTACCATGGTCAGCTTGTTATCAAATGCTCAGTCTGAGTTGTCTAAAAAAATAAAGAGGTGTGAGATAATCAAAGAGAAAAAAGCACTCAGAACACTACATCCTATGAAGGAAGATCTAATAGAAACACTAAAATCCCATATAAGAAAATCTAGCGAGCACATCAATCTTGAACAAACCTCTGTTTTTGCCAACTGAAATCGAATTAGTATTAGACCAGTCTTCTCCAAAATTCTATTTTTGGGTTGAAACAACTACTTCCAAATTTGATACTTCTTTCGTCACCAAAAAATGGAACTTTCATTTCTTTTTCCCAGCTTTCTCTTTTATGCCTATAGAAACACAAAATAAATGAGTCAATTACAGATAATAGTAAATTTATCATTATAGGAAAGCATTGTGTTGTTAAAGTGTAATCTCATGACCATGATTGAAGTGCATGGTGCTTTGTAGTTAAATTGAATAAGTTACATTGTCAGTTAGAGTGCAGATGGCTTCTAAACAGTAATTTAAGTACGGTAGAGGTGGTTCAAAATTCCCTCAGTGGCCACAAAAGTTTTCTAATTTAAGCCAACCCTTAAGAAAAACTAAGGCACGAACTTTAGTATTCAAAGAAAAAGACATCTTTTTCATTTTACACTCATGAATTTTTTATATGGTAGATCAATCCTTTTAAGTTTAGTAGATAATGTCCTTAACAATGATTCCCGCCACCACAATAAACAGCAAAACATTAAAATTTCCCAAGTGCAACTGTATCTATGTTATACATACAAAATCACCCAATATGCCACCAATAAGGAATGCTTGTAATACATATAATAACCAACTTAGAACTACATCTTGATAGAGATATTAGGACTATTAAAAGTATAATCCAATTTCTTTAAAGAAAATTAATCGCTAATGGTGGCAACTGAAGCAAAAGTAAGAGATACCTCTATCTGATAACTAAACAATAAACAAAGAAATGAATTGAAAAATCTAAAAAATGATACTCAAATCCCATACTCTCTCTTTGTAGGTAGCTTTCTTCTGCTCAAGTTCTTCTAAGGCACGGGCTCAGTATGGCTCAACGGCCTTAAGCTGCTACTCCTTGATCTCACGAAGTGTCCTCTCCGCATCAATCTTGTTATCAAACGCATTCACTATTTTGTATATGCCATTAAAGAGAGTACCTGAACCAACATTGTACAACCATTTCCCAATCTCTCAATTGTTAGGTCTACCCTCCTAACAAAAAACATCCGGTTCATAATCAACTAACGTGTGATTCAATGTTGTTGCTATACCACAGAGAACCAAAATGTACCCCTCAAAATCTAAATTTCAGATAATGTATTGATTATTCTACTATGCATTAATAAAACATACCAAATACTTGCCCAACCAATCAAACCCTTTTTTTGCTCTTTTTTTTTTTCTTCCTATAGTCAAAATAAGTTTTTGTTATGTTGCATCACACCGACTCACAATTAGCAGCATAGACCCTATACCTTACAAAAATTGAAGATAGAAAAACTACCCACACACTATCTAATGACGTTATTTATTGTTAATTACAGGAACAAGTAAATATAGTCATCATAAAATACAAAATAAAGTAAGAAAGTCAAAGGAAGCTATTTAGCTACACAAAGGAGGAAAAAGTTATTATCAATGAAAGTGTCCATAAAAAACATAACAGCTTAGCATCAATCCAGTTACCATGGACGAATATCACTTCTGTTCACCCTCAAAATGTTTTCTCGCAAAGCCAAATCAGTATAGAGATATAGTAATCTAGCCTCCTATTTCTAGCTCAGAAGCATGACCAGTAATGTAAACAAAATTCACTTAAACATGACATAATACCTAGTAAAGTTGAACAAGTAATGCCGGAAGACATCCGTCCCAAATCCCCGACCTTAAAATAAGTAGTAGCGATGGAAAAAGAAGGAATAGGTATGCTATTCTATCCTACCCATTAGAAGTAAACATTTTTTTTGTCAATTCAAAAGAGTAAGAATGCATATATTTTATTCCTTCATTCATTCTTCCAACAATCTATAGGCATAGGCTAAGCAAAAAATGTGCACATTAATGTACTTTAGCATACTGAACTCAAATAATTAGCAAACAACTAAAAAATTCTTCCATAACTTAAAGTCCTTCATTATTTCATTTAATCACCTCCCCCCAAAAAGAAATTAAATCATTGATTGTGTTGATATGAAAATGACGTGTAAGGTGATTCCAGGAAAACCTAAATGTCTAAGAAGATACAATTGGAAATTGATTAAAAGAGCTATATCTTCCTTTCTTAGATAAATTGGAAAAGTTATGATTACTTTAATTATCAGAAAACTCTTCGAGAATACTTTGTGAGAACATAACACATCTACCTACCACAAAAATTTATAAAGACCTAATCAAACATTCATGATTTGTTAGCAAAAACATACTCTAAAGCTATTGTACTCCTTCTTCACTTTCAGTTGGACATCTTTCCTATTTGCACAAACATTAATTGGACCAAGAAACATCCTTAGGAACCATCCTGCAATCAATCTATATCATATCACCTAGGAAATTATTCTCGCATACAGACTTCCACATTCTTCCCATGAACAAATTTGAAGAAATGAAAATGAGTACAAACCCTCATATTTGCTTGGAAGATACGATGCCGATTCTCCTTCATTCAGTACGTACTTAGCTCTGAGCAGATCCTCTTCCAACTGAAGATAGAATGGGCGATAATCTGAATTGCATATCAGAAAAAAAAAATTAAGAACCATTAGATTTTGTTGCAGAGAAGAAAATGAACAAAAATTATCGGGAAAAGAAAGATTTTTTGGTAAAAAAAAAAATCAAGAGCCACTACCAAGAATCTAACATCCTGATATGCAATTAAATGAGGGCTTTTTTCCTTCATTTAAGGCTGTTGAATGAGATATAAAATTTGGATTACAACACATACAATTTTGTTATGCCTCAATGGAAGGGCTAAATAGAAGTTCAGAATGTTCACCTTTTTATCTATCGCTTTAGATATCAAATAAACAAAGAAATCTCTTACCTCTCCAGCAAAATCCTGCTACCCCTATGGCAAAATTTTACTAGTGTCATTAGAATCTGCAGATCCTGCTCGACCTCCATCTGAGAATAAGTAGGATCTTCATAATCTAACCACATATTGTTCAATTCTGATACTGGATTCCAACCGTAGTTTCCTCCAAATAACAGTTGCAATGGTCTTCAAGGTTCCAACCCCTAACCTGAAGGTAACGACGAGCAGTAGTGGTGGTTTGGTCCGTTGCAGTTTCAAAAAATTGGGGTAGCAGACTATCCTCAACCTCTGGTGATATCACTGCATCCATAGTTAATCCTGCTATTTATATTAGCAGATTTTGATATCTTGGAGAATAGAAGGAAATCGAAGCTACAAAATCACTCGAATGATTTTGGAGAGGTTATGAAATCATATTCAAAGAACAACATTTATAAAGTGAGAAGGCAAAGTTTCCTAAAAGTGAATTAAGAATAACTGAATAACCTTACCTCCTAAGCCGAAAAACTTTAGGATTTCTAAAGCAACCCTCTACGACCTTTGCAAACTTCTTAGTTGAAGTTGTGGAGTGTTTTGGATTATATTTTTCTATGCTTATATACAGAGAGAGAGAGAGAGAGAGAGAGAGAGAGAGAGATGTGTCTATGGGTATATAAACAACTGGAGGCTTCTTGGAGGAAACTATTGGAACGGCTATTCAGATGACACCTTTTTTTTTTTTTTAATTTAGTGTTTCCAAATGTCAATATGTGGTGATGCCACGTGTCGCTATAGGGTGCTTCCACAGCTACTTTTTTATATGTATATATGGATTTGGGAAGTTGCGAAAGAAAAGAATAAAAAAAGTACGTTCTCTTATTTGGAAGTTTGGGAAGAAAAGGGAGAAAAAATATTAAAAGACTAACTTGTCCTTTTCAGGTGTAACACCATCATCTTTTTTTCTTCCAAACTTTCATTACTTTCATCACCCTGCCACCACAGCAACACCACCACCACTACAAATCTTTACACTTCATTTTCCAAATCTCAGTCACAAAACTAAGCCTTCATAAAGAAAAAAATTGTGAGTAATTTTTTACCACAATTAAGCACAAACTTTCACTAATCTCTTCATTTTTTACGTAATTTAAAGCCATCAATGTTTCTTTAATATCATATTAAAAAAAATGTTTTGCAACTGGAAGACCAATTCGATTTTCAAAATACTAGTTGGAAACTCTACGCTACACGTAGAGATTTTGTCCGTTGTTAAAAATATTCATATATTTTTAAAAAATAATGTTAAATATTTAATTTATCCTTGACGACTACACTAATCTCAACCATACAAAATATTAGCTAGAAGTATTGATTAGATTACCACCATCTATGATGAAAAACAAAAAATTCTATTAGATTTACACCATTAATTAGAAAAGTTAAAAAGATGAAAAATAAAAATTACATAGAAAATTGCTATGACAATTCTTTAACATGAATTTGATTAATAGCTTTCGAGTATACTTTTCAATGTTAGATAACGAAGAAGAAAATAGGATACTTCTAAAATTTACTTTCTTTGATTTCAAGTTAAAAATAATAACATATTCTTATATTGGTAATCGATTATTCTATTAGCAGTAGTCTTTCAAAAAAACACAAATAAGTTATGCATAATTCTTATGTAATTTATTATTTTTAGATGTACAAAACCTCCACTATTGTGCATTGTTATTGCTATAAACCCTTATAGACGCATCTCGCATCATTATAACTTTTAACCCACCTGCAAATCATATTTCCCATTTTTATTAATGTTAAACCGTAAAAATAGAAGAATTAATTTCCTTCCATTTGTTAGTCATATGTTCAAAACTATAGGAATTCACTTTGAAATGTCAATGTTATAGCTAAGGCTTCCTACACTTTTAAAAAATAATATGCTATTAAAAGAGTAAACCTAAAATGTTTTTGATAATCATATCAATGATTGGAAACAAAAAAGATAATGACCAAACTAAACACAACTTGCTCATGGAAAATTGTTGTCCTCTTCTAATTTAAGGTAGAAAAAATACGCCCCCAGTAGTTAATACATTTTTATTTTGTAAATAAAGTTGTAAGTTTTTTAATATGCTTAGTAAGTAGCATGACTTTAAAAGTCTTAAGGAATCATAAAAAGCAATAATTTATGTAACAAGAATTTGTAACTGGACATGCTACACATACCATCTTTAAAAGTTATTTTATTTCATTTTCAAAGTTGTATATATCATTTCTATCTGTCTCCAATGCAATGTCATTTATTCTCATATCTTTGATAAAAAATAATCTCATGATAGTCCCAATTCCAAGAGGCTCTAAATTATCTGTAAATATAACCACATATTACTGGAGTAAGAAAGGAGAATAGGTAACATTTCTTCATAATGTGTTGATGAGATTAATACAGTAATAATGACAATAGTTATAATAGAATAGATAATATTATATTTATATTTTTTATAACAAATTATATTAAATGTCTATTTTATCTATGAACAATCAAACAAATCTCAACTATTTAACAGGTTAGTTAGAAGTATTGATGAATTTAACACAATCCATAATGAAATACCAATGGTTTTATTAGATCTATACTATTTAATTGGAGAAATTGAAAAGATAAATAAAAAAATACTTAAAAAATCTATATGGACAATTCACTTCTCTATTCACTTTTAGTATATACATTTAGATTAGCTGTGAATTTGTAACACCCCACAACTACAAGGCTCGAATAGTTGCGGATGTCGCTCTGTTGTAATGACTGAAGGACGAAAATGGCAAAAATGATGAAACTGAAAGCATGCTTATAGAACGAAAAAATTTACTTCTGTATTTGAATGACCTTATTGACACTGAAGAAGATGTCTGTACCAGGATGTTTGAAGCTATTAGGTCACGCCATTGTAAATGTCGATTTCGTCTCATTCACGCGAAGCTTTTGAACTTCCGAAATTATGCCCTTTCCTCTGCCAGTGAAGCTCACGGAATGTTGGGTTTGCTTAGCCTATGAAATCTTCTGTGTCTAAATGGGTTTTCTGTGAAAATGAAAAATGAATGGCACTCATTGCTTGGTTTCCTTTTCATTTCATTTCATTCCTTCACCGAGAAAGAGAGACCAACAACATGAAACAAAAAGCACTACACTTTTCTGTTATCTTTCACGTAAAACAACACGGGATCCATCCCGTGTTATTTTTTTAATTAATTAATTTTTTTAATTTTATTTTACCGTTAGTCTTATTTATTAGGCTAGATAAAATTATTTACTCTTGGACTTGAACACCCATAAATAATAAATCTCAATTATTTATTTTTTGGGTTTCATTAAACAACCCAATAAATAATTAATAAGTCTAAATAGACCAATATAAAATATCAGACATTTTATTTAGTTTACACCTAAATTAATTTTCTAATTATTCAATCTGGGTTTTGGGCTCTGAATAATTAATTAACCAATTAAATTAGATAAAATATATACTATCTCTCAGGCCTTTTATTTCATTATAGTCGAATAGTAAATTATACTACTTAAATAAAATAAAATAAAACCCCAATTATCAAGACTAATTCATAAACCCAAATCTGTCAGGACTTAAGGGCTATTCCGGGGACCAAAAGACACATCGCCT
The DNA here is from genome assembly GCA_026120185.1 of Voacanga thouarsii. Lineage (NCBI taxonomy): Eukaryota > Viridiplantae > Streptophyta > Magnoliopsida > Gentianales > Apocynaceae > Voacanga > Voacanga thouarsii. The sequence goes on from JANUWF010001752.1 coordinate 708,612, forward strand.
TGGCTACTAAAATGATCAAAATACCCTTATTATATAAATAGTTATATTTTATATTTTAAATATTTTCTAATATCACCAGAAGAAAATATTAACCTCAAGGACAATACTGCGTTAGCAAAGCTTTTGACTTACAGATGTAATGACTAAAATACCCCTCTACGTATCGCCGTGCAATTAGAGAGGATGAGTGTACTAACACCTCTCTAATAAACATTTATCATCCTTAGACCTTTAATCCAATGATCCACGACTCCTGGAATGTTTTCACTTTCCAATGGAGCTACCCTAAAGTAAACATCCAAGTTTTGTTCCTTAGGGCCCTGGATAATTAAATCATTTGAACAGTCACAAGCGGCGATATAGCGCAGAAGCTATCTTGTACAAGTCTGTTTTAACTAACTAGTCATATATACCTAACATACAAGTATATTTGTTCTACGAAAGAACCTCAACTACAACATATCAAAGTACATGCTTCCAGTTTCGTCAGACCACCAACTCATACTCAAGCGGTAGAGTATTAGTCTACGTTATAGCAGTAATAGTCTAGATTTCTTCTAAATAGTACTTTTAGAAACAACTATTATAGGTCCTGTTTTACGTATTTGAAATACGCTCATGCTATGAAGTGAGTGGACAACTCAATGACTAAAGGTAATTCATCCCTCATTTGGAATTCATAACATAATAACCTAAATATGATGAGATTCTCATTCTCATCAATCAGTCAAGAACAAATGTTTATGTGTTAAGTAACTCGTAATCCATACTTTATTATGAAAGACCACCATTCACATGAATCACTTACGTAAATACAAAGGGTTCTATCCAAACGTAAATTGTGCACAAATAAAATGTAATTTCACAAACAAATTTTGAGAATAAAATCGATAATTATAACAGAAAACTAGTTTAGATGGCATATATTCTAACAATGACAATAGGTTTTTATAACAGTATAATTTAAAAAATAAACAAATTCAGAGACTTAATAACTCCAAAAGAAATTGGATCATAAACTCTGAACATTTGCTTATACAAGCTGCGACTACAAAGTCTCCTAGATCTAAACCCAAATAATAGTAAAGTAAAAGAGTTCAAAATATATCAACTAGCTTCCTAGGGTCTCGCCTCTATACAAATCCAGGTTTTTTCAGAAGTTTGCCTGAAAAGAATGGATAAAACTTGTGTTAAGTCCCATAGTGTGTTGTAAGAAGTTTTAATAATATTGTTGTTGTGATACATGATTAAAAGTGTTGGAATGATAAAAATAAAAATCACTATTTATTGTTTGAGAATGATCTATAGTGAAATCATTGAAATATTACTCTTTTCTTCGAGAAAATAAATCATTAACATCATCACATGCTGTATAATATAAGTTTTGGACTTTTAATTCAAAAATCATTCCGTATTTTCAAAATATCTTTCATTATATAAAATTTCACATTACTATCTCATTTGGAAGGAATATTAATCCAATCGATATTGCCACACTGTCTCGTACAGAATTTATAATTTCATGTCATAAATTAATATAAATAACTAAGCGCATATGCTGTAATTAAACATACAATAACCATCATCATGGTGTACCACACTAGTCTGGGTGTCCCACGCCCGTTCCTTCTTTTTTACTTTGGATAACGGGTGCTAGTTAAGGATGATTAAATATCAAATATTGCCATCCTGTGAAATAAGAGACCACAATCCGGAGGTGGTAGTCAATCGGATAGCGTTCTCGAATTCTCGTAAGTTAGTGTAGGTACAAAATCCCTCATAATACTTCAGAGATTACTACAATGTCTCAATATTTCCACAACCCAATCATTTTCAAAATATTTGCCATTCTGAAGATATTTTATTTCCCAAATCTACGTTGAATATAAACACATATGATTTGGATTTGTTCCTATATTTCATAAAATCATATTCTCATACTATGGCTTTCACAACCTTTATGCATAAAATGCAATCATAAGTTGCTTAATGAGATTCATGTAGGATTCCCAAATCATTTCATCATATGAACATAATTTATCAAAATAAAGCATGCTTAAATAGTGTATAATCATTTATGCTTTAATTGATTCATAATATTTCAATAAAATGAAATAGCATGTTTTATAATATTTTTCTCATAAAAGAATTTTATTGAAAACGTTGCGTGGATGTGTGGGAATAACCTTTAATCCTAGCCAAAATAGAAAAATGTTTGATCCTATACCTGGTGTTTTGCTCCTTATCCTCCTACAAGATCTATCACATGAACCAAATATATATCAATTTATATTATCTATATAAATCACATTATTCTTCTCTAAAATTACTATTTAAGTACTTATACTATTTCACTAACTCTTCCCTATCTCATATATCACATCATACTAGTCAATCATCTCACATCATGGTCATCAATCAACAACATTATAATTATCACAACAATTACAGAACATGGAAGTAGCATATGTCATGAGACCAAACACTTAAATATTATAATTTATTTATCAAAAATAATTTATTTATAAAAGTAGTGAGTCCCATATGTATACACCTTGCATTTGCTTTATAAAAGGTGTAGGACCCATCAATTAGGTGTCCCAATAGCAGTTTTTTTTCTTATTTTTAAAATAAAAGAGGAATTTAAATTGAAATTATCTTCCTCAAATATAATATAAAATACAAACTATAATATATAGAATATTAGCTTTATAACAATAAGTAATAAGAATAATAGCAATATTAATAATTTTGAAGAAAATAATAATAATATATTAATATTCATGAATTCAATTTAGCTAATGAATTGGAATCGTAATTGCCAGCTAATGTATATAAGGCTAATTACACACACATACATACATATATATATATATATATATATATATATATATATATTAATAAAAGAATGTTATAAAATATTATATTCTTTATAATATAAGATAATTTATTTATTATACAAAAAAATATAATTTATCTTATTGAAAAGAATGTTAGTATTACATATTCTTTTCTATATATAAAATATAGAGATATTATACATATTTTATTTCAGTTTTTCACATAAAAATAATATACTATTATATATTTTCAACAAATAATTATATCCGAAACACTTTGCACACTAGCATCAAAATAGTGCACAGAATAATATAATAAGAAAAATATTATAATGTAGGCCCGATATTACTTTAATATTCCTACTTAAATAAGGGGTATCACAGAATTAATAATAAACATAATGAATTAGATATATTTTTAAATTTCACTACCATTCTTCTTATATCTTACCAATCTAATTATCTTTGCTACTGAATTTGGGCTTGCTTTTTTTAACAATTTAAAAGGCCCTAAAAATGAATTAGCCCATTCCCGGTCCAAAGACGCTGAGCCCAAAGGTTAGAACATCGAGCGTCTTAGCTTCAAAGCCGCAAACTGCAAATTCAACTGCCAGAGGACACGCAGAGACAGAGGTGCCCATGCTGTTCTCTGTTAAAATCTTCAGCATTTTTTGTAAAATTTTCCCTTTTAATATTGTAAATTCATCAGTTTGTTATGCTAACCCTAATTTCTGTTCCGGGATGTCATAATTTTCTTTTCTGTTTTAGCAGGAATGAGTTATATCTTCGGCCAGCTGTAACGGCTTCATTATGGACTCTGCAACTTCATTCGACGTCTTATCAGGTAGATTTGATTGAAAAGCTTGCTGCTTTTTGTTGCTCTGGATCGTGTGTGATAATTGCGTTTTGTTTCTCTAAAAGGGTGGAGTTTCAACTAGACTATTCGAATTCAGAACGGAATTGGGGTACTTTAATGTCTGCCGGAATTGGAATTTACGTAAAACTCAATCCATCCTAGGGTTTTACAGTTCTCCTTGTCTTCTTTGCTTCTCTACCAATCCATAGTTTAAGTCAATCCATCTCTACCTAACGTGTAATTGCAAGATATAGATAGCATGGATGGAGCCAGTGATGGAGAAAAAATGACGCTGGTGACCCGAAAAGGCTGTTTCGGACTTCCCACGGCATGCCCAATTTGTCTTCCTGTTTTTGTCTATCTCAGATTAGCTAAACACTCCTTCAATGTAGAATACAATCTCATCTATCCTGATTCAGGTACATATCCTGTCTTTCTCCTATATAGTAATTACCTTTCGCACTAATCTCGCCATTGGATGGTAATCAAATTTTGCTATTTTTTTCGTGGTTCGGAAAATTTCATTTTTGAAGCTATGTTTTTGGGGATTTTGTAAAATGGCTTGTTCCCCTTAACTGTTTGAGTAGTTTATTGGATTTTAAAACGTGGGTTGGAATGAATTACTCTTTGACAGGATTTGTGTTTTGTGCGAAATTTGTCTGCTCGCTTTGGAGCTAAGCCGAAGGTAGACTAGATGGTCCTAGGGGTTCTGTTTTGGTGAGCTCTGATGCTGTAGAGAACCTGAAAATAATGCTGCTACTGCAAATTCACACACTTCACACTATAATTGGAATGATTTTGTTTAGAAGCCCCTAAGGAAGGTAGATGATGAATCTTTATTTTTCATTTGGTTGAAGGAAAAGTGATGTGTGTGCAGATTTGGGTTTCTATCATTTGATTGGCTTTAGTTGCCGGAATGTTATTGCTCTGTAATGTATGGAACTGAACTTTTTTGCTTTTGTGATGACAGTCTTCTAAGCATTTTTACAAAGATGACAAGCATTCCTTTTCCTAAAGGCCAAGTAAATTGTTTTTGTTTCATAACCTTCAAGTTCAGATGAGAGTTAAAATATTTATGCATCTCTCGATGAGTGAACTTGGTCTTTTCAATTGATACAGATTGTTCAGGAAAAATGCTAGTCCAAAATTAGTTGTAGAACTGCTGAAAAGAATCAGAAGACGTATAAGTGGTTTTTCCTTCACTCTCCTCCTCAATTGATTGAGAACAAAATCTATTTGGTTGTAAAATATGCAATTGGAGTCGGTCTGTCTAACTGCCCCGTAGCTGAAATGTCTAGAATATTTGAACTATAGATATTTTAATAATATATTCTCCACTTGGATTTGAAATCTTTTCGCTAAGCAATTTTCAAAGGTAATTAGTGTCACTCATTTACCAAAGCCCACTCCTTTCTTGAGCTCTAACACTTTTATACTGATTAATGTTTATATATTCCGTCACACGGGCTTTTCCTATGTCTGGATAAAGCTGAATAGCTCAAAGGCTATAATAAAGCTGCTGTTTCAACATGGTTTTGTCAGTTTTCTATCTAATTGTATCACTGTAGCTGTAGCAATATTGTCTCTTTATTCTAGATTTTTGGTTTGATTCATCCCATCAGAAGAAGCTGATGTTTCTTGATTTGAATGCACTAAGATACTTATGGTGTTATGCATATCTGTAGTTCAACTTCTCAGCAGATTTTGATATCCGCTCAGTGATATAATATAGCTCTGTGGTTTAATCTATCTAGATCAAATACCTTATGTTGAATTTGGAACATATGTGGCCTACAACAATGAGCATGGTGGAATAATTCAGAAATTAAAGGACGATCGTATAGTTGATTTGGACTTTGAGGTCCATGATATCCCTGAATGGGTATCAACAAAGGCAATGGTGGAGTCATGGCTTGCAGAAGCGGTCATTTATGAATTGTGGTTAGGGTCTGATGGCAGTTCAGCAAACAAAATATATTACTCGGATCTACCATGGCCTATAGGAAAGTGCTTGTATTTCAAGCAAATTATTTCTGCAAAGCAACGACTTGGAATAACCAAAGATAATGCCGAGAGGAGAGAAGAGGAGGTCAGTTACTGTTTGCATTTCTTGATCAACTGCTCAACAAACATTTGCACATCATGTCATATCTGTTTGTAAAATATCTCATAGGGTAAATATAAGCTTATAGTGCTTTGTTATTTGGTTGCTTTGAGCAGATCTACAAGAAAGCTACTGCCGCTTATGGTGCTTTGTCAACTAGGTTAGGAGAACAAAGTTTTCTCTTTGAGAACAGGTAGATACTCAAATTGTCATATTGTTAATGTATCATTTTTCATATAGATTGGCTTCCTTTGGTAAATCTATTCTTCAATTAATGTTAACTAGCTTTTCTTAATTGATATACTTTGGAACAATATAGGCCTACAAGTTTGGATGCTGCTTTTCTTGGGCACGCTCTTTTTACCCTTTATGCATTACCGGTGAGTATTTTTTTGGTGGTGTGAGGGAGATTCGTTTTTCAAGCTTACCTTAACTTGTTGCATTTAAAGTTCTAGATTAGATTTTTGTCTGGGTGTTCGTAGGTAAAAGTGACTGTAAAATCAACATGTTGTGGATGGTCGTTTTAACTAAATACAAAATGGCAACATAATGTTGCATTCGCTTTTCTCTTCTTAGGTTTCTTGTATGATTCTGCATTGTGAAAATGTAAAACTTTCTTAAGCTCTTCTTTTGATTATGGAAACAAGAAAAAGGTGAAGAATTGAGATTTGAAGAAAACACTTCCAAAAGGGAAAAAGAAAAAAAAAAAAAAGCTGCTACTGTTTTGCGAGATAGGATCTAAACCCTAGTTAGAAGTGGGAACCACTAACTGCTTTTCATGGAACAACACAGAGGCAGAACCAGTTATAAATCTGCATTGCCAATAGAATGAGCCAACTACTAGCTTCAGTCCACCACTGGGGAAATGTTTGCTGGATTTGTATGCATGTTGATTAGTCATGCAGTAGCTACCAATGTGTTAGATGGGAAAGGTACTGGGCAGGGCATTTTCTAGGTCACGCCAAGTTCCCAGGGCACGGGGCATACGCCCCATGGATTAAAATCTTTAGCAAATGGAAATAAAGAGTAACTCTAGAATTACAAAAATATTCTGAAGAGGGTTGAAAACTTCATATACCACTTAATCATGTTTTTGGATTAAATCACAGAGAGAACACAGTCAACCTTTCCAGTTGTAATTGCAAATAAATCTTCAAAATCGTAATTATTGCAGGACACTAAAACCGAATGCTGGTCACAGCCTTCATGAAAGAGGAGTCTCCTCTTTCATCAATATCACCCTGAATCATAATTGCTTACTTCAGCCAAACCTTTGGAGAGATTGCAGAAAATTGAAAGTAGAGGCTATTTGTGACTTTCACAAACCAATTATAATCTTTTGCCACTGCTTTGTTACAAAAATCACTTTAGTGTTCACATTATTTAGTTGTGGAGCTCCTATTTTACTTGTTTATGCTATGTGCTTCTTGACTGTGTTTTCTTCTTTCTGATAAGAAATTCTCCTTCCATATATATATTTTGTATATTTTGAGTGCTTTTTTAGTCTATAGTATCAATTTTCTCTGAAGGGTCCATGTGGGGTGTATATCTTCTTTCAGTCAATTGTGTTAATTTCTCTTACCTGACTATTTGCATCAACAGGAAACATCAGTTCTGAGGAGCAAGCTGTTGGAAAACACTAATCTTGTAAGATACACAGAAAATCTCAAAATAGAGTTCATAGATGGAGATTCTTTTTCATCTTCTGTCCGACAATCCCAGTTTGATCCCTCTTCATCGGCAGCTAGGCGAGGTCCTTCAAATTGGAGTGAGTTTCTGCTTTTTTTCCTACTTTTTTTTTGGGGGGGTGGGGTGGGGGCTGGGGGGGGGGAAGGGGTGTGTGTGTGTTTATCTTCGCATGTCATAGCTTACTACATTTATTGTACTGCTCAGTAATTTTCTAGATTATTGTTCTAATTGGAACTTTCTAACTACTAATTCTCTGCCCTGAGCTATTTGTTTGTTTCATAAAACTTCTGATACTTGGAGTTATGAACTATCAGTGCTGGAAATATTTTAGGAAGTACTAATATCACGTCTTTGATTCTATGATATGATGTTTAAACCTGTGTTCATTCTGGATTTGGTTTTGGTAAATAATGTATTTAAATTTCAATAAATTTGTCTGTGCTGTTTAGTGTACACAATATGAAATCATTGTTCTCTATGATTGGAAGATATTTGGACTGGCTGTAATTGAAATTATTGTTTTAGTTAGAAATAATGAATACACTCTTGCAGCTGGCCGAGCTGATTGGCTCAAGTATTGCCATGGAGTAAGTTTAAGCAGCTGCGAATATTAAAGTTTTATGGCACAAAACCAACTCTTGCTGCTGGAGCTCTAGCAGGCTAAGATAGATATTACCATATATTTTGTGTCATTGAAAAGAAAAATGAACAAATACTCACTACTGTGTTTCTTTTTTCTAAATTGTTGTCATGAGACCTATGAAACTGTTGGAATACTAAATTGCTTTTTGCATATTAATACACCCTGCATTTCTATTAATAAAGTTTACCAAAATTGTGAAAGCTGAGCAAACTAATAGTATTTAAATTGAGTAACAATTCAATAGCACTAAAGCATGGCAAGTTTTTTTAATCTAGAATAGTTTTTCCAAAAGTTTATATGGCCTATTCCTTTCTTGTCTTGAGTGAAAATTTGGCTTTTATTGAAGGATTTGTTGTCGGTAAACATATTTCTTGCAAAATTGAGTCCCATATATTCTAGCAGTTAGCAGTTAATAAGTTTTCTCCCTCAATTATTTGATGTCAGAAACTTGACCATATTTTTATGGTGGCAACATGATATCCAATCTGCGTGCTCAAGTTTTTGGAACACAACAGCATATTGTAATTCATCCATGTAGTATCTACTCATAGATTAGGAGAGTTAAAAAATATTTAGTTGTTGGGCACCATATTACCACTTTAGCTGTTCGAAGGGCAAATTGATGGCTTGCTACTATCAGGGGAACAAAACCCATTAGAGATTTTTTTTTTCCCGATGTTACCATGATTGTTGTATTCAATTGTTAAGGTTCCTCATCATGGTTTAAGTTTTTTGATGCCAATGTGGTCATTATTATTAACAAAATAATTTTTATTTGTTGTGTGACATACTCTTTGTATCCGTACATTTGATTTTCACTTTGAGTACATGTTTTTGTGAAGTATGTGTTCTGTGGTTTGTGGTCTGTGTTGGAGTGAGATGACTTATAAAAATTTTCGTGGTTCAAGTTCATATTAATTCCACTATTGATCAGCTTAGAAGTGCCAGCATCCACAGGCACATGTGCAAATGTAAATTCTGTCTGAATTATTTTCAATTCTGTAAAGGATATCTTATGAGCTTGCTCTTAGGGCTGCAATAGAGATTTGTTTGCTTTGGGTATTTAGTGAAATGCATATTGCTTATACTGCTGTTATTTAAATATTCTTCTGGAGTTGAGATTTTGTTAGATTTTTTTTGGGTAAAAGAAGATGATGCTTTTTCTCTTTTCTTTGATACAACAGGGTCAACGCCCAAGAGTAAACCTAAGAAGGAAAAGACAGAAGAAGAGAAGAAATTCAGGAGAAGGGCCAAGTATTTTTTGGTAACCCAACTGGTTGCAGTTTTGGTATTCGTTTCCCTTCTTGGAGGATCTAATGATACTGAAGTAGAACTCGAGGATGATGATGAAGGATTCAGTTATGAATAAATGAGAAGCCTCTTTGCAGATGATTTTCTTCCATAAGAAGATAGATTTAACATGGTTTTCACCACATGCAATGAAGAATTTTCCCCCCTTGTTCTATTTTTGCAGTGACAATTTTCTTGTACATTATCATGTGGATTCTGAAATTGTCTCAACCAATTCATTTGGCTGCTAAATGCAAGCTTAGTAGGGGCTACATTGACTTGGAAATACCAATTTTCTCTTGGACTTGGACCTGTGGTTCATTTGAACTTAGCACCTTCTTCTTCGGTCAAAACAAAATGTGTTCTTGACAGACTGGTGTAGTCTGTAGATGAATTGTTTGTTGTGTCTGGTGACAAATTACTTTTGGTTATGGAAACAAAATTTTAAAACTTGCTGGAGCTGGGGCTGTCAATGGGTTCGGGTTGGTCTGAATTGGGTTCATACGGTTTGAGTTTAAAGTAAGTTAGCATTGAATTAGGTAGTTCGAGCTTAATTAAGTTTGAGTTTGCTTATGTTAATATATTATATTAATAAATATATATTTTTGATAATTAATATAAATATATTTATTATATTAATATATCATATAAAATAAAAAGGACCTTATATCAATTATAATTCACTTCATATTACACTTTTTTTTTCTTAATCAATTCACATTACACAAATTAAACTGTTAAACAAAAAGATCTCAATTCCCAAGTTACAATAATAAAAAATAATTATGTGAATTTGAAAAAAAAAATAATTTGTTAGTTTTTTGAAAAAAATAATGTCATTTCTATTAATTATGTGAATTTTAAATAGTTTATTATTATGTTATGTTTAATTGAAGAGTATGTTTATAATTTTTTTTATTCTAAGTAATTTTTTTAGTGAATAATATTTTTTTTAAATCGAGTTAAACAACTAGAGTTCACAATTTTAATGTGAGGTGAGTTTGAGTTTAATATATGTAAAATTATTGCGTGTTGAGTTCGAGTCTGAACTATTCATTTCTAATTTAGGCTAAATTTAAATTTGACTAAACTCAACTCATTTAATCCGTTTGATTGCTCTAATAAAAATAGTATTATTTCTATAACATGCCTAAAGATGATATAATCAATCATGTGATAGGCATGGAAGAAGGAGAATTTAGCCTGACATTCATAGAATTTATGAGTATATTTTTCATTTATTGTCTTTCTAGAGTTTTAGTTTAAATTTTATTTTGTTTTCAATTATATTTTTATTATTACTTTCTTCATATATCTGAAACAACTCTCTCAATTAAAAAAATTTATTTTTGTTTTTGAAAATATTAATTCGAATTTCAAGCTTGCAAGAATCTCTTTTGTGATCATTTCTTCTTTTCTTTTATACACTAAAGATATTTAATTTTGTGTGGGACATGAACTAACTGTTTTAGAGTGAAAAATATTCATTCTATTCTTATTTATATGTTATAATTAATTACTTCATACAATTTAAGAAAAATTAATTAATCTTTTAAATTCATACAATTTTATTTATATATTTTAAAAGTACTCTTAGATTTAATATTCTCCATAAATATTTTTTTCTTTGTTTGCTCAACTCTCTCTCTCAAGTTATTATACTTTCACTTTTCAAAATTATTTAATACAAGTGTATAGTAGTAAGATTAATATTAATTGTATTTAAAATTTTTTAATGTGACACATAAAAAAAATATTAAAATTTTTTAATTGCGACAGATAAATAAAAACAGAATAAGTCTAACACTCCAAAACATTAATCCACAGTGAACCCAATTCACCGGAAAATTTCCGTCTCCGAACTTAGAACACACTTACATATTAATTGATTGGCCAGTTTGAATGGTTAACGATAACAGACGGCCCTTGAGAGAGAAGGGTCCTCCAACGGTCCAATCTATATTTCTTTTCTATTGAATTTGGGCTGATTTTTTAAGAATTTGAAAAGCCTATAAATGAAGTAGCCCATTCCATGGCCCAAAGATTCTTAGACCGGAGAGCCCAAAGGTCAGCTGAAGTATCTCACATGGTTCTTCTTTGCTGCAGTGCTGCGAACTGCAAATTCAACTATCCCAGGAGGACACACAGAGGTGCCCATACTCTTCTGTGTCAAAATCTTCAGTTTTTTTTTTTTTTAATTTACTGTGAGTTAATCATTTTGTCATGCTAACCCTAATTTCTGTTCTAATTTTCTTTTCTTTTCTTTTCTTTTTTTTCTCTTTTCTGTTTTAGCAGGAATGAATTATATCTTCGGCCAGCTGTGATGGCTTCGTTATGGACTCTGCAACTTCATGCGACGTCTTATCAGGTAGATTTAATGGAAAAGCTTGCTGCTTTTTGTTCTGGGTGGTGTCTGATAATTGCGTTTTGTTTCTCTAAAAGGGTGGAGTTTCAACTAGAGTGTTCGAATTCAGAACGGAATTGGGGTACTTTAATGTCTGTCGAAAATGGGATTTACGTAAAACTGTGAATCGGAAGCTTGTGTTGAGAGCATTGAATGATGCAGAGAGTTCTAATGATGGCGGGGCCATTCAAGATGAGGTTATCGTCTCTAATCCGCAAAAATCGAATGTAGCGAAAATGAAGTGGCACAACCCAGTTGGCAAATTACAAGAGACCTTTGCCTCTCTCCCCCCTATCATTTTCTTGGTAATTTTGTTTATCCATTTGGCTGCCATTTCCCCCTCACAAATGAAGGTTTAATTTACTCTGCGTTTGGTTTAGCTTGATTTCTTGCTTGAATTTAGTCAATATTTTATGACAAGCCCTTTTTGGTAGTGGAGCTACCAGATGCTTATTAATTATTGAGTCCCTGGCTCGCGGCATATTTATCTCAAGTAACATTTAATTCTGGCTCAATCATACTTTGGTCGGAGCGTTTTTGGTATACAAGGGCTCTGAACTTTGGAGAAGTATGTTTTTAATTGATTGAGTGTACGTACATGGTGCTTATGGGATACGAGCCACACAATGCAGACTGGACAGATAATTAAATTGTTCCACCATCATTGCATCATGACATTGTAAGATGTGTTACCCAACTGAATCAATTGGTACTAACATTAGTAAAGGAAAAAGAGTAATAAGAAGTGAAAAGGGGACACGCTTTCCAACCTAAGCACAGTTCCTGTTGATGGTATACTTGGTGTAAGCCTAGATCACATCATAAATAAGCTGCCTATGAAGCATCAAAGCATAGGGAGAAGGGAAGCCCCCCCATTCCCTGATCTTCTTCATATCTTGCTCTTTTTAGAATAAATGCTTCTTATGAATGTTGTTTAGTAAAAATTGCCATTCAACAAGTGAACTGGTCTAAAATTTCTATTTTTTTTCATTCATGAAGGGAAAAAGCAAAGTTAGTATTATCCTCTATAGTGTAGACCATAGAGCTTCTCCATATTGGTTACCCTTTCCAGCCACCAAACCTATATCAATTAGTTCAACATAACGTAAAACCGCATTATTTCCAACTGCAACATCACTTTGCAGTACTTGAGTTTCAAATACCTCATACCTGTTTTATATACAACAAAGCTCACCTTGCAACAGGTCCAACTATAATGCTTCACTTTTGTCTGGATATGCAATCTCTTATTATATATATATATATCCTCATTATCCTTGGATAAATCAAACTGTAGTATATCTGATCTGACTGTCTTTCAGTGTTCAACTGAACTTCCTTCTGTCCATTCATCTTTTGGATTATCTGACTCTAATGCCTACTAACCTAATGCTGGTTGGATTTTATGGGTGAAAACACACTTTGATTTATTATTGAAGTCCATTTCACGAAAGGAAATATGGAATGAGGCCTGTTTAAGCAAACCTCAGAGATCTTTGAGAAGAACTCAAAAGAAGCAGCAAATTCATTAAACCTTAGTATCCAGAATGATGTTTGGAAAAAAAACAGTTTTATTGCAGAAGTACCTTAGGAGTAGATCCTGATCAAACTTATTCTCCAAGTAAACGAGAATAAGATGTTTAAATTGCTGCATTCAACTTTGACTCTTCTATAGTTAAAATTTGTATGGTTAAAAAAGCATTGAACATATTTCTCTGTGTGCTGAAGAGTGTAAATTTTCTAGTTAACTCTTGAGAGTGCCCAAGCCAAAAATAGGTACTATGCTGCTTGACCAGCCACTCTGTTCAAAGATCACAAGGAGACATGGTTGAACAAGTTTAGCCAAAAGCCTTCCCTTGGAGACAGGCAGATGCCCTATGTTTGCTTTTCATTCTTCTTAGATGTCATTTATATGTTGATAATATTAGGCATGTGGTGGTTTGTGGCAGACATTTTTGCTTAGGTTATCTGGCTGGGGTTGCTCAACTTTTTATACGAAATTCTTGCAGAATATTGAAGTTAAAAATTTATGTCTGCCATGTATTTCTGTGTGTATAATCCTTTTTTTCCTTGTTGCTGTCCTTTAAAAATGTTTGCTTCTTTACATCTTGCAGACAAAAAACCAGTCTGGTACCAGTTTTGCCATTGGATTATGCGCTGCAGCAACTTTGTTAGTTATTTTGTTGAAAGGCTATGTGTCAAGGAAGTCAAGATACAGTCAACCTGGTTCTGTAGCTGATCTTGTCCGGCGTGGCCAGTTAAGATCTGATAGAAGAGGCATGTATGATTCTACCCCTTTAAAGCATGAGGGTTTTTGTGTCTATCTGTTTGTGTGGATATCCATCCTCATTTACTAGTATATTCCTGGCATATACTAGAATTTATAACAGTGTTCTGGCTGTAATAATTCCAAGAATCTCTCCCTTGAATATGATTGATTTTTCCGTATGTTGCAAGTATCTTCCCATTAGATGGGATTGGTACTTTCTATTATAACTAAACTTCCCTTTTATGGACTTTAACGATAAACTAGTGCGTGCATATCATTTTATATTTCTTACAAAAGTTTTGCTTTTCAGTTCAAAACCTCTCAAGTATGAAGATCCATTTAATAATCCATTGGTGAAGGTTGGTAAGAGAAACTCTACAGTTGAAATGTGTGGGAAAGTATATCGTATGGCACCAGTGACCCTTACTAAGGAACAGCAAACCATCCATCAGAAAAGAAGGTCACGTGCATATCAGTGGAAGAGACCTAAGGTATTTCTTAAAGAAGGAGATTCAATACCCCCTGATGTGGACCCTGACACAGTCAGGTGGATTCCCGCAAATCATCCTTTTGCAACTACTACAAGTGACATTGATGAGGATTTAGCCCAAAACAATGTTTATCAAAAGCATGGTGTTCCGTTCCGCATTCAAGCAGAGCATGATGCATTACAAAAGAAGCTAGAAGCACTACAAAGTGTAAGCCTACCAAGACACCTTTCTCTTTGTATACTTGAAAGCAAAGTAAGAATATGCCAGCACTCTACATCTGCATGGTTGGTTTGTTTTTTATTTTTTATTTTTTTAAATGAAAAAGAGAAGAAAAGAAAAGATCAAGCTCTGTGCCTGAACTAATGAAACGAGAGATACTCTTCTGCATTTATACTTGATGGAATACATCACAAAACTGATTATTTGAACTAGTTGGATCAATTAATGGAAGTTGATAGTTTTGCAATTTTATTTAATTGGTTGGCCTAAAGATTTGTAGCTTTCTGGAAAAGCCAAAATTATACACTGCAATCTAAAAGATGAGATATCATAGCTTAAATGACACTGCAAAAGAGCTGCTCCAAACAATGGATGTTCTGCCACCATCTTTGTGGATGGATTTTGGATGTTCTATGAATCTAAAACTGTAATTTTACTTGTTTGATTCTGGTTCACGTTATTTTCTTGTCAAATTCTGATCAGTTGATACTCTTATTAACTTGATGTGGACCACCATGATCTTAAACTTTTTCAAGCTTGTTACTTGCGTGATGAATGCTTCAACTTAAGACTGCAATGTTGTCCGCACCTTATCATGGTTTAATTTGATCTTTTGTATGGGGTCAAACTGGGTAATGGCTTGTTGGATCTCAATAAAGTTGACTGGCCGCTTGTCTAAACCTTTGGTTGCTAACTTGCTATCCAACATTTCTATGGCAAGTGTGATAGGTTGTAGGGAAAGCCTTTTCTGCAGTTGAATGTGGCAAGCTTGTCCAATGCCAAACTAAATTTCAAGAAATTTTTCATTGATTGAGTGGCGGAAAATGATAGTGTTTCACCATCTCACTTTGGTATTTGTATGTGTGTGAGTGGGTTGGTGAAACCTCATTTCTTGGGATTATCATGATCCATGTTGCATTTCTCATACTCAAAAGGTTCATGTAGATTGATGATATACTATCACATTTTTAGTGACCAATAGCTACATGGACAAGCCTCTGATGTCACTTCTGTGCAGGAGCAAAAACTTGGTAAGTTAGTACTTGATCCTGGTGCTGCTAAAGATTTTGAGAGACCATTTAAATCTTATTCGAAGTCTGAAGATCAGGTAGAACAGAATTCCTCAAAGAATCAGGTGGGCTTTAATCCCCCAAGTTCCGATTCTGCTCATAATTCCTTTGCGAGCAGACCAGATCCTGAGGAAATGCAGAAACCATAAGATACAACAGACATTTTTATTTCTTCAAATGTTTCAAGCTTTTGCAGCAGCGCAGCGAAGAGAACCTTGGTCACAAGTTTTGAGTTTTGACTTCGGCAAACCCAGCCTCGGAGTTGAAGTCATCAAAATGTTACTGTATATAAAATGGTTATATACTTATATAATGAGGCTTATTTGTTTGTATTTTCTAGTCTCAAAATGTGACTGCCATCTTGTCTTTCGTTTATTTGGTTTGCATTTTAAAAAGTATCTTGGTTTCGATTCACATATTTGTATCTCCTCATGTATCTTTAAAAAGAGCACATTACCATAACCGACAACCTCTAATGCCTTTCAATTGTATCTCTAGTAGACTAAAGATCTTAACCAATTTTGTCAGAATGCCGTCATATCAAAACCTTCATGAATCCTGCCAACTTAAGTTTATCCTACACAAAGCAATTTTGCAGCGATTTTTCGATAACGAAGCAGTTTTGCCACCTCAATCAATCACCAGAACCATTTATATATTCGCAAAACTTTAACTTCATTTTCATTTGCTATTGGCTGATAGATTCACTTATTTAAAAACTTGCCACGCCCAACATACAGCAGCAGGATTAGAAAAAATTTCTTTTAAAAGGTCAAAGAGACATGAATGTATGGTTTCTTTAATGAAGACACTAATCAAGCCTGACTTCCCAGCTACTCCCTCTTAGCGGTAGCAGCCTGCTTTGCACCAACAGCAAAGAACTCTGTAATGACTTCCAGGGGCATGCCCTTGGTTTCTGGAACCCTCAAGTAAATGAAAATCCAGGAAATGACACATACAGCAGCATAAATTCCAAAGACACCAGCCAAACCAATCGAAGTCAGCATCAGAGGCAGTGTATAGGTGACAATGACGTCACATATCCAGAAAACTAAGGCACAAATGGCAATGCAAAGTCCACGGACCATTGTAGGAAATATTTCGGCACAAAGAATATTGGGGATTGGTCCGTAACCCATGACGAAGCAGCAAAAGTAGAGCACCACGCATAAAGTCGAGATTACAGCATGAGCTACGGTACCCAGTTCAACAACATTGGCAATTACCAGAACGACGAGGGAGACTATGAGTACTGGTATGGTTGTCAGCAGCAACGTCCTGAAATAAGCAGCTTTCGCATATTAGAACTAATCCTAGAAGATGAACACAGAATGGCATTGTAAAGCATCAGATAACAATGACATTCACATCTAGACTCCCCGTAAGTTAATCCAGCCTTTCACCACCTTTCTCAACAGCAATTTCAGCCATCACGGGCCTGCACAGCATCTAGCGAATGAGCTCTAAAATACAAGCAGCCTGAAGAATCCATTTTGAATTATTAATTCCTTTGTTTTACACTATTGTATTTAGAATATGCTTTTATCCCTCTCACTATTTCACCACGTATCATTCCCTCTTATGTTAAAAGCACTCGATTAAATTTCCATGCATGGATGTTCTACAGTTATAGTGTTTCATGCAAAATTTGCCCGAATTTTTTCAGACTTCTAACTTTTCCCCTTTTTCAAATTACATTATCAGAAGTATTCATTTGACCATCAATTCCTACAAATCAAATACTTAAAACATGCGTTCATGAAGGGCTCCTTCAAAACAACCATCGTCTCTCATATTCCACTCTTTTCACAGAGTTATTAAACATATTTCTTCACAAAATAAAAAACCAGACATGGGCCAAGATGTTTGCGAATAAAAAAACACAAAATGGATGCATGTTATAAAATAGATGTTAAAGGTCCCTAAAGGTGTTGAAAATTCCAAAGTATTAATTTTCTTGGTCAGCTGTTTTATGTACCTCCATTTGGGTCTGATGCACAATCTACATCTATATGTTAGAGCAACTAAGAAATCAGTTTAATTCAGCATCCACGACACAATCTAGAATGGCAAATTACCTAAAGGGAAAAACATCAGCAGATAATTGAAGGAAGAAGTAAACGTAGGAAAACTACCTTCTGCCAGCAACATCCATGAACCTCATTGCAACAGCAACAGAAGGAAGCATCAAAAAGTTTGTTAATGCACTTATGAGGAAAGATGAAGAGTCCGATCCAATGCCAATTTTTTCAAGAAGAACTTCCACTCCCGCCTGCTTAAGAATTTGAGGAGTATAGTACATGACCCCATTGATACCAGAGAACTGCAGAGACAGTGAGAAACAATAAGAGAGTGACAGAACAAGCAAAACTAAACAGTCCAAGCACACACCAAGTACGTAGCACTTCCAGCCAGTTGATTTCACATAATAAGATGCAAATACCTAATGAAAATTCTCAAGACATTTATTTGGTCACTAAAAGTAGCTAAAGGAATCAAGTCTCAAGCGCACAAATGCTCAGCCATCACTTGTGTTCAGACTTACAACACTGGGACAGGAACACTTTGTCTTAAACCCAAGAGTTCATGATGTGGAGCTACCTTAGCATAATGCAATACCACCCACCGCACTATATAAACTGTTCATTTTACCACTACCTTTGTGACAAGTTGACAACCATAATGGCAACACGGTACGTCGGCCAATGCGTCCCACACAATTCAATGCCTAATGCCTCTGAACCCAAAACCCCTGAATCTTTTAAAGAAAGAGCATATATGCACGTGCGCACACACAGACGATACAAAATGCTGTTCAAGACCTACTTTTCCCCGTAGAATAGCAGTTATATTTCTAAGATTGCCAGATGGAGAATTCTTCCACATTCTTCTTGTCCCCACCCCAATTGCATGATTATACACAGATTAGATTTGATTCCCACATTTAATTTAGGCTACAAAAAAGAGAAACCCCATGGACATATTTAATGATACACCATTAATACACTGTTCTTTTTTTATTTATAAAAAAAAAACTCCAAAATGACTTTGCCTCCATTTTTCTCTTCCTGTGTTAAAAGTTTTCTTTATTTTCTCATGCCTATATATACAATTCCATGCATCCTTTCTCATCCTTCATTTCACTATACTTGTCAAAATTTCACAAGATCTAATACTTATCTGTCTATTGCAGAGTAGCAAAACAAGTAAAAATGCAAACCTTAGGTCATAAACAACATCAGTCATTCTCAGAAACAATTGTTTTGCTTTAGATACATAATCACATTATGATCACATTCTCACAAGATAACCATGCACCTCAAATTGCAAACGAATTCAAAGATACCTTGTGTCCACTTTATCTACACAAGAGAATAAAATTTGAGCAAAAACAACTAAAAAGAAACCATATTGTACCTGCTGCAGTATTTGAATCCCAATGCCAACAATTAATGCACGTTTAACACCCGGTTCCAGAAGAGCAGCCCAACGTGGTCCTTTTGAAGCAGCTTCAGATGGGTGGACCATAGCTGGTCCCACTGGATGCTGATCCATAAGCTCCTTTGAATAAAGAGCAGGTTGGCTTACCAGAGCTGCTGCCTGAATATACTCCCCATCTACAGCAGAGTCACCTCCGGGAATTGAGACAAGAGAGCCACGCCTGGACCCAGGGCCCCCCTCCTGGTGCAGATAAATCCTTTTGAAACCTCCTTCTTTCTTTCCATCCTCAGCCTCTCTTTCTGACCATTTCCATGCTAACTGCCAACCACCCCCTATGCCCATGCTACCAACTGCTTCTCCTGCATTACCTTGCATAAGACTGCTGTGGTGTCTCATGCTCAGGATACTTCCATGAGAAATAGGAGCCACCATGTCCTTCTCCAAACTTGTAGTTTGGCGTGAGATTAAGGGACTATGCAAATTATCATCAGAATCTGCATCAGGAGCATCTGATGTGTAACCGTCTCCTACCCTCTGAGACTCTGCATCCCACTCTTCATGTTTAACATGGGGCTCAGTGGTGCTGATCATGCTGCCAAAATTTGGAAATAGCATACTGCGCATACTACCCGTCTCAGGGAGTTTTTCATGGACACTGCCAAAAAGAGTCACAAGGGGATCCATAAGGGGTACACTTTGAGTAACCAAGCTTCCTTGCCGAGAAACAAGGCCAAGACTACTCTGACCAGTAACTGGTTTGGCAACCCAAGACATGCCCTCTTCAGGTCCATACAATTTTATGTGTTCTTTGTCATCAGCAGCTGCATATTCATCATTAAGTTCATCAGCTGGGCCAATGATATACTCTTCTATGGATGTCTCGCCACCAACTGCCAAGCCTTCAACTAGCAAAGCCATCTCACCTAACAATAAAAAGAAGCATCAGCACAAGCTGTGATATCTGGAACTATTAGGAAAATGGTACAGGTAAGAGTCTTCTAAAGACACCTAAGACTATCTAACAATTCTTCAACGGCCACAGTAAAAAAATCTTTTAAAAAAAAAAGTAAATTTGGAAACAAAAGCTTAAAAGAGTTACAATTTTTCTAGATATCCATAAGAAAATGGAAACAAAAATGAAAGAGTGATAATTCTGACAGCCCATATACTTCTTAAAAGTTTCACATTTACTTCAGAAGGCAACCTTAAAATGCCACGAAATCAAAGAATTTGCTCTTCTAGAAAGGAGCTGAACATTGAAGTCAGCAATTGTTCAACAGTGACTGGAAAAAAAAATGCAAATTTGGAGAAAAGACATGTTAAATTTCTAGATATCCATAAGAAAATGGAAACAAAAATGAAGGAGTAATAATTCTGACAGCCCATATACTTCTGAAATAAATGTGACCACTGTAGAAAGGAACTGAACATTGAAGCCACCAATTATTATGGACGACAACTGTAGTGCCCCAGCTGATGATCACCTCACATGTGAAGGAGATGATAGTCGTAGTATCATTCCATGGGGAAAACCACCAAGATTATTGTTCATGGCACCATTAGGATTCACAAAGGATCAGAATGAGAAAAACCATTTTGCAAAAGGGATACCTTTGCTGAAATTTTCTGATGTGCAAGAGTGCATGCACCGGTCTAATTACATTAATTACTTTCTATAGATAATAATGCTTCCCTAATAAGTCTTGCCAAGAGGTTTGAAATCAATTTATAAGCTTCCCAAAGGACCATAATCTATTGATTCATTGTCTTCTACTTCATTATTCCAGAGTAGAAACTATCTGTCAATACTACACCGTGCATGTGTGTACATGCTTGCTAATGATGCATGGTAAAGGCTTTCCATGATGAGTTGTGTGTCCACAGACTCCAAACTCATTAACTTAGTTAATCGTGGATCTTGATTACAGGGAAGGCACACTGTATAGGCCAGGTTTTATGAAGGGAAAGAAATGCAGTTCTCAATGAAACACACAAAAAAGGACCTCAAGGAGACTAGCGGGCTAGAAAAAGCATATAAACACACAGGAGACGAAAAGAAAGAAAAATAGAAAGCTTGTGTTTAGCAAGACAACCAGGCAAGGAAGAAATTGGAACATAAAAACTGTATTTTGTTCAACCCATGAGTTGAAAGTGAACGTGATCTTGTGCGTATTTTTTCCAGATATAGAAGATGAACAATCAACTTTGATCAAATACGTCCTCTTAAATGCACTCAGGTTTTTTCTTTCCTTTCTTTTGGGGTAGATGCATTCTAAAAGTGTTCATGAATATTGCCACATCAAACTACCAAAAAATAGAGCCAATTGCCACCATCCGAATTGGCATGCTAAAGTCTCACAAGAGACTTGAGCATAGTTTGCACTAACAATTGCTAAATTTTAATGCTAACACCTTGTGTATAGATGGATGGAAAATCAACTCTCCAACCAAATAGAGAACCAGCCACAATGCATATGCTTAAATCATAAAAATAAGTCACTTGTGCAGTCAGAACATCAAATGGGAAGAAAAAAAAAGACTTTTCAAAGAGCAAAGAGTAATTGATTAAGGTGCATCTGCAATCCGTGGAAGACCACCTAGAACATCATATTTCCTCTGCATCAAGATTCAATTGTTGCCTCAGCAAGAAGTAAATCATTCAAAATAAAACACAGATGCACCTGAAACATCTTCCCTGCCACGTAATCTCTGCAAAACTCGTTTTGCCTCAAGCATTCTTCCTTTGCTCACAAGCCACCGAGGAGATTCAGGTAGAAAGAACACTGTTAAAAAGAAATAAAGTAGAGAAGGGATAGAAAGAACTCCCAACATCAATTTCCAGTTTGGTGAGGACATCAACGACATTCCAAAGATCATACAGTATGACAAAAACATTCCCCCAGAACCAGCAAACTGGGGAAGAGTATTTAGCAGCCCTCTTATGTCAGATGGGGCTGTTTCAGATATGTATAGGGGAACAAGAGTAACAGCCAACCCGATTCCAAATCCATCCAAGAGCCTGGCAACAAGTAGGACATAAACGTTGGGTGACCATAACATCAACAAACCACTGACAAAATAAAACACAGACGAGAGGATAAGCATTGGACGCCGTCCAACCCAGTCCGATATGGATCCTGAGCAAGTTGTGATCAATGTGGCTCCAATCAGTGACATGGCCACAACAAGCCCTTCCACTGCGCTAGACAAGGTAAGCTCCTTCTTTATGTAAACAACAGCTCCTGTCAATGTACAAAACTAGCAGAACTGAAAATATAATCTAAAGTGAGGAATGTAATCAGAACAACACTCCAATCTACAGAAAACAAGCACAACTACTAACATGTACTTGCTCAGTAACGCATGTCAGAACTAAAGGCATATAGTACCTGCAATAGATGCATTGTCCCACCCCTGTAAAAAGTTGCCAATTGTGGCAGCAATAGCGACAAATGCAGCCCCGCTCATTTCTGGTGCCGCCAATGGACTCTCAATCTACTAAACTAACCTGCACAAAATTTGAGATCAATGACAACAGCCAATCATCATTTCCAGCATAAACGCAGATCTAACACACGCTGCAAGCAACTAGTAACCCTAATCACCACGAGAAAGTGAATGGCATTTGGTGGCCACTGAATTCTACAGGCTAAACAAATATCAATTAGAAAGAACTAATCGGAAAGGAAGAAGCCCCACAAGGAAATATAAAGGGCAAAGGGAAAAACAATCAATCAAAATCAATAAGAATGAAAAATATAGAGAGAAAATTAAGGAAAGATTGCTCACTTTTGAGCACAAATTTAGCCCCTACTCACGCCAAAAAGTGGTCAAAATCTGGGGCGCAGGGACTGCAGGAGGTGAAAGGGCTACTGGGACTTCTCGAATTAATATACCACAAGATAGAAAGAGGGAGAATCTAAAACGTTTACTATTACAGCTATGCAAACACACACACTTTCCATAAACTGAATACAAGCTCAAAATTCCCAATCCCGGCGAACACTAGAAGTACAGCCGAGTCTATTCCGACGGTGCATACTGACAAATTAATGTAATTCAAAAGTTTCTTTCTTGAAGATAGAATACTAGACGGAATGAAGATCCCACCAACCTTTCAACATCTCTAAAGTACACACTCACTCTCTCTCTCTCTCTCTCTCTCTCTCAAGTCTGCCAGAGATAGTACTGGAAATTTAGAATAGCCAATAAGTAGTTCAAAAGGCCATAGAAGAATGAATGAAAATATATACACAAGATAAAAATTTAATCTTGATCTTCCAAGACTACCGGCAATGGAAAAAGGGATGCATATGAATAAAGAAATTTCAAGAAAACAGTGGGTCCGAGCACTTCAATGGAATGAAAATTGGAGGAGCAAGGGGAGGACGTCAAAGCTGAGACGGCAACCAACTAAACTACTCCTATAAAACTTCCCAGCTCCAAACCATTCCTATTCCAGCCAGAATCGTCATGTCCTTAGATCCTCGCTTGTAGATTTTGTCCCCTCCTTTTTTCTCATTTTTTCCCTTTTTTTTTGTCAAATCCTTTTCCTATTATCTCTCTTCTATATGCAAAAGCCTTTTCATTTCTTGGAATTTGGTAAGCGCAATACGCAGACTATTATAAAATACAAGTAATGATTAACTAAATAATCTCCTATGTAACTGTAAAACAATATTTCTAACATTTTTACTACTTTTCCCTGTTACGTGAAATTTGTCTTTGGAATAACGTCTTGGAGGAAGGAGAAGCTCAGAAGGAGTACACTTGTCCCCGACCAGACGTCATCCCATTGACCTTCTTTCACTCCGAACTCAATAGAAGTATGAAAAGTTGAATTTTGCCCATAAAAACAAATTTGTGTTATAAAATTAAATAGTGTTAGAATAAAATCTACACATTATACACTAAGAAAATTCTAACTATTTTTTACACAAGAATTTCTCTTCAAACTTCTCTCTTTCTTTCTCTCACAATTCTTTCTCTAATCTTTCTTTCACTAATCTTTCTTTCACAAAATAATGGTGTATTACAAGCTTAGAAAATAGCTCTAGAGCTCTAATTAGTGGATTACATCATGGCATACATCATCTTCCATTAATCTCAATTAGTGGTGTCTCCACTAAATGGTGGACATCCATAAAAATCTTCTAATAATTCACATAAATCCATAATTAGTGGAGCCTCCACTAATTAATAAAGATTCCAATAATTCATAATAATTTGAAATTTGAATAAGCATTTTTACTTTTTTTTTTATAAGAAATTTGCCATCACTACTTCTCCTGCACATACCTCGCGAATTACATAAAAAAATAAGTCATACTAAGTAAATCTTATGCATCGAATTCGTGTCTAAAAGATATTTAAAATCTAATAAATAATATAAAATGTTCTCGTACCAACTAACCAAGCAAATTCTTTGAACAATTTAAATAAGCATTCGAAACTTACTATTCAGAGTTCAAAACCAGAGTAGAAATGAACCATGGAAATCTTGCAACTTTGCATCAACTCATTCAGCTTCAAATGGATTAAATTTGATTTAGAATGGTCAAAAACTTGATAATTTCATTGAAGCTTATTTGAACATCAATTTACATAAGCTCTAGCCCCTTTTATCCTTTAGAGAGCCAAGTACCATATCTAACACTTTGCTGAAATCATTAATTGCCAAGGTATAAATCCTACCTACTCAAGACTATTTCTTCAAATATTGATATGTAGGTTTATATTCACCTTTTCCAAGAGAGGCTTATCATATGCTTTGGAAAGTTGGTATAATTTTTGTTCAAAAGGGCAAATCGGATGTAATGTGGATGCATGGTCTCATACGCATAGTCTTCTTCGATAGTATAGAGGCTGTCAAATGGCAAAGCAACAAACAAACCGACCATTTTGAACATTGAATAAGTAAACCGATAACAAAACTCAAGATTTTGAACTTTAGTGACCAAATTATACTTATCTTCTTACTGACAAATGAGAGAAAACTTCATTGAAAATTCTGTATAGATCTTGAGATCAAGAAGAAGAAGAAGAAGATGGTGTACAATGACCAGAGAAATATCGATCTACCGGTCCCTCTGGGACAGAAGCTTTAGTTAAGCAAAGACCATTAGTTGTTCCCCTTTATTCAACCCCATAATTACTGGATATGGTGGCTCCCTGTGATGGATCAGACTATTAGCCCCCATTCATTTGGACAATATTTATATAATACCATTTTTGTCGTTTTATAATATATATTATTTATTCTTGTAATGAAAATATTATTATGTTTAACAAAGTACAGCTAAAATTAATGGGAAAAAGAATCCTTTTCTCATGGTCTCATGTGATCATTATGCAGAAATTAATTAAACTACCATTTTCCTCTGTTCAATGTCCATTGCCGATCTTGTCTAGTGTGGTGGCTGGTGCATGCATGCAGACCCTTTGGTTATACAGAGAGGCTCGACTGAGATGCTGCTAGTTTCAATGATCAAAATGGTTTGTTATGTAACTACTAATCAATGTTATATTGCTACTAATTTATTGTTTTGACTGTTTAATTTCACCTGTGATTTGATTGTTATAAGCAACCTACTATTATTTTAGTAAAAAAATGATGAAATTGCAATCTGAAGACTTAAGTATTAAATTCTAAAGGTTAAAGTCCAAATTTTAAATTATGGACCTGAAGTGTTAATTAATTATAATTTATTTTTATATTATATTTTATTATAATTTAGATTAAATATAAAAGAATATTAATAATTATGTAAATATTTAACACATTCAAAATTCAAATTATTTCACTTAAATTTTATAATTACTTAAGTAATAATAAAAATATTTTATCAAATACACTTAATTAATTAAATGTTTAATATTATTCGTTATTAAATACACTTAATAAGATATGTAATTAATTAATTTTAAATATTTAAATTCAGTTACCAAACAAGGATTTAGTTTTGCGAAATTCATATTAGATTATTGATTATATGCATAGTTATTAAAGCACTTTTAAAATGCCATAATTATACTAAAAAATTAGAAGTATGGATGAAATAGATATATAGATTTAACCTAAATAATAAATATTATAAGTAAAATTGATTCATAAACTATAGACCAGAGATAGGGCATAGGGGCAATTGTTAATTAATCCAAGTGAGTATTAAGAATAATAAACTCCCACTAAACGTGATTAGTGATGAGACTAATTCTACATCTTTGCCAACACTGGTTGACGTGGCACGATAGAGAGGCTACATATAGTAAACCTGCAGCTGGGACCCAACTACAGATGCCTGGGGTGCAGGGAATATCCAATTATTAAGGAGATAGTCAGAGAAGCTGTGTTTGGATGCGCGTTCACCTCCCGTAATTCGTATGGAAGTGCAGAGAGAGAGAGGGGGAGAGAGAGCAGATCTCTGAATAAAATTATAAATCGAATATTCGTGAACAAAAATTTATGTAAATTTATTTGTGTTTAAATATGATTCATTTGTTTAAAATAAATTTGAATAAAATATTAAATTTAATTAATAAATAAACGAACGTGAATTTGCTGGTGAATATATTTGAACGTTTACGAATATATTATATATTTTAAAAAATTAATTATATTATATTTTTTTTTAATGAATCTTATATTATAATACTAATATTAATATTTATTATATTATTATATTTATTTAATATTTAATTATTTTTATTAATTTTTGAATTATTATTTATATAAATTTTAAAATAAAAATTTTGAATGTTAATCGAACTTAAACTAAACAAATATTATCAAATAATAATAAAACGAACTCGAATAATAAAGTTATTGGTTGGTAAAAATTCGTAAGAATCAAGAAGAAAAAAAAGTTTTAGGAAGTTGTGTAATTGATTTGGAATAATTAAGAGTAATTATTAGTTTTAGAAATATGTATATGAATATCTATTTTAAAACACAACAAAAAATTTCATAAATATCTATTTTGAAACAGAGAAAATATTATTTTTATTACTATCTCCGTTTCACAATATAAATTATTTTACATTTATGCACATGAATTAAAAGTTTATAATTTTCAAATAATTTTAAAACTAAATTTCTAAAAACACTTATAATTAAGCCTTTGTCTACTTTAGTAATTGAAAAAAGTTGAGTCATAATTAGTGAAAGGAGAGAGATTGCAGCGAGGGGTAAAGCTGAAAAAAATAATAATTTTTTATAAAATTTTGTAAAATAACCTATATTATAAAAAAAAATTATATATAAAACGACTTATATTATGAAACAAAAATAGTATTAAACATGAATTTTTTCCCCTCTTATTCAAAACTCCACGTTATTTTCTCCTAACTAAACCAAATCCTCTCTGTCTCTATCTCCCCCTCTCTCTCTCTCAACAATGAAAAGCAATTATTGGCATTTTTTGAATGAAAAATTCTTCTATGCATCCGGTGCACGTGCACCGATGCATTGAGAAGTTATATCACTTGCAGATAATATTATACACAACATTTACTGTATAACTTCTATTGTAGATGGTATAACTACTCAATGTATCCGGTGCATGTGCTCCGGTTGCATATTTTTTGAAAACCCACCACCGCTGCTTCAAATAATATTCAGTTGAACTTCAATATTAAAAACATCATATTTCAAGTAATCATCGTCTCCTTTTCTAATCTTCGTGTACTCCTGATTTTTCTTGAAATCAATCCCCAATCTCAGCACATCATCGCCATAAATAGTTTGAACTTTCTAACCAATTATTTGTTGGAATCCTCAGACCCACTTGTTGAAAGCAAAGTTGATAAGACTCAAAGACATAGAGATTTAAGATTACAGATGAATTTAAGTTGCAATTTAAAATTTTAAGAAAGAATAAAGGAAAAAAATATGAAGCAGTAGAAGGTAAAATAATGGAGAAAGTAGTAACGTGAGATAGAAAACGAGATGACAGAGACGGAGATGCAAAATATAAGAAGATAGAGGAGAGAGAGAGAGAGCAGTGGCGTGCGGAAGAAGACGAGATGATAGAGACTAAGATGTAGAAGTTGAGAAAATGGAGGAGAAAGAAAGTTCGTATTATATTAATGATTAAAACTTTTTGGTAAGAAGAATTATCAGTGAGGATTTATATTTAACAAAAATAGCAATTTATTGAAAAAGGATAAAAATATCAATCATATAAGAATTGCCAAATTTGATGATATTGCTAACTTTAATTAAAAGTTAAAATTTAATAATGGACATTATAGCATGGACTCAGTTCATGTGGATCATATAGATTGAAGGATTGTACTTTATACATAAAAATCATATGGAAGCGGGAAGGCTAACCATCGAAACATGGGATGAGATGAAGGCTTCCATGAAGAAGCAGTTCTTCCTCTAGAATGCAGAATATGCTGCGAGACGGAAGCTCAAGGAGTTGCGGCATACGAGAATGGTGCGGGAATATGTGAATTCCTTCATCACATGCTTCCTCCAGATCGAGAACATGTCCGAGATGGACAAGCTATTCAGTTTCACAGAGGGATTAAAGCCGTAGGCCAGGCAGGAACTGAACAGACAGCGGGTGAAAGACTTAGCACAGGCTATTACGGTTGTAGAGAGTTTGGAGGACTTCCAATCAGACCCTGTGAGGGAGAGGAAGGAGAACTCCAGAAGAGTGAGTACGAGGTAGGGATCTGACCAAACCCAAGGAGGGAACAGTGGAAATTGGAAATCTCATGAGCAAACTGTTCAACCAGTGCAAAGCT
This sequence comes from Voacanga thouarsii, assembly GCA_026120185.1. Lineage (NCBI taxonomy): Eukaryota > Viridiplantae > Streptophyta > Magnoliopsida > Gentianales > Apocynaceae > Voacanga > Voacanga thouarsii. The sequence continues at coordinate 737,684 of JANUWF010001752.1, forward strand.
CAAGTGGGGGGGGAGACGGGCTGTCTACCCCGAGAGAAAGAAGGAACGAGAACTAAAAGGAGGATGGTGGGCAGTAGAAAAGGACATATCAGTGTTTCTTGTGCAACGAATCACACCTCATTCGGAATTGCCCCAGGAGACAGCTAATGAATGCACTGATCGAAACTGGCACCCTGGCAACGTTGGTGAAAGCTATTGTAGCTGACACCCGAGAGGTAGGACCTAGTGAAACTGAAAACATTGGAGAGAACGGCTACATAAGGGCATTCGTTGAAGAAGATAGTTATATAGGGGCGTTTGCTAGTGGATGCGAAATCCCAACGGGGAATGCCCCAGTGACAAAGGGAAAGGAGAAAGGCAAGGATAAAGGGGAGGCCCAAACCCTTGCTACAATGCGGACAGTCTTGGAAGGAAAGGCCTGAGTACCGGAGGGACTAATGTTTGTAGATATCCAGGTGAACGGTAGGCCCATAAGAGCAATGGTGGATACCGAGCATCCCATAGTTAGCTGGCGAGTTATGAAGTTGGGCAGTTAGGCCTTTTACTAGAGAAGGGTGTAGGCTCAGTGAAGGCTGTGAACTTAGAAGCTAAATTGATCGTGGGTCTTGCTCGCGGGGCGAGGATCAAGTTGGGTCCAATTGAGGACAGAACTATGTTTACCGTGGTGAGGATGAATGACTTCTAGCTCATCTTGGGCATGGACTTCCTGAAGGACCTCAACGTTGCCCGTGATTCCATACATGAATTCATTGGTGATGATGGGAAAAATTCCGTGTGTCATTCCTGCTCGGAACTCCAAGGGAAAATCCAGCAGGGGGTACAAGCTATTGACCATGTACATGTTGGAGGGAGAATGTAGGAATAGCATGCCCCGAGTTTCAATGATGAAAGGCAAGTCCAGGGCTGTGGACCTTGCCACCAAACATAGTCACCCGAAGGGACATTCATTTCTAAGGTGGCAAGGCCAACAACGTTGAGTGAAACACCCCAGCGGTACAGGTAACCCCAAGAGCTTTAAGGAGAAAGTGGCACTGAAGACGTCGCCAAATCAAGTGGTGGCGGGGGGGGAATGTCATGGGCCGACCTGTGATAGTCCGCTTGCGTGGGCAAGACCTTGCCCATATCCAATCCAAGTGCCCGACGCACTACCAGAGCGTTCGTGTGTCTTCGGACGTGTTTAAGAAACTGAAGGGACTGAACATTCTTAAGCGTACTTGGCCACCTCTTACGGTTAGGCCGAGTATGTCTAGGAACGTTCAGGACCTTGCCAAGGATGTCCTAGATATATTTAAAGACACCCGAGCCTCACTAGCCGAAGGCCTAAGACGGAGGGTGATAAACAACACGGGATGACCGAAGACTCTAACCCGTCGTGCACGATGCCTGCGTGCCCAGCGCTAGACCGTGCCGCATGCCAGCGCCCGCACCAGACCAAGACCGTGCTGCGTGCCCAGCACCAGATAGTGCCGCGCGCCTAGCGCAAAATCGAGACCGTGTCGTGTGCTTGCGCACCCAATGCCAAATCGAGACCGTGCCGCCCACCGAGCCGCGCGCCCTGCGCCGGCATGCGCCCAGCAGTAGCCGACGGCCAGAACTGTCGACTCCTCTCTTTTCTTGTGTAAATATGTAGATAAGTTTTTGTTATATTTTTGTAATTTTCCTGAGGCCTTGAAGGCCATACATGTAAATTTTCATAGTTAGATTCTTTGTATATAAGTCTAGAGAAAATCGGCAAACTTTTTTTACCTTCTCAGAAAAACGGTATCTACTCTTGGAACTTAAAAAAAGTTTACCACGTCTATTATAGGGGACGAACATAAACAAGATCGAGTAGAAACAAACTTAGTCGGTTGTGAACATTTGTGTTCCCCCTCACCAATACTTGTTGTATATATTTTGTACTCACTTTCAATTCAATGAAATGACTACTTTCCTACAATCGGGCACCGGTTAACTTTCGTTGCTGTGCCGTTTTCTGTTGTTTTCATATTGCTCATTGCCGTTTTCAATCGTTTTCGCTATGATTCACTTTGAAACCATTCAAGCTCACTTTCAAGTATCTGAAAGAGTTTTGAAGAGGTCGGTGTGACGTTGGCTCGGACTTAGCTAAGTCATAGACATCACAATTAGTCGGTGTTGGGAAAAATGACCTGTGACATTTCTCAATACATATAATATATAAGTTTACAATTCCTGTAAAAATTTCTCACTTAATAGTATTACTCATTGACGGATTGACGGAACTAGAGGAGGATGTGGGGTGACACATACCTCTCCACAAAAATTTTAAAATTTTGATATTTTTTTAATAAAATTAATAGTTTTTAAATAAAATCCTTTAAAAAAATTATATTTTGTAATTTTAAAATTTATAATATAATCTTATAATATATTTTTTATATTGTAATCACTCTTCCTAATTTCGTTTTTAGTAATACTCGAATTCAAATTTGAATTTAACTCAATAAAAGTTACAAGTTATTTGTACATTAAACGTACCATATAGCATAAATACAATTTACGTGAGTGATATATATTAAAAAATTATATTATGTAACTTCTTAATGTATATGGTTCACGTTCACCTCGTCGGCCATATATCTAAGTTATATCAAGTTAAAATGTGAAGAGATGGTCTTCTATGTGTAAATAATAATAGGCTTCTTCCTTGTTGTTCCCAGAATGTGCGTACACACGGGACCGTCGCCTGTTGCTACGACAACCCAGAGGCTAAAGCCGCCTACCTACTTTTATTGGATCGATTAACACGGATCATCTCTGGTTCTCATCATATGTTTGATTTGAACAAAAGAATCATAATATAAGTTGATAATCTGCATTCAAAATCTCGCTTAATTTGATGATCAAGAAGCACTGAAATTGGAGAGAAAATGGCAAGTCAACAACTGAAGAAACCCCAGGTGGAGGAACATTGTCATGAACCGGAGATGCTGCAGCAGCAGCAGCGCAAGGAGTCCACCTCCGAGTTGGTGGAAATGGAAACGGAAGAAGATGGATACGTAGTACATACAGATTCGTCAACGCTGCAAGGTTTGCCCTTGGCGAGTCGTCCGTACCCGAGACGCACTGATATGGAGGAATATAAACTTGAGCCCACCAAAGGCCACCACCTGCCTAAGCCGAAATGTTGCGTCCGAGCTGATGCCGCCACTCTCGCCGGAGCTGTTCTTTTCTAGTAGTCCTCTCTTAATTACGAGCACCAAAGACATCAAGACAAGACGTACGCTTCCTGCTGCTGCTGCTGCCGCCACCATTCACACAAAGTGGAGACCAGCTCGTATTATAATAATAATGTACTTTTTCACTTTTTGCTCTCTTTATTTGTTCATTTTTTGTTTCTGTAAACAAAATTAACATAGCATCCAGTTGTTTACCGGTGATCTACGGGTGCAATAGATTTTTATTGTTTGGAATGGAATTAGGAATTTAGAATTAAAAAGTAGATTATATAAAAAATATATTAAAGAATATTTAAAAAAAATTTAGAGAACAAAGAACAAAAAATTTTTAAAATAAAATTCTTTTTTTGAAAATTTGTAAGAAAGTCGAAATAAAACTACTTTTGTTGATAAATTCAAGAAATTCTCCGATGTAGATAATTAATGATATTTTAAGTGGTTATAATACGTGCAGATAAAAAATTATATATTGTATGATTTTTATAATATGTGATATAATTATTTAAAATATTTAATAATATATATGCGTACCAATATCGAATGCATTTAAAATTTTTATTCAAAAGTCATTTCATCCTCTCAAATTGTACTACCATGCCACGTCAACTAGGCCATGTTATCAACATCGATGCCGAACGGTCCTTTTTCACCAAAAATCGATTTAAACTGGGCCTGAGGTGCAGAAAGCCCACTCTGCACGGAGGTCATTGTTTGTTCTGTGCTTTATTCCTCCGGCTGGGGGGGCGGGCTATTCATTTCATAATTTGGTATTTTACTGATTAGCTGAAAGGAGGCCCAGGCCCAAATTATTTTTGGGTTATGCCAATCCAATCAGAGACCAAGAAATTGGGCCCAGATAAAGTCCGAATTGGAATGCAGGTCCGGGCCCCAAAGCTCCATTATGAGATAACCATCGGGTCAGAGGAGAGGGGCGCTGGTGCTTTGCTTGCAGTGACATTTACATTTTTGCAACTCCGGCGACGAACAAGAGAAAGGAAGTCGGAAGATCAGAGATGGCGTTGTTGAGCGTGCTGAAGGGGGAGCCATTTGTGACGAAGCTGGCGGTGGTGTCCAAGTACGCCGTGCTTCCGGGAGCTATGATTGCGGCGTTGATCTATTCGCCTCCGGATTATGTTCTCAACAAGAAGCCCCAATCTTCTTCGTCGTCCAAGTAGAGCATCCTCCGATTTAGTTTCCTACAGGTTTTGCCTCTTCTTCTTTTTTTTCTTTTCCTTCCCCTGCCTGGTCTCCAATTTGTAGCATTAGGGTTATGTTTAAGTTAAAACCGGTGCTCGAATAGCATTTTGAATCTGCCATTGGTTTGTTTTCAATTGTATGTTTGTGTTTTTGTCCTACACCCTTTGTTTGTTGAGGCTTTCTGGTGTGAAGTTCACATTTTTGGGTATCAAATTGGGAAGAATGGAGTAGATTTCTACTTTTGCTTTAATGGCAGATTTTCCTCTTATTTATTTTTATCCAATCCGTAATCCACTTCGTTTCGGTTTGCGTCTTTCAATGATCTGAGCTTGGGATGTAGAAAGTTGTCTTTTCCGCCTTTATCTTTTTGTTCTCTCTTCTGTGAGCTAATGTTTCCCTAGTGCAATTGTCATTCTGAAACTCATATCAAATTTAATTGGAACGCATCTGCATTTTGGCAAGATGAAGGCAAAGAAAAATGAAAATCAGGTTACTACGAATAATTGGTGACTTGCCGTATCTGGGAAATTTTCATCGAAATCATCTCTTTGTAATCCTGTACTCATTGGGAATTAGTTTGACCTATCTAGAAATGCAGCTAGGTAAGCTTAAGAAAATGCAGTACTTCTCTGAGGGCTGTAGGTAGCTTACTGGTCTGGGTACTATGTTGAAAAGGTAGCTTTTTGCTGTGATTAATATAGACATATGACTGGCTATCTTTGTCCAAAACATCAACATATGAAGTCATTTAACCAAGGAAAGAAAGTGTTACCAAAATCAGTCTTCGGTTCTCTATTTGTCTTTGAACCCATCAAAGCTCTGTCTTTTTACTTCTTTCAAATTGTCTGAGATTATACATAAAGGGTCATAACCCCATATTTTATTTCCTCTTTCTTCTTTTTATCTCCAGCTCAAGGGGAGACTTGAGCGGATTGCTGTCATGGTCCATACCACTCACAAGATGTAAGGAAGAGTGCAAAGTTTTGTGACAACATTACAGTCTAATAATGGACATTTTGTTTTCTTTTGAGTCCTTATAGTAGGAAGCATCAATTTATGTTGACCTTCTTTTGCACAACTAGTCACTTGTTAGGCTGCTTCATGATCTCCTTCCTTTTGCCTTGAAGGGAGTTCCTCAACTAGCATTCTCCTTAACTTCTGATGAGAAGACTTCACTGGAAATTTTCCATTTTCTCCTTTATTCCATTTCTTGATTCTCTAGATGAGTATGAGTCCTCGCAATTATTGTTGCATATCCATGTCCTTGTTGAGTTAATTAAATCCTAAAATGGAGTGTGTGTGTGTGTGTGAGAGAGAGAGAGAGAGAGAGAGAGACAGACAGAGAGAGAGAGAGAGTGTGTGTGTGTGTGTAAAGTATTTGGTGGAGGACATGAAAGAAAACTTTCATTTTTGTGCCATCGCCTGCTTAGTTTTTTTTTTTTTTTTTTAAGTATATATTTTATTCATCCAGATATACTATATTTATGAGCTTAAGTAATTACATGGAGAGAGAGAAAGAGAGATGAACATAATATAATTTCGAATCCCCCTTTACTGGAGTCTGCGACTGAATTATCTCCAGTTCCACTCCTTGCCCTTGTTCTTTTCTCTGGGTGTTGTCCTAGATATGGTTTGACTGGGATGTAATTATGTTGGAAAAGGTGGCCTTTCTTTATTTGGTTGGGCTGGGGCAAGACAGTGGTTATATTAATCTGGGTTGTTGATTGTAATTTTGTTGTAGTAATCTTCAGAGATGATTCCAACATGAGCTTCATTTAAATTGATCTTTGTATCTGATGTCATCAAATCTTGCATCTTTTGCGGATGAAATGTTGCTTGATTACTCATGAAAGCTGCTAGGGATTTCAAGAGACTTTTTTTGTAATTTTCTTCAAAGAAACAATAACGAGGCTCAATGTAGCTTTACCTCATTATGTTGTTCCATTGTTTTTTTTTCCTTTTTTTTCTTTTTTTAATCATCAAAGTGTAGGACTGTAATCTTGGGGTTGGGATTATAAGTCAGAGGGATCAAAAGAATGGATGACTATTAATTTTTTCAAGTATGGATGCATGGCAACAAATAACTCTTTAGCTCTCTTGCCTTGTATTCTTGTTTCTCTCTGCTTGTTTTATCCGAAGCTGCAGGCCTTGACCAGGCAATTAAGCAGGGATACTGTGTTTGTCTTGAAGCTGCCTTAATTTTCTACTGCAAACATAGGCTCCAGTAGGCATTGGTACTCCGCCTACAAAATAGTATTGTCACCATAGCATGCATCTAAAACATGGTATTATTCTTTATGCAGGTCCGTTTGATTTTCCAGGGATGCAATATTCCAGCAGTTCACTGACTTCTTGAATCAATATGGATGTAATAAATTCACGTGGCTGCTTTTGGGCTCTACTCAAGTTGTAGAACATTTGGGAATTTAACGTTTCTTACCTTTTGAAGATAATCGGTAATTCTTAGTTGTGTGATCCTGCCATGAGGTGACTTAATTTGCTGTTGTGAGAGTGATCAGTTTAAACATCTTGTGAATGTGTATTGAGGAGCGAATTATGTAACTCTTTAATATTTAGGTACAATGTCACAACTGTAGAGCTTGCTTTGGGCTACATTCTTTGAATCAGGGAAAGAAAAACCTAAGCCCTTCGTGTTCTTAGATCTTAGGATGGGAAGACACAGGGAGACGACATCATTCATATATTAAAAATTATGAGTCTCTCATCATGGCTCTCTACTTTAATATATGAAATAAAGAAGTTAGTCAGCTTTTCAAATAACTACAAAATGTTGTTCTTGTTCAAAAAGAATTTCCACCACTTGGCTAAATGTATGAATTTCTTGCGCTCGGAGTTGAGTGCTGCAGATCCCTCCATCATGCTATTGAGCAGAAATTGTGAGGGAATTAGTGGAGTGTTTGGATTGCGAGACAAGTGAATGGCCCCTTTTGCCATTTTGGACCCTAGTTCGTAATTAATGGGCCAAAAGTTCTGCCTGGTCCATATATTACTCGAGTACCAAGGTCTTTGAGGTTAGATCCAGTTGGGAAACATGGTCTTTTTCTTGGGTTAGAGGATTTAGTTGAAGGCCCAAATGGGTTATTATTATTATTATTAAACGTCCTCGGAAAGGGTTGTTGATTGATGCATTGAATTTTGATGATGTATATATCTGTAGGTTTGCGCTAACAATTTTGTCTAAATACAATGTTCAGCAAAAATGATTGAGTCTTGCATTTCTAAAAGAAAAGAGTAGAACATAAGTATATTGGCTCGTAACTAAATGGTTATGTGCCTTAGCAGAAGGGCCATTATGTCAAGAAAAAATGTGCCATCAAGTTGTCTATGTTACGGTGAGAGTACATGTTTTGCCTTTCAGAAGGGCGTTCCAAATTCTGAATTCTTCCCAAGTATGAAAGGGAAAAATGGATTGTTCATTCATGCTTTAAGAGTTCAAGTAGTATTGTTACCCAAGAGGGAAAAAAGATTGGTGGATGCACTCAATTCCAAGGCTAGATATGGGGTCATTTCCTCTTCCTCGGTACATGTTTCCTTATTTACATCAAGCAAGTTCGTCCATGGATTATTTCAGACTTGACGAGAGTCTTTATAGTTGGGCATGGAACCTACTGACCATGGTCTTTTCCCACAGCTATGGGCTGCATGCATGCATACAGCACGGTATATGACAGGGACCAACCACCTCGTCTTTTACAAACAGTGTATGGGTAACGCCCAAAAGAGATAAACTTCTTCGATCCCATCACTCGTCACGTCAAAAACAACTTGTGTTGTTTTGAGTCAGACACACACACAAAGAAAAGAAAGAAAAAACTTAAATACTTCAAATACAGAATCAGTCCCAGATTAATATAGAGACGGAAGATCCAATGCCTATTGCCAGTGAGGTAAAGAAAGTAATTAACACGAGATATATTGGGCCTTAGCTACTGCAAATTCATAGTTAAGATTGAGTAGACAGGAAGAGGGAAGATCTTAGAACACCACCGATTACAGGTTGCAGAGGAAGCTAAACATGGACATAGAATAGATACTATATGCATCACTATGAACAGAGAATTGAATATGTTAGAAATCCAGAGGCCAGGAGTCCACGATGGGAGGGTCTAAAAGCATCTGAAAACTGGCCCTGCTGAAAGCAACTGGAGCAGACGATATGGGCATCTCACGAACCGCATCTGTAGCCGATGGAAACCCCGTGAAATCGGTCCAGAAGGGAGTAGTAGGAAGAGAAGTGTTGGTGCTTTGGCAAGTCTTGTCTACCCAGGGCATGTTATCGTTTGATGATTGAAAAAATGGAGGAAAGCTAGCCTCTGTTTTGCACTGTTTTGAAGCAGCATTTGTTACTCCTTTCAAGGTATACTTTTCATGGCCATTTAGTACGGATTGGAGGAGACTAGTAGTTGGTGACGAGTAGGAACTCTCGTCCATATCTTTGTTAGCAGTTGTACTGGTAGATATGGTGTTTATGGTGGGTGGCAAGGACGGTGGTAAGCCACCTAACGGAAGGAGGTCGAAGCGGGAGAAAACTGGGTTTATTAAGGATTTGAGATAGCTTTCTTGTTGATTACTACGATATAAGAGAAGAGGGTTTCGGAGGGACTGCATTCCTTCTTGAGATTGGGATTCCACAAGTGTAGTCGACGTTTCAAGCAAGGGAGGCAATAAACCAGCTGAGGGCGATGAACAACCTTTAATTAGATCCAGATGGCTTTGACCTTGAAGCAGCAGATTCTTCTTCTCCCCTATTTTGTGAAATATTCTGCAAATCACCCATTCCTCCTGGAAAAGAAGAAGAGAAAATATTTCATTTGCAGAAACGAGTGCTATTTTTACTTGGTTACCATGTTCAAGCCAATCACTTCATTTTTACCGTGCTATTCCATGTCCCTTCCAGAGTTCCATCACTCTAATCAGACAGCCAATAAGTCAACCCCAAAACGGAGAATGACAAAAGCTTGGCACGGTGGTTTCTGTCGTAGTGTCAGGGTCCACCATGGTTGAGGATAGAAGAGAGAGAGACAGACAACTCACCTTGCAGGTGTGACGGTGGAAGAAGTCAGAGTCAAGGCGGTACTCATGCATGACCCACTTGGTCTTCTCACCGCGGGGGGCTCTACCTTTGTAGAAAACCAGCGTCTTCTTCATTCCGACAAGGGCACCACCACTTGAACCGCTACTGTATACTTCTCTATCTTTCCCTGTTGCTTTCCAGTAGCCGGCACAAGTGGCTCTATTTGTTCTCAGTCCCGTTGGGTACTTTCTGTCCCGCAAACTGAAGAAGTACCATTCTCTCTCCCCCATCTTTGCCGCATCTGCAAAATTTACTTTTCTGAGAGATCATGCAACGTTTGATGGGTAAACCCCGAAAGCATACTGATCTAATAATTGAATACACATCCATGTATCCTGATCCTGATGCCTACATAAATGTAGGTGGAAAACTGGATTATAGGCCTCCATCAGATTGCATTTCATATATCTTGTTGGAAATGTGGACCTATAGATATATATTTTATAGCCAGACATTGGAATTTCTAATATGTTTTTGTGCACCTTTATAGGGAAGCTGGTTTGGTAAGCAAGATCTTAGGCTATGATTTATCATACAAAAGGCTATATATATATATAACAAATCGATCTCGGCTGGTTTTTTGCTTTCAATAAGCCATAGAGGTACATTAATTAGCCATGCAAAGAGCAAAATACAATGGGAAAAGGAAGTGCTCAGGCGTTTGATAAGGGTTGTAGCCTTGTAGGGGGTGTAAATTTGAAGAAAACGTACCCGGAAGCTCCCATGGCTCACATCTGTTGAGGTCGACTTCAGCAATGTCCACTCCACAGAAGCTCCCTTTTAAGACTTTTGATGCCAGATAGAATGTTATGAGTTCTTCATCAGTGGGATGAAACCTGAAGCCCGGCGGCAAACCTTGGTCATTCATGTCGGTTCCATCCAGTTCGCACAAAATATCTTCCATGGCTAGCATGTCTGAAAAACACAAGCAAAGCACACAGAACCCCAAGTGGCTTTCTGGTTTCTTAAGACAGAATGATCAGTAGACTGTAGTGTATGCAAATTTAAAGGCTGCTAACTGCTTACGAGTAGGAGTACAGCCACTAACCACTACTAGCTAGGACACTGCTAATAATAATTTGGAAACACTGAAAACGAAGGGTAAGGAAAACTATGATGAACAAGAAAGATTGAGGAGGAGTGTGATAGATTTGGCTTCATAAATGCCCTATCCATAGGCCACAGGCAGAAGCTGCTGATCACCACCTGAAAAGGGTTCGTGTAAAAAGAAAATTACAAAAACAAGGTAGAAAGTGGAAGGTGAGGATGAAGAAGGGCTTATTAAATGCAAAGCTGGTTGCAGAGATTTATGCGTGCGTGTGTAGCCATTTCTTTCTTTCTAGACGAGTCAGGCTTTCAGGTGGTGGTCAGAAATATATATATATATATATATATATATATATATATATATATATATATATAACACGGACACAGAGGCTATTCCCCTATCCTAGTAAAGGGTGGTACAGAGGAGCTCAGATCACCCACGATTTCACCCAACCCCATTAAATTTCTCCAACTCCAAAATATTGTTCACTAACAGTGTATCTCAGCCAGAAAATTTTCCAGTATTTGTAGTCAGTGAATTGTTTGATCCTTTCATAAGCAATCATATGACTTATGAGGCAAAAGTTCAAGTTTCGTTAGCCTAAAACAATTCCACTTCACTTTTTGTGTTACTTTGTGAGACAGAGAGCATTTAGTTATTGAAAGATGTGTGTATATATAATTCGATTATGAATAAATTATTTAAAGAGAAATTAAATTTGTAGCATTATTTACTATCAAGTATTATGAGTATAATTTTTTTTGCTGAATAATATCATTTATTCATAAAGAAGAAGAACAAATTATATAATGAAGTACAGCACTCATAATAATAGAAAAAAATTACACTGAAATAGACATACTTAATGTCTTTTTTAAAATAATAAAGGCATAAGAAATTTAAATATACATATATATATATATATGTGAACTGTAACTCAAAAGATTGTGGAGTTAGCAGCAATTATTATGAGTACAGTATAAGAGATTCAATTATATTCTTCCACACATATAAGAGGGGAGTAGGTAGGCAGGCATGCAATTAGGTAAAAATGAATAGCATTATTAGGCGATCTGGGTTCGAGGTTACACGTGCAGTGGGTACCCAAATAAAACTTTGGGATTTTAACAACTAGCAGAAGTAAAAGATAGCCACAGTGAGAGGGCCGGCCGAAGATACTACATAAATAGTGTACTGATGGTAGGGGGAGGTTCTATATATAGGGCTATACTGTACATTCTTGTAGGTAAACCTCTCACTCTGCTGTGCTATTTCTTGGGTTTCCATAACTCAAACTTGCATGAGACGTAAGTATTTGCCTTTCTCATCATGTTTTTGCTTTGGAGGTGGTGGGCATGGGAGGGATAAGAGAGTTAAAAACTGTGTTTTCCCTTATCAAGAATCAACTTCAGCAGCTAGGTTGTGTAGTCATCGGTCGGTGAGGGCTCTAAAAATTGCTAGGCCACTGATTGGATTCATCTGCAGATTTGGATACTGATAGGACGTACTTATAAACAGCAATTTTTTAAATTTCATTTCTTTCCCTTTGCAAATTGCATCAAGGACCATGACAATTCTTGTACGTTCCCTAATGATGCCTACTCTCAATCACGTTCCTAATCCAAATTAATATCATCTGAATTTTGGCTTTTGTTAAAACAAACTTTACTAGTACAAGAATAATAAGGGTGTCACTAGTACTAATTGAAAAACCAAAAACTCACCATTGGCAAGATTATCTCTCTCTCTCTATATACACAGATTGTCTTGGTGCATCTGACAGTCACGAATTCAGGTAGAATGACTAATTAACACTGTAATACACTGCGAGACAAGTACTATTTCAGAATAAAAAGAAAAACTAATAAAAATTATAAAATATAGAAAAAACTGTGTTTTCCTCTAACCACATTCGTCCTACTGTGCAGCTATCCAGTCGACTAATATCTTCTGTTAGTCGAGCTTTTCCAAATCTCAACATGCTAAGACATTTTTTATTTGTTAACAATAATAAAATCACATCTCCTAGTAGTGTGTAGTTCATGGCACCCCATTGCCATCGAACAAGACTGATGGTGATTTGCTATTGCTTATGTACACATAGTAGAGTTAAACCAGGATGAATGTCTATTATTGTGTAGACTTTAATTGTACGGTTATTGTCCCTATCATGTGAACCTTAACAAATTTAAAACTTGTAGCAATAATGGGATATATCTTCTTGGCCACAAGTACAGTATTAGCATTGCATGCATGCAAGGACAATAAAAGGGTTTTGTTTGGATCCACGTAGAATGAAGAGGATAAAAAAAAAATGCAAAAACTTTTAAATATTAAAGTGTCTGGCAATCGTAGCAGTAGTTTTCGGTAGACTCAGAGTCCAGTTACTTTCACAACCAGTGGAATGCGGCTGCCGGCGAGGAAGATGATGATGATTATTAGTATTATCATTATTATCATGGGCCAGAGGCCGCTCCGTCTTCTATCAATTATGCTACAAAGGGACCACCGCTCTCAGCCCAAAGGACCCCATTTGTTTGTCTGCCTCGTCTCTCAGTGTTCTCTAACCATTGATTACCAACAGCCCAAAAGTACCGCACAATGTGATTCTACCCTATCTCTTGTAGTATCGGTCAATGCGTGTTGGAAATTTTCATTTAGTATTTAGGAGTACGCGTTTTTCGAACACATTTGTCGACCATTTCTACAATTTAGACCGATTAAGAAAATTCGAGATATGTCTAATTAGTCGATTTTGACCTAACTTTAATTGATAAGATAGTTTAGTGAGGTAGAATTTGAATTTGATACTATCAATTCATTACACGAGTGTTCCCATTTATTACTTTATCGGTATAAAAAGGTTCATTAGTAATTTGATTTTTATAATTTCAAGTTTTTGTGTTAAATATTGATATTTTTTAGTATAACTTCAATAGTGATGGAATTTGAATTTATTTCAAACTATAATCAAAATCAAATAACTTGATAAAAACTTTATCTTAATACACCCTTTGCTTGTGAGAAATTATTTACAATAACCACGTGTAAAAGTTAGTGACTTATTTTTCCCCTCAATATTAGGAAAAATTATCGCATGGACGATAGACTGTGAATCATATGTATTAAAGAGTTATATTGTATAAATTTTATTATATAAAGTATAACTTTTTAATACATGTAATTCACGTAAATCGAGTTCATATTAGAATTTCCGCAATATTGGTAAGATCCCCCTTGGTTTTGTGGTGAGATATATAGAACATAGAAGTGGGGAGGTCTTCTAACTCCCAATGTCTCAGTGTAGGTGAGACCAACCTCCTCTGCTTGTGTTGAGGCACTGGTGGGATCTCTACTCACAAAAATTTAAGAAATTCCCTGTCTTTTTAAGTGCTTTTTTTTTAATAATATTTCAAGAGATCGAGGTTCTGAATCAAACTCAGAACTGATTGTATGATAAGAGATATTTCTAACTGATTAAATTATTATTTTGTCGCTTTTTCTTTCTAAATTTGAAGTTGAAAGATATTCTTCCATGTTCAAATATGAAATGTTAAAAAAAAAAAAATATTTACTTTTTAAAAAAATTTATAATTAACAATTTTCACTAATTTGTGGATTCTCTTATTAGTAGTTCTAATTAACAAAAGTATAGTGATAATTTATTTATAACTAAATATTTTTAAAAATTTTTATATTTAATTAAAATGTACTCCATTTGTTCATAAATAACTGCCTAATTGTAAAAACTACGCATATTAAAGAATTGCGAAATTCTACCGTAAAAATGATTAAAATGTCTATTATATCCTTTGGAGTATTTTTATTATCTTTATCACTTCATTAATTTAAATTTCACAACTTCTTTAATTACACTACTCAATAATTATTCTTTTCACTCATATCACTTCATTAAATTACACCTTTGACTATTTTTATAGGATAACGTGATTTTATTATTAGTTAAAATAATTTCAGTATGGGTAATTGTAATATTAATTAATTGATAGAAAATTATGCTAAGGGTAAAATTGAAAAAAAAATAATTAAATACAACTTACATTTAGAAAGTAGAAGTTATTTTTAGACAAATTAAAAAGGAAATTAAACCAATTATTTATAAACGGATGGAGTGACATATAAATTCATGCAAAGAGAAATTAGCTACATGTTCCCTCTGTATATGCTAAAGTCAATAGGCTAATACACCATAAATGATCTTCCCTTGCCAATATCTCACAATTTAGTAGGTGAAATTTGGTGTATTTATGAAAGTGATGTGTGGGGGTTTTTTTTTTTTTTTTAAATGGTACTGCATGTATGTATGCAAAGTTTATTTTCGACAATAATATTACTTCATTCGTTTCATATTATTTATTTTTTTAATTATTTGTACACAGATTAAAAATATTAAAGTTAATAAATATTTTTTAGTTATATTTTAAATTTATCCATAATAAATACAATGATGAGTAATTATTTACGAGATTTTTTTATCTTTTTATTAAATATAATTTGACTAAACTTAAGAATAATATTAAAAAATATTAATTATTGATGTATAGAAATGTGTAAAGAATCAAATATAAAATTTTAAAGGTTAAATAATATGAAATCGAGGAAATATGTATTTTAATGCTCAAGCTTTCGAACTAAGGCCAAACATATAGACAATATTTAGAATCAACCAGATAAGTAGTATTTTATGATGCAATGTTTAATTCTCTCATTTATAATTAACTATCTGTTTTGATAGCATTCACAAATAAATATTTGACAACTTTTATTATTTTATCAAAATGACAACTCTATTTTTTACACTTCCATTATTATTTTATGTGTGATTAAAGAAGTATCACACCCCTTTTCATGCTAGTGATACCTAGTTATTATACAGATATTACTCTCTATTCCCACTAATAAAAAGCACTTCATTATTTGATGACCA
This sequence comes from Voacanga thouarsii, assembly GCA_026120185.1. Lineage (NCBI taxonomy): Eukaryota > Viridiplantae > Streptophyta > Magnoliopsida > Gentianales > Apocynaceae > Voacanga > Voacanga thouarsii. The sequence goes on from JANUWF010001752.1 coordinate 753,172, forward strand.
CATCATTAATTAACTTATTTGAATATGCCCCTAGCATAATTTAGTAATTCGTAGCCTTTTTAGTATTGGCATTATGAATTGATGGTTAAGAAATCAAATAGCACTAGCTAGATTTGCCTCACATTTAAGGCTAGGTTAAAATTGGACTATTAAGACATATTTTGTAATTTATTTGATCTGTTTAAATTGAGGAGTTGGTCGGTCGGTAGATTTGCTTATAAGAGAATGTCGTCCTAATTATTTTTTGGGGGAAGATGTGTTATTTTTAGTATTCTTTTGAAAAGAAAGAAAGAAAGAAAAGAGGAAAGAAGTACTTTGGCTAAGTGCATGAACCCACGGCGAGGATCATTACACAAACCACGGAAAATTCTAGCATGGACCAATTGCATTGATGAGTTGTACTGCGTGTAATATAAATTATACGGTACACCTTATCAATGCATTTGATTCACTACGGTCCATGTAAGAATTCCTCCACAAACCACAAATACAAATAGACCAAGTCAACTGGTCAACCTAACAGTTTTCAAAGCACACAAGTTATACACAAATTAATTTTTAGTTACACTCTTCAATCTTAAAAACGATATAATCTATCAAATAGTACACAAATTAAGAAATTATTAAAATTTATATAATTATAATAAAAAATAATTATTATATTTTTGAATAAAAAATAAACCTTCATTAATTAAATTAAGAATACACATATTTAATGAATCAAATATTTATTGAATAATTAAAAGAATAATAAATTAAGAATATATATAATAAATATATTTTTATTTATAGTATAAAATTAATAAATATTTTAGTACAATAAAAATAGAAAATTTTGATTTTTTTTTAGGACGAAAAGACGAATTACTTAAACAAATTACAAGATCCATCCTCCTGCCTTTGATCCCAAATAAGGACTTTCATCACAGACGCACGGCCAATCCATGTATATGTGAACACCTAATTAATCTGCAACAAATTTGTACAAATTTTACCAAACCAGACTACTATGAGGAGAACAATAGATTAAACCGTGGCAACCTCATCACCAACTGATGATGTTCTTGGTCTCCTGCAATCTCCTAAACCTCTAACGAACCATGAAGAATTAGTGCTTTGATCTTCATTCTCGTTTTCCTCCAGGGATCTTCCTTTAGTCTCTCGAGTGAAGAAAAAAGTTGTGATCATTCCCAACATAGAAACTGCAGCTAAGAGCAGCAATGATGCTGCCATTCCAATCCCTTTGCTATAGCCATTCCGTTTCTTGTCATGGGAAGCCCACAAGAAACCTATTGACCCTATAATAGCACCAATTTTTCCGGCAGCCCCCGAAATGCCATGGCATGTTGATCTGAAACGAGAAGGGAATAGTTCTGCGGGCACGATAAAAGTGGTCGTATTTGGTCCGAAGTTTGAGAAGAAAAATGTAAGTCCGTACAGAACCATGAAACCTGCGTTGGTATGACGTTCCCAGTACAGATAGTAAGGAACTCCTATGGCCAACAGCCAAACCGCCACGCTGAGGAATCCGAACATCTGGATTTTCACTCTCCCAATGCGATCGATGAAGTAGACGGTGGCGAAATATCCCGGAATTGTGGAGCAGATGGCGATGATTGCTTGGAGCTTCGCAACGTGAAAGGCCTCTTCGTAAGCATTTACTTCCTTCTTCCCGGGAAGAAATTGGCCGTATATCTGGGATTGAAATAAGTTGGTGCTGTAGAAGACGATGTCCACGAGAAACCATGTAATGGCACAGGCGAAGAGATCACGGCCGTGTCGGTGAAGGAATTCTTTCGAATAAAGAGAGTAGGATGGTGCCATTGACGGAGAGGGGCACTCCGTCTCGGTCTCCTCCTCTGCAATTGTACTCATCGGAACATTGAGCACTTCCTTCATGTCCATAGTCGCTTGAAGGACATTTTTCTCCACCAAAGCTGTGTATCTGTTGAAATCCAAACTTAGCGAAGGCAAATACCAGAAATTGGAACTTTGCAAGACACGTGACAATTGATCAATAGACCGCTTGCGCAGCTGGGAATCGCTCATAAGCATTAAATTCCAAAATAAAAACAGATGAAAATCTGAATTCAAGACAATAAAAGAGACTGGGAGGGCGTTGGGGAGACCCCCAGGATGAGATTTCACCAAAACTCTTTCATTAAAGAAGCAGGAAGTACACGGGTTTTCACCGACCCCAAAGTATAGAAATTGTTAGGCGTGCCACGAGGACGGCAATCCTTAGAAAATCCTAGATGGCGTGGTTTTTGAAGCATGTAAGAAAAAAGCTGTCAACAAGGTACTGTTCGATCTTACCTGGCAGTCTCGGGCATTGTCATCCGCCAATAAAAAGTCAAGGCAGCTGGAATTGCACCGATCATTAGTATCAGTCTCCAGGCCAAGTCCGACACCTCTGGCGTCTTACTTGACGGCGCAGGGGACGCCCGGTTGAATATGGCACAGATTACCATGGTGACGGTCGAGCTCACGAGGATCCCAAAACCCTGCATCGAGAAAACCGCAGCGATGAAAGACCCGCGAGTCCTCTTGTTGGCAAATTCCGACATGATAGTGGCCGACAGAGGGTAATCCCCGCCGATGCCTAGTCCCAGTAAGAACCTAAAGAAGCCAAGGCTCAGCAAGACGCATGTCCGGGACCTGCATATAGAGAACCCACATCCTAGGGAGCTAAAAACCATAAGCAAGAGTGCAGTTCCGTACACTCTACGCCGGCCTTTGCAGTCACCGAGCCGGCCGAAAATTAGCTGCCCTATAACCGTGCCCAGAAGAGCAATTCCCACCATGGTAGAGACAACTGCAGCAGGAACTTCGTAACGATGTTCTGTGTCTCTAGTGTCTTGAATTTGTTCATAGTACACCCTTCCGATGAGTTTCATGATCGGAGGGATGCAGAAGAGATCATAGGCGTCAGTGAACAGGCCCATGCCGGCAATGATGATGGCCTTGAAGTGGTAGTACTGTGTTTTTGCAGTGTCTAGAGCGGAAAGGACTTTCAGGGCCATTGCTAACTAGCAGAGCTAAGCTTAAGACCTTAAGTCTCCAATGGAAGGAGTTGCGTCTATATATAGAAAGCTATTCTCTGTTGTAGATAGCGACAAGAGAAGAATTCATTGTTCCTAACTGTGGGAATTATACGCAGTAGTGTTTCGCTGAAGAGTTAACAATGGGTGGCCCTAGCCACAGTGGTATGGAAAAACCTCTTGAATGAAGAAAGAATGGGGGGAGTTTCGTTGAAGGGGACATGCGAAGACTTTGTCTAAAATGGAGTCGTTGATTCCATAAAGATTCGAATAACAGTTGATTATTGGTCATTCAAATACTATCCTTTTCCTTGTAAGATAGAAATCTTAGTTGGCTTCAATTTTTCTATCATGATTGGTGAAAATCTTGACTTGTATGTTTTGCATTTGTTCACTTACCGCCTTCTCTGCAAGAACTCAGATTCATTGTATCAAAAGAAAGAGAATGAAAATCTCGGGGTGTTTTCTGTGAAATTATGCCAGCACGAGCTTGATAGTGAAATGAAAAGGAAAGAAACAGAGGGAGGAGGAAATTTTCTCTCATCTTAATAGGAAAATTTTTGCACTGTACACTCTTAGATCATATATATATATATATAAAATAAGAAATTATACCATATAATTCATATTAGAATTTCTTATCATAATTTGCTTTACCCTTACCAAGGCAATAATAAGTTAAGGGAATATTTTCCTTTGGGTATAATCCTGATAGATTCGAGTTGATAGTCGAGGGTTGCAGTTTCACCCTTGACGGTCTTCTCAATTGAGGCTAGCTGGACGAAGGTTGAACATTTGAGTTATCCAAGAAAATGAAAAGGTTAAGGAATATTACTGCAACTTTCTTTTTTACCCCCTTTACTTACTTGTGGAAAAAAATTTGAAGGAAACTGAAAAAGATGTTGAGTTTGGGAGGGCAGGTTAAGAAAATAACTTTGTGTTAAAACGTGAAAAGAATGTTCAAAAGGTCAGCAATTCTAAGAAGTTTGGTCAGCTTAGAAAGTAAAAGTCATGGCAGTGCCTGTCCAAGTTTTCTATATATTGATTTACTTGTAGAGCAAGACTTTTTCACAATAAAAATGAAGACATGGAAAGTATAGATTAGGTCCGTTTATGTGGACTCAAACTTAGGTTCATTAACCTAGGACCTGCTACTGAATCCTTCAAGTCACCACTTGAGCAAAGCAAAATGTCAGAGGCTGTTTATTTATTTCTAAAATTCTACATTATTATAAAGACGAGCTAGAGAGAAAAAAAAAAGAATTATTAGATATATACATCCGATAAACACACACCCAAAAAAAAAAAAAAAATCGACTAAATTATGGATTTGGGTTCAGCAAGCCTTTGGTGGTGTGTTGCGCTCATGCGTTCATAATCTTTGTTCAATGACAGCAAAACATAAAAGTCTGGTCAAAAGTTTAACAAACCTATGGGAATCTTCCTCGGATGTATAATTTATAGTCATTCTTGACCGAACACCTTCGCCGGAATGGTGATTCAAAGTTGTGATCGGTCCTATAATCACAAGTACCACACACTTTGGCCATCTTCACTTCAGTCAAACTGGGGATGTCAATATTATTGTCTGAATTTGGCATTATTATACCAAGAAAAGTCAAATTCCACACAGGCTTTGGCTACTTCAAATTAAAATAACTTTATCCTATATTTCAATTAAGCTACTTTCTTGCATCATTCACACGAAAGAAGATTACATCATGACAGAGACTGTTTCTTTTGGCTAAAAAGACATTTCACCATCCACATATTTGGCTAAAAGGGCATTCATTCTATATGTATGGCCACTTCCAATTAGAATCACCAAGTAGCGTTGGGCTCTTGTCATAGAATTCAAACTCCTCAATTCCCAAGCCACACAACAATTAGCAGTACTATGTTACAATACAAATTACAACAAAGAATTAAGTAAATCAAAGTTCCCATGCTCCCATGAGTATTGATAGAAAACACAGCATCTAATGGAATAACCAAAGTTCTAGAAGCAATCAACAGGGCAGTCAGGAGCCAGCAATAGTCATTACCAACTCTGGTGAGAGCAACCCTTTCCTTTACTGCCACGAGTATCATGAAGGCAACCAGCAATCATACCACTTCTGGAACCACCCGTCTGCTGAAAGACAAGGTATTCTGAATTTCATTACGACGACTTCTAACATACCATCTGATCTAAAAGAGAGAGAACATAATCTTGGGTCTACTGGTCCAGGCAAGTTAAATGAGACGGAAAATGGCCCAGGTGGACAAAGCTGCTGTATTTTCATTTCAAACATATTGTAAGAGGATTTGACAAATTGAGATTCTGTCATCATTCCTTCTATGTGCACTCTTCCATCAAGTTGTATATTGCATTTTAAGCTCCCTGCTTTGACAAACATCATAGGCTGTCAAGCGTAACTATTACATTCTAATCTAAATCTATCTATTACAGTTTATGATTTGTGCAAATGCAGAAGTTTTTGAAGTACATATAGGTTGCCTAGCAAGCCAAAGATACAATTTTAGGCCGTCAAGATTTACTTAAGAAGCTATCTAACTCTCTAATGGACAGGGTCACATGATAACTTAGACAAGGCTCTAATGATAGCAAAGCCAAAGTTAGGTAAGTACTAACAGAAGATTCCCAATGTAGATCTTGATAGATATGAGCCTCCCAAAGAATCAGATAGAATCAGTGATTCACATGCACTACAATTTCATTAAGTGGAGTACTTATATTTATCCATTACCAGATATTCCAAAGCATTTAGACCTTCTAGAGTATTCATCTTGTCACTTAAATTTTCTATTTCCCTGACTTCTTAAAGCTTTTCCTGAGGTCACACTGGAAAATTTTCAATCAATGTCGGTACAAGAATCCATTTTTATGAATTCATATTTGAATTAGCTACTCTGCATGTAAGCAGATGAATTTATCAGAGAACTTACTTTTGTTGACCCGAACACCAGGAAGGGCAACATGAAAGATATAGGCACTCTCATTGGCCCCTATGTCAACAAGGCCTATAGGTGGTCCAACTGCTCCTTCCTTGGCAGTTCCAGATAAAGTTACCATTGGTTTCAACCGTGGAGACTCTTTGTGCTGTTCAGAAGTCATTCTTGGGAAGTAAAAGATATATTATCTCAACACTGAAACAATAGCTTCCTGGAAGTCATAAACTGGCATCTCTTAGAGTCTGTACATAGAACAGATACAGTTCACTTAGAAATTAAGGCAAGGAAGTATTTAAATTTGTCCTGTTGATTGAATACCACATTCAGTTTCCAGGAATCACAATATTCAGAGGAACTATGAGATCACAAAAAATGACCACATAGAGAAGACAGCTCTTCCCTATATGTTTTCTTTGAGACAAACTGTATTCTGGTTGTTGCTTCAGGAACCTCAGTGGTTAATTGCAGAACACCCATAGCTAGAGAGCATTTCACCACCTTGGAGTTATAAGTTATAAACAGAAGATAATGATTAAAGAAATTGATACACGTAACCTTCCAAAAATTGTCACTAAAGTGATAAGTGAATGGAATGTTTTGGAAGCATATATTCCAGAGCAAGAATGGTTTTTCCAATACTGCTCAGGGTCATCATAAACAAACCAAAGAGCTTCTTGGCTCACAGAAATTTGCACTGTCAGCAGCAGAATAGTATGTTTACCAATACCAGAGCCCAAAATAATGAGACAGCAGAAGTCTGATTCTTTACCTTCCCTTCCTTAATTGCCTAAGATCTGATGTCACAAATCAAGCAACATTTTGCTAAGACATATACTTATGCATTATCAATATCTAAAGGATCTTTTTCATCACTCCCATTGTATCTTTCAGTGTCGACATTCTAAAGGCAGACATAAGAGAGGGATCCATAAAGCTACTGAAATGTTTGAAAAGCAAAACAACAATGTACAATTTAAGAGTTGTAAGCCACAATGTAGGATTGCAAGAGCCATTGCAGTTAAAATGATCTTGGAAAAGAAGAATTTGAGCAATAAAGCATCAATCCAACAGCCAAAAGAGGGGAAAAACACAAAAAAGAAAGAAAAAAAGAATTGATATGCAGCATTTTCATGAAACGTTCATCAAAATAACACTAAAACGAAAAAATTCCAAAGTATCATTGCCTTCTTTCAGCATGAGCTAATGGATATGCAGCATTTTCATGACCAGTTTACATGCTTAACCAAACAAAGTAAACCATTCGGTTTGTTCGCTTGAAATTACTAAATAACAATTCGACTACACCTGAATAGTCAATAGGAATTGGTTAATTAATCTTACATCTTTTACATAAATATTCTAAAGAAATTAGCCAAAGCAAATTCTATGAACATGTTCATATCAACAATGAAATGAATTCTGAACTCAAAAGGTAACTCATCTGCAATTTCTCCAAACTGCATTAACAATTAAATCCAACAGAAGACAAGAAAACAGCTTAAATTTGAAGACGGAGTGCACGATCGATCCAAGGTGACTGGGTAAATCAGGATCTAAATATACATTAAAAAAGAGGGGGAAAAAAAAAACACAAGAACATTGGAGGAAAAGGTTGGAATAAGAGAGAAGCATTAAGGGAAAGAGATTGAGTTACTCTTTGACTCTTCTCTTGTCTCAGAGCTCCGACAGTTCAACAGCTTTCTGGATTCTACTCCGTTGTCCGGCGGAGTGGTGCTGACTTTTTGTCGCCGGCGTAGCTTCAGCTGGCTAATACGATTGATAATTGTTGCCGTAGTGCCATAAAAGGAAACAGGACTAGATTGCTGAGGAGGGCCCTACCTAACCTGAGTCCCCATTTGGGGAATTCTTATGTGAACCGGGTCCACAGTGGACCTGTTCTTTAAAGTGTTGTACCTTTCTAGAAGTGTACATCATTAAAAGCACATAGTATAACACTCAAAGCATTCGGTCCACAGTGAACCGGATCCACATAAGAATTTCCCCCATTTGGGGAGGGGAGATTGGCAATTTGGCCCTTCAAATTAAACAAGTTTCGCATCCAATACCCCTTAGATTGCAAAAGACTCAATTGTTTCCTCCAAATATGAAAAAAACTCTCAATCCGACCTCTTTTATTTTTTTTTGGGGGCTAGAATTGTAACAGTTGGCTAACTTATACTGTTATACACTTTTTAATGTAATTAATCACAAGATAAATTCTTTTTTTTTAAATAAGGTATCAGTGATGGCGATAAAGACACTCTTATTACTCTATGTTCAACTCTCATGTTCATTGGCAAAATACTATTACTACCGTTTCACAATATAAGTCGTTTTAGATTTATATATAAGAATTAAATGTTTTAAATTTTACATAATTTTAAAACTAAACTTTCAAAATATCCTTAATTAAATATTTATCTACTTTTTTAATTGGTGAGAGTTGGGTCATAATTAGTGGAAAGAGAAAGATTGAAAGGAGGGGTAGAGGTGGAAAAAAAGTAATAAATATTTATAAAAACTTTATAAAACGACTTATATTGTACTTGTTAATCTAGCATATGGTACAAAAATTAAGGAATTACTAAAATTTATATAATTATGATATAAAATGATTATTATACCTTTAAATGAAAGTAAAACTTCATTAATTATTTCTTGAAAAGTGAATAAATTGACTAAGTATATTTATTGAGAATACACATGTTTAATGAGTCAAATAGTTGAAGGTATGGTAAATTAAGAATATACGTAATAAATTTATTTTTTATTTGTGAAATTGATAAGTATTTTGATACAAAAAAAATAAAAATTTTATACAAGTATTTTGGAATAGAGAGAATAATTAAAAACTATTGCAAGTATTGATCTAATCGAAGTAATACCATTAAAAGGCAAGTATAGCTCCTAGAAACTGGTAGTACCAATTAAGATTCGATCTCCTAAAAGTCAAGGGCTTTTACACAACTACTTCCTATAATTTTTGAAAACTTACAGGAAACATGTTGGTGGGAGATGAAAACTTCATCACTAGTTTAGGAGTAATGAAAGGAAAAAGAGTATAAGTCAGTTTAGATTTGAAAATTTTTTTTACAATATAAGTCGTTTTATAAAATTTTATAAAATTTTATTACTTTTTTCCAACTCTATCCCTCCTTACAATCTCTCTCTTTCTACTAATTATGACCCAATTCTCCCCAATTGTCAAAGTAGACAAAGATTTAATTAGGAGTATTTTTGTAAACTAAAATTGTTTGAAATTTATGAACTCTTAATTCTTGTATATAATTTTAAAACGATTTATATTGTGAAATGAATGTAATATATTTTTTTATCTTTTTCCAAGTATTCATGCAATAAAACCTTACTACTCCATTCGTCCTTTTTTATCTGTTTATTTTAACCGTGCTTCCAAAATTGTACTTTCATAGTCATTATTTATTTCTCACAATTTCTTCTTTTATTGTTTGTTAATTGTTAATAAAATCAAAATCTAATTACTTTTAAAGGTTTAGAAGGGTACTAAAGCAATCTCACTAGCAAAAAAACTAATTTTCTCATAGAACAAATATTTTAAAGATTTATCCACCAAAGCGATCTCCTTCTTCATCATTTTTTATACATATAAAGATCACTTGGTTGTCCCAAAAGAAATAGTCAAGTTAGTCAAGTAAAAGGTAGGAAGATCGATAAGTAATGAGTTCGAATCCCATGAGATTGTCTATTAACCTTCTACCTTCTAATTTACATCCTCGTAGGTTTTGAATTATCTTAATTTATTGCATGATAATTTTATAGGTGAGTTTTCCACAAGAAATTCCAATGTGGGAAATTCCAATTTGGAGCAATTGAAAGTCCTCAATTGGTAAGATTTGCCATTGGTATATTGTAAAATATAGTCCTTAAAACTTTATGGTAATATAAATTTCATCCTCAAGTCTTATTTGTTAGTAATTTAGTCCACAATAACTTGTAATAATAACTAACAAAAATTTACCGTTTTCATATATGAAAAATGAAACACATCCCTCCTTAAAACTTTATGGTAATATAAATTTTATCCCCAAGTCTTATTTGTTAGTAATTTAGTCCGCAATAATTTATAGTAATAACTAACAGAAATTTGACATTTTTATATATGACAAATGAAACACATCCCTTTCTCGAGATAGCTCACCTACCATGCATAATGAAACACATCCCCTTTTCGAGGTAACTCACCTGATAAAGTAAGTATTTCTAAACGTTAGGTAGAGGGATCAATTATGAAATAAAAATCAAATTTATAAAGGTATAGTATCTTGGGAAAAAACACATTGCTGGGAGCGGGGAGGAAATATCAGGGAAGGCGGTGAAGCTGAGTAGGCTTGAACACCGCAAATTCAAAAGTTCCATCAGACCGTCGCCTTGGTTCGGATATCCTGGGAACAATTTGTTCAGGAAAATCAAAAGAGATGGAGAACAGCGCCGGGGGATAAAACCGCCGAATTCTGCTAGCCGGCGACAATGAACTCACCAGTTGCTGATTAACATTATCTAGCGTCCCCTTTAAATGCATCGTCTTGTCTCCCTCCATTAGAAAGGCTAAGCCGTCTGCATGCCAAATTCAGGAAATAATGAGATATTTGTTGAAAAGCTAGAAAGAAACAACGGCAATCGGAACTTACGCAGCTGCTTAGCAGAACCCGGAAGGACAACTCGAACAAGGTACTTGCCCGGACCTTGTTGAATGAGAGTTACAATAGGTTTAGGATATTCGGCAGCAAAACTTGCCGCAACTGCTCCCCTTAGTTTGACATGTGGCCTGATTTCGGAAAGAGATCTTGTTGCTGATTCTGTTTCCATTCTCTCCCGACGTTTTCTCTTAGCCTACACACCGATTAACAGATGCAAACATTTTTAGCTGAATAGAGAAAAGGGAAGAAAAAACACATGCATCTATGTCAAGAAATTAAAGACGGGGAAGTTTTGCATGTAGAAGATGACAAACGAAAAAGAACCAATGGCTAGCTCAATCCATCACCATTAAAATCTGTAGTTATTAGAAGAATGGATGGAAGATGATAAACGAAAGAGATAGCAGTGGCTTTCGGGCAGTTTAGCCTTACCGTAGGCAGCGGAGATGAATTTCAAGTTTTCCTGGCAATCACCGATAGCAGAAGCTGGTCTCTCTCGCACTGAGAGACTGAAATATTGAAGTTCTTGCCTTTGCGTGGAAAGTTACAGCCGCAGCCCAAGGCTTGTCCACACATGATCCAGCGAAGACTTACGTTACAGTCACCGCTTAACGCCACTTTTTGAAGCATGCAAAAGCCCTTCCGCCACTTGCCCATAGGCCACTGTCTTCCGGGAAATTCTTATATGCACCTTCCAACTTGCAAGGCTTTCAGAGTAGTTGCTGAACTATCAATATAGCCGACTTCACAATGGTAAATTTGAAAAATTTTATTCTCTAGACTACCATAAACCCGATGATGGAAGAAATTTTCATAGTCAAATTATGCCTCCTTATTTACTAGTCAAATAGGTAGGTAAAATTGATAATCCTAAATGAAAAGTTACCTTTAACATGACAGGAAAGTAATAGTTAAAACAACACTAAACAAAATCCTACGGAAGAATATGTACTACTTTTGTATCATTGGAAAATAGAAATATATTTGTTCCACTGGGGATGAAGTATACGAAAGTTGATGTTGCGAGAACTTTGCCATCACTTTCTTAAGTGACAAGCTTTGATCTCTTCGAATTTTGGGTATTTGAAAAGGTTTTAGTATGGTCCTTGATTAACAGAAGATGGCGGTGGAATGGTTCAAACAACACCTTCCTCTTGTAAAGATCCATTCCTACGTTTTTTGCATGCTTGCAGAATAAAAAAGGCAAGACTAACAAAACAGAGGCAGCTTTTCTTTGTCTTATTGGTTGACAGAATAATAATGTACATAAGCACTGGCTTATTGTTCATATTTCATAACAACAGCCTCAAATATGCCATCAGATCTGAAGTTGGGGGAGAAGAGTCGAGGATCGACAGGTCCCGGAAGACAGAATGACAGAGTGAAGGGTCCCGGAGGACATTGTTGCTGAAACTTCATTTCATAAACTCGAGAATATCTAGAAACATTCTGTCCACCAGTTGTTGTCACACCTCGAACGTGGACTTTTCCATCATGTTCAATCTCGCAGCTGAATTCACCTGCAATCACAAACGTTCAGTATTTTCTGAGGAGACACTCGTATTATTATTTGAACGGAAGTTTCACACAAAGGAAAAAAGCAATGCAGTGTGGTGTCTGGTCTGCTTTGATCCAGAAAATCAACCAATGGTACAAGCCTAACTTGAACCCTACTAGAAGCATTAGCGGATTCTGTAGCAGAGAACTTCGTCGTGGCATATCAGGGAAAGAACATAGAAGTATCGTATCTCCATCCTCTTTCAAAAACAGGACAAAGAAGGTCAACGTCTGGAGAATGCAGATATACTCAAGGTCCTATTTTCTGCAATACTTCCAAATAAATGTACGACAAGAAGCTATCTATTAGATGTAAGAAGAATCTAATCCCTAGAGCTGACCAAGTAAAAGAAAGAAAAAGAGAGAGAGAAGGGTTGAAAGTGGAAACTTCTAAAACAAAATTTAGGCATGTACAAGTGAAAATAATAAATTGCCCACTGAAATGGTATGTGAACGACATATTAGGAAGAAGCACATGGGACCACAAGCAAGGGAACCAACAGACACTTTCAAATACTTTGAACTTTCTACACTGCGGTCTAAGGCAAAATTTGGAACCACTTTGTGGAACTTTGTCAGCTATATTTACATTATTGTCTGGAAACCAGCAGTCCTCAAGTTTAATTACTTTACTACCAATAATTTGAACTAAAAGAAACATACCAGGATCTTTCTTGACACCAGGTAGAGCAATGCGGAAGTAGTATGCGGACTTGCTAACACCAATATCCACAGCTCCAACAGGTGGTCCAGTTCCCCCTCTACGGGCTGTCCCACCCAGGACAATGGATACACTTGAACTACCATCCTGCATATTGTGAATAGGAAGAAGGGGCAGCATGTGAGAACCTTGTGAACTATATGTGCTGGAGGATACAGACAATTCTAGAGGATCAAAGAAATTCCGTTTCTGCACATCATCTTGAAACTTCACTGAAGCATCATCATTCTCAGGCCCATCAACACGACCAGTCTGTTCAGACACCAAGAGTTGCAGAGGATCAGGATGGAGTCTTTTTCTTAAATCCTGAGACTTTGTTGAGGAATGGTTATTCTCGCCAGGAACTTCCTTACTCGGTTTCTCCTTACTCCTTTTCCAAACAATTCTCTTTACCTTCTTCTCTGTGCATAAACTATCCATATTGATTTTGACTTTTTTCTGAGAAATGTACAAGTTAAAATTTCAGGTTGCCTCTCACAAAATAACAGAGATTTTATAAGTTAAAAAGACACAGAAAGAAAAATAAACTTCATCACAATGGATACCTGACAATTTAAAACACAGGACTTGTTATAAGCATCTATTCAGTTGCCTCGTGATTTTATAGCAAGAGTTGATAATCTCTACCCCATGGTACAGGTACACTGAGTGATTTCTTGTTAGCCTTCTTGCTTTGCTTCAAGAATAGGCACTAGAAAGTGGCATTCCTACCATCACTAGTCAAAGTATATTCTTTCCATCTCATGATGTGTGGTTCATACAAGATTTTGAAGTTGATGGTGGAAAATAAGATAACTAGGCCTACAATTCAGCAATGATCTCAGATAAATCAAATCTCATCTAATCTCTATTTTACTCAGGAAGAAAAAAAAGGGAAGAATTAGAATAAATGTTAAAGACAGAAATTACACATGTAAAATCCTTCCTCCTTTCTTATCCTTCAAACAGGCCGGGAAAGTCCCGTCCCCTCTTATCCTTCTCTTCCCTTACTAGGATTCTGATTCCCTAGTCCCCTCTTATCCTTCTCTTCCCTTACTAGGATTCTGATTCCCTAGTCCCCTCTTATCCTTCTCTTCCCTTAGCACCAAATAAGCTGTAAGTAATGAAAAGCCACTATGATAGTTGACAAGAAGAACAGAACAACAACAACAACAAAACCGAGTCTTAGTCCCAAGAACAACAGAAGTAGCAATTAAATTATGATGTATCCATGAAACATGACATGGCTATTTCCATAAGTGTTCCGTCTAGCTGCAAACATCTCCATTTAACCACCAAGCAACATAAAATGATAACTTTTGAGCTTGAACTATTACATAATAATGCACAATTAATACGATTTTATATTAAAATAGAACAAGATATTTAGGAAAGAAAAATAAACCAAGGGAAGCAAATTAAGCACATAATACGTATTAATCAGTACATTACCACAAGGTGAAGCTGCATCCAGCATAGTCATCCACTCACCCAAAAACAAAAACAGAATAAATTACATATTGCACAAAAGGGGGGGCGGGGGGGACAGCATACAAAAGTCCAAACAAAACCCAACATGCATAAAAGCGTCCTTTCAATTAAATTCAAGATTAGTAAAATGGGCAAAGCAAATGATTGTTAGAAGGAAAGAAAGGAAAAGCTCCCACCTTTATACAGAAGGACGAAGCAGAGGCACCATGCAAGCATAAAACACTATATAGAAACGCAGTTAGTGATGAGATTTTGATTCCACGGTGAGAGTAACTTCGTCGGCGGTCGGATTGTCGTCATAGATTACAGAGGGAGGGAGAAAGAGAGTACGATGAATTACAGGGATGGTTCGACCGCGTGCTGAAAAGGAAATTGCTATTTGTCGCATACGGGTCGGGTCCGATTAATCTCTGTTCTCTTCTTGGGCATTCTGTCACCCTAAATGTTGTGATTTTCATAATCATCCCTTCTTTTTGCAAGATTTTAATTTTGTCCTCTAATGTTACTCATTTTGTAAGTGTGTCCTTCCTTTTAAAAATTATCAAGATTTACTCCCAAGACATTAAAACATACTCTCAATGTTAACCTTTAGACGCAGAAAATATTAATCATTTTCATCCTTCTAAGTTGAAATGAAGCTTAAAATAAAAATTTTTATTAAAAAATAGGATGTTATTAGGAAAATTGAATATTTGAAGAATAAGGTTGTCAAATACTCTTTTTTCTTCTTAGCAGATCTTTTTTTTTAAGATTTTCTTTTTATGATTTTTTTATAGAGTGTTTCTTTCTTTTTTAATTAATACTTGAAGTGATAGTTTCTTGATCTCTTTGAATTAATGTAAGTCAAGTACATTTCATTCTAGGGTTTTGGCCCGTCTAATTGGTTGGGTACCAATATGTTAGTCGTAAAATTGCTTATTCGACTCTTAAAGGGAGGAATCCTTGATCTTCTAGGGAACCGATCTGCTTGTCTAAGTTGATTTAACTATACAGATTCTTTGCCGATTAGACCTCCGTGACGAATTTTACCTAGTACGCATCTCTGGCGGCGGCAGATTTTCCAATTCCGAAGTATATTTCATCCTACATTATTACTCATTCGATATCAAATACTAAGTACATTTGATTTTACACTATTATTCAAATGAAACCCTTTTTTGAGAAACTATGTACATCATGTAGAAGATGGTGATGGTGATGGTGGTGGTGGCGGTGGCGGTGGTGCCTCTTCTCCTGACTGAGTTGGAGATGGTGTTACTGCTACATTAGCTTTTTCAAGAAAGAGCTTAACTACTCCATTGTCCTCTATATGAACAGAAATCAAGGGCAAAGCAATTGGTCCTGGCAGATCGAATCCGATTTTAAAGTACGCAGGGGGATATAACTTTCGAACACGAGCTCTTCTACTTATCACGATAGGTGTTGTTGCCGGTCCTATTATTTGACCACCACCCATTTCTCCATTTACTGTCATCTTCTGCATATTATTTCTGAGAGTGATTTTCACATGACCTACTATATATAGAAGATGTTAGAATCTCTCTTTCCACATCTTTAGCTACAATTTTTCTTTAATTTGTTCCAAGCAATATTTTCTTTATCAATTACAACGCATTTATGAATACTAAAATAGTAGCTCAAAGTACTTACTCAGGTCACGCTTCCAACTTGGCAATTGAACAGCAACCCGATAGCCACAGTCTTTCTCAGTAATCTCCACAGGGCTGCCGGAATATCCTGGCGGTCCTTCGAGGGCTGCACCAGTCATAGTGACTTCTGGAGTCGTTATGACCACCTCGCCACCCCTGTAGAGATTTGAGCGCTCAAGTTAGTCAAAATTTGTTTAAAATGAAGGAGGTAACATTGCTTTCTCCAGATTGTTGATGATGAGATCAACTAGATGCCTTCAAGTTAATAAAAAACTAGATTGGAATTTGGAAACAGAAGCATACATATATATGGCTGAGGGAGGAAATAAGATTCATCATTAACTCTTGAAAATGCTTAATTGTGTAAA
Source organism: Voacanga thouarsii (assembly GCA_026120185.1). Classification (NCBI taxonomy): domain Eukaryota; kingdom Viridiplantae; phylum Streptophyta; class Magnoliopsida; order Gentianales; family Apocynaceae; genus Voacanga; species Voacanga thouarsii. Next base: position 769,609 of record JANUWF010001752.1, read on the forward strand.
CACGGGAGATTAGGACATTATGATTGAATATGTAGTCTAGACATGTAACGAAAGAGGTCCCATACTTAGTACACATATTTGCACAGATGAAGTGTGGTCTGAAGTTTTCAACTTGTGGGTTTGTCCAAAGTTAATCGCCAAGAGGAAAATTTAAAACTAAAACCTAGGTGGTAACATGCAAATTAAGATATCAAACCAAGAAATAACAATACTTCTTATAATGGCAAATGACAAAGCCAAAAATGAAAAGGAAAAGAAAAAATAAAGAAATGAAACCTAATGTTTTAAGGGTTGTATTGAGGAGCATATATATGTTTCCTTGTCCATTTTTATGACCTTAAACTCTTCATTAATTAACAGCTGGTACTTCCATACATTAATTAGAAGCACCTGGTAATTGCATATGCATCAAATCAACTCTGGAATTAATGAATGAATCTAGAAAGAAAAGGGTGGGCACTACCATTCTGTAACAACCCTAAATTAAGGAATTGATTTCTGAAAAAAAAAAATGAGAAAGAAGAAATGCATTGCAATATATGTGTGTGTGTATATATATATACACACACACACATGCATGCATGCATGTATGTATGTATGTATGTATGTATGTATGTATGTATGTATGTATGTATGTATGTATGTATGTATGTATGTATGTATTTTCTTTAATTTGCCAAGGAAACCATGTTCATAGTTTGAGGAATAAGAAACCGAAACTAATTAGTAAAGTTGGCGACTGAAAATTAACAATTCGATCAAAGGAAACATCAGACAAGCAAATGATCCTATCTCCACCCTTATCAATGATCCAAAGGAGAAGCTAAGATTAACCCCCCCCACGCCACCTCCTCGGCCCCCAAAGAAGACAAAAAAAAAAAGAGGGATCTTGAAATCTGGATGAAACTCCATCTTGGAAATGTAGATGATCTATCTATAATCCAAACATCCAACAAGAGAACGAAACCAAAAAGCATCATCAAGAGTGAAAAATCCAGCAAAAAAGTTCAATTTCAAGTATGGTGAAAAGAAGTCCATTAGCATCCAATATAAGTTTGAATTGGAAGGAGATTTTCACCAAAAACACGAGAATGGAATCAAAAGAGGAGTTTCGTGATAGGATTTACATGGCTCCAAACCAATCTCTGGCTGTCGTTACATCATCCATTCTTCGCTGCAACCCTCGGATATATCACTCAAGTCTCAACTGCACACTGTAGGTATTTTAGAGAGAGGAATCAAGGCGGAGTACTACGATAGTACTGAAGCAACCTTATAGCGGTGTGGGAATTAGAGGTATCCTCCACAAGGAAAACTGATGTATGAAATTCGATACATGTATCAGCTATGCATGCTGCCATTTGTCCAAAGCTTTTAATGCAGTCAAAATATTTCTGTAATTTTCTCTCTAAGGAAAAACATTGATAATCTTATTTATCAAATATTATGCCAGCTTGAGATTCTAAATACTTCATACCACTCTGCAAGGACTAAGTTTAGGTATATTTCCCCGTCCATGACCGACACATTTTCGGTCGCAAAAGTCAGTTGCAAAAAACGCTATTTCTTATAGTGCAAGTAGTAAAAATTTGTAAAAAAAGTTTGACATGAAATTATAATGTTTTGCAAAGCGAATTATATCATGATAAGAAGCAAATCCCCAACAATATAGAAACAAACCATAAGTCTTCCAAAGTTGTTAAAAACAAAAGGTAGAATATACTATATATTACATAAATGATCCGTTTGCATCATGAAACAAATGGAGGTGTTGGGGAAATTATGCTGCCGGGGCTGCTTGAGGTGCTGGCAGTCTTGGTTGTGGCAGCGGCGGCGGTGGTGGTACTTTCCTAACAAAGATGTCAGCCATCCCACCCTCGTCGATATCTATCGATACAAAGGGTAGCCTAATGGGGTGAAGCATGTCAAAGGCAATGCTGAAGTGGCCTGCTGGGAGTATCCTCCGGCGGTGGCCGGTTCTTCTGCTGAAGTTGATTGGTGTCGTAGTTGGTCCTATTACTTCACCGGAACCAACTACTCCGCTCACTTTCATCCGCAATGGATGCTCAAGTTCAAATGAGAGGGGATAAACTGCCAAGAAAATGTTGTAGAGTAATAAGATATCTCTTTTGGCATATTAATTTATTATTAAATCACAATCAAGGATGAACTTAATAAAACAAATCTAATCTCTCCATAAATATATATGTAGATCTTATATTTGTACTAAAAGATTCAATAATCTCCTTACATTCTTAAGGTGATCTAACAATATACAATGACTATACGTTCGATACAATTGAACGAATTAATAAAATACATAATTTAATTTTCTTTATAAATATGGCATTGTAAGATAGAGTTAGTAGATACTTAACGAGAATATATCTTTCAATAATTAAATCATCTATTGAACTCTCAACAAGATTTTTGCAAAAATAAAAACTAGATTTATTTTAGGTTATATCACGCATTTATCAACTATTATGATGCAATAGTTGCCTTTTTTTTATTTTTAACCTAGTAAAGAAGATCGATATTGTCAAAAATTATTTTAGATTACACCCATTTATCAACTATTATATTGAGTCTTTTTTAGGAAAAAAATATATAATAAGTATAACTTTAAAGTTTATAAAGAATTTAAAATTTTAAAAATTAATATTACAATCTATCTAAGATAAATAATAAATTATTCTTTTTAAAGAATTTCAATTCGAACACACCCTAAAAATAAATAATTCTTAAGAAACATATTATATAAAGGACTTACCCAAATCAGCCTCCGTAGTTGGTAGCTGAAGCTGAATCCAATAAGCCACATCATTAGAAAGGATCTTCACAGGTCTTCGTAAGGGTCCGGGCAACCCTCCGACTGCCGCGCCAGTCAAAGTGGCCGCCGGAATCAACAAAATCCTAGGTCCATTTCTGCCACCAAAAAAAAAAATTAAACTCACCTTAGTTTTTTTTTTTAAATCTAAAAATAATTAAGATGCTTGGCCTGTGTATATATATATATATATATGAAGTTGCCATGACAAATTTGATACTAATGGGTAATTAAGAGACCTCTGGGGTCTTGGCCATATATCAGTGAAGGGGAATTAACAATTCACGAATGAATCGATTTTGGGGGGGAAAAAAGAAAAAGAAAAAGAAAAAAAAAGGATTAGTCTTGTTGCAATAAAAACCTAAATAAAATGATATAATAAAAATAATAAAAAGAGAAAATTAAGGAATATCGGAAAAGCCTAAATCTTTATTTCAGACATGTATTTTTTAATTTCTTTTGCAGAGGAAAATCACTTTGAAGGGATGCATGTATAACTAATTATTAAGACATCGATCTCAACACATGAACATTTGAGAATTTTCAAGAATCAGAATTCGATCAAAGATAGATCAGGCCTATCCGATGATCACCACAGCAGAGAAGGAAAGAATGGACGAGAGGGAAACATCAAAACCCACAAAATTTTATCCTTAGCCAAGATTATGAGGAAAATTTTGAAATTAATTTTAAAAAAATGAAAATCAAACCTTGGAACACCATGGTAACGATCCAAACATACGATAAAACATACACACACATCAATCAAGAGAATCGGAAAAAAAAAAAATCAAACTGAACCGAATCAAATTCTATTTTGTGTAGAGTAAAAGTGACATAAAATTAAAAGAGAGTTGGTATAGAATTTACCGAGAGTTAAACCATTCTCTAGCTTGATTGATGTCCATTCTCTTCTCTGGGTGTCCTTGGGTCAGTGTTCTTCTTTTCGATACCACTGTGGAGAGGCTTGCGAGTAGGTTATATAGTGGTCCGATCACTTCAATAAGGATATAACGCTTCAATATATAACAGTTAAACGTTTACTGACAGCACATAATATTTGTGAATTGTTAGGTTGTGTTTATTAAGGTAAATATTTCTCTCTTCTCTTGAATTGTGAAAGTTATAAAGGTGGTGTTCCCAAGATTTTCAATTTAAGTCCACAGTTGAAAGATTTATTTCCTTTTTATTCATGAGAAAAATTTAGAAAGAAATTTCTGAATACATTTGAACCAATTGATGTAAAGAACTTTGGGATGAAATATCTTAATCATGATACATAGAAGGTGAATGTTTTAGATTTTGTGTTCTACATATCCATTGTACTAGAACATTTGTAAATGTTAAGGTTATACGTATAAGACTAACCCAACAATGTTATGGTTCATTTTTGGCAATGCTTAAGGCTATTTTAGATGTTTGAGTCAATTTGAAAATCATCAGAAATTTTGGTTACTCTTCCCAATTTGTGCATTTGGTCATAAATTTTCCCAAATCTAAAATTTTATTTTACTTTAAAATAATATTAATTTAAATAGTTTTCGTTTCTTAATAACTATCATCGTCTTACTACATATATAGTACTCCCACTGTTTCAAAATAAATGTTCATGAAACTCTTTGCACAGAGATTAAGGGCGTTGGAAATAATACTACAATTCAAATAAAGTTCATGTTCTATCCGACCCTATTAAACACGTAATCGTTATTGATTGGTAAAAATTATGAAGTAAGAAGAAAAAGAGTTTTGAGAGGTTGTGTAGTTGACTTAAAATAAATAAAAAAATAGAAAAAACTAATTATTAATTCTAAAAATATATACGAACATCTATTTCGAAATAAAATAAAAAAATTTTACGAACATTTATTTTAAAATGGATGGAATAAAACATTAGAAGCACCTGGTTCCAATGTAAGCTACAGCTAAGTCTTACGTGCGAAAATATGTAGAAAAACAAGAAGTGACACTTGACATGGGCAAAGGCTGGTTTGGAGCAAAAGCAAGTTTTGAAATGTCTGATAATACTGTGATGTCTTCTTCTTCTTCTTCAGAAGAGACACCAGAGATGATGCACTCTTCATGTGCTATATCTTAGCTCTATTCTAATGGTTGGAAAGAGGGTCGGTTGACAATCTTAATTGTTAACGTTGGAGGAAGACATGGAAATTTTGTCACTAGCTAGGTAGGCATAATTGATCCCTGCAATCAGTTTGGATTGTAATGAAAGAGGATTTGGTATCATTAATTTGTAACTAATTCAGTTGGCGAGTTTAAAACAACATTTCCATGACTTGTTTTCATTCTTCTCGATCCTTTATTCTTCAATATTGACACTCATAGTTCAAGAAATGCTAGATTTTAAACTTTAATGTTGCTTTATCTAATAAGTATACTACTTTGCTTTTGAAAATTATATATATATATATATATATACGCGCGTTTACTATATGTTCTTGATTCAATATATTTTCACGGTAGCGTTTGAATAGATATTGTTATTTTCTCTCGAACTATAATAATATTATTTCATTAGATTATTGAATTATTTTATTTCTCTTGTTTCTCTTAAAAGTTCTTCAATGTGCACTAATAACTCTAAAACTAATAACCAACTCATCACTTCACATTATCTCGATCTAAAGAAGCATCCCACTCTAATAGCTCCGAATAAATTCAATACGTGCATTAAAATATGAAGGTTTCTCTTCTTTACCAAGCATTTTCAAGAAATACTCATACATGCATACATACATACACACACAATTAAACAAAATATTTTATACGTAATTGCTTTCTCATTTTCAAAATATTGTCACTTTTGAAGAATTTTTGTATTTTAAATTATTTGTCATTTTGTAAAATCAAGACTCAAGACTATATTTATTATATTTTTTTAAAATTATACCCTTATCGTTGTTATTTCGCTAAATTATAATATTAATTAATTTTCAAGTTTCAAAACAGATTTACAATTATAGATATTGATATTTCTTACAATATGTGATTTGTGTAAACTCACAATTTATAGCTTACAATACTATATTTAAAGACACTACATGGCCTTCAAAGCATAAATATATATGACAGTTGATATACGAGTTATTTATATTTTTATGTGTGTTTTCTCTCTCTTATATTAAAATGAATAATTTAGGATACAAGATTACAAATATTTTCAATTTAGTATTTCACTTAAAAGTAGAAATTTCACTATAATTTGTCAGATCGATTTTTAAAAATTATGGAAACATAGTCAATCGAACAAAATATATATATATATATATATATATATATATATATATTTCTTGCCATATGATGATATTCAATCAAACTCCACATGTAATACCAAAAACATGTCGACATGTTTTACAAGTTAATTTATATTTTTTACCAACAGTAAAAAAAATCTAATACAAAATACAGTCGTTTGCTCTTGTGATAGAGATGTATAAAAATTTTTAATTAATTATCTATATATTTTTTATTTTTTAAACTATATATATTAAGTAGTATTTTCATGATTCACTATGTCGTAAGGTTCAAACTAGAGATTTATAAAATTTTTGAATTAATTATCTATATTTTTAAAATTATGTATTGAGTAGTATTTTTGCGATTCACTATATATTATAAGATTTAAATTTGAGATAACGATATAAAATCATAAATCGTTTTAAATCGAAAATTTTTTTTACAACATAAATCATTTTACAAAATTTTATAAAAATTTATTACTTTTTTTTCAATTTTATCCTTTCCTAGCATCTTTCTCTTTTTAATAATTATGATCCAACTCTTTTCGATAACTAAAATAAGAATTAATTAGAGGTATTTTTGAAAGTTTAATTTTAAAATTATTTAAAATTTAAAATAATTTATATTATAAAATAAAGATAGTATTATCGTTACTATCACTCCACCAGACCATCGTGTAGACGTTGTAAAGATCAGAATGTCCATGGACCATGGTTGCCTACTTTTCACGGCAAATCATATCAGGTTTCTCAAGGAAGGATTTACTGCTTGCTAGTTTCTTGGGGGCGGGGCGGAGACGGCCAAGAAAAGAGCCCCCATTGGACATCTTAGATCTGATCCCAGTTTCCGAGCTCCAGCTATTTGTACTATGAAAAGGTGTTGAAGGCTTTGACCAAAACGAAGGCATCAAACGCAAGTCCCGAAAAATGTATTACTCCTATGATTCTGAAAATTCGAGATACAGAACCTATATTCCGACATTCCTTCCTCAGATTCATTTGCTGATTCAAAAACATCCAGTTTTGAATGCATCTTTCTGCGTTCCACTTCTCGGCCAGTCTTCATCAAAAGTTAGAAACTAATCTTGTTTTATTAAGAGCATCAAGCAATGTTCACAGTAAGTTGATAATTCGGAGATCAAAAGGACCGATAAATTTACTCGCAAAGAGAAGTTAACCTAAAGATATATATAAGAAAATTATTTGGAAAAATTGCAGCTTAATCATTAACTTGAAAATCAAGAAAATAGATATTCCCTACAGACCTATTAGGATAAGGAAGAAGGAAGCAAAAATACCAAACGTGCTCCATGGTTTATTTGTTGCATGCAGCATGGTCGAACTGTTTTATTCTCTTCCTTTATCCAAAGGCAAGTTCAGTTGGACCCGTCAAAGCCAATCATATGAACATTTTGAAAGTATTGCTTTGCTTTGGGCAGACCGATTTGAGCCTTGAAACTAGAGCTTCCTAAACCCCATCTCGATATAACTACCGTTTTCTATAGTTCTAGTTGCCTGTGCTATATACTATACGAGAATTAGTTTGTTTCCCTTTGATAAAGCAAGCAAAGCGAAACAAAGCAGATCAACATGTACTTCTCTGCTGGACCCAAATGAATGATCGCCAAGATTCACTTTACTTTGGGGTTTTCTTCTGTTGCCTTTGCTATATATAGCTCATGCTCTTTCCAATCTTTCATGAATATCATTCCTTAAATTCTTCTTCTTCGTGATCTATCTAGCTAGCCGGCATTCCAAATCTCACTTTATTGTTTGCTTCTTCTTCTGATTGCTTATTACAGAATATTCACCATTCAGGTGTCATGGAGACCGTGGAATTGAAGGTAGAGATGGTTGGCATACATGAAAAAAGACTTCGAAAATGCCTGTCAAAATTGAAGGGTATGTATACATATTACCATATATACTAGCAATATCTATTCTTGTGATCATTGTATATTGGGATAGGTAGATGATATCCATTGATATTAATTTTGCTTATTTAGGGATCGAGAAAGTAGAAGTGGACGTGAACAGCCAGAAAGTAGGGGTGACAGGGTATGCTCATCGGAACAAGATACTCAAGGCAGTGAGGAGAGCTGGCCTCCGAGCTGATTTCTGGTCTGCACAGAACGAGCTGCTTAATGCATATGCCAATGCCAATGCCTCTACTAGCTACGGCGCCTTCGGATTCAACAACTTCAATTTCTTCTAGTTTCCAGCTCCCTTCAACCATTCCAATACGTTTCCTTTCTGCCTCCTCTACACTCAAGATTCAAGATAGTTTTTTGCTTCCATTTTTATTTCATCTTCCTCTTTCTTTATACTGCTAGTTCTAGTATTAGCTAGAGAGAGAGAGAGAGAACAGCTTAATTTACTACTATACAAGTTTTACGTAGGCAGAGTGAAATGAAAATTTTCTGATTCCAAGCATTTGATATCGCGAAACATTGCCACTTCATCTAGATGATTATTTATCTATCATGGTGATTTTTATTTTTTTTTATTTGGACAAATTTGGATATCAAGATGATTAACTATTGTAAGAATGTATATGGATACATGTAGTAAGAGATATTATCAGCTTAATTAGAAAGTTACATATAGTAATTATTAAAAGTAAAACAAAAAATACTTTGAATATTAAATTAATATTTTAATATTTTAAAAGTATGTTAAATTTATTGTTTCCCACTCTATGCCAACCACCAACTTTCCTTCGTGCATTTTTTTTTTTTTTTGACAAAAAAAATTACATTTGGTATTTGAGAGTGTATCTATTATAGAAAATAAGTTAAAGATAAATTTATGCGGGACTTTCCTATCTAATTGGTCGAGTATAAGTACGTAAAATTAAATATTTGACTTTTAAAGAGTGTGTTGTATTTTTATAAAATTTGAAAAAAATAATTTTATTAAAAATTTAATTAGTATATATATACACAATATCCGAACATAAAACGGAGAGAGCGATTTGGTTGTCAAATCATTAGTCAGAAAGTCAACAAAGGAACCAAACCACAACCAGAAAGAAAACAAAAGGAAAAGAAAATAAGGCAAGCAGGCCGCAGAGAGCATCGGTGGTCCGTCTCCGGTTCGCCGGTGATGAGAGATACAGAGGGCGTGGGTCTTTTTTGACGGAGACCTCGAGATTTTAGAGGTTTTAGAGACAGAGAAGAAGACCCGGGTGGGAAGTTTGTGAATTGCCTTTCACAAGTCTCACGCAATTGCACACAGAATAACAACGAGAAGGAATCAAAATGCATCTAAGTGAAAACGAGGGAATAGAGAATAAGAGCTTTGTCGTGACGGGTGGCCTTGGTTTCGTGGGTTCTGCGCTCTGCATTGAGCTCGTCAGGAGAGGCGCTCGTGTAGTCAGGGCCTTTGATCTCCGCACTCAGTCTCCCTGGGCCGACGATCTCCGCCGAAATGGGGTCCAATTTGTTCAAGGTCGGCCCTTTTTTGTTCCCGTCATTGAAATTCTTTTCTAGAATTTGCTTTTTTGTGATAACAACATCTAGTATAACGAGAGTCTGGAAATCGATTCATCAATGACACCAGTTTAACCGGAAAATGATTTTGCTTGTCTATCTTTGAAAGCTAGATCCCGGCCGAATTAAATTTCGTGGAAACAAGGTAAGGTGCTGAATGAGAGAAAGAACCTATTTCTGGAAGTCAGACTTTGAAACCTGTTATTATAACAATTGTATCGTCTTCCCATATAGCTCCTCCAATCCAACAGAACTGCTGAAGCTCTTTTTCGCATCGTGATTATTCAATTTACTTGACTGTGTTGTCACAGTTTAACTTCTGTTAATTTTTCACTGTAAGTTCTTGGAATCATATTAGATATTAATAACCATATAGTATCATAAATTCATAATTATCCTCGTCGTCATTCTTTCAACAAGTTATTGGGGTGGCTAAAATGCTAGTAATACTTTTGGATTCCTATTCCTTTTCTTTGAAACTTCAGATATGTTGATATATTCCTTTTATTAGGATCCTAGCAGAGGGGTTTCTCTTGATTAAATACAGAAAAAGAAGACTACGCCCGTGCTTAGCTAGGTCTAGGTAAGGTATAGGACAAGCAATGAGACTTACCAAAGATATTCATTTTCACCAAGTTTTGACTTATCAGAAATTAAAAATTGTAGGTGAAGAGGGATCATAAATGGCAGTTTTCTAGGACTTCTTGGGAGGTTGTTATTCTATCCATCAGAAATATATTCCAATTCTTTTTCCTGTCTGTTGCTGCTTTGTGCATGCTGTTTGCATCCAAAGCTTCCAGATACTTCTATGCTGTTTGCAATAATCTTCTTGTCAGTTGCTCTTAGTCATACTCTATCGTGCTTATAATAGAGTTGGCATCAAACAATTGTTTCTGACATTAATCACCTGACCAAATTTTCTACATGTAGGTGATGTTGCACGCCAACAAGATGTAGAAAAAGCATTGCGTGGAGCAGACTGTGTCTTCCACCTTGCCTCTTATGGCATGTCTGGGAAAGAAATGCTCCAATTTGGTCGTGTCGATGAGGTTAATATTAATGGAACCTGTCATGTCTTGGATGCTTGCATTGACAACGGAATCAAGAGGCTTGTATATGTGAGCACATACAATGTTGTTTTTGGTGGAAAAGAAATAGTGAATGGCAATGAAACTCTACCTTATTTTCCTATGGACGAGCATGTTGATGCATATGGCCGTAGTAAAGCCATTGCTGAACAGTTAGTCCTGAAGAGCAATGGCCGCCCCCTGAAGTATGTAAATTTGGATCAGAAACTTACAGTTTTAAACTTTTTGCTTAGATGTGCTGTTTATGCCACATGAATGGAGTGTATTTTCAAGTTATTCCATCTCTGAACCATGTGCAACGTTAGAGGAGCTTTACATGGCTTTGTGATCTTGTGTGAGTTGATCTTAAACAACATGTACTAGTGTTTCACTTTTCATCTCTGGTGCTAAAGATGCAGATTTGTGGCTAATCACTAAAAAATCCCAAAAGATAGGGCATTGAATCAAAACACTGAACCAGTATTTATGATGCTGAATGATGCGTTAATAGGATAATGTTGTGTAATTAGCCTGAAATATCTCCTGGTTTGTTTAAAGACTTGAAATTGTTGTTGAGGGTTATGGAACTCTTTTTCAGGTAAATATTCCGATGAGGTGTTGACAATATTGTTTTAGGATTGTGGTATCTCAAGTTAATTTGATGTCTTCATACAACCTGATGCTTCTTCTAGGAGTCTATTGCTTAGCATTGAAAGCTTCAAATTGGTTGCTATATTCTGTGACTCCAACTTATTGCTTGCACCAATAGATGCCACTGTTAGCTTTGTACTGCCTACATTTTCTTGAACATTGAACGCATTCTCAGGATTACCTATAGTTATTTTTTTCTCAACAGGATCCTTGGACTTTCGTCTCTTTTCTTCCTGTATGTACTAAGTATCAAAAGATTCAAACCTTTTTGTCCATAAACGAGCACTACTTGCATAAAGAAGGATGTATATATATGTATCTGTACATGTAGAATAATGCATCAGGACTATAGGTTTAGAGAGGGGGGAGGGGGGGTGGGTGTTGATCTATCTGACCTTCCTCTGATTTAGGCTAAGTAGTGGCTTACTTATGTTGAACAGGAACAAGGTTGGGAAACGCCTGTATACATGTGCAGTGCGCCCTGCTGCTATCTATGGACCTGGTGACGAAAGGCATCTGCCAAGAATAATAAAAATGGCCAAACTAGGTCTCGTGCCATTTAAGATTGGCTGTGCCAATGTGAAAACAGACTGGGTTTATGTGGATAACCTTGTATTAGCCTTGCTATTGGCCAGTATGGGACTTTTGGATGACATTCCTGGGAGAGAAGGATGGCCAGTTGCTGCTGGGAAACCTTACTTCATATCAGATGGTAAGTTGTGTCATTAGCTTAGGGCGATTTGTGATATCTAATTTGAGTGAACCAAAGTATAATATTATGCGGTGCTTCTCCTAGAGTCTTCTGCATGAAGCTGACTTGTAGTGATTGATTGATAACAGCAGAGCAACTAATAGTTTCATCTGACCTTTTGATTGCTGTATTATGCGCAGGCTTGCCAGTTAATAGTTTTGAGTTTCTCCGTCCACTGCTTAGCAGCCTGGAGTATGAACTGCCAAGGATGTGGTTAGCAGTCCCCCATGCACTTCTTTTGGGAAATTTCTTTACAGCTTTCTACTCTATTATGTATCCATGGTTGAGTCAAAAGTGGCTTCCTCAACCCTTCATCCTTCCTGCTGAAGTTTACAAGGTGTGTCTCTATGTTTTTCTGATTTTTACTCTCTTTCGCTCTCTCTCTCTCCCTGCTGGACTTCATATATGCTTCTCTCATGTGAAGGAATTTACTGAAAGGCAACCTTGGAGGAAATTTATTGTGATCCGTGTTTTATTTATTTTAATTCTTATTCATGCAGAACTTGAAAATTCTTATTTATGAATCTTGTTTGCATTTCCCTATGCTTTATGGTAAAAATAGAAGACATTCAATTGAAGACTGCTCATTTCTGATAAAACAAAACTCTGTTTTTTAACATTTACTTCTCTCTTTTTATCCTAAAGAGGATTATCTTTTCTAGATTCTTTCTTGATCTAAATGATATGAGCACCGTTTCCATTTTGATGCCTGTTTATATTTCAGAAATTTTTACTACTTCAGTAGCAATGTTTGGTTTCCATTCGGTGATGCAAATGATTGCCTCTGCTGTTGTGCATTTATTCTACTACTGAGCTTTATAAACTTCCTAAGATATAGGATGTCAATAAATTGTTGCAATATTAGTTAAGTAGCTTTGAAGTCTATTTAACTAGGGCATGAATTTCTATATGTATTCCTTTGTCCCCCCCCCCTCTCTCTTTTTTGGACGGTAGAATTCAAGTTTAGGTTCTTTATATGCCATCGTACAGTAAATACTCTATGTCTTGTCAGGTTGGAGTAACCCACTACTTTTCCTATTTGAAAGCAAAAGAGGAGCTTGGCTACATCCCTCTGGTGAGCCCTCGAGAGGGTATGGCTTTAACAATCTCATTTTGGCAAGAGAAGAAGAAGAGAGGTTTGGACGGGCCAACAATATATGCATGGCTGTTTGTTGTGATTGGAATGTTGCTAGTATTTGCGGCTGCCTACCTGCCTGATTTTGGTCCTGTTCCCCTAATCAGAGCTTTTTCTCTTTTTTTCTTACGCTCTATGACAGCGTTAAGGGTGCTTTTCCTTCTGTCAGCAGCAGCTCATATTGGTGAAGCCATATATGCATGGCAACTTGCAAAAAGGGTGGATCCCCAAAATGCAAAGGGCTGGTTTTGGCAAACTTTTGCATTGGGGTTCTTTTCCTTGCGTTTTCTGCTAAAGAGAGCTAAGAAAATAGATGAATCTTCATGAACTTTGAATTTGTTTTATATCAACAGCATTTCGTTGGGATTTAAAGAGGAATATATATAGTGCTTCAAAGCAATTGTTAATTCGCCATACAACTCGACAGCTGATTCAGTCTATTTGAGTTGTCTTGTTTGTTCAAAACGATGAATGTTCATGGTAAGCGCTGTCGTGCCAGTATTGCAGGTTATCTCTTAATGGCCTGTCTAAATTTGCTCAAACTATAGTCACTAATTCCAAGATTATTCGAGACAATACTTTAACTTGTTGGGTTGCTGTGAGGAAGAGATTGGTTTGCTTAATTGAGAAGAAGAATTTGTCTTAGCTTTAGATGAAGCAATCGTCGGATGATTTCCTATTCAATAGTATGTTTTTTTTTTCCTCAGGATGGCCCTTTTTAGGACACAAAGGAATCAACTAGTTTCAATTTTTAGGCTCATTTTACAAATATGTCTTCATATAGAAATGAGGTTTTAAAACGCATTTGTAAAATGTATACGACTTCTTTTAACAGTTAGAAGTAGTTAATTTTTTCATGTCCCAAAGAGAGCCATTCTGAGGAAAACCTCTCTTTGAATAGCTTAAAGACATGGCAAGCTCAGAACGATGCATGTAAAGCCCCGCAGATGGACAAAAGCCAAGTTACCACCACGATTCCATATCCACCATCATAGCCCGTTGAAGGTCAACAATGAAAACCTTTATCCTTTCAGCCTTTCTAGAGACAAAAATAAATTGCTTGAAAATTTTATATTTTTCATCTTAAAATTTTATAAAATCATAATTCAAATTTAAAAAATTCTAAGAAAAAAAAAATCAAAATAAACACCATCAATATTACATTTTATTTTAAGAAATAATAATTTATGCATATAATATAATACTACCTCCGTTTTAAAATACTTGTTCATGAAATCCTTTGCACACATATTAAGAGTGTTGAAAATAATTTATAATTTAGATAAAGTTTTTATTTTACTTATATTAAAAACATGATAGCTATTGATTAGTGAAAATTTCTAAGAAGTATGAAGAAAAAAGAGTTTTGGAAGGTTGTATAGTTGATTTAGAATAAATGAGAATAAAATGGGAAGAAACTAATTATTAATTTTAGAAATATGTACATAAATAAGTATTTTGAAACAAAATAAAAAAGTTTCAAGAATAAATGGATAGAATAATACGTATTCCTAAAATATTTTTTATTAATAAGTCCACCAAGTTTGAATTCGTATGGAAACCAAATTATTTATTCCAATGAGAATCAATTATTAATTAAACAAACTATTGAACAAAGTTCTATTCACAAAAATTAGATTCAAATAACAACTTTATGTATCGCGCTTTGTATCTCTCCTTCCTCATGCACACATGGCTTGATTATCGTAGTAATATTAAAGCGATATGGAACCAGTAGAAATTACCAAGAATATATATATATATATATATATATATATATATATATATATATATATATATATATATAAAGACAAAGGAAACTATAACCGTTACTCAAATGTGTATTTTGATAAACCTTCCTTCAATGCAATAACCCGTAAAACACAAGAAAAAGATAAGTGACACTAAATAATCTTTGTGCGATCAAAAATTTTAATACGTGGAACACAAACATTGAAAGGTTATATTTCATGCAATAAAAATTGTATGTATAATTTATTACTTCTTCTGTCTCATAATATAAGTCGTTGGACTTAATTTCACACATATTAAGATTTCTAAAAACAAAGTGATTTTATATTTTTTTTCTTTCTAAAACTCTCTTATTTAAATGTTTTGAAAACAAGAGAAGGGAAGAGAGTGAAAGAGAATAAAATAGAACAATAAATAAGGATAAAATTGTAAAAATAACTTTAAAACTTTCTTGAAAAATCTATAATTTGAAATAGTAAAAATAATTTCTAATAATTTGTATTATGAAACGAAGAGAATAATACATATAATCTATGAATTTATAGTTCATGCAAGAATTTTTGGACGAACTTATGTTTCGAGTGATATTCGAATTGCAAGAGAAAAAAACAAACTGCATTATTAAGCTTAGTAAACAAAAACTACATTAATCATTAAACAGCGAGAGTCCGAAGCAACGACAGACGACAGACATTTGCAATAATGAAACAACAACACAAAGGCAGAAATTTAAAAACTTAAACGACCCAAAGTTTTTCAAGTCCTAAACTAAATAACACACGACAAAGCCAAAGATTTCTATCTTCAATTAAAGAACTGTATTAATCCAATAACTGCTCTCGCCATCACACCAACTTGGGACTCCCACAGTATCATTTCCATGGCATGTTGAAGAGGCCTTCACGGTTCACATTGCTGGAGGCTCCCCGTTTGGGATAACTCCCAGCACCACCAGAAGAAGAATCTCCAGGCGGCCCACCAGGTGGCGTCATACCAGTTCCTGCAGGTTTTGGTTCATTACGATCTCTTTGCAGATAAACACCAACAGAAACCTGAAATGGACAAACCGGGAAACAGTCAGGCAAAAACTTATGTACAAATGCTGTTTCTGCTAACTATAGAATTTGTAAAAACGTGAAAAAGGGCAACATTTAGAAACAAAGATGATTCATGAAGAGATATATGACAAACCGCAACACGAGAAGCAGCAAGAAGAAGACCGCCTACGCTACCACCTAGCGGCTGTCCATGATTTCCTGACAATACGACACCTAAGCTACCCATCATCCTTCGGTGCCCGCCAACTTCCGACAGCACAAAAAACCCAGAAAGACTCAGTATATCAAACATCCCCTATATGGAAAAGGATGTCAAGAATAGAAAATTAGAAAGAGAGTTAGGAACTCGAGTAGTTTAGTACACATGGAATCAAGCAACATGTATAAAACAAAAACCTCCAGAGTTGCCAGTCCCCCAAATGCAGCAGGGTCACGAAGAGTCGCATTTGAGATGGAACCACTTGCAGCAAGGACAGCCACAGAGCTGGGAACGCTCTGACAAAATGAGATTATTTTTGCCGCCACGTCCTGCAAGAGAAGATTGCATTGGTGACTATCATGTGGCAACAATGATAGAAAAACAGATGGCTTGATTGAATCCTGCTTAATAAACAAGAACAACATACCTCTCCAGTTTCGACTATAATGATATGCCCCACGATTAAACTACCAGTTAACCCTGCACTTTCGTAAAAGCTTCGTTAGAATCCTGCACTGTCTACGTACAAAAAATGCAACTGAGCAACACTAGAACGACATTGGAGAAGCAACATTGGTAGTAGCAGAACAGGATAACACCGATCGAATTGAAATGTAAAATTAAAGGTAGATATAGCAAGCTATAAGGTGTCTAGTATCATTTTACCCAAAGGCCAATTGTTGGGCTGCTCTCTGCTCCCACTTTGCGGTGCCGTGACTCTTGGCCTCTTGTTAGCTGAAGATGGCGGTGATGATGTCACTGCAGGAGATGGCGGGAAAGCCCCAGGAGGAAGCGGAGCTACAGCCGCAGCAGCTGAAGAAGGTGGAGGTGAAGCCGCAAAGAGAACCGAAGATACAGCCGCAGAGGGACGCGGCGCTGGCGGAGAGAAATTTCTATTTGACGGGGATGGCTTGACATCTGGCTGCGGCGTCGGAGCAGCATGCGCTAGGTTCAGATTCAGTTCCAAGGAACCGTCTGGACCGTACTTCCTTGGTCTCCCTCGTTTACGCCTGACTGAATTGGTTCGGTTAGAGTAACCACCGCGTCCTCTGGCTGATCCCTCGCCAACACCGACCCCACGGGGCTGGTAAGGCGGGGATGAGGCGGGGACTGTGTTGTCGACAGCAGTCCCGTCAGCGTTGTAGTTCAAGGAGAAGTTCTGAGCAGCTGGCGTGGCCGGAGAAGAAGGTTGCTGCATGCCGGGCGCCAAGACCAACTCCTTGCCCGTGATCATTTCACCTGACTCCGATGCAGCCATTTTTCAGCAAGTCCCAGAGTTAGCCTTTCAAATCTCCTGAAATTCCCTGAAAATGAAAACCCAACAGGAAAGTAACGTGAAAAGTAAAGAATTTCAGTAACAATAGGAGACGACATTGCTTAAACCCCTTAGAAGAAGATAGGATGCATTTTCTACTGCAACTGAATGAAAACACTTCTGCAAACCCAAAACAACACACTTGAAGTGCAAGTGAGTGATTAATTTTCCACAACCCAAAAAAAAAAAAAAACGAAACAAAGTGAGAGAACCCAGTTCGAAATAGAGAAGAAGAAAGAACCCCACAGTGAGACCTTCAACACTTCAAATTCTGCAGAATTTCATAATTTTTTTACGGATCTTGAAAAAATGAAAAAGAAAAAAGAAGAACTAGAAACATCATTTTCAAAATTCATGTTCTCGGAATTTGACAGCCCCATGAAAAAAACAAGAAAATCCAAAACCAACCCCCGGCCCCAAAAAAAAAATCATGCAAATTTCAGGAAAAAAAGAAGTTCTTACCAAAAAATAGGCAAAAATCAGTAAATGATTCAGCGATGAGTGAACTACAGGGCTGGCCGAGAAAGAAAAGAACGACTTTTTTTGGAAGAGTGAAATGGAAGAAAAGTTTGCCACAGGAATTTTTCTGAAAAATTCTCTGGTAATTAGCGAGTAATTTTATTTTCGGGAGAGGGTCCTATTTATACTGTCAAAACACCGCGGTGGTTGTGGATTGGGGCCTGCAAGGGGCGGGGTCTGGGGTGGTCCAGTCAGTTTCGTGACTCATCTCTTACAGCCGCAAACATTAAAAAAAAAAAAAAAAAAACCCTGTAATAAGGAAGCATTTTTTGGTAACAAATTTTAATTATTATTATTTTTTTAGTTGACTTTAAGGTAATACACAACACTGCCTTTCAATTTCAGATATTGAATATGCCACTCGCTTTCTTGATTAAACAGGTAGGCCTGAATAGACACGTGGAGATATAATAGAGCGAGTATGATTACAACATAACTGCAGGAAGGTGAAAATATATAAACTCCAAGGTCAATCTTGTCATTATCCTTGTCTTGTTTTTATGTTCCCAGTTTAATTTTTGGCTCAAATAGGCCAAAAAAATAATAAATACATTAATAAGCATTTTGAACGTTGGTGCATAGCGGTTACAGAAGGAAAAAAAGAAAAAAGAAATATAAAAAATTTGCCAATTTTTAAAAGGCAGTAATAACAAAGCAAGTAAAATTTGCCAATTTATAAAAGTTGATAAAATAGAAAATTATATATTAGAAAAAGAAAATAAAAAAGAGAAAATGAAAAATTTGCCAGAGTCGAGGGTGATATACACTATTTACAATGGTTATAAAGTGCTTCAAATCTATTAATGAACATCATCAGAGATACATAAAAATATTTTTATATAAAGACAATATTATTCAATAAATTTACGCATAAAAAATTGTACTCTTCTATAATATATGATACTCCTTCCGTCCTTATTTATCTGTCACAATTGAAAAGTTTTAGTATTTCTTTTTATCTGTCACGTTAAAAAAATTTATGTGTCATTAATGTTAATTTTACTGCTATACCCTTGTATTAAATAGTTTTAAAAAATAAAAATATAATAACTTTATAGAGAGAGAGAGTTAAACAACAAAGCAAGAAGATAGTTGTAGAGAATATTAAATCTAAGGGTATTTTTTGAATGTATAAATAAAATTATATGAATTTAAGAGATTGACTAATTTTCTTAAATTGTGTAAAGTAATTAACTGTAATAAATAAATAGGGACGGATAAAGTAAATAATAATTATAGTGCAACTTTCTTAAGACTTGAATTCACCAAAGCAATAAAAGCTAAAATCTAGAAAAGGAACATAATTTAGTGTAGATATTTTTCCTTTTTTAGGTTTGGACATCATTTAGTGTAGATATTAATCAAAGATTTTGTTTCTTTGGAAATTATAATATGTCCACATAATTCAAATTTGGAAAAATAAATATACATATGGTATAAAATTTTAATATGACGATTTATAAATACATAATTAATATAAATTCTAAAGCGATAAAATTTAAATCTAGAAAAGGAAAATAATTTGGTGTCGATTTTTTTTTTTTTTCCTTTTATGCTTGGGTACCTACCATTAAAATATTTTGTTTCTTTAAAAATTAGAATAAATCTCCAATTTCATAATTCAAATATCAAAAAAGAAATACAAAGAAAGTCATGATTATTTAAAAGCAATGAGTACCTTTTTTTTTTTTTTTGTATAATACCTTAGGCAAATAAACGTGAGGTCCATCATAATGTTTATCTTTTGACATTTTAACCACGGTTATTTTCATTTAAAAAGAAAAAAGAAACTATGGTTATTTTTCTTTCCTAAAGAACAAAAGAAACTGACTAGGACAAGAGTTATTTTCTGTTTTATCAATAAATACTCATCCGTTCGGATTTGAATATTTTATTTTAATACAAAATAAGAGATTTAAATCCGAATGGAAGAAATAATTCTTTTGTATTTTAAGGTAAAAAGTATTGTCATTTAATATTATATTGTTAAGATTCTTTTTCTAGTAGTGTAACATTACACTCTCTTGCCAATTTTTATAGAAAGGGGGAAAAAGATGTTTAAATTAATTTTTTAAGAAGAGATAAAATAAAAAAAAAAACAAAGAAAAAATCATTTTTTTTTTTTGGCTTTCAAGAGAGAATGAGATAAGTTTAAAAGGTTGATTTTGATTTCTATTTAAAAGTGGACAAGAATAAAGAAAAAGTATGCTTGTTTCAATGAATTTTTTGCATGATTAAAATATTGTTAGTCTTTTTAAAAAAAAAAAAAATTAAGAAGGGGAGGAGAGAAGGTAAGGAACACGGAAGGGGATAGGAGAAAAGAACGAGAGGTGTCAAATTCGAGACTTATATATCAGGCAATAATCTTTCTACAGACGAAATATTATTAGTTAAATATGCTAATTATTCTCGAGAATAATTTGACGCGACAGTAATGGAATGTAATTTTATATATTGTACTTTTAGTAGTTATAATTTTATAAATTATACTATCATAATTTTAATTTCATGATTATTTTATTTATTTGACAAAATTGTTAACATAATTTTAAATTATAAAAAGTTCAAAATAATCATCAGATATACCTTTTTATATTCATAGAATACTCTTTGTTACTTGTTCCCAACTAACATTATTTACAATATATATATTTTGCTTAGATAATACTTATTTAGATTGTTGAATTAAAAAATAAATATTGTTCTATATGCTATTAAAATGAAAAATTGAATGAATAATCAGTGCATCAAAACACATTAAGGTTTGATTATTTCTCCCCTTTTTTAGGATCGGTGCATCATAATTATATTACGATAAATTCTGACTTTAACTACAAAATATATACTTTTAAAATTTGCATGTAAAACTCATTATGTTCAATACTTCTTTTCTTTTTATGACATATTTGTCTTTATTTAAATGTATGAACTCAACATATAACTATAATGTAATAAATAGTTCACTTAATCTCATATGGATAATATTTAATACTCATTCCATTCGAATTTGAATGAGTTTAAATTCTAATAGAAATGTGTACATTCAATTTCAATTGGAGGGAATACTTATTATATAATTTATGTACTCGATAACATATATACATACATATATATAGAGAGAGAAAGAAAGAAAGAGAGAAACTCAATTATACATTATTATATTGTATTATTTTAAAACACTATTGATAGTTCGTTAGCAATA
This sequence comes from Voacanga thouarsii, assembly GCA_026120185.1. Lineage (NCBI taxonomy): Eukaryota > Viridiplantae > Streptophyta > Magnoliopsida > Gentianales > Apocynaceae > Voacanga > Voacanga thouarsii. The sequence continues at coordinate 790,833 of JANUWF010001752.1, forward strand.
AGGGCAAAATCATTGTATTTTATTTTTATTAATCAATGATATTGTGAAAAGATAGAGCTAGCATAATATTTGTCTTTGAGCCTAATGTCTTATAATTTTCTTAAAGTCTACTAATCCTATGTATTTTCAAAATGCAATAGTAGCAGTAATAAAAGAAAAAAAATTTGCCAATTTATAAAAACTGGTAAAATAAAAAATTATATGTTAGAAAAAGAAAAGAAAGAAAATGAAATGACAAATTTGCCAAAGTCCAGGTTGGTAAACACTTGTTGCAAAGTTACAAATAGCCCCAAATTTGGCAATACGTGTTGCAAGATATACATAAAAAATATTTATATAGGATCAATATTTAATAAACTCATATATTAAACACAAATCTCAAACAACAAACACAAAGAAAGTCATTATTATTTAAATGCAATGAGTACTTTCCTTTTTTTTTTTATAATACCTTTAGGCAAAACAATTTGCATTAAACGTAATATCCATCATAATGTTTATCTTTTTGACACTTTAACTATGGTTATTTTCATTTAAAAAAAAAAAAAAAAACAAACTATGGTTATTTTTCTTTTATAAAGAACAGAAGAAAGATACTACAACAAGTTTATTTTCTACCTTATCAATAAATACTCCATCTGTTCGGATTTAAATGTTTCATTTTTAATACAAAATAATTAGATTCAAGAACAGATAGAGAGAGTAACTTTTTTATAATTTTTAAACAAATATCGTTATTTTTTTAATTTTTATATTAAAAATCTGTATATTTTTAAAACTTCTTTACTGGCGATGTAAGATTACGAACTCTTGGGACTGAATGAGTAAGGAAAACAAAAAAAGAAAAGATAGACATATTTAAATTTTTAGCCATGATTTTATATATTGCATAAGTAGACATAATTAGTAAATGATTATTTTATATGTTTGATAATTTCATTTTAGATTAGTGCATGAAAAACTCATTAAGATTTGATAATTTTTCCCTTAAAAAAATTATCAAACACTTAATTATTTTGCATTGTATAATATTTACTAACAACCAATTAATATATGATTTTAAATACTTGCATGCAAATTATGTACGTAAACATCATATATACCCTTGTTATTATAAAGAGATTTATCATAACGGTAAAATTAAAATCATTTAACAATGTAGGAAAATTAATTATATCACTTTACATTATATATATTTTTAAAGTTTGCATGCAAAACTTATTATGTTCAATTATGTCTTCTTCTTTTTTTTTTTTTCTTTTTAGTGAGATATTTGACTTTATTCAAAACAGGTAACTTAATATCTAACTATAGCATGATTATTAGTTTACTTAGTCTCATATGGATGACATCTAATACTCCTTTTATTTGGATTTAAATTAGTAAAATTATAGTAGAAATGTGTAGAATTCTTATTATATAATTCATGTGTTTGATTATACACACACCCCCCCCCTACCCCCCCCCCAAAATCAACTTTAAAAATGATTTTTTTTTTCTGTGGGGAATAAGTTTTTGGAAGAACTCAATTCTTCAAAATCTTTTGCTAATTGGCATAGCATAATTTACTTGTGATCTTACTATACAACTAATAATTAGGCAAATTTATTATATAGTTTCATTATTATTCAGTGAAAAAAATTACATGGTATGTAGTATTATTTTATTTTTATGTTTTTAAAAAATTAAATTTCCCTTGTGTTTGAGGATTTGTGGGTATATGTTCATAACTTAGTATTTACTATACAAATAAATTTCAATAACTCGTCATTAAAAGGATTATTGCCCATGCAAAATTCATTATCGTCTAACGTATCGATAGTTTTCCAAATTTGACACGAATTAATCTTTGATACTTTTAAAATTTTGCATGCAAATTGATTACTCTTCTCATTATATATCAAGAAATTTGTCATTGCGATAAATTTTAAAATATTGACTTAATATAATCATATTACAAAACAAAATTTGACTTTAATATATTCGTTTGATTGTTTGATGGCTTTTAAAGTTACAACCAAATTTCCGTACATTAAATTCTTTCCTTTTTTATTTGTTAAAAGACTTACTTTAATTATCTATAGTAATAATACATTATTTAAATTGTATTATTACAAAGACACATGTACTAAGACAAGAATTTCCCCAAAATATTTGTTATTTGTTATTGATTTTTGTGTTTAATGTTTAACAATAGTGCATCAATATTGTATTCAATTATTTTTATAAATAAGTTTTTTTTTCTCTCCCTTTCTCTCTCTCTCATGGTAGCCTACTCTCGTTCCCTTTTGGAACTGTGTATTCATAACTTAGGTTAGAAATCATTTTTGCATTTCACTTCCTTTTTGTTTAACCAATTGCATCATGATTATTAATCACATTGATATTGTTGGTTTACTATATGATATTCTATGACTTTGGTTGCAATTGCCTTTTCTAATGATTTAGAGTTATATTTACTTTTATCAAAATCGTCAAGTCATTGAAACATTATTATATAAAACTTATTGAAATTTAATGGATATTTTATATACTATTTTCAACTAATTAATTCACATAGACTATTATGCTATTATTATTATTATTATTATTATTATTATTATTATTATTATTATTATTATTATTATTATTATTATTATTATTATTATTATTATTATTATTATTATTATTATTATTATTATTATTATTATTATTATTATTATTATTATTATTATACGAAGACTTGTTCGTATAAGGTTCATTTGAATTAATATATTAAAATGATCAATTTCTTTCGTTAAAAAAGTAAGGTAAAGATTAACTATTATTATTTATTATTTTATTTCCTCTTGTCTTCGCAATTATATTTCGCATTAGTGGCGGCAATATTTATTTATTCTTACTCACTATATAAATTATAAATTAATTATTCGATTGTTATAAAATTAGGGTAGTGTTAGAATAAAATCTACACACTACACACTAAGAAAACTCTAACTATTCTTTGCACAAGAATTTCTCTTCAAACTTCTCTCTTTCTTTCTCTCACAATTCTTTCTCTAATATTTCTTTCACAAAAATAATGGTGTCTTACAAGTTTAGAGAATAGCTCTATTTATAGAACTCTAATTAGTGGATTACATCATGGCATACATCATCTTCCACTAATCTCAATTAGTGGTGTCTCAACTAAATGGTGGACATCCATAAAAATCTTCTATAATAATTCACATAAATCCATAATTAGTGGAGCCTCCACTAATTAATAAAGATTCCAATAATTCATAATACTCCCCTTGGATGTCATCTATTACATAAAGAATATGCCTCGTTAAAACCTTACTAGATAAAAATACAGTGGAAAAAAATATATAGTGAAGGAAAAAGAGTACACAATTCTATATGTCTGTTTATTACTCCCCCTGATGAGATGATTCCTTTAAATCTTTAAACCGACGCATACCGATTTTATATCTCAACTTCTCAAATGTTGCAGTCGGTAAAGTCTTCGTGAAAATATCTGCGAGGTTATCACATGACCGAATTTGTAACACATCAATTTCACCTTTCTTCTTGAGTTCATGAGTAAAGAAGAATTTTGGTGAAATATGTTTTGTCCGATCTCCTTTAATATATCCTCCTCGTAATTGAGCTATGCAAGCTACATTGTCTTCATAAAGAGGAGTTGGAATATCTTTGATTGATGATAATCCACAACTTTCTCGGATATAATGAATTATGGATCTTAGCCATACACATTCTCGACTTGCTTCATGAATGGCTATAATTTCAGCATGATTTGAAGAAGTAGCTGCTATAGATTGTTTCGTAGAACGCCATGATATAGCAGTATTTCCATATGTAAATAGATAGCCTGTTTGAGAACGTGCTTTATGTGGATCAGATAAATAACCAGTATTTGCATAACCTATCAATGTTGGACTGGTTTTATTTGAATAAAATAATCCGAGATCAATTGTACCTTAGAGATATCGAAGGACTTGTTTAATTCCATTCCAATGTCGTCGTATTGGTGAAGAACTAAATCTTGCTAATAAATTGACAGCAAAAGCAATATCAGGTCTTGTATTATTAGCAAGATACATCAATGCACCAATTGCACTGAGATATGGTACTTCAGGACCAAGGAGTTCTTCATCATTTTCTTGAGGTCGGAAAGGATCTTTATCCACATTTAATGATCGGATGATCATTGGAATACTCAATGGATGTGCTTTGTCTATGTAAAATCTTTTTAGCACTTTTGTTGTATATGTTGATTGATGAATAAATGTTCCACTCTCCAGATGTTCAATTTGTAAACCAAGGCAAAATTTGGTTTTACCAAAATCCTTGATTTCGAATTCTCTTTTTAAATAATCAATTATTTCTTGGAGCTCTTCAGGAGTTCCAATAAAATTAATATCATCAACATATATAACTAATATCACAAATTTAGAACCATATTTCTTAATAAAAATACATGGACATACCTGGTCATTTTTAAATCCCGCTTTCAATAAATATTCACTAAGACTTGTGAACCACATCCGCCCAGATTGCTTCAGGCCATAAAATGATTTCTGCAACTTGATGGAGTAATTTTCACGAGGATAATATTTATATGCTTCAGACATATGAAATCCTTCGGGGATTTTCATGTAAACATCATTTTCTAAATTTCCATACAAGTAAGCGATGACAACATCTAATAGGCGCATATCTATCTTTTCATGTACTGCCAAACTGATAAGATATCGGAGTGTAATAGCATCAACAATAGGAGAATAAGTTTCATCATAGTCAATACTTGGTCTTTGTAAAAAATCTTGGGCTACTAATCGCGCTTTATATCGAACGATTTCACTCTTTTCATTGCGCTTTCGTACAAATATCCATTTGTAACCAACAGATTTTACACCTTCTGGTGTTCGGACTGCAGGTCCGAAGACTTCACGTTTTGTCAATGCATTTAACTCCGATTGAATCGCATCTTTCCATTGCAGCCAATCTTTTCTATACCGACATTCATCAACTAATATTGGTTCAAGATCATCATTATCCTGTGTAACATCAAGAGATATATTGTATGCAAATATATTATCAATAACAGTTTCTATCCGATTCCAACTTCTACCAGAAGTGGTATAATTGATAGAAATTTCAGTGTTACTTTCATCAACTTCTGGTTCTTTGTCATCAGTTCTCTCTTGGTCTTTATCATTCTTTTCTTCAATATGATCTTCTGGATCATTTAATCCTCTTTTCTTTCGAAGATTTTTATCTTTAGAACCAAGAGGTCGGCCACACTTCTGGCATATTTTTGACTCAGCAGCTATAGGTATAATATTTTGTTCTGCTGGAACTTCAATTCGAATAGGAGCATTTATAGCTGGAATATGCGATTTTATAACTCTTCTGGAGTCAACAAAAGCGTCTGACATTTGATTTGCAATGCTTTGCAAATGAATTATCTTTTGAACTTCAAGTTCACATGCGCTTATGCGCGGATCAAGATAATTTAATGATATTGTCCAAGCAAGATCCTTTTTATGTTGTTTTGGTTCTCCCCCTAATTTAGGGAATAATGATTCATCAAAATGACAATCAGCAAATCTTGCTGTGAATACATCTCCTGTCAGGGGTTCAACATACCTGATAATAGAGGGAGAATCATATCCAACGTATATCCCCTTTCTTCTTTGAAGACCCATCTTTGTACGTTGGTTTGGTGCAATTGGAATATATACAGTACACCCAAAAATTCTTAAATGAGCAATATTTGGTTTTGACCCAAAAGCCAATTGCAAATGAGAGAATTTATGATAACTAGCTAGTCTTATACGTACAAGTGTTGCAGCATGTAGAATAGCATGTCCCCAGACAGATGCTGGGAGATTTGTTTTCATTAATAATGGTCTAGCAATTAATTGTAATCGTTTAATCAAAGATTCAGCAAGACCATTTTGTGTGTGAACATGAGCTACAAGATGTTCAACATTAATCCCAATTGACATGCAATATGCATCAAAAGCATGTGATGAAAATTCACCAGCATTATCCAAACGGATATTTTTAATGTGATGGTCTAGAAATTGTGCTCGTAATTTAATTATTTGAGCAAGTAATCTCGCAAACGCCAGGTTGCGAGTAGATAATAAACATATATGTGACCATCGGGATGATGCATCAATTAAGACCATAAAATATTTGAACGGTCCACATGGTGGATCAATAGGTCCACAAATATCTCCGTGAATCCGTTCGAGAAATGTAGGACTTTCAGCTTCTATTTTTACTAGTGATGATTTAACAATTAATTTTCTTAGGGAACATGCAGTACATACGAATTTTTCTGATGTTAATATCCTTTTATTTTTTAAAGGATGACCATGTGTATTCTCAATGATTCTTCTCATCATGGTAGATCCCGGATGACCCAACTGGTCATGCCAAATGCTAAAAGTAATAGGATCGGTAAACTTCTGGTTTACTAGATGATGAATTTCAATTGTACGTATTTTTACAAAATATAGGCCAGTAGAAAAGACGGCAGTTTTTATAATACAAATTTCTTACCCAAATGCATTTGAGTAATAAAAAGATGCTCAATCTCATTTTCCTCATTTGTTTCAACATGATATCCATTTCTGCGGATATCTTTAAAACTCAATAAATTTCTTCTGAATGTTGAGGAAAATAGTGCCTTATCAATAATAATTGTTGTTCCTTTAGGCAACAATATACTAGCTCTTCCGGAGCCCTCAATTACATTTGCACTACCGTTTATCGTATAAATATTTATTTCTCCCATTTTGAGATCAGAAAAATATTTCTCATTTTTTAGTATGGTATGTGTAGTTCCACTATCAATAATGCATACATCATTAACAACAGCCATCTGAACACAAATATATATATGTAAACGTAAATATTATTAGAATAGAATGAAAATAAAAATACAAAAATATCAGGGTGAGACTTTAGTTCTTTTGGACACTGCCATCACCAATTAAATGGTCCATCCTATCGTCTGGGTGTTCAAAAAAATCCGATACATCCATATGGGTAATATTGATATTAAGATCTTCAGGATCAATATCATCATCCTCAGCATTATTTATTGGATGTTGAGAAAAATTTGCTTCCACATTTTTAGTTTTCAATGAAGCTTGATACAATTCAACTAAATGCTTAGCCGTACAATAGTTTCGTGACTAATGACCTTTCATGCCACATCTATAACATATATCCTCATACTTTTCTTCAATTTCTTTTTCTTTTCCCTTATGATCTTTTCTGTTCCACTTCAGGTGGCCAGTATTTCTCACAGTTTGATTATAATTGTGATAAGGGAAATATCGAGCGTGTCTACGACCATAACCACGACCATGGTCACGGCCATGGCCACGACCACGACTACGACTATAACGATGGCTTCTGCTGGAGCCAACAGCATTCACTTTTGGGAGTGCTGTTGAGCCAGTTGGTCTGGCTTCTGATTTCTCAATAATAACTCATTATTTTTCTCTACAATGAGGATGGCAGTAATTAAATCTGTAAATTTTGTATACCCCTTTTCTCGATATTGTTGCTACAGGATAATATTCGAGGCATGAAAGGTGGAGAATGTCTTCTCCAACATATCTTCATCAGTCATTTTTTCTCCGCATAATTTTAATTGAGATGTAATTTTATACATTGTGGAGCTATATTCATTCACGGTTTTAAAATCTTGCAACCTCAGGTGCAACCATTCATACCGTGCAGTAGGTAGTACGACCATCTTCAGGTGGTCAAATATTTCTTTTAAATTTACCCACAGGCCATATGGATCTTTTTCGGTAAGATATTCCATTTTCAAATTTTCATCGAGATGACGACGAATAAAAATCAAAACTTTAGCCTTGTGTTGTGCAGATGCAATATTATTTGCTTGAATAGTTTCACTAAGGCCTTCAACATTTAGATGCATTTCTGCATCGAGAATCCATGACATATAATTTTTTTCAGAAATATCAAGGGCTACAAATTCGAGTTTAGCGATGTTAGCCATAGAGATCAATAAATGCATACCTGTCTTCTTGCTTTGGTAACGACAGAAACTCGTGCTTAGTCTTCTGGCTTTTGTACCGGTAGAGACTCATGCTGATAACGTGTTATAAAATTAGGGTAGTGTTAGAATAAAATCTACATACTACACACTAAGAAAATTCTAACTATTCTTTGCACAAGAATTTCTCTTCAAACTTCTCTCTTTCTTTCTCTCACAATTCTTTCTCTAATCTTTCTTTCACAAAAATAATGGTGCCTTACAAGCTTAGAGAATAGCTCTATTTATAGAGCTCTAATTAGTGGATTACATCATGGCATACATCATCTTCCACTAATCTCAATTAGTGGTGTCTTCACTAAATGGTGGACATCCATAAAAATCTTCTATAGTAATTCACATAAATCCATAATTAGTGGAGCCTCCATTAATTAATAAAGATTCCAATAATTCATAATATCGATTATATTTTATTATTTTTTGAAAATAGCCTTAATGTCACATTACTTAAAATACAAGGAGAAAAAAAAATAAAGGAAAATGAGACGTTATCTCCACCATATATCTTGCCAAGTTAGAGTCCACTGTCGAGTAGCAGAATCTTGATTTTTTTTGAAAAAATGGCAGCTTCTCTCTCGTCCTTGCAGATGCAGTCCCAGTGCCGCCTTCCTCAGCAGCTCTCCTACTTCTCCACTGCTGCTGTCCCCAGTCATTCTGGCTCAGTTATCAAAGGTCATTACTTTGCTATTCATTTCGATTGTAGCTATGTTATGCCATGAATTAAGACATTGTAGCTCGTTGCTGACTGCTTTGCTTCAATGGGTTTCTACAGGCCTCGGGAGAAGCAGAAGCTTTACAGTTTCTTCCAGCTGCAAGAAGAAAATCGACAACAACCGAATCCCACTGTGAGCATAATCTTTTCTTTGAATTTTACTAGTAGTATATGAATAATTTTAGCTTTACAGTTTTGTTTCTTGGGTATACTCCATTGTTGGAAATGATCTTGATAGCTTGCTTTTACTTAAAATTGTCCAAAGCGATTGGGTATACGAAGAACCTTCGACTAAAAGGAGAGAGGTCTTGCTTCAGGCGCTCCTTGCCGCCTTCTCTGTCCCTGCAATTAATGTTAATTCTGTTGCATTAGCAGAGAGTGGTAACCAATTTTGTTCACTAATCTCTACTTCTTACCTTCTTTTTTAACGTTAAATAATTTTGGCTTTTGTCGCTTTTTCTCTTATGATTCTGCCTGTCAAATTTTCATGAAACTTTAGATGTCCTGGAAGATGAATTTCGTGTTTACTCAGATGATGTGAACAAGTTTAAGATATCCATACCTCGAGGTATTTGTTGGCTCTTTCCATTCCACGTTTTCAATAAATAAGCATCCAGGAGTAGGTAACTTTTGAATACCGTGCATTTGTATCTTTTCTTGTTTCACAATTTGCATTAGGATGAGCTGATTCTCAAAATGTTTTTGGGTTGATGTGGCATTTAATACATGCAAAATATTTGTGTTGGAGGTATCAATATTTTCCAAAAAGAATTACTTTTCTCTATTTTCAAGTATAATTTGGCTTAGCTCGTGCTTGTAAATGTAACGAGTTTATTTTAACAAACACCAATGTAAATCAAGATTGGATAGATTCAACCAGAATTTGTTCTGCATGTTCGATTCAAATGGAATCATTTTGAAAACCAGATGACTTGGTTTGATTTTTGAGTACCTGATATTGAGAGCCATTATTCAGTTGTCAATCATGGATAAGGTCTTGCTTTGCGAGTCTCATGTTTTACCCTCTCCTCTATGCTGCTCGTAATTTTTTGCCGTAATACGGGTCAAAGCATTTGTTAGTCTAGCAAGGCAAACATTGGTGCAGATTGGGAAGTAGGCAACGGGGAAGGCGATGGAATTAAGTCACTGACCGCATTCTACCCTCAAGATGCTTCATCTTCAAATGGTAAAGTTCTCAAGGTTACTTCTGCTGGACTCCCGCTTTAGCATTACCATTCTTTATCTTAACTTTTTTATTTTGTTTGGTTCAGTCAGCTTAGTAATCACTGGTCTGGGACCTGATTTCACTAGATTGGAATCTTTTGGAAAAGTTGATGCTTTTGCAGAGAATCTGGTAGGAAATTCTCAATCTTTAGCTTGTCTAATCTAGCCAAGTTAAAAACACTGCCTCAGCACCTTAACAACAACTTCATTCTTACCTGAAATGGAGTTATCTTTATTCCCTCAACTGGCCACATACTGTGTAGGCATTTTTAAGCTGGTTTTCTTATTTGACCTGTTCATTTGATTTTAATAGGTTAGTGGGTTGGACAGAAGCTGGCAGCGGCCACCAGGTGTGAAAGCAAAACTTATAGATTGCAAAGCCGCTAATGGTACATTGGATATTCTCTCCTCCCGTTTCTCATGTTGTAACACTTAACCAACTATGCACAGTAGCTACAGTTAATTAATGTCGTGCCATTTTTGGGACTTTAAGTTTCTCTTGTGTGAATGGTCCTAACAATAGATATCATTTGTTTTCGTTGTATTTGATCCATCTTCAAAATAGTATTTTGAGAACATACTAGGGTTGGATGGACGGCAAGCTTAGACAATCAACATATGTTTCAGCAGACCCTTTTGACTAGCGGCAAAGAGTTGGAGCTCCTTTCATTTATTCTTTTCAGTCGAAAAATGATCTTAGTTCCTAGCTTCAAGATGTCTATGAACTTCTGCGCAAGTTGGCTGACAATTGATTTTTTTGCCCTCAGGGTTGTACTACATCGAGTACACACTACAAAACCCTGGTGAAACCCGGATACACTTATTTTCTGTGCTTGGGATAGCCAATAATGGCTGGTACAATAGATTATATACTCTCACTGGACAGGTCTGTACTGCTAAACATTCTGCAACTATCTTTTTGGCTTTCCCGATATAAAATATTGCTTCCAGATTTCTCGCATCATTGGTACAATCTTCACTCATTGTAAAAAATGATCAAGTCTTTGGATACAAGACCTAAACTCTGGTTCATTAACTTCAATTTTGTACAGTTTATTGATGAGGAGGCAGAGAAATATGGTTCCAAGATTGAGAAGGTGAATTCTTCTGTTTTAATTTGCTAATATCATGTCTATACATTCTACTTTTTATCTATTAATTATTTTTGAACTAGCAAGTAAGATACTGATTTTTCAAGTGGTCCTGGCTTTATTTCATCTGTGAATTCACGATATGATAAATGCAGTTATTGATACCGTATGTTTTAATGATATTTTAAAATGCTGTTGGAATATTAGTTACTTGACAATAAATGTACATAGATTTGTTACCCGTGATTTGGTATTTTACGATACTAGCGGAATATTTTGTTAAACTCTGGCACTTATGAAGAGACACATACACACATACACATATTTACGCTCCATATGGTATTAATGAGACACATCGATTCTGTTACTTATAAACACCACAACACAAAGATGCTCACAGATACTCATATATTTACACATCATATTGAAAGTTTTAACATAAACAGCAGCCTTGTCTTCACCACTGCAATGGGTCATTTCTGATCTAATTTGTTGGGTCTCTTTACAGACAAACTATGTACTGGTTCAGTATAGTATACTAAAAATTGATATTCTTCCATTTAATATTGACGGTGTGTTCCTCTTTGGAGTTAATATTTAAGATCTATCTGTCACTGTTTCATAATTGGTTTAAGTGAGATCTATCTGTCATCGTTTCATAATTGGTTTAAGTGTGGCACAAAGATACCAAACATAGGTACTGTTAAATTGTGGCTCCCGTTCCATTTTGCTAGGCATTTACATGCACTGATTAACTTTGTGTCAGTTCTGGAACAAGTTTCAAAAGGCAATTTTTTTTGCAGGGTCTGGAATCCCTGAGATGCTATGCTTTTATGATAATCTCACGATGAGATGCTTTCTTTGATTCATTGCAGGCTGTTGCTTCTTTCCGATTAATCTGATGAAATATTTACCCCTAATGATTTGGAAATCAGTCTTGAGTTTGAGTTGTAAGGTCTTGCTTGAAGAATGGGGTCCAAATCACCAGTCCGCCAGGTCATTTTGCTGAATATAACATGGCAAAACATACCCCGGTTATTATAAAATCTATCTTTATCCATGTTCATTAGTAATAGATGGATTGATGTTACTGATATTTAAGATCACCTATTTTCTCATATACGGTAAGTCAACTTGTACACATATACTGAATGGCTGACTTTAACACTGTTGTGCACTTGATATTCATAACCTTGCTGGAGAAACCCCAAAATATTCTTCATGCTAGCCAATTATGTTATATTCATTTACTAAGAAAGACTTGAAAGGTAATTTTTCCGTAACAAGCTCAGCTATTTTGCATTCTCATATAGGCAGGTTTACCCATTCATTCACTTGGAAATCTTAGAGTAGTACACTAATTGCATCAATAAGCTATTTTTCATTCTTTGCTGTTGTCTATTCTGCATCTTCTGAGCACATTGGTGGACTGTTGGATAAATCTTGAGTAACCTTTTCTTTCGTGAATGCTTGTCATTGCATGAAACCCTAGTCAAAATCATTTGATGTTTAAGATCTCGTGCCTTTTTGAAATGAGAAAGGCCTTATCTTATGGATTAAGTACCTGTGTCTACACTACCCAAAAAAAAATGGAATATTGGCTAATGGCTTTAATTCTGTAGTCTCTTGTATTATAAGTTATTGTCTCTCCTTCAGTTGTAACGTCAATCTTAGGCCATTGTTTAATGATTCAACATCCAGTCTAAGAATTTCAGCATTTGTTCATTTTTCTTGTTTCATTAACTGCTTCCTCATCTATTGCAGGCCTTTGCAATCTGCCATCACCTGCAGAAAAGTTTACGACGTTCATAGAAGGCAATAACAATCTAAGTGATACTAATTTCTGCTCGGCAACACTAACTGTGACTTACTATTTTGTCACAGATGTAATATCATATTGCATTGCTTTTCCTATCATTCTGCTTTCCCGTATAATTTCCTACAGTATGGGAAGGGGTGAGCATGTTTCTAGTGATTTTTTTACTTGGGATCCATTTTCCATGTAAAGAGAACCTATGAATTCTTTTAATATCATGCTTAAGGCTGAATATGTAGGCTTTTGGATCTTCAGTATCTAAAATGAACAAGCCTTACAATTTCTACAGACAAACCCCTGCTGATTCTTGCCAGTTGCAAGCAAGATAGGTAAAGGGGCAGGCTACTGCTAACTTGAATGACTCCGGAGTCAGCTAACCCAGATACAAAGTCCTATGTCTTTCAAAAGCAACTACAGCGAGTAACAAAATTCGAAAGTACGTATAATCTAACGATTTCCAGCGGTGGCTGGAGGTTTCATCCTTGGTTTCCACCAGCTAGTTTCTATATTACCATTGCAATATCCACTCTATGCTAGTCTCATCAATGGGAAATACGCATGGACGTAACTGTCTTCCATAGAACTTCGTCTAAATTTAGCTACGTGAGAATAAAGCAGCTAGAAGATAAAGGTCCATGAAAATGCTCCTGAAAATAACAAATTTTGGATGCAAGTGTTTGGAATCCTCGTATATGAGCAAAGAAAACCAAAAAATAGTACAACAGAGCTTTTCGGCAAGGGTTAAAGGATCTCTCTACACAAGTAGCATCAATGGGTAAGCAATATCTAAGACAAAGTTGCATGAAGATTTCCTCGCCCAGAAGAACGTAGCATTTCTTCTATTCGCAAGTATGCAAACACCGAAACGTCATTGCAAGACATTTTGCCAAGCACAGGGATCAAGAGTGGAGCCATCAAGAAGTTTCTTACTGGGAGCTTGAAAAGATAAGGATTAAGGAACAATTTAACAATCTTTGAAATTGTCATTCTGCTTTAGTATTTTCTCCTACAAGGTCTCCTGCTTTCTGAGCAGCAGCCTTATGAAACATCAAGGTTAGTTGGTCAACAAAGAGCAAATTCTTGAGCTGCTGCAATTGTTGCCACTGTTTCTCCTGTTGTAAATCTAACTCCTCAAAGTGAACAACTTTGTCCTGAATTTCCTTTATCTGCAAAGATTTTTGAAAGCATCAGCCAGATGTTCATGATGGTTATCACAAGTGCATGACAACCAGGATTTGCCCTTTTTTCCCCAATCAAATTTCGTTTCATTAAAAACGAAAGGACCAGTAGATGACCTGAACAGCAATGCTAGAGAGGGCTCTCTCCAAGTCATTGTCTTCCTTATCAAGCTGCGACCGAGCTTCAACAAGAGCAGCATCCATTGCATCGTTGGTGTTACCATTAGCCGTAATATCGGATTCTTCTGCACAGTGAAGTCATAATGAAACATGGCATGATATCACAATGTAATCATTGCATTGATCTCAGTTTCTAACATAATCCTACCCCTACCAATATAGAGCTTTGGAATAATGCTCCTTTAATCCACTCGATAAAGAAAAATCTGTGCATCAATATATGGGTCATTATGGATCCCAGAAGCAAATATTCCATTATGGACCAGTTTAATTTTTAGCTATCACCGTTAAAACAGGTCTTGATGACTGGCACAAATATGCAAGTATTATGAACTACAAAGCATTTCCCTTTTCCTTTTTGTCCAGCCTAATTTTCAATTCAATGCGTCTATAGAACTGTAGTCTACACATCACATCCATTTTCTGAAATTCTTTTGTCTGCTTAACATTAATTGGCATCCTTTAACGGGACATGTACATATCCTTTTGTTCATTTGTTGTCCCATAGGTCGTTGTTCCTTGTCAATCTCTCATATTTGGAATAGGATGCCATACAAAGGATGGTGATCAATGGTAAAAAGAGTAGTTCCTGAGAAGAAAGAAAGGCCTATTGCTGGATAATTCATGGATAGAGCCAAAAAGGGTGAACTATACAAGTTACCAATAACGTTGATTAAATGAAGAAAATGCTCCAGTGTATAGAGAAGACCTCACCGTTCCTAGGTTGATTGTGGTGATCAACAAAAGTATTCCAGCTTTTTTTATTAACTATGGAAGATTCCAAGAGGGTCTCAGGAAAGCAGTTTACAGCAACATATGCATAGAAATTTCATTTGTTATTCTGTAGATTATGGTTCTTTTGTAGCCACTTTTGGAATATGATATCATACAACAGGGTGCTGCTGATCATTGGTAAAGAGGATACTTGTTCAGAAGAAAACTTTGATCAATTCCAGAAATCAATAAAAGTTTTCAGCTTTTGGATTAACCACGAAGATTCCAAGAGAGTTCTGGGAAAGCAGTCGGTGCTCAAACGGCCTAGTAATATGGAAGTCCAAGGAATAACTTGCTCCATGGATTTCAAACTTAATGCATCAATTCTTCCAGTGTAATTCTCCAGACTTTGCAAACATAGAACCTTTCTCTCAATGACGTTATGAGATTATAAACCAAATATAATTCTGAAAATGTGAAAAGAAAAAGCATCAGCAGGAGACATAGCATACCATGGTTGTTTGTCCTAGCAGAAAGAGACTTTAGATGTTCTTTAAGTTTTCCATCACTGTAATCAGATAAAGCCTTTACAGCTGCATGAGATGCTACCTCTGCTACCTCCACTCCAATTAGAGCCGAAAGGAAAGCAGCCTGAAGAAATACATATTGATAATAGAAGGTTTCAGCAAATAACAAGGTAACAAACAAAGTGCAATGTCAAGCTTTGGCTACGCAAACTAAAGATATCCTGAAGCAGTCCAATTGCTGATCAAAAATATGTACAAGTACAAACAAACCTTTCATTTAACTAATGATAATGGGTTTTACCATAAAGGCGGGAGATAATTTCCCTAAACTAAGGATCATTCTAGTTTTACAAAACCAGTAAGAGAAGTGGCTACAGAACCAATACCCAGGAAGACAAAACATAGAGCAGGTTATAAAGCACCTACAGCAGCAAAGCATGTTGTCACTGTATTGAAAATTGAGAAAAGGCCAGAAGGTACATTTTAAGCAAGGGAGTTCTGAATTGTGTATGATTCTCAGACAAAAGCTCGAGCACATCAATGATATTTCAACCCAACTAGAAACCTTTAAAACCTTGAAGAGCCCACATGGAACATCTCCAGACAAAAGAGTTTAAATGGAGACCTACTAAACATAAGTATAGCCCCAGTCACACTGCCTGTCACTGGGGTAACAAGCATCGATTTTACTGCCACAGGAAAGATATTGGTCCACACGATTGCTGGCTAGCACAGTGAAAAATGGTTTCTTTTGATTACTTGCTTGAATTTTTTGGACATATATGCAAGGTTCAGTTTTTTTTTCCGCCAAATGGAAAGTTGGAAGTCTTTACCTGGGCCATAATTGGGTTGCTTGCATCAGCAAGTGGAGTGAGCCGCATCTTTTTGGCTGGGAGTGATGAGTTTTTGGATCCAAGGTCATTATCTACCTCACTAGATTCAGGAGGCCCAACAAACTGCTCACCAAAAGGAAGCTTAACAAAGCGAGCTACGCACTCTTTCTCACTTCTACCACCACCAACATGTGCTGCGACCTTTTTCCAATCATCACTGTAATGCATAACAGCTTCTAGTAGGTGCAGAGTTTCTTTGTCACTCCAATCAGTCTTCACCTCTTCATTAATCTGAACCCGCCTAAAATCTGAAGAAGTAACACCTACTCTATAATTACCACGGACATAGCACCTTGCACAAAGAGTCAAATCATACTGCACAAGATCAAAAGAGTACATGTCAAGACCTTCTGCAATTACCATTTGGACCATTACCGTCTTTATAATTAATGCAAGCACTAGGGCAACAATATATAAGTATCCAGGAGGCAGAGGCTACCAAAAATTGTAAATTGGCTTCCAGAATATTTTGTGTGCTGCAATATAAAATTCCACATGGTAGTACAGAATCTGATTGATTTTTCTCAAAGAAAGTGCTAAAAGCAGCAAGATCTATGATATCATTGTATGAGAAAATTACCCGTCTTCTTTTATAGCACCCATTGTAGTGAGGCAATGTTTAAATAGAATTTATTGTGTCAGTAAAAGCTCGACAGAATCTTAGGTGGACAGTAAAAACGGAAAGATATATGGTTGTGGATCAGCTTATAGAGCGATTGAATCACCTTGTCACAAGCAAAGCACGCAATGGTGCAAGGAGATTTGCAAGCCCCGCACAACCACTTCTTGGGAGTAGCAGAATCAGCAGAAGTAGTGCCCGAAGTTGCAGCTTCAGCGCCATGAGCCGTAGCAGCAGCTGTGGACTTGGCTTCCTTATCTTCCCACTTGAGTTGGGTAGGCTTTGGAGCGGAAGCAGTGTAATTAATCAATCCCCAGGATTCCAAGAAATCAAAGACCCTACGAATGCCACCCACGTCACCGATAATGGTCTTCCGAACCTCAGTGAAGGTTATCTTTTTGGTGGGGTTCTCCCTGTACCTCTGAATTATAGCATTCCTGTAATATTTGTAAACCTTGGGGGTCTTTGAAGGCGATCTGCCGTCGAAAAATTCCGGAAGGAACCGAATCTCGCACTGGTGGATGTTGTCCCACGAAAACCACTCTAAGGAACACCGACAAGAACAGAAAAAACAGAACCTTTTTTTTCAGTGCTACGACTTTTAATGGGGAAAAGAAGAAGAAACAGTTGCAATTTTTTGGATTGGTTATGAAAATCAGAAACGAGAAAAGAGTGGTCATTGAGATAGAAATTTAAGTCTTACTGGAATAGCTGGGGATGGAAATGACTTCGACGTCTGGAGCTCGTGAAACAGTAAGAGTCTCTTTTGAGTCGGTGGCGGCGGAGGTTATCGGAACCTCGGGTTGTGGAGGTTGTTGCGGCTGAGTTTGAGTGGTAACGGCAGGTTCAGGGGAGGCTTTGATGATTGAATCGGCATTAGCCATCTTTCAAAAGCTACGGTAACTCCAATTACCCTTCAATTCAGAGATAACTCCTCTTTAAAAACCGACCTCGGAACCATAGCAAGCGCCGGAGACGAATGGAGGAAGCCACGAGAGGGGGTCGCCGCTGCCGGGAACCGGAATTTCAGCTTTCACTCTCTTTATTCTTCTTTTAACTACGAAGATATTTGCCAAAATAGTCCCTCATCTATCTCTGGAAAAACACTTTGACCCATATTCTTTCATTTCAACTCTTTTTAATCCCTCAATTTTAGTTCCCTAGCCAATTTAGTCCTTTCAGTGTTGGAAATCTATTTATTTGAAGCCCAACTAATAATCATACATCGGCCCATTAAAAACCCAGCATGTTGTTATATTGTTAGGGTACACTCATATATTTGTGGGTCGAGCACAGATACGATTAAATTTAAACCCGTTTACAATTCGGGCTTAAATTTGGGCCCAAGTTCACTTTTTTTTTTTTCTTGAAGTGTTGAATATTTTGGCATTACCACTTTGAGAGGCCAATTTCACTTCTTGGTGGGAGTTGGGTATAGGGGCCTTACAACAAGAAGAGGAAAGAGGCAAATGCAAGAAAGATTTTCCCTTACTGGGAAAATATACATGGAGAATATTAATAGACCTGAAGCTTCTCTGATGTGATACTTGGAAGTCAGGTTCTAAGAATAATCCATTTTACACCAATTAAATGTTCAAAGGAAACTCCCAATTCTATTGTTTTGTTATGCACAAGAAGACATATAAGACTTTTACATACAAATGCAGGATGCACCAACATGGGAACACCAGAGACTATCTACAGACCCAAAATGCTGGGACTCTGAGACTAGAAAAGAATCATATGTTGATTCTAAGATGACTTCCTTTTTACATAATTTATTCCTACAACAAAGGGAGCCGGAAACCGTTTCCGGCAGCCTCGATTGGTGAGACTGTCTGCCAGTCATCCCTAACACTGACAGAATGCAAGGGTTTAGATACATGATGATAACAACGATGATGATGATGACGACGATGATGAAAGAACTGCTATCCGCATCTTCCATGTCTTATCTCCACCAACAGGAGCGACTCAGACATTGATTTCTCTGGTGAGCATGATTACGAATGACCTGCATATACAGAGTTCAACTTTGTCAGCACTTCAAGAGCAGATTGTGTTTTTTTATTTTTTCACCCCCCTCTTTTTTTGGTGTGGAGGGGGGGGATGGAATACACCAGATAAATAAGAACCCGCTCAAAGGTTTTTTGGCAAATGGAGGATTGACTGAATAACCAAAACCATCTCTCCAAGGCAACACAGGCGAGCTAATCTTTTCAAGAGCGTTGAAAAACCTCAAGCAGAAGATAAATAATTACCCAACAGAAGTTAAAATTTTCAAACAATAACTTTTAGTAAGTGATAAACTATTATATCCCAAGTATACACAAATGTTCTTACATGGAAAAAGCAGTTATTCAAATATTAAGCCATTTTGTTTCTCTTTCCGTGGAAACAAGACCATCCTTTTTATCATCTCAGATTCCTTACTGCTTAAGCTGGAAGTTGCCCTAAATCTAACAACTGCAGAACATATACAGACTGTACCATATTTCCTGAGGAAATTCACTACAAAGATGAACCATTTGGTGATACTAGTTTTTTTTTAAAAACATCAGAAAATAATATCTTCAAATACCATACAGTAGCGGAAATCAACAGGAATAGAAGGTCATGATTCAAAGGAAGAAGTACACTGTCCAAGTTCTGGTTTTGAATCTGAATGCCCAATAAAGCCTCCTCTACCTAAGTTAACCCTAAAAAGATATTGTTACAACCAATAGGGTTTGTCAATTTACCTTCCTACAGTAACAGCTAAAGCGGAAAATCACAATCTTTATCATAAAATTTTAAAAACTTGACCAACAGCATCCTGCATTTCCATGTGCATAAAAGATATAAGTAGGAACACAACCTCAAGATCTTATACACACTGATTTCCTGGATAATGGTATGAGTACTTAAACACAAACCAGTATCATTCTCTGGATTCATGAACTAAAAAAAAATAAGCAACTTCCCATAGTGAAGCTCACTTGATCCTTTGGTCTGGTTAAGCATCATTTCCAAAGTGTTTGGAGAAAATAAATACAGTATCACAGTGGTCATACCTCTAGAATGCAAAATGAATAATTTGCAAGGCTAGATTCGAAGCCCGCCACTCAAGTAGCAGTACTGTTGCTCTTAGTCCTGCTGCAATCTAAGGGTAACTGCAAACAATTTTGTAACGAGGGAAAAAAGTCAGCGAACCAACAAGTCACCACAGACACACCCAAAAAAGGGAAAAAAGCTCCAACAATTCGACAATGATCATGCTACTAACCTAATAAACCCCTCACCCAGCATTTTGGTCAGAACCGCTACCCTGCATGAACTGAGGAGAATGAGTAGGAAGTATGAACTGAGGCTGTGGAGGAACTGGGCCTGCCACACCTGGAAAACAAACAATAAAGAAAAAAACTACTCAATAAAGCTCCCTATTTGTTTTACCAAGTTAAAAGAAAAAATTTCATCCCATTCAGAAGGGGGACAAAAAAAAAAAAGGAATATTCCATTCCAAAAGGGAAGTGCAGGTGCATCAGAATAAGAACTCTTCCAGATGTTATAGAACAGCTTATTCATGGTGTATAAATTGAACTTGTGCACGGTATAACAGTAGCAGGTGCCATCCCACCATAAAGAAGTAAACAAGAGAAGAGAAAAGAGCAGAAACAACAAAAGGATGTTAATTGGGGTAAAGGAAGGAAAATATAGAAAAGCAGACAGGAGTAAAAGTAGATTTGCCTGTTGGGTATGGTGCCTGAATTGTTGGAATAGATGATGTTGTCATTGCATTAACACTGGGACCCCCAAACTGCACAAGCTGATGACTTGGCATTGCATAGCCCTGCAATGCCGTATAACTATGACCTCCAGGAACAGTCTGACCTAGCTGGCTGTAAGGATACATAGCTGTGTTCACTGTTCCAGGCACACCATATACATGAAGGTACTGCTGACCTCCATAAGGATTGTAAACACCCTAAGAAAATGATAAAATAAGCATTCAAAAGCCAATTTAACAAGTCAGAAATAAACGAGTCTTGTAACTGTCTAATAAGAGAAGAATAAAATAATGCACTAGCCATTTTGCCATTCTACTGACCTGGGGATAGACATATTCTGGACCATATGCAGCATACCTAAAATTCATGAAAAGTAGAAAATTGCTTCTTTTGAGAAACTTTGCGACTAATAGTAAAGAAAGACAAACTTTTATTCCCTAAAAATAAAGTGTTTTTTTTTTTTTTGAAGGGGGGGGGAGTTGGTTGGGCATCTAAAGCAAAACAGAATTCGTCACTCTAACCAAGCTTCTCTGCTAAACTAAAAGATATGGTCTCTTGTAAAGAAACAAAGAATACTTACCAAAAGAATAAATTCACATAAATGATAACAAAACAACACTTAGAATTCCAATATTTTATGTACGATAATGCAAAGTTGTCATGAATTACTCTTGACTAAAGCTAAAGGTCTGTATCAGCACACACATTTCCGAAGTTACAACTATGTCAAATTTGTAAATTGCAAAATTTCAATTCCTAGGGCGAAATTATATTCTACTTGTCAAGAAATATTATAAAGCACCGTCTTCAATGGTAGAGAACTGCCAGACGAGAGAGTTTAAGGGCAGGAAATTAAAGTCAGAGTAAATTTCAGTTGTTCACCAAAGACATTGCGGCAAAAAGATAACCCTAGAACTCCTGAGATGCAAGAACCAAAATTGCTGCATATTTATTAAGACATGAGATGCATATTTGTGACATAAAAAGTTCAGATGGTAAAATCAATAAACTTCTTATAATAAAAAAATCAGAACTATATACTCATCTAGAAAGTGTATGAAGTAAGAACTAAATGCTCATCTAGAAAGAGCACTCTGGGATCTAGTTACGTTAAGGTTCTGTTTATGATGCATACTAATGAGGATGCATGTTCCAGATATAAATGGAGAGAGAAAAGATACTACCCACCCCACCCCACTCCCCCAACAAAAAAAAAAAAAAAAGAGGAGGAAAGAAAATATCAACTAAAAGCAATTTTGACTGAAAAGAACCATAACTTCTGCGTGTATTCATCCAAACTCCACCAATAACGCACCACCAAGGACAAAAAAGGCCTCCAGCAAAATGCAAAATAAGGGCAAAGTGATCATTCAACAGCCAAGAAATATGCTAGAGACAGATGGGTCCCATATGCCCTCACTTTCTACTTGTTTTCCTTCCATTCTTTAATGTGTTATTTAATGAGTAATTTGGTCTCAATAAGAACTTTTGTCCTACAAAGAGCACTCTTAATAATAACCAATGTAGTGCTGTAAATGGCAAATGTCAGGACATCATATACTGTTGAACCAGTAAGGTTACTTTCTGAACATCTACAGTACCATACGAAGTATCATCCGTGAACATTAACATACCCATATGGAGAGTACATTAAGCTTTGCTGGTAGCTGTAAGGAACTGGTTGCTGGTACCCAAAACTTCCAATATAAGCACCCCGTGCAGCTGGCAGCCCACCAACGTAAGGAGTTGGCGATCTAAGTCGTCCTATGACCAACAAAAACAGAGGGCATCATACTGTAAACTAAAGAACGAAACAAGTGGCAACATGTACACACAGACTGAAACCTAGATTAATTTACATCATCAATGATTTGCAGAGAGTGTTCTTTGAAGTATTTCCTTTTAGCAATTTTTCATTGTATTAAACTGCCTAGTTTGTGCCGTGGAACAAAGAATTTCAGAGAATCTAATGAGTAGATCATAACTCAACATTCCGATATACTTACCAATTTGTAGATCAGGTACTATTAGATTTAAAGGTATTCTTGTTAACAGTATTTGTTAACGGAATATTAGAAGAAACTGCTTTTTACCTCAGCAATCTCACAGCTTTTTCAGAAACCAGCCACCAAAAACTATCATCGTTTTCTTGATCTGGAGTCAAACATGTATTTCTTTGTCTTAATCAGAAAATTTGGGCCAATGAACTAGCTCTAAAACTGCTAAATGCAAAAGTGCAGGCCCCACTTGATTCTGAATGCTAAATGCTAAATGCTAAATGCAAAAGTGCAAAAGTGCTACATTGCATTTGGTCCACCATCAGCTTATAACCAGGGGAAATTATATACAACGGAGATTGGTTTCACCACAGGCTAAATAGCATTTTATTTACATCCTAAGTAACCAGTAATGGTCAAAGTAATGCAAAACAGGATATTACAATAAATTATATTCCATCTTTTGCCCAATGGATGTCCATTTCTATAGGGTGTTCAAAAGTTCATCTCCCATTTCTAAAATAAAAATATTTTCCATTCTAATTTTACACCATTACTGTCACTTACAAACAAAAGTAATAAGCATACTCCTTACACAAGGGGACTTATAATTCAGTACAGAGAAGGCAGTAATAAGCTAGACAGTTCAATTCCCCTCTAAGTCTCAGTCAAATGTGATCATAAAGTTTAAAATTGCAGTTGTATAAAAATTCAAAGATGACTACTTTTACGACTGAGTAAGTCATGCATTTTCATTACATCCTGCTGTTCAGATGAGACATGTTCAATGCCTACACAGGTGTATAGAAATACGTAAAAAGTATACTTTGTCTTGGAGAAATTTGAACATGCAAAAATTTGCACTGGGTGATTTCTCATACTGCTTTGGTAACTGGAAAAGAAATGAAGGGAAGGGAAGTTATTTGCCTTTTCTTACATGTTTTTGTTTCTAGCTTCGATGTATCCTATCTCCTACAAAAGTATAAGAGCCTGTTTGGATTGAGGGAAAGGGAAGGAAAAGAGAGAAGAGGATAGGAGAAGGACAGAAAGGAAAAGGAATGAGAGGAGAGGAGACCAGTAATTTTTTATGATGTTTGGTTAGATATAGAGAGAAAATAAAGGAAAGGTTAAATATAGCGTTTCGAAAAATAGAGGGAAAGAAAAGAAAGGATATGACTAAGTATACATTTTTGTCCATTAATTTGATGTAACAATATTAAACTTGTTATTTATTAAGGGTATTTTAGACCGTTTAATAAAAATTCATTAAATGAGGTCTCCTTTTCCTCCATTTCTGCCCAGTTTTGAACAGAACAAATGTTAAAGCTTTTATACTGAAGAAAAGAAAGGATATGACTGAATTTACATTTTTGTCCATTAATTTGATGTAACAATGTTAAACTTGTTATTTATTAAGAGTATTTTAGACCGTTTAATAAAAATTCATTAAATGAGATCTCCTTTTCCTCCATTTCTGCCCACTTTTGAACAGAACAAATGTTAAAGCTTTTATACTAAATTTAATCCCTCCATTCCCCTCCCATTCCTTTCCTGCTTAAAAAGCTAATCCAAACACCTAAAACCCAAACCATCCACTTCCTCTCCTCTCCTACCATTTCCCTCAATTCAAACAAACTGTAACGTTTGAATGAAGTATTCACTGATCAAACCCACTTTAACAGGCCAGCTGTTAAAGAATCACCCGCTTTTTTTTTTTTCCTCCCTAAAAGCCACTCACACAAGGAGGTGAAAGAAAATTATGTCTCCTTTCCTTATATTATTCAAAAGAAACAGCTTCAGCAATGCCTTTCTTTCTATTCAATCAAAGCCTAAGACCCAGTACCAGGCCTTATTTCTTTCTGCAATATAGAGGAACATATATTTAAAGAAGTGAAAGCATGCACAAGTTAAAGCATCTACAAAACAATTCAAAGGAATGTGGGATGTTTTTGGCAAAATGGCATGGACAGAAAGCTACTAAGAAGTCGAGTTCTGAATGTTTAGTATGCATTTCAACCACTCCCCTTGCACATTACTCAGTTGAACGTCAGTTTATAGTTGCATTTCAACATACACTAGAATAGAAAAGTAGAGCATCTATAACCAATGGCTATCCTCATCAGAAAGTTCCCCAGGACCAAAAAACATTCATAAATATCAGTCCTGCCTGAATGCACTGAGGCTAGCAATAGCAAATAAAGAAACATGCCAGCATTAATTAGCTCAAAATTGGTGTCCTATAGCATTAACTCTTTAGATACAAGGCATACTGATGTTTTAGATGGCTAAACCCATAGGAAAAATGAAGAAAAAGAGAGAAAAACCAAGCATAAATTTGGCTGGATTTAAGTAACTAATCCAAATGAATGTAATGAGGTTGAAACAATCTCTCACATCATTTCATAAGTGAGAAAATCATGTTAAACCTTTTCTCCATGGAAGTTTCAGAGACAACAAAAAGGCAAGTTTTCCCTAGACACAATAATGCAAGGAATGCAGAAAAAAATATAAGCATATTACCAAAGGGCAAGGCAGGCCGAGGTCGCCCTAATGAAGCCAAATTACAGTTTGCCCGCCTCCCATCAATAATTGGAGTTGGATCAGCACATGCTCTCCTAGCTGATTCAGGGTCCCGGAAAGTCACCTAAACCCTCCATACAAATAGCATTAGGAAACAAAGTCATTCAATCATTCATTCCATCCTATGCGGAGAGGCAAGTACAGAGAAGGACTACAAAACAAAGTTTGAAATTAAGGAAAAAAAACATACATTGGCTAGTGAATATAAGCAGCAATAGAAAGAACAATAACCATAACTTAAGAACTGCCCAAAATGATGATCGATACATAGAAACAAAATAGAACCCTTCATGGGAATTCATGGAACGATGATAATGAAAGGAACAAAAATTCCCTTCCAAGCTCTAACATTATTTCCAATTGACACCCTAACTATCCCAATTATATTCAATGTCGTATCTCCACCTGTTTCCCATCTGTGTATCAAATGCCAACGCTATTTATTTCATTTTCCATGCGTGACTGCAACCGTCACCCAATAGCTAAAAGTACACTTTGACTAGTGTGTATATCACGTGCATAGACAAGAAGTATATCACGTGTATAGACGAGATGGATAATGGTTCCATATCATGCTTGGATTGACAGTGTTGGAAGGATATTTTAGACATTGAATTGAAGTTGTAATTATACATTGGTGATTCACCAACTTACTCGAGCATGTGACACACAATTAGACAAATAAACAGATGGATACGGGACATTGAATCTAATTCCAATACTCTATATATCACTTGGGGATAAAAATGAAATTGGATGGCAAAATGAGAGTTTCGAAAAAGTTATAAAATGGAAAGCGAATTATGCCCAGAGAATAATCTTTCTGCCTAACCCACTAGATAAGGATTACGAAAAAACAATCTTTCACCTTGTCTTTTATGGTGACAAACGGGCGAAAAGAAAGGCAAGGGGAAAAACAAAGAAACACTCACAAAGCCGTAGCCTTTGGATCGGCCAGTGTTCTTATCGGTGATGACAACAGCCTCCAGAATATCACCGAACTGCTCAAAGTACCTTCTCATGGTCTCGCTCTGAGTCTCCCAGGCGAGACCTCCGACAAAGACCTTAGTGAAAGTGGTGTCACCGAAAGGAGAATTCAGGAATTGAAGCCCAGAACTGGAACTGGAACCCGAATTTGGACCCGGAATCGAGGGCTGCTGCTGCTGCTGATATGCCATTGAATATTACAGAAAAAAAAGAAAATGATAAAGGGAGAATTTGGATTGATTCGGGAAAAGAGAGTGAGAGTGAGAGTGAGAAAGAGAAAAGGAGAAGAAGATTCTAAGAACAAACAGAGAGAATTTTAATTACAAAAGCCCCGAAGTGATTTAAGTGATACTAAAGTCGATCCAAAAGACATTTAGCCTCATCCTAACAACAGAAAAACCCTACCAAAACCCCAGAAACTATACAAGCAGCCATTGAATTGAGTACAGAAATACAGTTGAAAAAGCAGAGCAATAAACAGGAGAAGATGAGTGGAGGAAGGAGATCAAAAGGCGTTGGTTGGTCTGTCTATAATAATAATAATAGTAATAAAGAAAATAAGAGCAGAGGTTGGCGAAAAAAAGGAAGAAAAATCAAGAAAAGAAAGAAAACCCTAGAATTGAGACGGAAAAGGAAGCAGTAGTAGTAGGTCAAAAGAGACGGGGGGGGTGGGGCTCGTGGGGGGCGATCAGCTGTACAGGAGAGTAGAGTAAGGAAGAGAAGGTTGGCGAAAAAAGGTGAAATTTTTAGCTTTGCTTTATTAGACAAGTAGTAGAAGTTGAAGAAGCATCAAACAGTAGTGTTAAGTAACAAACATATTTAACAAAGAAGAGCTTTGTGTGATCGATGATGATTAAGGGATGGGAGTTTTAGGAAGGTGAAGGAAAAAGGAGGGATTTGTTTTTGAGTTTTGATTTTGTTGAGGAACAGGAGAAGGGGGGGTGAGGGTGATGATGGAGAGAGAAGCCACGGAGTAAGAGAGTCATGATTTTTCTTGTTTTTTCACAGAGAAAAGGGAGACGAAGAGAAGCAAATGGAAAAGGAAGTTCAATGGAAAAAGGGCTTTGAGCTCAAGACACAGCATAGCAGGCAAGCAGAGAAGCCAGCTCTCTCTCTCTCTCTCTCACACACACTCAAAATCCCAAAAATACGAAACATCCAACAAGAGTACAGCTGGGACAGGGGGCAGATGTGGGACCCTACTGTTCTTCATCCATGAAACCCCGCTTCCACAGTCACCCCGGTACTGTACAATTAAGCAGATTTCTTTTTCGTTATCAATAAATAACTCATGGTTTTCCAAATTTTAGTCCCAAAAAAGAATAACAATTTAGTGGTGGAGAACACGAATATTTCCATTCACAGAACCACACACCCACCACCACCTGTCGCAGCTGTTCTCAGGGTCGACAAAATGAAATTCTAGTAAAATTTTACTGATTTTATCAGAAATGCTCGTGAGTTAGAAGGAATTGGGACAATTGGCCAAGAGAGACCTTCTCCTTTTTCTCCTCTTGCTTCTGATGAGTGTAGATTGTGGTGCAGAGAAAACTAGGTTGGTTTATAGTTTGACATTCTTTTGACAAAATATACTGAGGAAGAGGAGATACACTTTCTATTTATATCTGCCGTGATCCGCGGATTTCTAACGTTTCTGAAAATAGTAAGGAGGTTTGGAACTTTGAAAGTGGATAGCAGCTATTATATATACACGCTGCTAACTGCTACTGAGCTTTTCTTCTACTGTTTGCTGCAATTTGACAAAACTTAACCAACCGTTTGTAGAGGTCCAAGAC
The DNA here is from genome assembly GCA_026120185.1 of Voacanga thouarsii. Lineage (NCBI taxonomy): Eukaryota > Viridiplantae > Streptophyta > Magnoliopsida > Gentianales > Apocynaceae > Voacanga > Voacanga thouarsii. The sequence continues at coordinate 819,006 of JANUWF010001752.1, forward strand.
CTAGACACTGTCGTCGGCAGTGGCAGCATCTTCGTGTGCCCTTTTTATTAGTGTATATAGAAACAAAATCAAGGCACAAGAAAGCAATAATATTTTGCATTTGTGTAATTGTGATCTTGTGTTTTTTACTTCAAATTAGGCCTTTTTCACCAAAAGAGTGGATAAAGTTTGCCAACTTGTCAAGGTAACCAAACCTAACAATCACTGGTACAAACAATAATACAAATTGGCGGCGAAGAGAAAGAAAAGTTCAGAAAGGGTCTTGGAAGGAGGCTTTAACATGAATCATTCTTTCCCTTCATGAATGAACAATAAACGCTACCATAAGAATGGCTTTTGCCTTTGCCGCCATGTTACTGTTATTTGGTGTTCCACCCCGCCATTTTGCCCTGTTTCTTTCACTTATAATTGACTAGAATGAAGCTTGAGGGGAACGATAGTAATTTAATGCTATGGAGAGTGGTCTGACTGACTGGGAAGAGAAGAAAAAATAAAAAGGTATGAAACGATATAGGGAGGCAGCTGCTGACTTTTTATTGCAACCCAAAAGTCAAAGAATTAGCTCCCAATAATGTATGCGCCAATGGTGGTGCTGTAAAGAAACCGTGCAATCAGATAGATTCTTTTTCTTTGACACTGTTGAAGACACTGTTGAAACAGAACAGAACAATTATATATGGCCATTCATGACACCAACTGTTGGCTTACAGAACACCAAAATTGATTCAGTATTTATATCATCTAGTAAGGGAAATATCCATTACAGAGTATACACCAAGCTACTACTCCGCGTCATCAGACTAAATGGTCTTGTATGTGCATCTCCCCTTTTAGATCCTTCCCTATTTGTGATAGTAAACGATTCTCTCGAGCAAATTGTATGGTAGAGAAATGCAAATACAGTAAACAAAAACAGTCTGAGGAAAATACAATAAATTGATGCTGAAGACGTCAAGAAATACAATAAATCCTGGCCAGTGAGGGAAAGAACATGGCTGGCAATCTCATTCGAATCTAAGCTGCAGAACCCAAGAAAGAGCACAGATCTGGTGAAGGCCAGTGGAAGCGAGTCGAGGCTGGCCGTCATCCCTGTAGAAGAAGACTTTAAAGGAATTAAGGAAGAAACATTAGGCATTAGAAGGATTAATATTGCATACTACTTCCAGCACAAATGCCTCAACCATTTATTATGGGCAAAGGTTTGGAGAAGAAAACCGCACGAAAAAGCCGTGATGCAAGAGTATGCTTGAGAAAGTCGATCTCATTTGCTATTAACAACAAACATACAATTCCTTTTTAATCTAGAAGCCCAGCACGTTTGTAGCTATCAATGGAGTCGATGAGAGTTTCTTCCAATGGCCTATATTTCCAACCCAGCCTCTGCAAGTTCTCTGAACTGACATTATCCCCGCCAACCTCTTTAAACCTGCATATATTCGAAAGTGCTGACAAATCAACAAATAACTTCACACATACTACTACTGCTTCTGGGAAACATAAGGTTAACAAACAGCACTGCATAAAAATATTACTCCCTCTGTCCGAATTTTTACTTGATACAAATTTAATAAAACATTTTACTATAATTAAATTAACACATAAATTTTATTAATTAGAAAAGTTAATGTAAGCTTTCAAAAAATGTAATCGTAAGCTGTATCCCTTACTTGTCAACATTATATATATATATATATTATTTTTTAACATTTCAATATAAAAATATGGATATCCAATCTCAAATGGAGGGAGTCAAAGACAAACTTGATTGTGAAGATAGATATTCACCTCTTGGGATAGTTGTAGTTGGGATAGTTTCTCCTCAAAATTTCCACCATATCACTTGTTCTAGCAGTGTGAGCTGTGCATATGTATCTACCTTCAGCTTCATGTCTCTCGTAAACTAATATTAGTGCTTCAGCTACATCACAAACATCAATAATCGACCGTAATTTGTTTTCAATTTCTTCGTATCCTTCTGGGTGATCGATCCATTGGGTGCAGTGCAAATTTGAAACCAAAGAATGTCAATGTCCATATCTAGGGCACTCTGATTATTGCTAGGCAAAATAAAGAATACTGGAAAAACCATACACCAATCAGGCTGTTTGACAAAAAGAAAGATGCTTAACAATACAAGATTCATTAGGGGGCATGAAATACTTTTACATCTTGCTTTTTCCACCCTAGAGTAATTGAAGAATGAGCTAACTAATCTGAAACTAGTTGTGGCATTCTCTCAGAGAAATTGCTCCTCACTTTCTCTTCAGTGTGCATGTGCATTGACCTTTACCTCGTGTCCACATTGGGAAAACAGTTCTACAAATTCATTCTTTGAAAGGCACGTTGCAACAGTCTTTGCAAAGGTCATGAAGGAGGGAGGTCCATCAAATATTTTAGCTCAAAAACATGAAGTAGTAGTAGTTAACAAATACCTGAGTGCTCAGGTTCCTTAACCACCCCCCCCCCCCCCAAAAAAAAAAAAAAAATCAACCTCTTCACCGAACATGTTTCACACACATCAATATGTTCCACATTTCCCCCAAACGTTGGCTTACATTGCTAGGCAAAAACTAGTTTGGTTTCTCATGCAGCAGTTTTACATTTTGATTTGTTACCTAGAGAAACATGTTTGTTTCTTTTAATGTGGCTATTTTCACCTCACAAAAATGAATCCAGCTAAAACAAATACCGCCATATTATTCTGACCTGATGAGAGATGGTCTACTGCTGGTATAGGAAAAGGTAAACCAAACGACACCACTTTAAACAACAATCATGACCAAGCATTACCAGCATGAGACTCCTTGATACTTTTTTTCTCCACCCAAAAACATATCAGGGAATCTAATTTTGAGTCCATGCCAAGGAAATGCTGCGGGGTTAAAATTAAAAAATATGCCTCATCCAAGGAGTTTCAATCAGGTTGGAAAAGAGCACTATATATCTTTCTACGGGCCTGAATTCATCAAGATTCAAATAAATAAAATTGCACCCCAGGCATCAATTAAAGATTGCAAATTAAAGAGCCAGAACAAACAGGAATACATTCACAGTCATTTGATTTCAAAAACAGCATGCAAAGCGTGCAAAGTTAACATTCATTCATTCCAGTGCATAAAGAGTGCTGCCAGCAGACAATTGTGCCATAGGTATAACCCCATATAGGCCCATGAGAAAATTTATACAAAGAAAATGAGAAAGGAAATAAAAGTTCACAATCTCATGCCTTGAAGAAATTATCTCAAACGGCATAGAACCGGGAAGTACCTTTAACCAGCTTTGTGAGAACCAAACTACTAGCATTTGTTGCAAGCTGAAGCATCGGACCCATCACGAGGGAGGGACAGACGGTTACGACATCAAGGCCATTTTGCTTTGCATATTCCAAAGCTTCACTTTCTGCTACTGTTTTGGAGAAACAATACCAGTTCTACACCCATAAAAAAGCAGGAGGTCAGTGCAAAGCACCTTATTTCTAAGTAATCACCTAGAATAAAATAATAATGAGTTTTGATGAATATAATTTGACATGATATCAAAATTGCAAATGGGCAAAAGAATCAGTTTCATAGTTACATTTGTTCTTTTGCAGTATTCCTTGTCTGACCAACAAGTCTCATCTTTGACTTTATCTTCAGGCCAATTAGGGTTCATAAACACAGCAGCAACAGAGGAAACATAAACAGTACGCTTGATATGTGATGCTGAACAAGCCTTGAGTACATTGAGGGTACCATTTACAGCAGGCTCAACCAGTTCCACCTACCACAGATGACGGATCCATCAGAGACTCTAGCTTGAAAAATTGCACCGGGATTACATTATTTGGCAACCAAGATCCTGATAGAAGTGCTACTACTTCACACAAACTAATCATGCACCAAGCAGAATCAATCATGATTGAATGAATTATGAAACTAAATAATCATGCTACTGGTTCTTGACGAAAGTTTACTCCACATCGAATTTAGAGCATAAGCTTCCCCAAGCATAATCCATCATGCTTAGATCTGTATCACCAGGACGTGTCTACCATCACCTAATTAAAGAGGACAAGTATAGGAGGAGTTGTCATGGGCAGAAAACCCAGAAAATTATTTCTATATCGTTTTGTAAGATATATTTCTTTGAGTCACTTTCCAACCAAAAGAAACCCACCAGGAAAGCAAAAAAGTGACCAAATTATTATTTTCTACTGAAGCAACTTATTAGGAAGATATCCTCGAAGAGGCAAAACCATCTCCTTGTGATGTTTGTGGAATTCTTCGAAAGCTATAGTCCACTGAAAACATTTGTAGTGGAGTGCCAATAAGTTCAAAAGTAGGCATAGGAATCAAAAAGATGAATTATTTCGCAGCAACATAAAATCTAAAACGGCCTTGCCTCAGGATTGGGTACAGAGCTGGGAGGAACTGGACAAGCAACATGGAATACACCACTGCACCCTCGGATGGCTTCATAAAGGGAGTCATAATCCAGCAAATCAGCCTTGAAAAGTTTCAGGTTCTCAGATGCTTTGTCAAGGTTCTTCAAATGATTATACTTGGCACTCTCTGCAATTCAAAGTACTCAGGATGGCCATCACGAAAAATTTAAACTGACACGGAGAGTAGTAAAAAGAACAAGGTGAACTGAATGGGGTTGGATGGAAGTACCAGGATCTCTGACGGTGCCGTGAACAGTGTAATTGCGGGAAAGCAGAAATTTGACTAGCCACGATGCAACGAAGCCTCCAGCTCCGGTCACGCATACTGTGCTGCCGCCTTTCTCCGCCAACGCCGCCATGGATTGACGGCAATCAAGAAAAAGATAGGTGAGGTTGAAATCACTCCGTATATATAATTGAAGTCACAGAAAGTTCCGCAATCCGCATCCGTATTTAAATAAATATTTTTTTAAAATAAAATATGAACTATTATAAATTTTAACATTAAAAATACTTAATTGTTATAAAATTAGGGTAGTGTTAGAATAAAATCTTCACACTACACACTAATAAAACTCTAACTATTTTGCACAAGAATTTCTCTCTTTCTTTTCTCTCACAATTTTCTCTAATCTTTCTTTCACTAATCTTTCTTTCACAAAATAATGGTGTATTACAAGCTTAGAGAATAGCTCTATTTATAGAGCTCTAATTAGTGGATTACATCATGGCATACATCATCTTCCACTAATCTTAATTAGTGGTGTCTCCACTAAATGGTGGACATCCATAAAAATCTTCTAATAATTCACATAAATCCATAATTAGTGGAGCCTCCACTAATTAATAAAGATTCCAATAATTCATAATACTCCCCCTTGGATGTCCATCCATTACATAAAGAATATGCCTTGTTAAAACCTTACTAGATAAAAACCCAGTGGAAAAAAAAATCTAGTGAAGGAAAAAGAGTACACTATTCTATATGTCCATTTATTACTCCCCTGATGAGATGATTCCTCTAAATCTTTAAACCGACGCATACCGATTTTATATCTCAACTTTTCAAATATTGCAGTCGGTAAAGTCTTCGTGAAAATATCTGCGAGGTTATCACATGACCGAATTTGTAGCACATCAATTTCACCTTTCTTCTTGAGTTCATGAGTAAAGAAGAATTTTGGTGAAATATGTTTTGTCCGATCTCCTTTAATATATCCTCCTCGTAATTGAGCTATGCAAGTTGCATTGTCTTCATAAAGAGGAGTTGGAATACCTTTGATTGATGATAATCCACAACTTTCTCGGATATAATGAATCATGGATCTTAGCCATACACATTCTCGACTTGCTTCATGAATAGCTATAATTTCAGCATGATTTGAAGAAGTAGCTGCTATACATTGTTTCGTAGAACGCCATGATATAGCAGTATTTCCACATGTAAATAGATAGCCCGTTTGAGAACGTGCTTTATGTGGATAAGATAAATAACCAGCATCTACATAACCTATCAATGTTGGACTGATTTTATTTGAATAAAATAATCCGAGATCAATTGTACCTTGGAGATATCGAAGGACTTGTTTAATTCCATTCCAATGTCGTCGTGTTGGTGAAGAACTAAATCTTGCTAATAAATTGACGCAAAAGCAATATCAGGTCGTGTATTATTAGCAAGATACATCAATGCACCAATTGCACTGAGATATGGTACTTCAGAACCAAGGAGTTCTTCATCATTTTCTTGAGGTCGGAAAGGATCTTTATCCACATTTAATGATCGCACGATCATTGGAATACTCAATGGATGTGCTTTGTCCATGTAAAATCTTTTTAGCACTTTTGTTGTATATGTTGATTGATGAATAAATGTTCCACTCTCCCAATGTTCAATTTGTAAACCAAGGCAAAATTTGGTTTTACCAAAATCCTTAATTTCGAATTCTCTTTTTAAATAATCAATTGTTTCTTGGAGTTCTTCAGGAGTTCCAATAAGATTAATATCATCAACATATATAGCTAATATCACAAATTTAGAACCAGATTTCTTAATAAAAACGCATGGACATACCTGGTCATTTTTAAATCCCGCTTTCAATAAATATTCACTAAGACGTGTAAACCACATGCGCCCAGATTGCTTCAGGCCATATAATGATTTCTGCAACTTGACGGAGTAATTTTCACGAGAATAATGTTTATATACTTCAGGCATATGAAATCCTTCGGGGATTTTCATGTAAACATCATTTTCTAAATTTCCATACAAGGAAGCAGTGACAACATCTAATAGGCGCATATCTATCTTTTCATGTACTGCCAAACTGATAAGATATCGGAGTGTAATAGCATCAACAACAGGAGAATAAGTTTCATCATAATCAATACCTGGTCTTTGTGAAAAACCTTGGGCTACTAATCGCGCTTTATATTTCTCATTTTTTAGTATGGTGTGTGTAGTTCCACTATCAATAATGCATACATCATCATTAATAACAGCCATCTGAACACAAATATATATATGTAAACGTAAATATTATTAGAATAGAATGAAAATGAAAATACAAAAATATCAGGGTGAGGCTTTAGTTCTTTTGGACACTGCCATCACCAATTAAATGGTCTATCCTACCGTCCGGGTGTTCAAAAAATCCGATACATCCATATGAGTAATATTGATATTAAGATCTTCAGGATCACTATCGTCATCCTCAGCATTATTTATTGGATGTTGAGAAAAATTTGCTTCCACATTTTTATTTTTCAATGAAGCTTGATACAATTCAACTCAATGCTTAGCCGCATCGACGGTTTCGTGACCAATGACCTTTCATACCACATCTATAACATATATCCTCATGCTTTTCTTCAATTTCTTTTTCTTTTCCCTTTTGATCTTTTCTCGTTCCACTTCGGTGGCCAGTATTTCTCACGCTTTGATTATAATTGTGATAAGGGAAATATCGAGCGTGTCTACGACCATAACCACGACCACGGTCACGGCCACGGCCACGACCACGACTATAACGATGGCTTCTGCTGGAGCCAACAGACATTAACTTCGGGAGTCTGTAGAGCCGCTTGGTCCGCTTCATGATTTCTCAATAATAACTCATTATTTTTCTCTCGCAATGAGGAGGGCAGTAATTAAATCAGTAAATTTTATATACCCCTTTTCTCGATATTGTTGTCTGCAGGACAATATTCGAGGCATGAAAGGTGGAGAATGTCTTCTCCAACATATCTTCATCGATCACTTTTTCTCCGCATAATTTTAATTGAGATGTAATTTTATACATTGCGGAGCTATATTCATTCACGATTTTAAAATCTTGCAACCTCGAGTGCAACCATTCATACCGTGCGAGTAGGTAGTACGACCATCTTCAGGTGGTCAAATCTTTCTTTTAAATTTACCCATAGGCCATATGGATCTTTTTCGGTAAGATATTCCATTTTCAAATTTTCATCGAGATGACGACGAATAAAATCAAAGCTTTAGCCTTGTGTTGTGCATATGCACTATTATTTGCTTGAATAGTTTCACTAAGGCCTTCGACATTTAGATGCATTTACGTATCGAGAACCCATGACATATAATTTTTTCCGTAAATATCAAGGGCTACAAATTCGAGTTTCGCGATGTTAGCCATAGAGATCAATAAATGCGTACTGTCTTCCGGCTTTGGTAACGGCGAAACTCGTGCTTAGTCTTCCGGCTTTTGTACTCGGTAGAGACTCGTGCTGATAACGTGTTATAAAATTAGGGTAGTGTTAGAATAAAATCTTCACACTACACACTAATAAAACTCTAACTATTTTGCACAAGAATTTCTCTCTTTCTTTTCTCTCACAATTTTCTCTAATCTTTCTTTCACTAATCTTTCTTTCACAAAATAATGGTGTATTACAAGCTTAGAGAATAGCTCTATTTATAGAGCTCTAATTAGTGGATTACATCATGGCATACATCATCTTCCACAATCTTAATTAGTGGTGTCTCCACTAAATGGTGGGCATCCATAAAAATCTTTTAATAATTCACATAAATCCATAATTAGTGGAGCCTCCACTAATTAATAAAGATTCCAATAATTCATAATACTGACTTCGATTTTCGGAAAATTATAAAAAAAAAATCAAAATGGACAGATAGAGGATGGGAAGAGGGGAAGGTGTAGTCCAATAGGCTGAGGCCGTTAATAGATCCATCTTCCAATTACTCCAAACTCACATATTGTTGAAGTCAAGCATCAAAAGATCAAGGCTAGGCAGCAGAAGCTTAAAGACGTTGCCAAATCAGTTGCCAAGTTAGCTGCTGTTGTCAAGTCATATGCCAAGTCACTGATTGAAGCCACATCACATGCCACATCAACTAAATTCAGTTTTGATCCCAGTTGAAGCATTCTTGGCACCAAAATGTTTTCAGATTAATTGTTGAATCACAACTGTTAATTATTGTTATATGTACTTCAAATTTTATTAGTTTTAGTTTTATAGCTTAGTTGAGATTCGAATGCAAAATGTATATATAACTTTTATGTATTGTTTCTTCTTCAATAGAGAAAACACAGAAGCTTTGTGCTCATTGTCAGTTTCAATCCTTACGGTTATTCCTCTTCAATTATGCTATTTTTTCTTCATGGTATCAGAGAGATATAATGCTTGAGTTGCTCATACTCTGTTGAAGATAAAAGCTGGATTCATAATCTACTTTGTGTACTTTCTTTATTTTCTATGATGTAATTTTTGCAACCATGGTATCCGATTGTTTACATGTTTTCTGGAGGAGTTGATGTTCAAATTTTCTGGTCGATCGATTGGTGTTTTATACTTTCTGATTGTTGAAGCTATGAAGATTGTTCATTCTGTTTAAGCAATTATGGATAATTAGGAATATGCTGTATCAAGTCCCTTTTATATGCATCCGAATGAAAATCCATCCTTGATTTTGGTTCAACGATCTTTGAATGAGAGGAATTATCATCGTTGGTGTAGAGCTATGCGAATGGCTTTGATTTCTAAGAATAAATTAGGTTTTGTTAATGGTAGCATCAAGGCACCAATTCGAACACATACCTCATATACAACTTGGGAGCAATGTAATAACATGGTCCTGTCATGGATTCTGAATTCAATATCATCAGCTATTGCTCGGAGTGTGATTTGGATGGATAATGCTTATGATGTTTGAACTGGTCTCTGTGAACGATTTTCTCAAGGTGATTCATTTAGAATTTCAGACCTTCAAGAAGACATTTATAACTTGAAACAAGGTTCATTAATTGTCAATGAGTATTACACAAATTTAAAGACTGTGTGGGAAGAATTGTTAAACTCAAGGCCTCTTCCTATTTGTCACTGTGATCCTAATTGCCAATGTGCCTGAGGTCAAGACAAATAATGATGCTGATTTTGTTATCCAGTTCATAAAAGGATTGAAGGGAGAGTTTAGTGGGATAAAGTCTCAGATTTTACTGACAAAGCTATTCCCAACTATAAATCAGGCCTTCTTTATGGTTTCTACTCATAAACGATCCCTTAATTACCATTCTGCACATTGTGATAATTCAGTTTCTACAAATCCCCAAGTATTCTCTGCAAGAAATACTGTGGTTCATTCATCAGCACAGAATGGACGGTTTCCCAAACATGAGTTCATATCAAATGTAGATGGTAATATAAATGGGAAAAATGCACAGAATGCTGGATATCAAGGTTTTAGGAAAGGGAACAATGTGAATAGGAGGATGCAATGTACATTTTGTGGAATGCAGGGACATACAATAGACAGATATTATAAGAAGCATGGATTTCCAGCAAGTTACAGGAACAAAAACAGGAATATGGGAAATCAAGGATTTATGCCCCAAGCTAATGCTGCAGTTGAAAGTAATGTTTTTCAGCACACATCTGATGGAATAAATTCAGTATCAGGTTTTTCAACTACCTAAATGGATTCACAGACCTCACAGTTTGTTACTCAAGAACAGTATCAACACTTGTTGAAATTAGTTCAATCACAGCTTGATTCATCTTCCAAGACCAAGGTTGTTTCTGATCATGAACATTCAATAAATCAGGCTACTTTACAGCCAAATTTCTCAAATTCATCTTGTCCAGCTCAAGATACGGGTATATATTCTTCAGTTTGGATTCTAAATTCAGGGGCAACAGATCACATTTGTTCCTGCTTAGATTCTTTCACTGATTATCATCCTGCACAAAATGTGTCCATAAAATTACCAACTGGAGATATAGTACATGTTTCATACATAGGCACAGTACAATTAAGTTCTTCTATGGTTTTGGAACAAGTCCTTTTCATTCCTAAATTTTCTTTCAATCTGATATCTGTTAGTAGACTTCTTTAACAACTAAAGTGTGTTATAACCTTAAAAAATAACTCTTGTTTTATTTAGGATCCACATCATGGTCGGATGATTGGATCAACTAGTCTATCTGGAGGCCTTTTTCATCTTGATCCACACCAGCTTGCATCTCTTGTAAATTCAGTCTATGATATCACTAATGGTGAATGCTATAATAAAACACTATTATGGCATTTTAGGCTAGGTCATTTGTCTACAAAATAGTTGAGTGAAGTGAAAAAGATTGTTCCTTCTGTTGTTTTACCTGCTATTGATACTTTTTTGTTCAATCTGTCCATTAGTAAAGCAACACAAAACTCCTTTTTTTTTACATCAAGGAGCTGTAGAATCTGTCTTTGATTTGATTCATATGGACATTTGGGGACCTTTTAACATCAGTTCTATTCATGGTCACAAATATTTTTTAACTATAATTGATGATTTTAGCAGGTTTACTTGAGTATTTCTGTTAAAACAGAAGTCTGAAGTTAGACCTTTAATTCAACATTTCATTGCTTATGTTAATACTCAATTTCACAAGAAAGTTAAGACCTTAAGATCTGGCAATGGTCTTGAGTTTCAGCTTGCTGATTTTTATCATTCAAATGGCATTATTCATCAAACATCATGCCCTTATACCCCTGAACAAAATGGAATTGTAGAAAAAAAAACACCAACACATTCTTAATATTGCTAGAGCACTTATGTTTCAATCTCAAATACCTCTTGCATATTGGGGTTATTGTGTTCAACATGTTGTATATCTTATAAATCTTACTCCTACTCTTGTGTTGAATCAACAAACTCCATTTGAAAGATTGTATCATAAAACTCCAGATTATAGCAGTCTCAAGGTCTTTGGTAGTTTGGCCTATGCTTGTATTCAATTGCCACACAAAAGTAAATTTGATTCTAGAAGTAAACCATGTGTTTTTCTCGGTTATTCCTCCTCCACAAAAGGTTTCCTGTTATTAGACTTCTCTTCTATAGAAATTTTTCTGTCCAGAAATGTACATTTCATAGAATATTAATTCCCATTTGTTCATCAACATACTTCATCCAATCCAAATTTGAGTAAACCTGTACTGCCTTTACCTTATGATACCTCGATTTATATGCCTCGTGTTTCTCATCAACAAAATTCACATTTGCCTTACAATTCTAACTCTAAAATTCCTCTTAGAAGGTCTACTAGAGCTATCATCAGACCTGCTCAGCTGCTGTTGTCAACGTCTTTAAGCTTCTGCTGCCTAGCCTTGATCTTCTGATGCTTAACTTCAACACATATGGTCCCTTGCATTTAGGATTGTAAACCAATCTAATTGAGTTTGGATAGTCCCGTTCTGAATTCGGACCCGATTAAAAGAAAAAGCATCAGATTCGACTCAAATATTCGTCGAATATAAAATGAAGAGACTCATACTTGCGTATGCGGGTATTTAACAGACCCGAAAAATGAAATTTCATTATGAATTTATTCATATTGACATAATTGCCATTCAGAATGAAATTTCATTATGAATTTATCCAGCAAGGTTATACTGCATCAATTGATTAGACCATCTACAATTCATGCAATAGTTAGGTTTTGTTATGAATTATTGGAATCTCCATTAATTAGTGGAGACTCCACTAATTATGGATTTATGTGAATTATTAGAAGATTTTTATGGATGTCCACCATTTAGTGGAGACACCATTAATTGAGATTAGTTGAAGATGATGTATGCCATGATGTATTTCACTAATTAGAGCTCTATAAATAGAGTTATTCTCTAAACTTGTAATACACCATCATTTTGTGAAAGAAAGATTAGTGAAAGAAAGATTAGAGAAAGAATTGTGAGAGAAAGAAAGAGAGAAGCTTGAAGAGAAATTCTTGTGCAAAGAATAGTTAGAATTTTCTTAGTGTGTAGTGTGTAGTGTGTAGATTTTATTCTAACACTACCCTAATTTTATAACACATTATCAGCACGAGTCTCTGCCGTTATTAAAGCCAGAAGACAGCACGAGTCTCTGCCGTTATTAAAGCCAGAAGACAGATGGCTGTTGTTAATGATGATGTATGCATTATTGATAGTGGAACTACACACACCATACTAAAAAATGAGAAATATTTTTCTGATCTCAAAATGGGAGAAATAAATATTTATACGATAAACGGTAGTGCAAATGTGATTGAGGGCTCCGGAAGAGCTAGTATATTGTTGCCTAAAGGAACAACAATTATTATTGATAAGGCACTATTTTCCTCAAAATCCAGAAGAAATTTATTGAATTTTAAAGATATCCGCAGAAATGGATATCATGTTGAAACAAATGAGGAAAATGGGATTGGGCATCTTTTTATTACTCAAATGCATTTGGGTAAGAAATCGATATTAGAAAAACTGCCGTCTTTTTCTACTGATCTATATTTTGTAAAAATACGTACAATTGAAATTCATCATCTAGTAAACCAGAAATTTACTGATCCTATTACTTTTAGCATTTGGCATGACCGGTTGGGTCATCCGGGATCTACCATGATGAGAAGAATCATTGAGAATACACATGTTCATCCTTTAAAAAATAAAAGGATATTAACATCAGAAAAATTCGCATGTACTGCATGTTCCCTAAGAAAATTAATTGTTAAACCATCACCAGTAAAAGTAGGAGCTGAAAGTCCTACATTTCTCGAACGGATTCACGGAGATATTTGTGAACCTATTGATCCACCATGTGGACCATTCAAATATTTTATGGTCTTAATTGATGCACATCCCGATGGTCATATGTATGTTTATTATCTACTCGCAACCTGGCGTTTGCGAGATTACTTGCTCAAATAATTAAATTACGAGCACAATTTCCGGACCATCACATTAAAAATATCCGTTTGGATAATGCTGGTGAATTTTCATCACATGCTTTTGATGCATATTGCATGTCAATTGGGATTAATGTTGAACATCCTGTAGCTCATGTTCACACACAAAATGGTCTTGCTGAATCTTTGATTAAACGATTACAATTAATTGCTAGACCATTATTAATGAAAACAAATCTCCCAACATCTGCCTGGGGACATGATATTCTACATGCTGCAACACTTGTACGTATAAGACCAGCTAGTTATCATAAATTCTCTCATTTGCAATTGGCTTTTGGGTCAGAACCAAATATTGCTCATTTAAGAATTTTTGGGTGTGTTGTATATATTCCAATTGCACCAAACTAACGTACAAAGATGGGTCTTCAAAGAAGAAAGGGGATATACGTTGGATATGATTCTCCCTCTATTATCAGGTATGTTGAATCCCTGACAGGAGATGTATTCACAGCAAGATTTGCTGATTGTCATTTTGATGAATCATTATTCCCTAAATTAGGTGGAGAACCAAAACAGCATAAAAAGGATCTTACTTGGACAACATCATTAAATTATCTTGATCCGCGCACAAGCGCATGTGAACTTGAAGTTCAAAGATAATTCATTTGCAAAGCATTACAAATCAAATGCCAGACGCTTTTGTTGACTCCAGAAGAGTTACAAAATCGCATATTCCAGCTATAAATGCTCCTATTCGAATTGAAGTTCCAGCAGAATAAAATATTATACCTATAGCTGCTGAGTCAAAAACACGCCAGAAGCGTAGCCGACCTCTTGGTTCTAAAGATAAAAATCCTCGAAAGAAGAGAGGATTAATGGTCCAGATGATTATATTAAAGCAAAGAATGATAAAGACCAAGAGAAAACTTATGACAAAGAACCAGCATAAATGAAAGTAACATTGAAATTTCTATCCATTATACCACTTCCGGTAAAAGTTGGAATCGGATAGAAACAATTATTGATCATATGTTTGCATATAATATCTCTTGATGTTATACAGGATAGTGATGATCCTGAACCAATATCAGTTGATGAATGTCGGCATAGAAAAGATTGGCTGCAATGGAAAGATGCGATTCAATCGGAGTTAAATACACTGACAAAACGAGAAGTCTTCGGACCTGCAGTCCGAACACCAGAAGGTGTAAAACCTGTTGGCTACAAATGGATATTTGTGCGAAAGCGCAATGAAAAGAGTGAAATCGTTCGATATAAAGCGCGATTAGTAGCCCAAGGTTTTTCACAAAGACCAGGTATTGATTATGATGAAACTTATTCTCCTGTTGTTGATGCTATTACACTCCGATATCTTATCGGTTTGGCAAGTACATGAAAAGATAGATATGCGCCTATTAGATGTTGTCACTCGCTTACTTGTATGGAAATTTAGAAAATGATGTTTACATGAAAATCCCCGAAGGATTTCATATGCCCGAAGCATATAAACATTATCCTCGTGAAAATTACTCCATCAAGTTGCGAAATCATTATATGGCCTGAAGCAATCGGGCGCATGTGGTTCACACGTCTTAGTGAATATTTATTGAAAGCGGGATTTAAAAATGACCAGGTATGTCCATGTGTTTTTATTAAGAAATTTGGTTCTAAATTTGTGATATTAGCTATATATGTTGATGATATTAATCTTATTGGAACTCCTGAAGAGCTCCAAGAAACAATTGATTATTTAAAAAGATAATTCGAAATCAAGGATTTTGGTAAAACCAAATTTTGCATTGGTTTACAAATTGAACATCTGGAGAGTGGAACATTTATTCATCAATCAACATATACAGCAAAAGTGCTAAAAATATTTTACATGGACAAAGCACATCCATTGAGTATTCCAATGATCGTCCGATCATTAAATGTGGATAAAGATCCTTTCCGACCTCAAGAAAATGATGAAGAACTCCTTGGTCCTGAAGTACCATATCTCAGTGCAATTGGTGCATTGATGTATCTTGCTAATAATACAAGACCTGATATTGCTTTTGTTGTCAATTTATTAGTAAGATTTAGTTTTTCACCAACACGACGACATTGGAATAGAATTAAACAAGTCCTTCGATATCTCCAAGGTATAATTGATCTCGGATTATTTTATTCAAATAAAACTAGTCCAACATTGATAAGTTATGCAGATGCTGGTTATTTATCTGATCCACATAAAGCACGTTCTCAAACGGGCTATCTATTTACATGTGGAAATATTGCTATATCATGGCGTTCTACGAAACAATCTATAGCAGCTACTTCTTCAAATCATACTGAAATTATAGCCATTCATGAAGCAAGTCGAGAATGTGTATGGCTAAGATCCATGATTCATTATATCCGAGAAAGTTGTGGATTATCATCAATCAAAGATATTCCAACTCCTCTTTATGAAGACAATGCAGCTTGCATAGCTCAATTACGAGGAGGATATATTAAAGGAGATCGGACAAAACATATTTCACCAAAATTCTTCTTTACTCATGAACTCCAGAAGAAATGTGAACTTGATGTGCTACAAATTCGGTCATGTGATAACCTCGCAGATATTTTTACGAAGACTTTACCGACTGCAACATTTGAGAAGTTGAGATATAAAATCGGTATGCGTCGGTTTAAAGATTTAAAGGAATCATCTCATCAGGGGGAGTAATAAACAAACATATAGAATAATGTACTCTTTTTCCTTCACTATATTTTTTTTCCCACTGGGTTTTTATCTAGTAAGGTTTTAATGAGGCATATTCTTTATGTATGGATGGACATCCAAGGGGGAGTGTTATGAATTATTGGAATCTCCATTAATTAGTGGAGGCTCCACTAATTATGGATTTATGTGAATTATTAGAAGATTTTTATGGATGTCCACCATTTAGTGGAGACACCATTAATTGAGATTAGTTGAAGATGATGTATGCCATGATGTATTTCACTAATTAGAGCTCTATAAATAGAGCTATTCTCTAAGCTTGTAATACACCATCATTTTGTGAAAGAAAGATTAGTGAAAGAAAGATTAGAGAAAGAATTGTGAGAGAAAGAAAGAGAGAAGTTTGAAGAGAAATTCTTGTGCAAAGAATAGTTAGAATTTTCTTAGTGTGTAGTGTGTAGATTTTATTCAGTGTGTAGTGTGTAGATTTTATTCTAACACTACCCTAATTTTATAACAAGTTTCTATTTCTCGTGATCTTACTAAACTAAAGCACTGGCATCTCTCGACCACCTAGAAGACAACAGTCAATGGGTATTGATGATCCACCAAATCTTATCAAATCAACCTTGATAAATGCTTCAAAAAAGAAGCTCTAAAATTTATTCCTATGGCTCCATAAGAGAGCAAAAAACCCAAAACATAATATATTATATATATAATTTAATTTATAATTTATATAATATATTATATTATATTAATCGAGTAATCGAGTACGGATATTATAATACCGTACCTAAACTCAATTATATTGATTAAACGGGTAAGCGGGTCCAGATAAAAAAATAGAGGTACCATATCCGTTGTAAACAGGTTCAGTACGGATTCGGATATACCCGACCAATTGACAGCCCAACCTGTATTACCTTTGGTCAACAATTCTATGGGTTTTTCTGTACGATTGAACACATACAGCTCCTAATCCTCATCGTTTGGATCGTTATTTGACTAGGGAGTCACTGTTTTATAAATATTACAAGTAAAAATTATTTTAAGATAAATTTATTTAAATATAATAAAATATTATTTAATATGAAAAAGTTTAATAGGATTCAAATGATGTCAAAAAGAAAAAATGTAATGTGTTTTGTGTATTATGATACTATTCGAGAAATGAAAATAATTTAAATTATAATTATTTTAAATTAAAATAAAATTTTAATTCATTTACACTCTTAAAATGAATAGGAAAAAGAGAATTGGTCGGTGAGGTCTTATTTAATATTTTTTTAAAAAAAAGTGAATGGATGAAGTGACAAAGTAATACCTAAATTTATTAAAAAGCTTTTTTTTTTTTTTAAGAAACAAGGTTTTGGGTATATGTATTGTATTGGAAGCGTATCAAACAATGTAATATCGAAACATTTAGGATGTATTTGGATAAGAATTGTATTGGAATAAGTTTATAAAAAATTAATAAAATATTATTAAATGTGAAATGTAATCATTGATGAAAGAAAAAATATGATATTTTGTGAGTATATGACAACTAACTAGAAACAAAATTTATTTAAATTAATATTATTTTAAATTAAAATTTTAGTTTATATTTAAAATAGTTTCTTTCTATTGAAGTACAGTCTTAGTATATTAGAATAGAATTGAATGATATTCCTATGTTTTCTGTCTATTTGAATATTTGATTGAGAAAAAAAATCTAAGTATGATACTATCTATAGTCTTGAAAATATAGAACAGCGACCCCCACAAAAGCTGCTCTTTCTTCCATGGAAAATGCTAATAAGTTTGATTTTTCTTTTCTTTTTAATAGAAAACTACTCGTGTGATATTTCCTTGGTCCGAGAAAACTCGTCTAGTCAAATCTTAAAATAATTGTAAAATAATAATTTATTGTTTATCATCTACTTATAACGCATCATGTTATTTCTTTTTTAATCTCACTTGACCCACATATTTAATAATATTTTACAAAACTCGTCTAAAATTAATTTTTATCTACTTGCACAAATTACCTGCATGTAGAATAATTGCTAAATAATATGTTGTTATCCCCAATTATTTAGGACTAGAAATAAAATGATTCAATATTAAATAATTTAAAAACTGTGTAATTATATTACAAGATAAATATTAGAATTTCGCACCAAAAAAATAATATTTTACGCTCTTTAAAATAATTCATTCCACCACAAAATAATTTAACTTATAGTGGAAATGTGATTATCTGATTAGGAGAGTTAAAAAAGCTCAACCACTATACACATTTCCCTAAACTCAATAGGAGGTAGAGGTATGTACAAAACAAGACACTTCACTAGTGTGCATTATATATATATATATATATATATATATAAAATATAGTGTGAATAATTTATAATATTTATTTTATTTAAGGATAAACAATCTCAATAATTTTAAATTATTTTAAAATTTATTTACTATTTTTTAATTAAAAACGAGTAAAATTTTTTCGTAAACTTTTAAATCGTTTAAATCTTTCATTTTCATTATTTTTTAGATATATTTAATTATTTTTATATTAATTTTCATTTCATTATAAAATTACACATATTTATTTATTTTTTGCTTTCCTTTCTTTTCTATTTTTTCTCCTTCTCCCCCTTCAAACTCTCCACTATCGCCGCCTTGCATTTGCCACGGCTGTTCTCCTCCTCTCTTTCTCTCGTCGGAAAATTCTTATATGCACTCAATACACGTGTACCAAAAATTATCTGTAACAAAAATTATACAGTAAATATTATATAATATTATTTACAAATAATATAATTATTCAATACATCGATACAAATACACTAAGTGCATATAAGAATTTCCCTCCCTCGTCTGTTTTTTCCTCTTCCCATTCTTCCCTCTCTATCCTTCATCGGTCATCCACCCCCCCCCACCCTTTTGTGCTGCCGTGATTGACGCAATCTCCCCTGCAAAATTTCAATTATTATTTCTTTTTTACAATTTTAGAACAGTAAAAATCTTTATCTATTAAAAGTTCACTTTTATCTTTTGTTTGTTGTGATGTTTGATGAACTGTGAAAACTTCATTTTTATCTTAATTTTTTTTTTTTTCTTATTGAGCTGTTTGGTAGGTTGGGGAAATTATTTGATTGGCAAAAGATTCTAATTTTGTTTTTTTTTTTATTATAGTGTTTGGTTGGTTGGGAAAACATTTAATTTAATTAGTAGAAGATTCTTGGTTAACTGGATTCTTCGATATGATAATACTATCTTCTTCTATCTAGTGAATTAGGAAGGTGGTGTTATTTCTCTTTATAGTAGTCTTGAGAATGGATTGGAAAGTTGAGATTTGGGTTGTTTGCAGTTTCAAGTCACAGCTTTTATAAATGGGATTTGTATGAAAAAGAAGAAAGAAAAATAAAAATAATGAAATATTTTAAAATTTAACATAAATGACTTAAATATTCTTAAAAATGAATGAAATCGAGAGTTGATCGTTGGTGAACTGACGAGAATGTCAGATTTAAATGTTTTGGAAGTTTAATAATAAATTTTATTCGTTTTTTATTTAAAATAATAAATTTTAAAATTTAAAATAGTTCGAGTATTACTAATATTATTTATCCTTTATTTAAATATCTCCAACTGAATACTTAGATCTTAGCTCAAATAGATGGTTAATTGATACGTCATCTAAAAATAATTTTAAAAAAATTATAACAATGTATAATATAATAATATATTTTATAACTTCTATGAAAATAAATAAAAATTATATATATATATATATTTATATTATTAAAATATGTGGATCTAGCAAACCTGCTCAAATTTAATATGGAATTTCATCAAGATTGTGATTCTTAGTTCAAATCAAATTGACAATTGTTGCGACATCGAAAATGACTAATGTAATTTGATTGATTAATGTAGTAATCAAAATAATACATTATCAATAGTGTACCACGTTTCTTCCTACTTTTGGAGTTGATGCCTGATGGTACATTTACCATTTTTAGTAAGACGTTAGCTGGTAAAATAGATAAGCATCTTAAATTTTGCCTTAAACATTCGCGATGAGTTAAATTAACCGATCCGTTAGATGTACTATTATGTAATTGCGACGACTGCTCTATATTTCATAAAGTAAACTTTTAAAAATTATAATACTCCCCGTCCCAAATTATCGATCCACTTTTTAATTCAATTTTTATCCCAAATTATCTGTCTTTTTTACAAATTAAAATTTTATTTTCCAAATGTACCCCTATTTAATAGTATCTTATTTCCTAAATATATTTAAAATATTACGGTCAAAATTCGTTTTACGAGTTCAACTATTAATGTTCATCTAGTTAATTTCCAAAAAACATTAATACAGTACAATTTTTATTACCTATTTGAATACAATAGCAATCAAATTACAATATTTTGACCCACTTTTTATAAAGAATTAAATACTCAAGTTAGAGTTAGTACATCAAAATTTTAGAATTTGTATACTTATCATTGAGTTTTAAGGGTAAAAATGAAAAAGGATATTTAATTAACTAAAAAATCCACTTTTTTTTTTAATTCCAATCGATTAAAGGGGACACTTAATTTGAGACGGAGGGAGTATTATTTTTTAATACTCCTTCCGTCCCTTAATATAAATTGTTAGATTTAATTTCATACATATTAAGATTTCTAAAAATAATGTGACTTTATATTTTTTCTTTCTAAAATATCCTTATTTAAATGTCTTGAAAATAAGAGAATAGATGAGATAGGAAGAAGGGGAAAGAGAATTATAAATACGAACAAAAATATAAAAATAATTTCAAAATCTTATTGAAAAGCCTCTAACGACTTTTTATTTGAGACAGTAAAAATAGTCTCTTGCGACTTATATTATGGGACGGATGAAATATATCTCTTCATATATTTTATCAATAATTCTTTTTTTTTTTCGTTTTTGGATATTATCTTACTCCAATTCTAAGAAGGTCAAGTCCAGAAACATCATATCCAAAGCATTAGTAGGGAACATATAATAAATGACATGAGACATTTCTATGGATAAGCCTTGGTTTTTCATGTAGGCATGCGTATGTATATAAATAATCTACAAATAAATTAAAGAGAGGAGGCAGAGATGTAATGAAAAATATAGATAAAGATCATTTTTATATTTTTTTTACCATATATGATCTATCTGAATTAATTAAATTTAGAGAATCTTGATACTTAAATTAAAAATATAGATAATATTGATATTTAAAATTAAAAAATTACAGTTTTATACTGAGACATCTAGTTAAATTCAACAGAAGAAGTATAGATATGAGAGAATTGTATTCCAAAATCTATTAATTAATGCATGTATTTATCTATTATTTCCCTAATTAAATCTCAAGGGTCATATAAATGAAAAGCCATTTATAGACTCATTGATTTTAGGTAAATTTCAAGGATCATTGTTTATGAGTAATTTCAAGGACCTTAATCTCAAGGGTGTACAACACGAACATCAACCTAATATAAAAAATAAAATAAACATACAATAATCGTCTACCTAATTACTATACCTCAATAGAAAAAGCACATATAATCATCATAATTGATGAACCCATATTATTTATACTGATATCTATAAGTATAATTAGCCATTGCCTTTTATGGTATGAATGGAGCCCTTCACCTATCTTTTCTGTCACCATTAATAAAATAGCAAACCTCTCTCTCTCTCTCCATTTGGGGAAAGGGATGAACATCTAAGCATTTTATTTTACATTGCTTGGCTTAGATGTTACCAAAAGTCAAAAAACCAAACCCAATGTGTGTTTTTTTCCCGAGTATGCAGACAGAAAATGCATGTTGCTGCTGTCCTCTCATGTAGAGTCGTAGGATTTGTAGATTCTTCTGGCTGCTAGCCCGTTTGTGGATCAGATGAAAAGGAAGGAGTGGAGAAGAGAGGTGAAGAAATAGAAGATTTAAATTTTAAGTATTTTGATTAATATTTAAAAAACGAGAAAAAATAAATGGATTAAATTTAATATAAAAATTTTAACGTCTTTCGGTCTAAAAGTAATTAAGAATAAAAAAGAAGGATAACTCATTTAATAAAAAAATTATATTAAATAGATTAAAATATTTAATATTATAATATTAAATTAGTAAATAAAAATTTAATTTTAAATTATGTCATTTCCTTTCTTTTTGTTTTTATTTCTATTCTTCAGATATTGTATTTATTTTCTCATCATATTTAATAGAAAAATATAAATAATTATTAATCTCTTCTCTTTTTCTTACCTTACCTTTTTATCTTAACAGAGGATTGAGGTATGACATGTAGTTTCTTGTGGCTGTTAATCTTTCCAGACAGAGGAGATCGAGAAAGAATATAATGTATATTAGTATCCAATTTGAAACTTACATCTCGAGTAACAATTCTCGTATTATTAGAATAAAATTATTACTGACTAGACACTTAATATATCAATTAAATCATCATTTTAAAGATAAGGTGAGATTGGAATCAGAAATTTATATTTGGTAGGAGGTTAAATTATAGGAAAATAAAAGTTTGTATAAATTTATACATTTTTTTTTAAATATATAATCTGTATATCGAATGCGGGAGGGTGGGGTGGGGGTGCCTGACAAAAATTCTGAATGACAATTGATGGCAGACTTTGTGGTGGGGATTCGTTTGGTTTGGCCGCAAATTTGACTCTTCCAATTAAGTTGCTTGGTAACTATCCAGCATCATTCTTGGAGATCCCATTTCTTTTCCTCAGTTAGGGTTCTAAGTCGGATTGGTAGGTAGGCCAGGTAATCCAATCTTATATCTGAAGCGACGGTTGGAAATTGTTTCTTTAGTTACTCATATTATTATTTGAATAACTTGCTTAATTATTAGTATTAAATTATAAATAAAGTTATATCATTAGAGATTTTCAATTAATTATATGCTTATATTGTCTCCGAGACGGCACACATATGTTAGCATTCACAAGAGAATCTCTAATTTGCGTGTATTATAGGCATGCGCGGGACAGTTTTGTTACTGTCTCTTAAAATTTTGTAATTTATTTATAAATTTGTTTAAAAGAAATTTAAATTTTAATATTAAAAAATTAAAAATTATAATATTATCTCCTTATTATAATTTATTTTTTAATCATAAATTTTTAATTTTGTCTCTTGGCAGGCATATTCATCTATCAAGGAAGAAAATTCCAATAAGCTCCAAAATATAGAGGCGAGAAAGATGGAGAGAAGAACAAAACTAAAGAGTAGGGCTCAAATGTCAAAAGGTGGGAAGACCCACAATCGCAATCTCAATTTGTCCACCCTGCCAAAGGAAATTTGGGTGTTGGAGTTACCCAAATGATATGAAGTTTATTGAGACCCTATGTAGTGTGTTTATTATAAATTTTAATATACTAATCATAATACTGTTTTATGCATCAATTATGATATAGGATGATCCCATCATACTCTTATAATGTATAAAAAATTATTATTAATACATTAAAAGCTAAAATACTACACTAATTTCAGTTTTAAATTCAAGCACCAACTTTACAAACCACAAATCCATTCTAGAGGAGAATGATTATGTTGCCCTCATGGGTATAAGCCACGTGGTTAAGGTAGAAGAGTTTAAAATTTTAAGAAAGTCACATTTAGAGTTTGAATCCCTTCGTAGGAGATATCATAAAAGGATTCTGTTTGGTCAAGAATCCTTCGTGGGAGAGTTATTCTGTCTGGTCAAGAGCTGTACATTCTTACTGTATCTCCATTTCTGATCGTGAGACAAATTGATGTGCTGTACATTCCTGTTGTATTTCCATTTCTAGTTGTGGAACCGACTGATGTGGATTGGCGTGGGTATCTAATTTTACGCATTTTTTTAAGAATGATTATTATTATTACTAAAATGTTTTTTTGCTTTTCAAATCTCACACTCTTATAGTATGTTTGATTAGGATAAAAAAGGGAAGAAAAAGTAAAAGAGATAAAAATTTGAATGTAAATGAGTAATTTACATTGTTTTGTTAAAAATAAAATAATGTGGAGCCAGTCTAAATTTAGACGGGTGAGACTAATCATCATTTATTTAATTATTTCATTTCCACTCTAATTAAAATAAAATAAAAATAAGTTATATTTACTGTTTTTAATGGACTTCTCCCTTTCCTTATTTATGAACCAAATATAGTGTTAGTCAATCCTTTTAATAATTATCAACGTAAAAATTTGATTGGAGCTTTGACTGCGAGTGACAAAGACATAACATTTTGTACTCTGAAACCATTCCAGAAACCCTAAAAAATTCCAGTAAACTCCAAAACACACAAACAGGACCATACATATATTTACAGAGTTCATATTGTATTTTTAAAATAAATTATAATTAATTTAATATTTAATTTTAACCTTCAGATTTCATATTTCATACTTCATAATTTTCTAATAAAATATTCAAATTTTAATGTTTAGACCTTTAATATAGTTGAAGGACTAAAACGATTACTTTTTTTTATATATATAAAAAGAGTCTAAAATTGGAAAAAAAATTTAATACTGACATATTTAAATTTGATTGACATATTTTTCCTTCTCCGTAAATTTGAAAAAAAAAAGAAAAAAGAAAAAAAGAGTTTGTCGTTGTCTCGTAAATTAGCTGTATTTGAGAAGCAACTATTTTCAATCCAAATCAAAATTTCAATTTAAAATAATACTCACTCCGTTTAATATTATTTAACCTTTTGACCATTTACACACCGATTAATAATGTTGAAATTAATAAATATTTTTAATTATATTCTAAATGTATATCTAATAAATATAAAAATGAGTAATCATTTACGAAATTTTTTATCTTTTCATTAAATATAATTTAACTAAATTTAAGGATAATATTGAAAAATATTAATCATTGATATATAAAAATATGTAAAGAGTTAAATATTACGAAATAAAATATAAAAGTCAAATAATATAAAATAAGGGAGTATTAATTTAAATAATTTTAATTTTTTAAAAATTATTATATATTCATAACACATTATATTTTTTATTAATAATCGAATTTTATATTTAATAATATTTTATTAAATTTTAATAAATTTATCACAATTCAATTGTTATTATTCAAATAAAGACTAAGCAGTATTCAAAAGGGCGGTGAATGGCGAATGACCAACCATGCGTCCCGCAAACAAAGCCCAAGTGCATGGTTGGTTTGGTTGGCCATGGGACCCCCCATTCCCCACATGCAAATTACCAACCCACTTCCTGTTTTTTTAATAAGTACAAATTTTCCAATTCTTTCTTGACAAGTATACTTTTAAATGTTCATCCCTACTAAAATTCAATTGGTCGTGATCCTCTTAATAAGATCATATTACAAATTAAAAAATCACGAGTTTAAATTTTATTTTACTTGACTGTCTTTTTAATTGAAGCGAGATCAAAAATAATTAATTGAACTATACCATATATATATATATATATATATATATATATATATATATAGTATAAGTGGATAGAAATTTATTTGAGTTGAAAATAATGAATGTAATAAAAAAATATTAAAAGTGTCAGATTAGATAAGATTTAAAATAAAGTTAAGGAGAGAGAATATGATGTGGTGTGAATATATGATAGATTTTAAAAAATAAAAATTATTTAAATTAATATTATTTTAATTTAAAATGAGAAGAATTTTTAATTATAATCTTGACAGTAAGAATAGTCGTGCCCGTGGCGTGAGGGAAATTCTTATGTGGACCGGTGCTTTAAAGTGTTATACCTTTCTAGAAGTGTACAACACACAAAGCACGTAATACAACACTCAAAGCACTCAATCCACGATTGACCGGGTCCATATAAGAATTTCCCGTGACATGATGGCAAAAAATGATTCATAAATGCCACGGCATTAACTGTTAAAGAAAATGTATTTTTTTTATTACAAGAAATACTATTAGTTTTGAAAATTTTATTACAAAAATTCTAACATAGATTTTGAAAAAGAAATATATTGAATTATTTTGATTGAAAATTATAAAGTTAATTTTAAAATTAGAAATTACATAATAGAAAAAAGAGAGAGAGAGTAAAATGTAAGATCATTGTAAAAAAATAATAGAAAAAGCAAAATTAGCTCGAGTAGAAGAAAAGAGAAACAGGAAATGGAAGGCAAAGGCAGCAAATGCCAGCACAGAGCATCTCACAGACGTTCACTGAAGTTTCCATTATAAATACTCCAGAATTCCCCGAAAGCATCGCTGCTCCGCCCCCTTCCATATCTGTCTCTCCCTCTCTCCGTACAGAAATTTTGTCTGCCCTGCCGGAATATTCCCACATGGACGTCCGTCGGAGGCCACCAAAACCATCCCGTCCCTCTCTGGACCCACATCATCTCCAACACCACCAGGAGAAGCCTTCTCCGTCTGTCGTCGATCGTTCCCCCTCGCCGACTCCCAAGGCCTCCGATGCCCTACCACTTCCTCTCTACCTAACCAACGGCATTTTCTTCACGCTATTCTTCTCCGTCGCTTACTACCTCTTGCACCGCTGGCGAGACAAGATCCGCACCTCCACCCCACTCCACGTTGTTACTCTTTCCGAACTCACCGCCATTGTCTCTCTTATCGCCTCTTTCATTTATTTGTTAGGATTTTTTGGCATTGACTTTGTCCAATCATTCATTGCTCGCGCTTCTAACGACGCCTGGGACGTTGACGACGATGACCACCAGCGCTTCATGATCGACGAAGATCGCCGCCGCCCCTCTCCTTGTCCTGCCGCATTAGATTGCGCTCTCCCCACTGCCATTTCCGCCTCTCCTAACTTAATGGATCCTCTTACTGTGTCCCCACTTTCCTCCGAAGAAGACGAGGAGCTTGTCAAGTCCGTAGTTTCGGGCCAAATTCCATCATATTCTTTGGAATCCAAGCTCGGAGATTGTCACAGAGCGGCCTCTATACGCCGTGAGGTTGTGCAGAGGCTTACCGGAAGGTCAATATCGGGTCTCCCGTTGGATGGATTTGACTATGACTCGATTTTGGGGCAGTGCTGCGAGATGCCTGTGGGTTTTGTACAGATTCCTGTGGGGATCGCGGGGCCTTTGTTGCTCAACGGATGTGAATACTCAGTGCCAATGGCAACAACCGAAGGCTGTTTGGTTGCCAGCGCCAATAGAGGTTGCAAGGCAATATATGCTTCTGGAGGCGCTACCAGTATTCTTCTAAGAGATGGGATGACCAGAGCTCCTGTCGTCAGGTTTCCTACGGCCAAAAGGGCGGCTGAGCTGAAATTCTTCCTGGAGGACCCCCTAAATTTTGATACATTGGCGGTTGTCTTCAACAAGTAAGTTAACTTTCACATTTGTTTCCTCAGTTTTCCTTTATTTTAGATTAATTTTAGCTATATTTTCTTTTGGAATTTGAACGTCGAACTGGTAACGTTAAGTTTAATTAGGAGCTAACTATTGACAGGCCTGAGTTGTCGGCGTCTTGGACCACCAAATCTTTTTTATTTTTCTTGTATTCTTCTTTCAGTTTATTGCTCTGACGCTTAATAGGCGGTAGGTTTGCAAGATGGTATTAGACGTCTTCGGCCGAAGAGTTTTGTTGGATTGAACTTTCCTGATTCTTTGTCGCGCTTATTATGGAGGAGTTTCTGCCTATAAATGTATCTGTTTTCCAATAGCTGAAACTTATTATTTGAACTGTCCTTGCCATCAACTTTGATTAGGTGTAGCAAAGTATTGTCTTGACAACACATCTAGGGGCATAGTAGCTTTCAAGTTTTTACAAGCTTTGGTTTTGGGGTCTTTTGGCATGCCATTCACATTCGGGGCGAGAGTATCACTCGATGCCTTTTATACTGAGCAAGCCTGTCCCAACCTTTTTCCTTTTTTTTTTAAAATGAAATTCTTGGTCTTTAATTAGTTTAATTTTAGGTATTTAGTAGAGCAGATGTTGGCGCAATCTGCATTTACATTCTGTTCTAATGATCCGAATCTAGAGTTACCTTCTCAAGAGATGGCTCTTTGTATACTTGTCTTTTCTGATCACAGATCAAGCAGATTTGCAAGACTCCAGGGTGTTAAATGCTCTATTGCCGGGAAAAATCTTTACATCAGATTTAGCTGCAGTACTGGTGATGCTATGGGGATGAACATGGTGTCTAAAGGAGTTCAGAATGTTTTGGACTTCCTTCAGAGTGATTTTCAGGACATGGATGTTATTGGGATTTCTGGTTGGTTCTCTTTCCCTTTTACGACTGATTTTCTTAAGTTGTTGAGACTTCTAACATTAATAGGGCCCTCGGTAATATTTTCAATGAGAAGTTGTTCTAATTATCCTTGAAATTTTGATGTTCTGTTTTGCTATTTATTTTTGTTGGATTTGTAGCTTTAAAGATGCAGTTTTCTACTCTAGTTTTTTTTCATCGTGTAAAAATCACTGGTCTAGTTTGAAATTTTTCCTAAAATGCCTTACGTATGTTACTTGTTTTGAACACGTGAATCACGCTTTGCGTTTAATTTAATACCTCTTTTAGGTGCTAATTTACTTTTCTTTTATGTTGGTTGGTTTTTAAAAGATAGGCACTGATGAGGTGCTGATCGTGTGCACTAGAGTGCAGATGCATGCAATTTACTCTGTTATACTAACAAATCCTATATTATGACCGATACTTCTTATTTCCCAACTTCTTGGGGTGAAATGATTCCTTTAGTAACGGCAGTTTGTCTTGCTATGTGCAGGGAATTTCTGTTCTGACAAAAAACCTGCTGCCATTAATTGGATTGAGGGACGTGGGAAGTCAGTTGTTTGTGAGGCAACAATTACTGAAGAGGTGGTGAAGAAGGTACTAAAAACCACAGTACCAGCACTTGTAGAGCTTAACATGCTTAAGAACCTTACTGGATCTGCTGTTGCCGGTTCTCTGGGTGGTTTCAATGCCCATGCTGCGAATATTGTTTCAGCAATTTTTATAGCTACTGGACAGGATCCTGCACAAAATATAGAGAGTTCTCACTGCATTACAATGATGGAAGCTGTCAATGATGGAAAGGATCTTCACATCTCTGTCACAATGCCTTCCATTGAGGTAGCTGAAATTCTATATGATATCCTTCCTTCTGAATTTGCATAGCTTGTAGTTGATGCCTGTTTTGCAGGTCTTCTTTCGTGCTGTATAGCTGCATATATATATATATATATTTAAACGTGGAAAATGCATAATTACCTGTTTTGGGACTGGAAGGGTCTGGTTTTGTTGCTATTTTTTGTCTTCATTGGGAAACATAAGTTGGTGACCTGAAATTTATCTTTTTATTGTTTTTGGTGCACCCTTTCTCTCTTTTCTGTGGACCTCTTATCACCTTCTTTAATCTTGTCCCTACTTATTCTTCAGGTCGGAACAGTAGGAGGCGGAACTCAACTTGCTTCTCAATCAGCTTGCCTCAACCTGCTCGGTGTGAAGGGTGCGAACAAGGATTCCCCTGGATCAAATGCCAGGCTTCTAGCCACCATAGTAGCTGGTTCAGTCCTGGCTGGGGAGCTATCCTTGATGTCAGCCATTGCAGCTGGGCAGCTTGTTAGGAGTCACATGAAATACAACAGGTCAAGCAGGGATATAACCAAAGTTTCCTCTTAGAAGTGAATAAGTTGCAACCAATTTTTTACAATGACTAGTTAAGACAGGGAGGAAGAAAGCCAAGATGATTGAGGGGGGAGACAAGTGGATTCTGCTTATTAGCCCATGTGAAGTTCTTCTTGTTGTAGCTGTAAAGTGGGGGATCATGTGAGGCTGGAAGAAATGAAATTGATGTTTGATGTTTGTTTTTAGCCGAATGTAGGGGCAGGCACAGCCAGAGTCACTATCCCTTGCGACCCACTGATACTGTTTCCAAGTATTTGTACCATTACCAGTTGTCCTCTTAGCAATTCAACTAGCCCTCTCCGCCACTGTTGTTGGTAGATTTTCTGTAATTGTTTGTTTCTCTCGGGAAAAATATTTTGTCTGGAAATGATGGCTTTTCTCTTTGTCACCTGGTGTACAGATTGGATTGTTTCCGAACATCGGGAAGTGCAATTTCAAAACTTTGATTTTCTTTGTATATCAATCCAAACAGCAGATTTCTCTCCCTTCACCATGAACTCACTCTACCATGTTTGGCCACGGCTTGTCCACTTCCCTGTAATATTGGGTTGCTCTGATTGAGCCGCTCATGCTCCGTGCAAAAATCTGCGAATGATCATTCTTTAGGCTCTAATGCTGAATCCCACCAAGGACTCCGTACGAGTCTTCACTAACTCTTGACCAGAAAGTGGGTACTCTAATACTACTAAACATGCATCGTCATTTTAGTAGAGGACCATAAATGTAATCAGAAGAATCCCCTGACAAACCTTGGGTTCCTGTTTTCAGTATATATTTTTTTTAATAATGAGAGAATAAATTATTCATATTTGAGCGGAGATACAATTGAAGCTGTAGATTAGGTACTGCAGGGAGCCGGTCGGGGGTATTTCTTGAGCTGGAGAGGGCCAGGAAGAGAGGACAAGCTCTTCTCCAATTCTCATAGACTACATAATTTGGTCCCTCTCTTTTTGGTCTGTCGTGCATGTGATTTTGGACCAGCATACCTCATTTCTCAGGGCAAAACAACATTATGCAAATTGAGACTTACTACTTTGGAAGACCTTGTGCCACTACCGGAATATGAATTCATTGAAATGATGGCAGAGCACGAGGAGATTTATCATCAATATGATGATGGGAATGGAAACCAGAAGTGCTTTGAATTTAATCTTGAGCCATATGGCAATTGCATGTCCATGCTCATCTGCAAACCATGAGCTTTTCGAAAGAGCCAAACCCTCCCAACTTTAAGAATTTCCATGGGATTTGGATTTTTCTTTGGTGACTATAGAGAATGGGCTTGCGAGGACTTGATTGAGTGCCAAGGGGCACCCTATTGGCAATGGTGTGCATTTCTGGCTAATCCTACTCACCCTTGACAGTTATTATCTACAACTAGCAGTATTGGGAAAACAAGAGTTCTGTTGGCTAAGGATTGGAAGAGCCACTTAATAGTAATAGGTAATACGAGCATTTAACATTATTGCTTTGTTTACCTTTCGTTAGGCTTCCAAATACATTGAATAGTAATAACTTGGAATTAAATATTACAGGCGGCTATGAATGCTAAACACATTTGAATTTTTAACACAATCAACCAGTCCAAGTTAAAGAAAACGAGAAGACACTAGTTGTAGACATTCTTGATGCAATAATCTATATCAATCTATTTCCACCTTCAAAGATAAGTTAGGCATAGAAATTAAAGTTTTGAATATCTAGTTTCTACAACTAATGATGGCCAATTTAGAGTTTTGTGGCGAAGGTATTAATTATTCTGATAACATATGTTCGTGTTGATACTCGTATGTTGTACGAGAATATAATTTGTGTTAATTGTTGTTTTTGTAAAATGTATTTACTTAAAAATAAATATTGTAAATTTCTATTTAGTTAAAAATTCAAAAGTTATAATATTTTCTCATATTGCTTTATTGGCTAGATTATTGTAATGGTTTCCTTCACCATCTTTCACCAAGTTCACGCCTAGGACATTCCACATTTCAATACTGAGAGAAGAGGGTATATACATATAGACCTCCTGCCAGTAACATCATCCTGCAATCTATCAGCCACCTACTTAAGTTAGATATATTAAAAAAAAAAAACCCATATACTAAATTGGTGTTTACTACACTCCTATTCCATGGTAATTTATTAGCAAAGAAAACTCTAGTAGTGATTCTCAATAAACCGATTAGAAGTCAGGCAAGGAAACGATGCAAAAACAAAAAGCAGCAAGAAATACAAAGAGAGGAATTTTGGTTTCAACATTTGAGATAAACTTTAGGGGTGAACAAGGTTTATGACAAACAATAATAGATTCAACAGTTTTATTAAATGATACAAGATCAACACAATATTAAAGATAGGTAGGTGGAAAACTTGAATTACTGTCCAATAGAATGCTACAATGATTTTTGCTTAAAAGAGATGTGAGATGGCACTCATAAATTTAAGAAATAAAAGCAAATAAAAAAAAAGACCAAATGATTTATAGTAGTTCGATCCTCAAAGATCTACATCCACTACTTTAAGCACACACTTAAGGATTTCAAACCGAACACTAAAACATTTTTCTCAAATGAATGGTAGTAGGTTACACAAATATTACACTAGAGGATCACCACACTTAATTTTACACCCAACCTCTATACACCAAACAATCAAGACTCACCCAAATTGAGTTTTACTTCCTAAGCCTTCATACCCAAGATATCAAAGAGATGAGACATAAATTCGCTCACAAATTGAGCAGATCTAAACAATTTAATCACATGTACCTTTGTACCTTTGGAGTAATAAATCTCACTTTGAAGCACAATGTAGATGGAGGATTTTTATTTTTTGAAAGTTTTAGAGGGTTTCTGGAAGTATTAGCAGAAATCTCTTGCTAAAAATCGTATTTAAATGGCTTTTATAGAGGCAAAAATTAAGATGCCAATAATTTTTTACTGTTAGATTTTTCAGAATTTTGAATTCACTAATTGGAAGAATGTGTGTCCAAAAGATGCGTCCAAAACACCACTTTATGTAGAAGTATATTTTGAACACCTACAAATCTTTAGATGGGTATTTTGGATTTAGAGGTCCGTCCAAATTTACTCAACTAAGTTTTTATATAAAAAAAATCTGAATTCAAAATATCATCTTTTTGAAATCATTTTTATGTACTTCAATGTGAAATAAACTAAATCGAGGTAAAGAGACATAGGAAATACATAGAATACCTTAAACACAATTTCCTAATTTACAATTCTTCAAAAAGTTTTCAAGATATGCAACTTATTTGGATTGGATATTCATTTGATCATCTTTTTTAAACTCTATCGACCATGAGTTGCTTAACAATCCTATTTGTAAGACTTTGAAGAATCGAGGTCAAACATGTCATATCCAAAATCGTATCATATATAAATATACATGTTAGTTTACATCAACGTTTGTTATAAATTAAATCAAAACACAGGAGAATGTCCTTTGGACTAAAGTTATGCAAAGTAAAATATCAGTTGCAATGGAAAGAAAAATTTTCTCGATCTTTGTAATCACAACTATCAAAATCACAACTTAAGGTAGAGATATGCTCATCAAGATATTGAATTATGAAAAAAAAAAAATGAGACAACAATTTATTTTATTAAGACTCGTAGAAAAGAGTTCTACTTTCTTACTAGACAATTCCTTAAGCCCCACAACCCATGGGCCTAATAGGAGGAACATACTTTATTGAAACTCCAAAGAGATTATCATACATGTTATACTATACATATCACCCAGCACGAGTAAGCGCACCTTCGACTCTCCATTTATCATTATCGCTTGGAATTTTGGAGGTCCAGAGAATAGAGATGGGGATAAAACAAATAAATTATTATCCTCAAAACAAATAAATTATTAATTTTTGAATCGCATCCTTCATTGGATATGAGTGTAACAAATAAATTATTAATAAATGTTTCTGGGCCAATTTTATTATTTTATCTTTTGACCTAATTCTACAATTTTAAGTTTTTGGATACTTCATATTTTGGACAAAATTTATAGGTAAATTGGTAAGTTTACTCCCTAAACTTTTTATTTTGCATGGTTGGTCTCTATTATTTATTTTTTAACTTTATAAATCTTTTATCTTTTTTAATTTGGCACATCAGGTCCTTCCCACTTAATTCCGACGGGTCAACTCATCAACTCCAATTTTGACCTATTAAAAAAGGATAAATTTGATATTTTACTATACATCTTCAATATTTATAAAGGTAAGTTGACTAGTTTAGTCCCTGAACTTTTTATTTTGGCATGTTTGGCCTATTCTTTTTTTTAAAAAAATTATAGGTCCTTTATCTTTTTTAGTTTGATACGTTAAGTCCTTCCAATCTAATTCCAGCAGGTCAACCCTAAATTAACCCGTCAACTTGAACTTTGACCCATTAAAAAATGATAAATTTGATATTTTACTGTACACATTCAATTATTATTTATACTAGAATTGTATATATACAAAATTACTCTCTCTGTCCCAATAAAATTGTCTTACTTACTATTTTGGGTTGTCCCAAAAATTTTGACACTTTCCTTAAAAGGAAAGTTTTTACTATATAATTTATTATAACATAATCAATATACCTCACATATATTATTTTTATATACTTAAATTTGACATAAAGTATTGTGTGACTCATATATTTCTTATTTTTATTATATTATATTATTATTATATTCTAACTTTTACTTTTGCATAAAATATCGTGCCAAATCAATCACTGTCAATTTTGGTTGGACGGATGGAGTAAAATAATTACAAATTTACGATCACATATGTATAAATCGTATTATAAATCAAAAAATTAAAAGAATCTACAAAGGTAAAACCTAAATTGGCATTGATTCTATCCTAATCAAATCACACAACATGTCAACGCTACTTTTCTCTAAATAAAAACTCCAAATATCATATCTTCCATTCAAGTAAGGTAAATTGATTAGTTTAGTCCTTCGACATTTTTATTTTGGTATGATTGGTCAATATTTTTTTAAAACTTTATAGATGCTTTATATTTTTTAATTTGGTACATTAGCTTATTCTGTCCTAATTCCGGTAGGTCAATTATATATAAACTCGTCAACTCCGAAAGGTGTACAATAAAATACCAATTTTATTATTTTTTAATAGGTTAAAATCAGAGTTGACGAGTTAATTTAGAGGTGACCTGTCAAAATTAGTTCAGAAGAACGTAATGTGCCAAATTAAAAAAGACAGAGGATCTATAAAATTAAAAAAGAATATTGACCAATCACGCCGAAATAAAAAATTCGAATGACTAAACTTACCAATTTACCTTACTTGAATGGAGGATATGATATTGAGATTTTTGACCAAACATGTCAAAATAAAAAGTTTAAGGATTAAACTCGTCAACTTACCTTTATAAATATTAAAGGTGTATAGCAAAATACTAAATTTGTCATTTCTTAATGGGCCAAAATTAGAGTTGACGGGTTGACTCTCCAGAATTAGATGAGAATGACCTAATGTGCCAAATTAAAAAAGATATGGAATTTATAAAGTTAAAAATAAAAAATAGAGACCAATCATGCCAAAATAAAAAAGTTTAATAATTAAACTTACCAATTTGTCAATTTTATATTATAACTATTCGGCTCATTTATCTTTTATTTGGGAGTATTTTGTATACACCATAACTAATAGCCACTTCAAGAACTAAATATCTACATTTTTAATAAAACTGTCCTAAACTTAGATATCATGTACCTCATATTTTCTCGGAGGCATGGCTTGAAAAGAAATAGATCTATCTCGATCTCAATGCGAATGCCTTTAACATAGAAGGTTAGGCTCAATAATATGAAAAAATTCGTAACTCAG
This sequence comes from Voacanga thouarsii, assembly GCA_026120185.1. Lineage (NCBI taxonomy): Eukaryota > Viridiplantae > Streptophyta > Magnoliopsida > Gentianales > Apocynaceae > Voacanga > Voacanga thouarsii. The sequence goes on from JANUWF010001752.1 coordinate 854,868, forward strand.
TAAATATTTATAATTTTTCATCAAATAATTTAGCCTTCCAAACGAAAAGTAACATGATACGTATGATTTAACACAAAATTTTCATATTACCATAAAACAAACAAAAAATGAGAATCAAAGTACCATAAAATCAGCAAATTACAAACTAGTTATGGATGCAACAACAACAACAACAACAACAACAACAATAATAATAATAAATCAATTCCAAGACATTTAGAATACAAAAAAAGAAAAAGGAAAGAAATACCTGTGTGTGGAGTAGAGGATGCCAAAAAAAAAAAAAATCAATTCATGTTGTAAATATTTGAATTAGTGAAAGCTCTACTAATTATGGATTTATAAGAATTATTAGGGAACTAGTGGAAGTTCCACTAATTAATGGAAACTCCACTAATTATGAATTTTTATGGATGCCCATCATTTAGTGGAGACACCACTAATTAAGATTAGTGGATGATGACATATTCCACTAATTAAGAGCTCTATAAATAGAGTTATTCTCTAAACTTGTAATACACCATCAGTTTGTGAAAGAATTGCGAAAAAATTGTAAGAAAAAGAAAGAGAGAAATTTGAAGAAATTCTTGTGTAAAAAATAGTTAGAGTTTTATTAGTGTAGTATGTAGATTTTATTCTAACACTGCCCAAATTTTATAACACGTTATCAGTACGAGTCTCTACCGTTACCAAAGTCAGAAGATAAGTATGCATTTATTGATCTCTATGGCTAATCTCGCTAAACTTGAATTTCTAGCCCTTGATATTTCTGAAAAAAATTATATGTCATAGGTTCTCGATGCAGAAATGCATCTAAATGCTGAAGGCCTTAGTGAAATTATTGAAGCAAATAATAGTGCATCTGCACAACACAAGGCTAAAACTTTGATTTTTATTCGTCGTTATCTCGATGAAAATTTGAAAATGGAATTTCTTATAAAAAAAGATCCATATGTCTTGTGGGTAAATTTAAAAGAAAGATTTGACTACCTGAAAATGGTCGTACTACCCACTGCATGGTATGAATGGTTGTATCTGAAGTTGTAAGATTTTAAAACCGTGAATGAATATAGCTCCGCAATGTATAAAATTACATCTCAGTTAAAATTATGTGAAGAAAAAGTGACTGATAAAGATATGTTGGAGAAGACATTCTCCACCTTTCGTGCCTCGAATATTATCCTGCAACAACAATATCGAGAAAAATGGTATACTAAATTTACAAATGTAATAACTGCCCTCCTCATTGTAGAGAAAAATAATGAGTTATTATTACGAAATCATGAAGCCAGCAGTGAATGCTACTGGCTCAACAGCATTCCCAGAAGTGAATGCTATTGGCTCTAGCAGAAGTCATCGTTATAGTCGTGGTCGTGGCTGTGGCCGTGGTCGTGGTTATGGTCGTGGACACGTTTGATATTTCCCTTATCACAATCATAATCAAGCCGTGAAAAATACTGGCAATCTGAAGTGGAACAGAAAAAATCATAAGGGAAAATAAAAAGAAAAATAAAAAGAAAAAGAAATGGAAGAAAAGCACGATGATACATGTTATAGATGTGGCATGAAAGGTCATTGGTCACGTAACTGTCGTACGACCAAGTATTTAGTGGAATTATATCAAGTTTCACTAAAAAAGAATAATAAAAATATGGAAGCAAATTTTTCTCAACATCCAGTAAATGATGCTGAGGATGATAATGTTGATTCTGAAAATCTTAATATCAATATTACCCATATGGATGTATCGGATTTTTTTGAACACCCAAACGGTAGGATAGACCATTTAATTGGTGATGGCAGTGTCCAGAAGAATTAAAGCCCCACCCTTATATTTTTGTATTTCATTTTCATTATATTCTAATAATATTTATGTTTACATATATATATTTGTATTTAGATGGTTGTTATTAATGATGATGTATGCATTATTGATAGTGGAATTACACACACCATACTAAAAAATGAGAAATATTTTTTTGATCTCAAAATGGAAGAAATAAATATTTATACGATAAACGGTAGTACAAATGTGATTGAAGACTCCGGAAGAACTAGTATATTATTGCCTAAATGAACAACAATTATTATTGATAAGGCACTGTTTTCCTCAAAATCCAGAAAAAATTTATTGAGTTTTAAAGATATCCGCAAAAATGGGTATCATATTGAAACAAATGAGGAAAATGTGATTGAGCATCTTTATATTACTCAAATTCATTTGGGTAAGAAATCTATATTAGAAAAACTACCTATTTTTATACTGGCCTATATTTTATAAAAATACGTACAATTGAAATTTATCATCTCGTAAATTAGAAATTTATTGATCCTATTACTTTTAACATTTGACATGACTGGTTGGGTCATCTGTGATCTACCACGATGAGAAGAATTATTGAGAATACACATGATCATCCATTAAAAAATAAAAAGATATTGAAATCAGAAAACTTCGCATGTGTTGCATGTTCTCTAAGTAAATTAATTGTTAGACCGTCACTAGTAAAAGTAGGAGTTGAAAGTCCTACATTTCTTGAACGGATTCACGAAAATATTTGTGGACCTATTGATCCACCATGTTTTATGGTCTTAATTGATGCATCATCTCGATGGTCACATGTATGTTTATTATCTACTCGCAACCTGACGTTTGCGAGATTACTTGCTCAAATAATTAAATTAGGAGCACAATTTTCTAATCATCACATTAAAAATATTCGTTTGGATAATGCTAATAATTTTTTATCACATACTTTTGATATATATTGCATGTCAATTGGGATTAATGTTGAACATCCTGTAACTCATGTTCATACATAAAATGGTCTTGCTGAATCTTTGATTAAAAGATTACAATTAATTGCTAAACCATTATTAATGAAAATAAATCTCCCAATATTTGCCTGGAGACATGCTATTTTACATGCTGCAACACTTGTACGTATAAGGCCAGTTAGTTATCATAAATTCTTTCATTTACAATTGGCTTTTGGTTCAAAACCAAATATTGCTCATTTAAGAATTTTTTGGTGTGTTGTATATGTTTCAATTACACCAAACCAGTGTACAAAGATGGGTTCTCAAAGAATAAAGGGGATATACGTTGGATATGATTCTCCCTCTATTATCAAGTATGTTGAACCATTGACAGGAGATGTATTCACAGTAAGATTTGCTGATTGCCATTTTGATGAATTATTATTCCTTAAATTAGGGGGAGAACAAAAACAGTATAAAAAGGATCTTGCTTGGACAACATCATTAAATTATCTTGATCTGCGTACAAGCGCATGTGAACTTGAAATTCAAAAGATAATTCATTTGCAAAGTATTGTAAATCAAATGCCAAACGCTTTTGTTGACTCCAGAAGAGTTACAAAATCGCATATTCCAGCTATAAATGCTTCTATTCAAATTGAAGTTCCAACAGAACAAAATATTATACCTATAGCTGCTGAGTCAAAAGCACGCCAGAAGCGTGGCCGACCTCTTGGTTCTAAAGATAAAAATTCTCGAAAGAAAAGAGGATTAAATGATCCAGAAGATCATATTGAAGAAAAGAATGATGAAGATCAAAAGAAAACTGATGACAAAGAACTAGAAATTGATTAAAGTAATACTGAAATTTCTATCAATTATACCACTTCCGATAGAAGTTGGAATCGGATAGAAACTGTTATTGATAATATATTTGCATATAATATATCTCTTGATGTTATACAGGATAATGATGATCCTGAACCAATATCAGTTGATGAATGTCGGCATATAAAAGATTGGCTGCAATGGAAAGATACGATTCAATCGAAGCTAAATGCACTGACAAAACGTGAGGTTTTCGGACCTGCAGTCCGAACACCAGAAGGTGTAAAACCTGTTGGCTACAAGTGGATATTTGTGCGAAAACACAATGAAAATAATGAAATCGTACGATATAAAACGCGATTAGTAACTCAAGATTTTTCACGAAGACCAGGTATTAATTATGATGAAACTTATTCTCCTGTTGTTGATGCTATTACACTCCGATATCTTATCAGATTGGCAGTACATGAAAAGATAGATATGCGCCTTTTAGATGCTGTCATTACTTACTTGTGTGGAAATTTAGAAAATGATGTTTACATGAAAATCCCCGAAGGATTTCATATGCCTGAAGCATATAAACAATATCCTCGTGAAAATTACTCCATCAAGTTGCATAAATCATTATATGGCCTGAAGCAATTTGGACGCATGTGGTTTACTCGTCTTAATGAATATTTATTAAAAGTGGGATTTAAAAATGACCAAGTATGTCCATGTGTTTTTATTAAGAAATCTAATTTTAAATTTGTGATATTAGCTATATATGTTGATGATATTAGTCTTATTGGAACTCCTGAAAAACTTCAAGAAACAATGAATTGTTTAAAAAGAGAATTCGAAATCAATGATTTTGGTAAAACTAAATTTTATCTTGGTTTACAAATTGAATATCTAGAAAGTGGAATATTTATTCATCAATCAATATATATAGCAAAAGTTCTCAAAAGATTTTACATGGACAAAGCATATCCATTGAGTATTCTAATGATCGTCCGGTCATTAAATGTGAATAAAGATCATTTCTGACTTCAAGAAGATGATGAAGAACTCCTTGGTCTTGAAGTACCATATCTCAGTGCAATTTGTGCATTGATGTATCTTACTAATAATACACGACCTGATATTACTTTTGCTATTAATTTATTAGCAAGATTTAGTTCTTTACAAACACGACGATATTGGAATGGAATTAAACAAATCATTCGATATCTCCAAGGTACAATTGATCTCAGATTATTTTATTCAAATAAAACCAGCCAAACATTATAGGTTATGCAAATGCTGGTTATTTATCTTATCCACATAAAGCACATTATCAAATCGGCTATCTATTTACATGTGGAAATACTGCCATATCATGTCGTTTTACAAAATAATCTACAACAGCTACTTCTTCAAATCATGCTGAAATTATAGCCATTCATGAAGTAAGTCAAGAATGTATATGGCTAAGATCCATGATTCATTATATTCGAGAAAATTATGGATTATCATCGATCAAAGATATTCCAACTCATCTTTATGAAGACAATGCAGCTTGCATAGTTCAATTACGAGGAAGATATATTAAAAGAGATCGGATAAAACATGTTTTACCAAAATTCTTCTTTACTCATGAACTCCAGAAGAAATGTGAGATTGATGTGCTACAAATTCGGTCATGTGACAACCTCGCAGATATTTTCACGAAGACTTTATCGACTGCAACATTTGAGAAGTTGAGATATAAAATCGGTATGCATCGATTTAAAGATTTAAATGAATCATCTCATTAGGGGAATAATAAACAGACATATAGAATAGTATACTCTTTTTCCTTCACTATATTTTTTTTTTCACTGAGTTTTTATCTAGTAAGGTTTTAACGAGGTATATTCTTTATGTAATGGATGGACATTCAAGGGGGAGTGTTGTAAATATTTAAATTAGTGAAAATTTCACTAATTATGAATTTATGTGAATGATTAGGGAATTAGTGGAAACTCCACTAATTTTGAATTTTTATGGATGTCCATCATTTGGTGGAGACACTACTAATTAAGATTAGTGGATGATGATGCATTTCATTAATTAAGAACTCTATAAATAGAGTTATTCTCTAACTTGTAATACACCGTCATTTTGTGAAAGAATTGTGAAAAAATTGGAGAAAAAGAAAGAGAGAAGATTGAAAAAATTATCGTGTAAAAAATAGTTAGAGTTTTATTAATGTGTAGTGTGTAGATTTTATTTTAACACTATCCAAATTTTATAACAATTCCAAGCATTCAGAATAAAAAAAAGAAAATTAAAAGAAATACGTGTGGGTAGAGCAGTGTGCAAAAAAATATTCTAAATGAGGAGGGGGGGAAACGAAGAAATATACAGCGATAGAGACGTAGAACTTGAAATGGGATTTGGATTTAAAATTACTCTATGTTATAAAATTAGGGTAGTGTTAGAATAAAATCTACACACTACACACTAAGAGAATTCTAACTATTCTTTGCACAAGAATTTCTCTTCAAACTTCTCTCTTTCTTTCTCTCACAATTCTTTCTCTAATCTTTCTTTCACTAATCTTTCTTTCACAAAATGATGGTGTATTACAAGCTTAGAGAATAGCTCTATTTATAGAGCTCTAATTAGTGAAATACATCATGGCATACATCATCTTCAATTAATGGTGTCTCCACTAAATGGTGGACATCCATAAAAATCTTCTAATAATTCACATAAATCCATAATTAGTGGAGCCTCCACTAATTAATGGAGATTCCAATAATTCATAACACTCCCCCTTGGATGTCCATCCATACATAAAGAATATGCCTCGTTAAAACCTTACTAGATAAAAACCCGAGTGGGAAAAAATCTAGTGAAGGAAAAAGAGTACACTATTCTATATGTATGTTTATTACTCCCCCGATGAGATGATTCCTTTAAATCTTTAAACCGACGCATACCGATTTTATATCTCAACTTTTCAAATGTTGCCGTCGGTAAAGTCTTCGTGAAAATATCTCGCGAGGTTATCACATGACCGAATTTGTAGCACATCAATTTCACCTTTCTTCTGGAGTTCATGAGTAAAGAAGAATTTTGGTGAAATATGTTTTGTCCGATCTCCTTTAATATATCCTCCTCGTAATTGAGCTATGCAAGCTGCATTGTCTTCATAAAGAGGAGTTGGAATACCTTTGATTGATGATAATCCACAACTTTCTCGGATATAATGAATCATGGATCTTAGCCATACACATTCTCGACTTGCTTCATGAATGGTTATAATTTCAGCATGATTTGAAGAAGTAGCTGCTATAGATTGTTTCGTAGAACGCCATGATATAGCAGTATTTCCACATGTAAATAGATAGCCCGTTTGAAAACGTGCTTTATGTGGATCGGATAAATAACCAAGCATCCGCATAACCTATCAATGTTGGACTGGTTTTATTTGAATAAAATAATCCGAGATCAATTGTACCTTAGAGATATCGAAGGACTTGTTTAATTCCATTCCAATGTCGTCGTGTTGGTGAAGAACTAAATCTTGCTAATAAATTGACAAGCAAAAGCAATATCGAGTCGTGTATTATTAGCAAGATACATCAATGCACCAATTGCACTCGAGATATGGTACTTCAGGACCAAGGAGTTCTTCATCATTTTCTTGAGGTCTGAAAGGATCTTTATCCACATTTAATGATCGGACGATCATTGGAATACTCAATGGATGTGCTTTGTCCATGTAAAATCTTTTTAGCACTTTTGCTGTATATGTTGATTGATGAATAAATGTTCCACTCTCCAAATGTTCAATTTGTAAACCAAGACAAAATTTGGTTTTACCAAAATCCTTGATTTCAAATTCTCTTTTTAAATAATCAATTGTTTCTTGGAGCTCTTCAGGAGTTCCAATAAGATTAATATCATCAACATATATAGCTAATATCACAAATTTAGAACCAGATTTCTTAATAAAAACGCATGGACATACCTGGTCATTTTTAAATCCCGCTTTCAATAAATATTCACTAAGACGTGTGAACCACATGCGCTCAGATTGCTTCAGGCCATATAATGATTTCTGCAACTTGATGGAGTAATTTTCACGAGGATAATGTTTATATGCTTCAGGCATATGAAATCCTTCGGGATTTTCATGTAAACATCATTTTCTAAATTTCCATACAAGTAAGCAGTGACAACATCTAATAGGCGCATATCTATCTTTTCATGTACTCGCCAAACCGATAAGATATCTGAGTGTAATAGCATCAACAACAGGAGAATAAGTTTCATCATAATCAATACCTGGTCTTTGTGAAAAACCTTGGGCTACTAATCGCGCTTTATATCGAACGATTTCACTCTTTTCATTGCGCTTTCGCACAAATATCCATTTGTAGCCAACAGTGTTTTATACCTTCCGGTGTTCGGACCGCAGGTCCGAAGACTTCACGTTTTGCCGATGCATTTAACTCCGATTGAATCGCATCTTTCCATTGCAGACCAATCTTTTCTATGCCGACATTCATCAATCGATATTGGTTCGAGATCATCATTATCCTGTGTAACATCAAGAGATATATTGTATGCAAATATATTATCAATAACAGCTTCTATCCGATTCCAACTTCTACCGGAAGTGGTATAATTGATAGAAATTTCAGTGTTACTTTCATCAACTTCGGTTCTTTGTCATCAGCTTTCTCTTGGTCTTTATCATTCTTTTCTTCAATATGATCTTCTGGATCATTTAATCCTCTTTTCTTTCGAGGATTTTTATCTTTAGAACCAAGAGGTCGGCCACGCTTCGGCGTGTTTTTGACTCAGCAGACTATAGGTATAATATTTTGTTCTCACTGGAACTTCAATTCGAATAGGAGCATTTATAGCTGGAATATGCGATTTTGTAACTCTTCCGGAGTCAACAAAAGCGTCTGGCATTTGATTTGCAATGCTTTGCAAATGAATTATCTTTTGAACTTCAAGTTCACATGCGCTTGTGCGCGGATCAAGATAATTTAATGATGTTGTCCAAGCAAGATCCTTTTATGTCTGTTTTGGTTCTCCCCTAATTTAGGGAATAATGATTAATCAAAATGACAATCAGCAAATCTTGCTCGTGAATACATCTCTCGTCGGGGTTCAACATACCCGATAATAGAGGGAGAATCATATCCAACGTATATCCCCTTTCTTCTTTGAGGACCCATCTTTGTACGTTGGTTTGGTGCAATTGGAATATATACAAGACACCCAAAAATTCTTAAATGAGCAATATTTGGTTCCGACCCAAAAGCCAATTGCAAATGAGAGAATTTATGATAACTAGTTGGTCTTATACGTACAAGTGTTGCAAGCATGTAGAATAGCATGTCCTCAGTGCAGATATTGGGAGATTTGTTTTCATTAATAATGGTCTAGCAATTAATTGTAATCGTTTAATCAAAGATTCAAGAAGACCATTCTCGTGTGTGAACATGAGCTACATGATGTTCAACATTAATCCCAATTGACATGCAATATGCATCAAAAGCATGTGATGAAAATTCACCAACGATTATCCAAACGGATATTTTTAATGTGATGGTCCGGAAATTGTGCTCGTAATTTAATTATTTGAGCAAGTAATCTCGCAAACGCCAGAGTTGCGAGTAGATAATAAACATACATGTGACCATCGGGATGATGCATCAATTAAGACCATAAAATATTTGAACGGTCCACAAATATCTCCGTGAATCCGTTCAAGAAATGTAGGACTTTCAGCTCCTACTTTTACTGGTGATGGTTTAACAATTAATTTTCCTAGGGAACATGCAGTACATGCGAATTTTTCTGATGTTAATATCCTTTTATTTTTTAAAGGATGACCATGCGTATTCTCAATGATTCTTCTCATCATGGTAGATCCCGGATGACCTAACCGGTCATGCCAAATGCTAAAAGTAATAGGATCAGTAAACTTCTGGTTTACTAGATGATGAATTTCAATTGTACGTATTTTTACAAAATATAGACCCAGTAGAAAAAGACGGCAGTTTTTCTAATACCGATTTCTTACCCAAATGCATTTGAGTAATAAAAAGATGCTCAATCCCATTTTCCTCATTTGTTTCAACATGATACCCATTTCTCGTGATATCTTTAAAACTCAATAAATTTCTTCTGGATTTTGAGGAAAATAGTGCATTATCAATAATAATTGTTATTCCTTTAGGTAACAATATACTAGCTCTTCCGGAGCCCTCAATTACATTTGCACTACCGTTTATTGTATAAATATTTATTTCTCCCATTTTGAGATTAGAAAAATATTTCTCATTTTTTAGTATGGTGTGTGTAGTTCCACTATCAATAATGCATACATCATTATTAATAATGACCTATCCGAACACAAATATATATATGTAAACGTAAATATTATTAGAATAGAATGAAAATGAAAATACAAAAATATCGAGGTGAGGCTTTAGTTCTTTTGGACACTCGCCATCACCAATTAAATGGTCTATCCTACCGTCCGGGTGTTCAAAAAATCCGATACATCCATATGGGTAATATTGATATTAAGATCTTCAGGATCACTATCGTCATCCTCAACATTATTTATTAGATGTTGAGAAAAATTTGCTTCCACATTTTTATTTTTCAATGAAGCTTGATACAATTCAACTAAATGCTTAGCTGCATCTGACGTTTCGTGACCAATGACCTTTCATGCCACATCTATAACATATATCCTCATGCTTTTCTTCAATTTCTTTTTCTTTTCCCTTTTGATCTTTTCTCGTTCCACTTCGGTGGCCGTATTTCTCACAGCTTTGATTATAATTGTGATAAGGGAAATATCGAGCGTGACTACGACCATAACCACGACCACGGCCACGACCACGACTATAACGATGGCTTCTGCTGGAGCCAACAAGCATTCACTTCGGGAGTCTCTGTAGAGCCGCTTGGTCCGGCTTCATGATTTCTCAATAATAACTCATTATTTTTCTCTCGCAATGAGGAGGGCAGTAATTAAATCAGTAAATTTTGTATACCCCTTTTCTTGATATTGTTGTCTGCAGGACAATATTCGAGGCATGAAAAGTGGAGAATGTCTTCTCCAACATATCTTCATCAGTCACTTTTTCTCCGCATAATTTTAATTGAGATGTAATTTTATACATTGCGGAGCTATATTCATTCACGGTTTTAAAATCTTGCAACCTCGAGTGCAACCATTCATACCGTGCAGTAGGTAGTACGACCATCTTCAGGTGGTCAAATCTTTCTTTTAAATTTACCCATAGGCCATATGGATCTTTTTCGGTAAGATATTCCATTTTCAAATTTTCATCGAGATGACGACGAATAAAATCAAAGCTTTAGCCTTGTGTTGTGCAGATGCACTATTATTTGCTTGAATAGTTTCACTAAGGCCTTCAGCATTTAGATGCATTTTTGCATCGAGAACCCATGACATATAATTTGTTCCAGAAATATCAAGGGCTACAAATTCGAGTTTTGCGATGTTAGTCATAGAGATCAATAAATGCATACCTGTCTTCTGGCTTTGGTAACGGCAGAAACTCGTGCTTAGTCTTCTGGCTTTTGTACCGGTAGAGACTCGTGCTGATAACGTGTTATAAAATTAGGGTAGTGTTAGAATAAAATCTACACACTACACACTAAGAGAATTCTAACTATTCTTTGCACAAGAATTTCTCTTCAAACTTCTCTCTTTCTTTCTCTCACAATTCTTTCTCTAATCTTTCTTTCACTAATCTTTCTTTCACAAAATGATGGTGTATTACAAGCTTAGAGAATTGCTCTATTTATAGAGCTCTAATTAGTGAAATACATCATGGCATACATCATCTTCAATTAATGGTGTCTCCACTAAATGGTGGACATCCATAAAAATCTTCTAATAATTCACATAAATCCATAATTAGTGGAGCCTCCACTAATTAATGGAGATTCCAATAATTCATAACACTCTATGAGTTATAGTTTAGTTTTTCAAATGAACTGCTATTTTCCGGCGACGAAACGAAGAAGAGTTATTAGGCGCAACTTGTGGGTGAGAGGTCGTATAATTGGAAGTCAATCTTAAGTTGTCTGGGTGGAGTGATATGAACCAGAAAATTTGAGGGGTGTAGTGTAATTTTTGCCTATTTCTACACCATACTCAGAAGTCAGAACAAGTCGGTTCTTGGGAAGAGGGTAATGGCCGCCAGCGATATCTGCTCCCCTCGTCAAATTTCCCAACACCAGCAGTTGAATTGTGGAGCTTTACAGTAGGGGAAGTGATCAATTGGTGCTTGTTGCTTTCTGTGTATCACAGAAGCTTTAAAAATGGTGAGTAGTAGCAGTGATAATAGTAGTTGGAGGAGAACGTTTGGGAATGTGAGGTCATTCATCGGCAACTCCACGGGAGGCTTAAGGGGAGGCTCCAATTTGGCCTCCTGGGTGGTCGCCGGAACTGTGGCTTACTTTCTTTGGGTAAAGCCCTCCCAGCAACTCAAGAAAGAGCAAGAGGTACTCCTATTTTATCCGCTTTTCAATTTGAATACAATTTCTTTAGTATTGGTGTAGATTGTATCCATTCTGATTATCTACGTAAGCACTTCTTTTTGGGGTTCAGGAGAGGGCAGCTATGGCTGCAGCTTCAGATTCTTATCGATATGTCGAGAAACGAAAACCTATTCCTGATCCTCAGGTACTGTCCCCCTGCTATTAATTTACCATTCGTAATTGCTTAGCGAGCTATCGACTTTTTTTGCTTTCGTCAATGCTTTGTGATCAGTGTGGGGTTTGGCAGGAAACTGGATTGGTATATGGTAACAAGAATAGAAGCGGCAAACCTCAGGAATCATAGCCTCCAATCTGTGAGTTAGTTTTGCTAGGTAGCAAATGAGCTGATCTTCGGGTTGAGACATTGCTTCAACAGATTCTGATATGTGTTAATATGTGCATACCTCAGATTTTGTCTCTGAGGCCCTGTTTATTTTACTGGATATTTCTATAAATGATAACTATCTCTATCATGTTTGATATTTGTCTAAAAGATTGTTCTTTGAGTTTATGGTTGTCAACCGGAATGTAAAATACCTCTTTCTCTTATATTAAGATCATTTTGTTGTAGATTCACCTCCTTTTAGAAGTTGGATGTTAGAGGAGTGGAAAGAGTGAGTAACAAATTCACTCTCATGGAGAAAGGGCTTCAAAAGAAATTGAGTCGAAAGCTTTCTCTCATTCTCTCATTTTTTTGGTTTTAGGTTGTTGTTTAAGTTGTTGTATTTGATGAAAGTAATGGAAATAACTTCAAGGATACAGATTCAATAACTTCTTCAGCCACCAGCTTCAGACTCTGTATAGGCTTGTGGGGCTTCATGGTTCTTGGTCATGTGAGGTGCGTAATGTGCCTAAATGAGAAGTAAGATTCTTTTATTGGTTCTGTAAATAATGAATTATCTATGAAAACAGAAGGTAGAAGCACCACCACCACCACCACCACCACCACTATGTCCATTGAGCTAATGCTGAAGCTATATTTTTACGGAAATTCTCATATGGACTCGGTCTACATGGACCACATGCATTGAAGATTTGTACCACATGTAATGCAAGTTGTACGGTATAACTCTCCAAAGCTGTTGGTTCGTATGGACCTGGTCCATCTAAGAATGTCTCATATTTTTATGATGCTAACAGTTGGTCCAAAAATGGTTATATGCCATAGCAATTGTATGGCTATGTATTTCTCCACTCTTTTATCCAGTGATTGTCAAAACCAAAACTCAAGCACTTCCAAACAGAATACGCTAAGCATTCCATTGTTTTATTTGCTATTTATTATTGGAAAACAGTTAGGAGAAGCAGTGTTTCCAATTATGATTCCAGTTCGATCAGGGTGACCAGTTCAGGTTAAAGAAAACTGAAAAAGGAGTGCAATTTGGTCATTGTGGTTTCATTTGTGTCCATTGGTTTTGCTAGGCGGTGACTTGTTTTGCATATTAATCCAGACAGGACCTGTGATTAGTTTCCCTGTCGAATTAGCTGCTCTGGCCTTTGTTTCACTATAATGTTTAATAGTATTCACTTAACAGTTATTATTTCTCATAAAGCTTTATTACCATATGATTCAGTTGGTAAATATGAAAAAAGGGGAGATATATTGGTTATCTTGTTTTACTTAATTATGATGGTCGATTTATAGTGTTTGTCTTTAGTAATTCTTTTATACTTGGATTGGTGTGGCCATGAATCATGAATCTTATACTATCGTTGCTAAAAAGTAAGGTTTTGGGATATTTGTTTAAGTTTTGCCAGGTCAAGTGTATTCTATATCCAAGGCAGGTAAAAAGTCCAAACTAAACAAATTTTCTGTGTATTATGATGTGAAACTGTTGGATTTGATAGATATGTACATGTACATACATTCCTAAATGTGGTGACACAGAAATTCTACGGTAGAATCCAGGAGAAATTGTAATTCACAAGCATGCTGATATCTGCTGCAAAATGTGATGCACTAAATTAGTGTTTCTTGAGGACCTTTCTTTTCGTATATTGCGACCTGGGTGGGCGGGCTGGGGGTTTACTGCCAAAAGAAGGAATCAATTATATCATGAATGGATCTCTGTTGCTTCGTTGCTTTGATAAATTGCTAACAATGGAAGAGTTCTCCTAGGTCTATATGAGAAAATCTTTTAGCTGAATCTGGTCATACTCTGGTGCAAACTAATGTTTATTATGTGAACTAACCATGTTTTGATCCTGTAAAAGATGTAGTCAGAAGCATCATTTCCAAGTTTTCTCTACATGTGATGCATTTTTCTAAAGAATAAATCTGAAAATCTTAATTGAGGTTTACAAAATATGCTCGGATTTAGAACTGCCCCATGAAGGGTTAACATTGTGCTTAACATGTCTAATTTTATGGGATGTTGATATGAATAAAAATTGAATGTGTATCATTGATGTTTTCTTATCTCAATGCATCTAGATGCTTTCCTGCCTGTGGGATTGTAATTCTTGTAAACCTCTCTGGCAGTACCGTGTATATTGGTGATTTTGATGTCTCTGTTTAAAATATTGGCATATGTGGTTTGACTTTAAATGTCTGACATACCCAGGTAACTCTCATCGCACTAGGGCCCTTACTTTGCTTGCTGTCTTTATTCTATTGTTTAAAGTGGAGAATCCCTTCGTGTAGCCTTTGCACCAGCTTCTTTGTCTCATTCATTTTGGTTCTACACTTGTTTTTTTTGTGGGAAAATATGGCTAATTGGTGTATTTTAGGAAAATAATGCTGTAAATATTATAACACTAGAATTAGACTAAATTAGAGAAATTTGACCATTAAATTAGTGGATTTTGTAATCAGTGATTAGGAGATTTTGTGAGCAGTAATTGGGGGATTGATTAGGAGATTTTGTGATCAATTTATTAGGGTAGTTGCCATATTTGTTTCTTAGACAACTTGTATATAATTAGCTCATTGAAACTTTAAGGTCAGTTTCTTTCATGGTATCAGAGCCCTAAGCTTTCTAGGATTCTTCTTCCTCTTCAAGTAGTCTTCATTGCTACAGTCTTTTCTTTCGAGTAGCCTTTGTCATTTTCTCTTAGCTTTTAAGCAGCCTTCATTACTGCAGTCTTCTCTTTCGAACAACCTTTATTGCTGTCATTTTTTCTTTATTTTTCCTTTTCCACTTCCTATTCGGGCAGCCTTAATTGTTTCAAATAATTTTTCTTTACCATGTCAACCTCCCAAATATGAGTTGTAAGCGCAAAATGTTAGAAGCTTCATGGAAAGCCACCCAACTGAGAATGGGAATAGAATGGGGGCTAATCCAGAAGTGAACAAGCCCATGTAGCTACTGGCCAAATTGATGAGACACCAAAATAAAAAACAGGTGGTCTCAACTGAGATGAATTGGAAAGGGTGAGAACTCTCATCAGTAGTCTAGAAAAGTCCTTATGTACTTGTTCTGTGGTATGCTTAGGTGATTTTCCACTTTCCATTGGATTAAATGTTTCGGGTGTAACTTTTGCCACTTCTTGGATTATAGATTCAAGAGTTACTGACTGTATGACCCACTCACCAAATGTCTTTACCACCTATTACCCGTGTCCAAGCAGTAGAAAAATAGCCATTGTAGATGATTCTTTGGATGCTATGGCAGGAATCGAAAGTGTCCAAATGAACCCATTGTTAGCCTTGTAGAATGTTCTCCGTGTCCCTAAGCTAGCTATCTATCTGATATCCATCAAAAAACTTACCCATGACTTACAATGTATTATGGTTTTTCATCATAATGGTTATGTATTTTAGGAAAAGGGTTCGAGGAGGATGGTTGGACATGTTAGAGAATGGGATGCTTTCTACTTCCTTAAAGCAAGTTAACAAACTATCACTAAAGGTAAACAATCAATGTCATTTGTTTCCGAGTCTTTGTCATCCAATAAAGAGAAAATTTAGCTCTATCATCACCGACTTGGACATCCATTATTTCGAGTCATAAAACTCTTGTTTTCATCTTTGTTTAAACATTTAGATATTGAGTCATTTCATTGTGAAAAATGTGAACTTGCCAAACACAAACATGTATCCTTTCCAGGGAGCAATAAAAGAAGTTCCATTCCTTCTTATTTAATCCATAGTGATATCTAGGGTCCATCTCCTATTGCTAATATATCTGGGACACACTGGTTTGTTTCCTTTATTGATGACTGTACTCGAGTTTGTTGGTTTTTTCTTCTTAAACAAAAATCTGATGTCAATATTGTTGTACGGAATTTTTGTTTCATGATTAAAAATCAGTTTGCAGTGACTATCAGGAGAGTTAGGTCTGACAATGTACGAGACTATTTTAATCAATTTCTAAGTCCATATTTTCAAAAGTAAGGGATAATACATGAGTCATTTTGTGTGAATA
Organism: Voacanga thouarsii; assembly: GCA_026120185.1. Classification (NCBI taxonomy): domain Eukaryota; kingdom Viridiplantae; phylum Streptophyta; class Magnoliopsida; order Gentianales; family Apocynaceae; genus Voacanga; species Voacanga thouarsii. The sequence goes on from JANUWF010001752.1 coordinate 871,382, forward strand.
CCCCATAGCAAAATGGAGTTCGTAAAGAGAAAAAATGGTGATCTCCTTGAAAAAACCCGAGCGTTGTTATTTGAACATCATTTACCTAAAACTTTTTGGGGGGAAGCTGTTCTTACAATAATACATCTCATAAACCGATTGCCATCTAGAGTCTTAAGATTTCGGAGTCCAATGGTCGTATTGTCCACCTTCCATCCTAACTTCCACACCACAAATAATCTTGTTCCTAGAGTGTTTGGATGTACATTCTTTGTACATGTTCACAGTCACAACCGAAGGAAACTGGATCCAAGAACTGTTAAATGTGTATTTATAGGATATTCGTCAACTCAAAAAAGATACAAGTATTATCATCCACCCTCCCGAAAATTCTTTGTTTCTATGGATGTTATCTTTAATGAACGTGAATCTTACTTTCCAAGCTTTTATTTTCGGGGGGAGAAGTTAGTGAAAGAAGATGAGAGTTTGAGTTTTGACTTGCTATTGGATCTTTTAGCTTCAAATCTTCTTACTTCCTCATCCACTTGTGATCATGCTCCAGTTCATTCTGAGTCTCTCATAGTCTCCTCTGAATCTGTATTTGCTTAACCTGACACTGAGTTTGTTCCCAAGGATGTTAGATATGGTAAAGGCAAGAAGTATGCAAGGAAGAATACGGCCGCCTCCAACCCTATGCAAGTTTAAGAGTCTGATCAGGTATTGACTTCTGAACCCACATTACGAATTGAAACAGAACAAGTGGTAGAGAATGAAATCTGTAGGGGTAGTAGTGACATAGACTTGTCCATTGCTTTGAGAAAAGGCGCGAGGGAGTGCACTAAAAAACCTATATATCCCCTTGCATACTTCATGTCCTTTCGGCGTTTTTCTCCGTCACACAGAGCTTTCCTTAGTAATTTAGAAACCATTGCCATTCCCTCCAATCTATCTAAAGTTTTGTCTAATGAAAAATGGAAACAAGCTATAAATGTAGAAATGGAGGCACTGGAATAGAACAAAACATGGGAGTTTGTGGAGTTTCTAGTAGGAAAGAAACTACTGGGTGTAAACGAGTGTTTACAGTAAAATATAGAGTTGATGGTTCAATGGAAAGATACAAGGCAGGGTTGGTTGCCAAGGGTTATACTTAGGTGTATGAAGTGGATTATCTAGGGACTTTTGTCCCAACTGCAAAGTTAAATACTGTTAGAGTCCTATTATTTTTGGTAACCAACTTTGGGTGAGATTTACAACAATTTGATATAAAAAATGCTTTTCTTGCATGGAGATCTTTAGGAAGAGATGTATATGGAGATACCACTTGGTTATGGAAAATGAGTTACTGATCATAGAGTCTGTAGGTTAAAGAAAGTACTATATGGGCTTAAACATTCTCCTCAAGTATGGTTCAGCAGGTTTGCCAAGGGTATGGTGATGTTAGAATACAAGCAAAGTTAAGGAGATCATACTCTATTAATCAAACACTTGTCCTCAAAGGAAGTCACGCTTCTCTTAGTTTATGTGGATGACATAATTGTTACTAGGGATGGCAATATCCCGCTTAAACCGGTGCCCGGCCCGGTTGGGACAAGGATATGATCCCTGTCCCGAGCCCGGCCCGGCCCGGCCCGGCCCTCCCAGCCCGTCCCAGATATGTTTAACAGTATATATATTTTGTATATTATATTATATATATAGATTATATATGTATATATAGGTAGATTACACACACACACACACACACATAGAGGTAGATTATATATATTCTATATGTATACATACTATATAGAGGTGTGCTTCCCCTCTTTCTCGCCGGGGCTGGGACCGGTGATTATTTTGTCCACGACGGGTTGGGGGCGGGGGTCGCCGCCTTTTCCCATGGCAGGGACGAGGAAACTAGAGGTATGCAGGGGTGAGGTCGGGATTTCTTGTACCCGGCTCCATTGCCATCCCTAATTGTTGCAGGAAGTGATGATGAGGAGAGATGTTCTTTGAGTGAGTGCTTGGCAAAAGAATTCGAGATTAAGACACTTGGGAAGCTAAAATATTGTCTCGAAATTAAAGTGGCACATTCAGAGAAAGGTATTTTTCTCTCTCAACAAAAGTATGTAACTGATCTACTTAAGGTGATAGGGAAAACAACACGCAAACTAGTGAGCACTCCAATAGATCCGAATATAAAGCTTGGAATAGTAGAGGAAAATGCTATGGTGGACAACGCGATGTATTAATGTTTGGTAGGAAAGTTTATTTACTTGTCCAACACACGATTGGATATAGCTTATGCTGTGAGAGTGATTAGTCAATTCATGCAAAGTGCAAAAGAGGATCATCTTCGAACAGTACATGGAGTGTTGCAATGTCTTAAAGGTACACCAGGAAGAGGAATTCTCTTTAGGAGAAGTGGGGGTCTTGAAGACTATACAAATGCTGATTATGCTGGGTCATTGATTGATAGAAGATCAACCACTGGATGTTATACGTTCCTTGGTGGAACTCTTGTGACATGGACTAGTAAAAAACAAAATATGGTAGCACGGTCTAGTATAGAGGTTGAGTTTCGAATGATAGTTCAAGGAGTATGTGAGTTACTTTGGTTAAAGATAGGGGTGGCAATCGTGTCGTGGTCGGTTTGGTGGGTCGTGTCAACTTGAGATAATTACACTTGACAGGCTAACCTGAACACGGCCCGATTAATAAACATGTCGTGTTGTGTCAACCCATTTATTTTCGTGTCGTGTTCGTGTTATAAAACGGGTTGACACGACATGACACAATTAGACACAAAAATTAAATAGATAATTATTAAATTCGTCAATCCGAATACCTACTAAACCCGCCAATCTGTGCACCAATACACAAAAAATTTGAAAAAATCAAATCAAATTATATAAAATTAAAAAACTAATAAAATAGTCCGTAAAGTCATAAATAACCAATAAAATAACAAACCATCCCACTAAATATTTAGAGGTCTTAATAAATTCATAAGATTTAATCTTAAAAATTTAAACAAATGTAATTTTACAATAAAATTGGATTATTCAAGAAATTATTTTCTCTAGATATTTAGAATAACAATTTTGTCGTAGCATGCCAGGAATTTTAAAGAGTAAATGGAGAGCAAAAAATGAGCACGAAAGGAAGGCTTGTCCTTGTAGGGTGTAATTCAAATTGTCTTTGTCCCAATGTCAGAAATAGCATAGTATACGAACTGGTCAATCGATGTTGAGTGAACCTTACCCTCTGGTAAATGCACCACACGAGCTTCTTTTCATTCTATATTCGATTCGGCTTGTAGGCATATTACATACGTTATTTCCTAAAGGTCTAACCTTCCCCTTTAGACTCGCGTAAGGTCGTTGCTTACCAATTCATACTAATATTATTATTACAGACACTAAATAATAATTAATTAAGAATAATTCATTTACTATATATCAAGAAAATAACCACATTAACATCATTTATTTTCTTTAAGATGTCTCATATAATTAAACAAAATAGACACCCAAACAATTTAATTAATTCATATAATAAAATTTAATTCAATTAATTCATGTAAAAAATTAAATTATCTAATTTTCTATAGTAAAATTTGTATGGTATTACAAAAAGTATTAAATATAAATATTAAAAAAAGTTAAACAGGTTCGCGGGTTGAAATGGGTTAAAACAGGTTGAACCCGTTTATGACCTGTACACGTTTAAAGTTAAACAGGTCGACCTGTTTCGACCCGAACCCGCGAAACCCCAACCCTAACTCGCTATAACCGTGTCGTGTTCGTGTCGTGTTCAATATTGCCGCCCCTAGTTAAAGATCATTCTAAAAGACATAAGGATCAAGTTGGAGGGCCCGATGAAGCTTTACTGCTATAATAAGTCTACAATTAGCATAACTCACAATCTTGTGCAGCATGATCAGACAAAGCACTTCAAAATTGACAGACGTTTTATCAAGGAGAAATTGGAGAGTGGATTGATCTGCACACCTTATATGTCTACAAACGATCAGCTTGTTGATGTGTTAACTAAAGGGTTAAGTGGTCCAGTGTTTGAAAGTATTGTATTTAAGTTGGGAATAGAGAATATCTATTCACCAGTTTGAGAGAGAGTGTGGAAAAATATGGCTAATAGATATATTTTAAGAAAGTAATACTGTAAATATTATAACGCTACAATTAGACTAAATTAGAGAAGTTTGACCCTTAAATTATGAGATTTTGTAATCAGTGATTAGGAGATCTTATGAGCAGTAATTAGGGGCTTGATTAGGAGATTTTGTGATCTGTTTATTAGGGTAGTTGTCATATTTGTTTCTTAGACAGCTTGTATATAATTAGCTCATTGTAAACTTTATGGTATAATGAAAAGAGATTATTTTCTCCCAATTTTTTTCATTTTGCATCTTTATCTTCAAGGACATTACATTCATTGAGCTCAAGTTCTGGTGTCTATCAGTTATGGTGGGAAATGCATACGTCTAAGGTTTTATTAACTACTTACAGTCTTTGGTCCAATATTCTGTTACTAAGTAATTAGTGAAGGCTTGACTACTTGTCCTTCATGCTTGGCCAATATGGTTTTTCTGCCTTTACCCTCACTCTTCTGATTGTGTTCTGACAATAATTCTCTTGAAGCCATTATAAGGCAGCAATACAATAATTAGTGATGCAATTACTATGTCTAAAATTGCCAAACCTTATGACTGCAGCAGCATTAAGTATTGTACTTTGTGTGAAATAAGCTTACTGATGAACCAAAAGGCTTGTGTTCAAGATGTTATTTGAGTATTGGCATGCCTTTTTGGGGATCTTGTCTTGGCTACTGAATTCTACTTTTGTGGATTCATGAAAGTTATAGGACACATTGCAATCCTTCTTCTTCTTCTTTTTAATCATAGTTTGGGCTCAGGGATTTTAAGTTGTACTTGTGTGTCACCTGCACTTGAATCTGAACAAATTCAGCCTTGATGATACGCTACAAGTGTTTCTGGTCCCTCCCTCCAGCCCATAACAAACAAAAGAAAAGGATACGTGATTTCCTTTGCCTCTTTGGCGTATAGGATGAATTGAGTCAGTGCCTTGTGTCAGTAGAATAATCTTTTGGCCGATTTTGGTGGCTGGTTCTTTGTATATGATGCTTTGGCAGATTTTATAGTCCTGGTTAGTAAGCACTTGCCAAATTTGGATGATCAAGTATTCAGTACACCCCTAAAGTTTCAAGCTTCACGCACGAAATACTTTTTGTAAACAAAATCAGGAATTTCATGTGCTCAGTCCCATCCATATGTTGTTTGATTAAGGGGCTTGTTACTTCTATTTGGGTTGATATCTGCTATATGTATGCTATGGCCCCTGACAAATGTTAGAATTCTTGTTTTATATCAAGAATTGATAAATAGGAGTAGTTTCTAGTTCTGGGTAACAAGATTAAGACGTTGTCTTATTCTGTTGGATTGGCAAGATGGCAATGGAAGTTGGACGTGGTATGGTTTTGTTTTGGGTGATAATTTGTGAACTAAGAGATATAAGATGCAATTATTTCCTCCAACTGTTGTCCACATTTTCATACCATGATTTGAGTGTAGAGAATGAAGGGTTTAGGTTAGAGGCCCAGCAAAAAGTAAATGGTTAATGATGTGGGATCAAGGGATCTTTTTGGGTGAGAAAAAAGATTTGTGACTTCAACTTGTTAAGAAGGCGACAGTATGGCGATGTTTGTGGTGGACCACTTGCCTATCTACACTATTCAAAAGCTATTAGCCATCTGCAACTTGCTTAAGCTTTCTAGTCAGATAATTAAGACATGTAGTGGTGTTTAAAAGCCTTTGTCAGTTGTATAATGCTCCTTTAGTTATTTTATTCGATGGCCCCATCATTGTTTGATCACTTTTGATTTTCTTTTCATGACAGGGGGACCCAAGATGCCAATCTAAGCTTAACCTTAATATTCTATAGACAATTTTTTTTTTCTTTTCCTTTTTGGGTGTGTGTTTATAGAGATAATGCCATACTGTGTATGACTGTTTAAAAAATACTGTGATGATGGAGACAAGCAGCATCCTGTGTTAAAATACCATGCCAAAAAGATCAAAGCAGTAGATAAATTCCACCATTGTTTAGATTCTCCTGAAGTCCTCCACCACTAGCACCTAGTATATGGATTTTACGCTCCATTTGAGTTGCATTCTGAAATTTGACATTCTTGTTAGGGTAGGTATATATCATCAGAAGTCTAGTGTGTTGTGATTGGGGAAGGGATATTAAACTCTATCAGATAGTGCTAAGTTAACGTAAAAGCTTGATTTGTACGACTGTTAGTGGAAGATAATCCTATAAGATTTAGTATTATTGGATCATCAAATCTTGTTAATATTTCAGTTATTGTTAGCCATCTTCCTGATGCCTTTTTAATCGTGTGGTGTAGTTCTAACGTCGTCCCTCACAACGATGAACTTGGCAGATGAGAAATTGAAGTATTTAACTTGGAGAATCCGAGGATGGGTGTTTTAAGGTCCTACTAACTCTATTGCATTTGTGAACACATAGATGGTAAAAAGGTATCAGAAAAAAGGGGAACCTAATCCATCCTGAAAGGATGGTGAGGGAAGATGAAGAATATGCTTGAACTTTGGATCCACCGATTTTGGTAAATAAAGGTTCCCAAAACTTAGTTGCTGCTTTGACTTTTTCACTGTGCTTTTGTAGTATTTGGAAACAATGGAAGTGCAAAAACTCCCTCCTCCGCGCATTTTGTTTTTCTTGAATATGTGGGTCTCTAATTAGGTAGTATTGAGTAGAAGCATCTTTTTGCGCCTCTTCTGCTCCGGTGTGCTGAGAAAGCTACATTTTAGTGGTAAAATGGCGAGAGAGTTCATCATATAAGAGGGACAGTTTCCGGAACAAGTAATCAAGAAAGAAAAAATGGAGCCGTCATTTCCAAGTTGACAGATAAAAACCATTTTTTCTTCCCCCCCGCGCCTTCTTTTCCTTTTTCTTTTCCTTTTGGGGAAGGTGGCTGTTGGTTTGGTTTTGGTTGTTGGGGGCACTTAAAAGACGACATCAGAGGTGTTGGTATCCCAGTTTGAAAGCTTAAAAGTGACATACGGAATTGCAGCAAGGAACCGTTTGATGGATTGACAACTTTGTGATTTGGCCCCAAAAGTCATGCTGAGCATGACATGACATGTAAGAAGGGAGGCTTTGGATGTCCATGAAATGAATGTCGGGCGTTGGGATATAGATAGAAGAAGCAACTCAATTTGGCACTCCTTCCATTAGAAGGGACTTATCCTACCGGGTGGAACGTACAAGTCAGCCCAAAGGCAAAGTGATTTTGACGCAGAGTTGGCATGAATAATCCTCTCCCTTTGACTGATTCATTCATCCATACATACATTTGTCCTCAAGTCATAGTTGGTAGTCGGAAGAGAAGGAATTCCATCCATTATCAGGTTTCCACTTGTAGTAAGCCTGCGTTTTCTGGCTGCCTGACGGATTTCAACTCCTTACCTTAGCCATTAAGTAAGAGGAAATTTCGCTCAAGTTTCCTCACAAAATGGTAAAGCTCCATGATAGAGGATGTGAGAAAAATACTTGCCCTTTTTAGAAGACGATGACACGCTTGAGGCATTTATTCAATGGAATGTTGTGGAACGTATGGTTTTACATCTAATTCCTTATCAGTTAGTAGTACCATTTATCTTAGAGAGAGAGAGAGAAATAAAAGGATCATGAGCTTGAGAAATTTTTTGTTCGAGTACCGAGCTTATAAAAATAGGTGTAAATAAATAAGAATTTATAAAATTAGATTAAGGTGAGTTTTAATAAAAAAAAATAAATATATGAGATTCAAAGAGAAATAATATAATATATTGAATAGATAATAATTTTTTAAAAATAATATTAATATATTTAATTTAAAATTAAATTGAAAAAATTTCAATCCGGTATGAGTTTAAAGATTATAGGATGTAAATGTAGTAGTTCAGACAGGTTGGGCAGGGTCGCAATACGAGGAGTGAGGCATCCCATTCCCATGGTGGTGCATGGGTGGTGGGGGCGCGGACAGCCCCGGAGCGGGGGGACAAGCTTTTAATGGAGGGAGGAGTCTGTTTGTGGGGAAGATTTTGAGGACGACAAGGTTACCACAAACCTGCCGGAATTTCGGTCTGAGGGAACGATTGTTTGTTACTCTGCGTTCTCTCAATCTCTCTCTTTTCAGTAATAGTTGTCGATCGTGTATGAGCCAAATTTAATTACTATCACATTTAGAGAATATATATATATATATATATATATATAAAGTAAATTATTATAAAATTGTAAGAGAAATTTTGAATTATTTTTATTAAAAATTAAAAATTAATAAAATAAATTAATAATAAAATTATAATAGATTATTTAAAAATATAAAACAAACTATTATTTGAGCAAAGAAAGAAAATTTGTTAAATGGATGGATTTTTCGTTTTAAAATATTTATTTATATATATTTTTAGAATTAATAATTAATTTTTATTTATTTTAAATTAATTATATAATTATATATTTTTTTAATTTTTTTAAAAAATTATTAATTAATAATTATTATATTTTTAATATGAATAAAATATAATTTTTGTTTAAATTATAATATTTTTAATTTGTGTATAAAAATTTTTATGAATAAATATTTTGAAATTGGAGAAGTGAGAAGAAAAGTTGAGGGAGAAGGGATTTTAGACCAAGTACCGATGTCCCGACAAAATCCACGTGGTCTGACAGGCCTCCCCACGTAGACCAACCCCACCCTCCCTCCTTTCTTTGAAGTTGGACCCTAATCCCTTCTCTTCGCCTATGGTGGTTGGGCACGGCACGTGCACCTTCCGTTTCTGAGAGCTGAAAGAGACTCAGTTACGGACAAAGACAGAGCTTCCGGCGGGCGCCAGCCAGCCAGTGCGGTTTTGACTGATTCTCAGTAAATTGTTCAATGGGTTGTCGTTAATGTACTGGAGAAAGATTTTGCACGATGCAGCGACGGCGGCTCGGTGGCGAGGAGGAGGAAGGAAGAAAACGAATTGAAAGTTGGGATTGGGAGTTTACGGCAGTCTGTAATAATGTGAAGAATTGAACAGATGCACGTGTGTGGGGTGTTTTCAGTAGTCGCATCACATTCACGTCGTCGGAATCGTTCGGCCAATCCGCTGGCATGAATGAAAAATATATCCATTCCTTGGAGCTGCTGCATCTCTCGTTGTCCGCCCCATATCGATCGCTCTTTCTTCATGGAACAAGAAACGCCTAGAACTCTACTACCGGTTGTCCTCTGCAAATACCATAACATATTTCCTTCTTCCTAATCCAAATAATCATCTCTCATTGTGTCAAAATGAAAAAGATTTGATTTTTAAAATATCTCTAGTTTTTCTTTTTAATTTAAAACTACATTCTTTCAATACTGAAAACCCACAAACCAAAAACATGACCAAAAATTTTATATAAAGTTAAATATAAATGTTGGATTTGAAAGAAACATAGAGCAGTACCATTATTGAGGGTTTTTGTAAAAAGAATTCCACTATCTAATTAATAATAGTAAGAAACTTTGGTGCTTACAATTTGAAGTGATAGTCTGATTTTTTATTGACAACTAAGGGGACATTACTTTTAAGTTTTAACCAATAGGAGTGAAACCGTCTATCAACTTTTTAAACCACGAATGATCCAAATGTAGAAAAAGAACATTGCCAATTGGCATGGGGGTTTACTTACACATGTGACATTAACATGTAAAATTATACAATTTTATTAATACCGATAGACTATATAAAAAAAGAAAAAAATGAATGTGGTATAACAAAATTTTATTATTATATAAATATGTATATTAAATTTTCGTCAAAATAATTATTTTTCTTGGGCAATTGGCAGATGATTACTAGTATCAGAGCCTTCTGGGAAGACACGGATTTCCATTCAGACATTGTGAGCGTGTGTGTGTATGTGTGTATGTGTCAGGGTGCGAGAGAGTCTGTCAGTCAAAGTACAAAAATACACTTAACAAAGACTTTATAATGCTTACCAATATGTGATGTGTGTAAACTAAACTACGATCCATACTTCTATCCTTTCCATTTTCTTCCTTCCACAATTCCACTATTGTTGGCGACTCTTTTTCCTTTTTTCCTCCACAGTTTCACTTACTTGTTTCTCCTTATTTCTTCATCTTCGTATCGCTAGGACTCTCAGGGACCCTTCACCTTTGTTCCTTTACTTATTTAAGAACAATACACATATCACTCCTTCAGGATTTCTTGATCGACTGAGTGTGTTTATTCACTCTTTCTTGATAACCCCTTTTTGTTTTTGTTTTTTTTTATTTTTTTTGGGAGTGGGGGGGGGGATCGAGCCTTCTCCAGCTTCTCTGGTACGTTCTTTCTCAAGGAGTTGTAGATCAGGTTGGTTGACAAAGCAGCTGCTGCCAACTCTATCTATTAGATTGATGGAATAGATGGAGATGGATATTATGGTGATGAGTCTGACGACGAATACAGGAAGAAATGAATGTAACCGATGAGTGTCAAATCAAGTTTTGGATTCTAGTGGTCAATCACTGACACTGTGGTGGATCTCCAGATGTCCGTTGCTCTTGTGAACTTTTAATCAGCTGCCTGCAAACATTTTGTTGTTATTTTTGTCACAGGGAGGAGAGGAGAAGAAAAGAAAAGGCCCGTGAGAGAGAGTACCACAGAGACAGTTAATTTGTCGTGCCCATTATTACTCGGTTGATCTTCCCAATTTTTTGCCTTGTACCGGCTACAGACTTCCGGAAAGAGGGAAATATTCTTCTCTGCCTCTTGTTGGATACTGCTGGAGCGTGAGAGAGAGGCAGACACAGTGTGTGTGTGCGTGTGGCAGACTGGCATCGGCAGCCCTAGCAGGCATCATCAGATCGAGAAAGATAAGAGGGGCTGGCAAGCAAGTGGTGGGAAAGAATTGATGTGGGGATGGCCGGTTATGAACAAGGTTCGACTTCTCGCTACGTTCACCAGCTCCTGTCACCGGAGCTCCAGTTACAACAACAGACAAGTGCAGGTCCAATGTCTGATTCCCCCGATGAAGACCAGCAAATTGACGCTGCTACCACTAGCTCTGGTGGAACACCCAGCAACAACCGCCGTCCCCGTGGCCGACCTCCTGGCTCCAAGAACAAACCCAAGCCTCCAATAATAGTCACGCGAGACAGTGCTAATGCCCTCAGATCTCATGTTCTTGAAGTCTCATCTGGTGCCGATATTGTTGAGAGCGTGTCCGTCTACGCAAGGCGGAGAGGAAGAGGCGTTTGCGTTTTGAGCGGCAGTGGCACCGTAGCAAATGTCACTCTGCGTCAGCCTGCTTCTCCCTCTGGCAGTGTTGTCACACTGCATGGCCGCTTTGAGATACTCTCACTTTCTGGGACTGTTCTTCCCCCACCGGCGCCTCCAGGTGCTGGTGGCCTATCCATATTTTTGTCCGGTGGACAAGGTCAGGTTGTTGGAGGCGGCGTAGTTGGCCCCTTAATGGCTTCAGGCCCCGTGGTTCTGATGGCTGCATCATTCGCAAATGCTGTGTTTGAACGGCTACCGCTGGAGGAGGAGGAAGAGGCCGCTGGTGGCACACAGGTTCAGCCTACAGCATCTCAATCTTCCGGTGTGACTGGAGGAGGAGGAGGTGGTGGCGGAAGTCGTATATCTGAAGCTGGAGGAAGTGGCAGTGGTGGCGTTGCTTCCTTCTTCAATACTACATCAACAACTCCAACCGGAGGGAACCCACCCAATTACCCATTTTCAGCAGACTTGTTCGGATGGGGCGGTAGTGCATCATCAAGACCACCATTCTAGTGCTGTTAATTACCAGACTGCTTAAGTTTCGGATTGCTTCTGATGATATTAGGTTTTTCATTTCATGTAAATCTCTCTCTCACTCTCTCTGAGCGCTCAGGGAGAGGAGTCGAAGAAACAAAAAAAGCTTCTCTCTTTTCAGTACTTAGCATACAAAGGAAAAGTTAATTTTGTACTAATGAGTTCAACAATCTGGAGACTTAGCTGAAGCTCAAGTTGTAATCTTTCTTAACAATGCCCTCTTCTGGGTTTTTCAAATGCAGTTCGAACAGTGCTCTCAAAAGGTCAGTACACTTGAACTCATGCTCTCTCGCCCTGGTTTTGTGTTCACCTGAGATTCAAGGCTATGATTTCAAGGCCTCTTAATTATTCATCTCCATATGCATCTTTCTGGAAGAGCTAGAAAAGTAATGTTTCTTTTGTGTGTTTCTTAGAGGAGGACTCATTATCTATTCATGGGATTTATCTTAAACTAATTGATTACATGCATCACCGAGATTTTATATTAAGGCCGTCTTCCTAAGAGGTTAAATTAATTAGTTATATGTAATAAAATGAAGAAGGAAATCAACTACTCCAATAGCTATCAGGTCATGAACTGAAGTAAAATATTAAGAAAACATATATATGCGCCTGTGCTAATGCAATTGATAGATGATTGACCAGATATATTTGAGTCTGGGACTCTTTCTATGAGTTGTTTCTGTTCTTGATTTGGTCCATTTTGCATTTGACCTAATAATGCCTGTTGTCAAAGAAACTGAATAAGGCAGGCTAGTTTCTTTATGCTGAAGAAAACCCTAGTCCCAATGTTCTAGAAAAGAAAACAATGGTTACTTTATTAATAACTGGCAAAGGGTTCACTCAGATGATGTACGTTACACAAGGTTTAGAGCTAAAAAACATGAGTTCTCTGGTCAGTTACAAAATAAAATACGGAATAATAGAAAATATTATATATTATATCGATTAGGAACAACTAAAAGTATTATCTCAAGAAGACCTTTAAATTACATATATGTGTATGACTTTAAATTTGGCAAGGATTATATATATTGGAATTCAACGAGATTGAGAATAGATTAACCAACAAAGTGCTCGTAGCTAGCTATGACTTCTTTCTTCTCCTTGACTCTGCATATGCTAGACACATTGTTGTCGACCCCCATTCTAAAGATATGCTCTCAGGTTGCATAAAATTTAGTGTATTCCAGTGCTGCTTTTACTTCTTTTACATGCACATTACCTATAGCACTTTGAAAAAGTATAGGTGCACATATATAGATATTCCTTCAAATTCTTGCCTAGAATTTTCAGGAGAATTGCTCCAAATGGAGCTCTTTCCTTACGCCAAATGATGCTTTGTCTTGTATGCACGTCCGGTTCTACAGGCCTAGTATATTAATTGAGTGACTGCTGAAGTGTGTTCACCTTGAGTCAACTACTGCCATTATAGTATTCAGTTGATTCTTGGTTTCTCTTCTTGTTGATTTGGTTTAGTCACATGTAGTTTGCTCATGATGAAGTGCACAAACCTCACATTTTCAGGTGAATAATACACTGCTAATCCTATTACCCTGTGGTGGTCGGGAAAGATCCAAGGGGATTAGTTTCTTATTTTGTTTACCAGTCTTAACCAAAATGAAGCTTCTCAATAGTTGCCACCCTATACAATCTTGATCACAATGTGTTGGCAAAAGGGAGAAAATAATACTTTTCCTATACTTGCTCAACTATTTTTTGGGTTAATTTGTAGTACGTACAGTTGATGCTTGTTTTTATATACTCCCTTAGTGCACCTATTATACCATACCGGTACTTTTGTCATCAAATTTACCTGAACGGAAGAAAACTTGACATATTCAGCTAATCAACCTCTTTCAGAAAATGAAAAGAATCTTACTGTTCGTTTTGGTCTCTCCTCTAATTTATCCATAACCCAGATACGGTTGTTAGAATATCATGTCATTCTTTCCCGCCTGTTGCATCTCTTCTTTCTCGATTCAATTTTTTTCTTGCTATCAGAACCATCTTTAGCACCTTCCCATCCTTTCACTTAGAGGGAAAGCTGAGAAGTGGATGGAAAGATGCTGCAGATGATCATCACTCACTGCTGCTGTAAATGTCCATATATCTAATTATCCGTAATATTGCATGAGACTGAAAAATTGATCCTCCAAAACCTGGAACGTCCATATGCAAAGCTAGCCCAGGGAGCATAAAATGTGAAAGTACACTAGCTACATCTAGCATGGTGAAGGAAAAAGAGGAACGCATTTGCGCATGTACGAAGGATATTTCAGTTGTGGAATTGCATATAAGCCAATAATTTCAGTTGATTTGCTTCTGAATTATATCGGGGAGAGCAAAGACCACATACAACATGTATATGTTCAAGATTATATAGTACTAATATATATGTTTTCTTAAGACTTGTTTGATGACGATGGAGTGTATCGATCGGTAATTGATCAAGCGCATATGTGAGTCGTATTTGAGGATGTTTGGGCTCTCCATTCCTCTTCCCAAAGGATCAAAAGACTTGGGTGGTCTTGTACAGCATGGGTGCAGTTTTATTCGTGTAAGCATCACAGACAAGACTAGACACAATCACCACAAAATCCGTATTATTACTGTTCACAGCTGAGGAAAATGTACATATATGAGGAGTCGTCTCCGAATTTATTTGCAGATTACAATTGACGAATGATGCTCCTATATAATCTATATTGGAGTCCAGCGATGGAAAGAAAGAACATTTACAGTACTTTCGAATAATTATTGGTTTAAGTGGAAACAGTGATATATACATTATCAGTATTACCCTTTTCATTCCATTTAACCAGCCAACTTTCAGTATTACAGCTCCAACACACTATAGGGGATAACAAGTGTTTCCTTGGTTCTTTTCCCTTTTCCAAGAACCACAGCCTATACAACTCTATATGTACAACTTCAAACAACATGGTTTACCCTCTTTTTTATTTTTCAACCCTTCTATCAGAGAAAAGTTGTTGCAAACTTCTATATAAAAATGATGAGTTTGAATAGCTAGGCATCTTGCAAAGCGGAGGTCTTTTCAGTTGAAGTTGTGTCCCTGTGCAGAGTGAAGTTAATTGAACATGGTCTCATCGTCGACATAGAAATGGATAGCGATGTGTTAGATAAAGAGTAACATGGCGTAATAGGAAGGAAATCCTTGTGATTTGGCCAAATATTTCAATTGAATCGAGTGAAACCGTAGTTGTGCCGGTTTGTCATGTGCGGAATAGAAATTGGACGATGAGATTCCACCCTCGTAATTGGTCTTTTTCCTCTGACATGCCAAGTTACCTTGTCTCTCTTGCTTGGATTGCATGATATAAAATCCAAAACAAAAAATCCATCTTGAAGGTCTTGTCAGTTCCAAAAAAAAAACAGAGTCTTCTTAGTAGAGAAACAAGCAGTCAAATTTACAAATTCCAAGTGCTCTTATCCGTGTAAGGATATCAATTATCAACCCACCTACAAAGCAAAGCCAGCATTTCCCATGTGATACGTTCGTGCCATCACTTTGGAAAGTAGTCAGTGTTCGTTAAGGGTACCAGGGACCTGATAGAGTTATATGTATTAGGGATAAAAGAGAAAGAAAAGGGGAAAAAACATGTAAATTTCTCCCAGATAGAATGCACCAAAGTGCAGTCACCGCACGAGTGTAAGCAAAATATTAACGTCATCGATTTGAATGGGAATGGTAATTTTGGGTGTTATATATCCAAAAATTAAGAATAGTGAATTTCCTCCGTAAGAGTATTGAGTTCTAAGAGGACTTCGCACAAGATACAAAAGGAGGTCACAAATCTTCCTCCAAGAATTCATAGAGCTGTTCACTGCTATTAAATAAAGGGCTGATGTCTAATCTTTAAAAAATCGCCAACCTTCTAATCTTGCAAGGATCCATTGCATGCGATAAAAACACTCGAAAATTGATAGGGCAAAAGGAGGTTCCAACACTGCCCCAATCCCTTCTCCGTTCCATGATTCTTTAGAGAATCTCCAACGTTTACCTGAGCAAGGCCACTTCTATCACATTCATAGCATTGTCGCCCCTCATACCTAACATGAGGTCCAAAATGTAACACTACGTTCATTTTCCCTTTCAAAAATTTAAGGATCATAGCCAAGCAAGTTGCTTTTTGGTAGAATATGATTTGAGACCTAATCAAAGGAGATTCTGCCCTCTCATAGCCAAGCCAGATGCACACAAATAAGAAACGCCGAATCAGGTTTCCTTCAGCCCAGTAGCATTCTTTTTTTAAGTTTAAACCACCTTCTTTACGACCATCCCAGCCCTTCTCCCCGGAACAAAAGCCAGTTAAACTGTTACAAAGCCTGGAGCCACGAATCCTAGGCTGCTGCAATTAAGATCTTCCCCATTCACCATTCATCGCAACCCTACCACCGGCCAACCTTTTTGATGACCAAGGAAAAGGAAATTGAAAAAGAGAATGTGAAGTTACTGACAACTCATTTTCCTTGCCTAAATATATGCAGACACAATCAACTCAAGGAACTACAAATTATCTGAACAACTGAGCATGCCAAAAATTTTTTCCTAAACCCTATACTGTGCATTTAATTTGGCAGATCGGTGTTTGACAAGGCAAAAGAGCTAACTTCCTGCAGCAAAGAGGAAGCACTAAGACAAAGAGGTCCTAATCACTTTGAACATAAATTCGTTACTCCTACAATCAAGCCACCTAAGCTATTGGCGAGCCTGAACACTAAAAGGCTCAGTTTGTCTTCACTCATGACTTCGACACATAAATAAGATCAGAAACCTAACCCATCCACCCATCATTTGCAATCCACAAACCCTGAAACTACATAACGGTTAACAAATACTCCTTGAGTATCAAGATTGATGCTTCTGATGCTAGAGAACACTCTGTTCAAATATTTGATTGCTCAAACGGAACACGAACAAAGAGACGTCCATGTAGGCTAACAACGGCAGAAGTCTGAAGCGGATCAATTCTAGCAGGTAAGCTGACCACCTGAAAATCATATCGACAATCCAAGGTGTCAAAGTAATACAACGACTGATTCACAAAGAAAATGAAATTAGACCAGTAGTCTCAGTGTTAATGGTGTTCGCTAGAAACCAAAAAACAGCCAATGTTTGTCCCCTAATAACTTTACAAGCTAACAATTTGAATTGTATGAAAGCAAGTACTGCATGTTCTTCCAAAGTAATTATTCCATATAACCACATATGAAATGTGGAAAATCCATACAATCACATTTGTCCATTTACTGCATAAGATGTAAGAATCTTCCGTTGTTTTTTCCGTTAAAGATAAAAATAATGCAGCTATAGAAATACTAACAACGTCCTTGGCAACCATTTTCCTTTTTTTGCCTCTTCTAAGAGAAGCATATTATATGATTAAAATGCATATTTAAATTTTTTAAGTTAGATAGAAAATGGAAATAGTTTCTTACCAAATGAATTATGGAATACTGTCAGCCGCAAATGAAAATAATCGAAAACCCACAGAAAATATAACTACAATTGCATAGCAACTGCAACCACTCAATGTCTCGATGGGCTACATATGAGTAGATGATAAACCATATTGTCAAGCGAATTGCATGAAATAACCAATCAATTGCCCACAAAACCAGCTAACAAAAAGTTAAATGATGACGAGGAAGAATACAACATTCGAATGATAAGGATAGGGAGAGAAAAAAAAAATCCCAAGAAAACTCTGAGAAACCTAACTAATCCTGGTCTTAACTCAAAAGTAAATGTCAAGGGATGAAGAAAGTTTGCATCCTGATGCTGATGGAGAGTATATCGCTAGTTGTGTTACACATGCTAATAGAAAACAATACAATGAGGGTATTACTAGAAGTGTCAAAATTCCACGTAATCAAGAAGCATACATACACACACACACACCTTTTTAAAGGGTGTAATACCCCATGGATTATCAGGCTGCTCAGGCTGACCCGTAATGACCAGACGCCCTGCTGGGTCAGATTGGACTCGCACCTAGATGTATAAGAATATAAGAGAACAAAAAGAAAGCAGTGAGTCTATTTCCAAAAAATAAATAAAAAAAAACAAACACACAAGACTGATTTGGTTTCTTAAACCAAAAAGAAAGTGAGGAGAAAGATCAGGGAAAAGTTGATAATTTCTTACAAAAGTACAGAATACCCATAAGAACAATTTCATTCCACATCCCAATGGTGGTATATCAGATATCAAACAGTCGAAATAAAGAACAAATCTTACACGGTTATTTTAGATAGAATTTTCATAAACACTTTTTGTAGTGTTTATCCTACTCATAAATTACTACAAACGGCATGGCTTATGGTAGGTTAGTAAGTAGAGAACATGTAGGTCATTAGCGTGCTCTATGCCTCACTGGGACAAACAAAATACATGGCAGGTCACAACTGATTATGCATATAAAAGACCGTAAGATATTTCATCAAATGGATGAGACATTTTTTCTTTTTTGGAACATCCAAAGGATATGTCTGTCAGTGCATTAAGAGTATGGTGAATTGAATATTCACTCCACCGCAAGAAAATATTTACTCGGAATAAACCATCTCAATTTCACAGGGAAATAAGCTTGAAAGCTAAGAAGAACATTTTGTGATGGAAGAAACTTGTACAATGGCTGAGCAGAGCATGAACCCTGCGTGTCCTTCAGGTTCATGGCTGAACATCAAATAACGACTTGTTTTCATTACAAATTGTAATGGCTCCAAATAGAAGGTATATAGATCAACCATAAAATCAAAATAGGAAAAGCAAGAGAACACCAACTCCGCATCATAAGTGAATAGACTTCAATAGAATTATCACAGTAAGAGTATACCTCTTCACGCAGGAGCCCTGGGACAAGAGCATACACTTCAAAGGAATCTTTCTGCAGACAGAGAATGTAATTAGTTTGCTACACACACAAAATCCGAGTTGATATAAGTGTCTGATCTGAAAGAATACTAAAGGAAATCTTACAGTTTCACGAACATTTATCTTCACCCAATCAGCAGGAGCACCGACGTCAACAACATTTGTTACCAACCTAGTGAGTGAAAGTAATTAGTCCATATTTCCAGATCTAAGAAGGGCTCCTTCATAGAGAAACTCTCATATGTAACCATCATTTGGTCCCAACACATTTAGAATTAAAGCAGCCTAATGCCAGTAAGCTACGTGGGCACTTAGTTGAAGGAAACACAAGCCAGTTAGTTATATATATCAATTTGGTTAAAATCCATTCTCAAATCGTTCTGTAGATACAGTGGTAGACCTATGGGGCCTGAGGAGTTCATGGTGCCCAGAAATTTGTACCCATTTTCCCATGGAAAATACTAATCACCATCATAAATTCAGTCGACTAAGCTATGCAAAAAAGGGGCTTGCTGGATAAGATATAATGATAAGATAACTATTATCACCAATTCACTAGATACCATCAAGCTCATCTGCATGCCGCAATGTGAAGTGACCTGTGGGAATAAGTAAACTGATGCGTGGAATTAGAGTAGACCACCAGCCAATCTTCTGCAACATATGCATCTTTTCTTTATTTAACACAATAATCAGATTTTTACTTGATCTTGTGAAATCAAAGTAGTTCAAGGGGACTCAAGTTCAAATGAGCCACAGAATTGAATTTGCTAGTAAGCTTAGCTTAGTTTTCCAAGACTATGGCAGGGTCAGATGGCCAATCTAAAATACTCCCTCCGTCCCATAATATAAGTCGTTTGAAGCTACTTTTGTTGTCCCAAATTATAAGTCGTTGGGGACTTTTCAAGGAGGTTTTGAAACTGCTTTTACATTTTTGTCTTTATTTATTATTCTCTTTCCCTTTCTTTCTCTCTCCTCTCTCCTCTTGTTTCCAAGACATTTAAATAGGGGTATTTTAGGAAGAAAAAACATAAAGTCACATTGTTTTCAAGAATCTCAATATATGTGAAATTAAGTCAAACGACTTATATTATGGGACGGAGGGAGTACAAGATAAATATCACCATGGACAAGCAATAAGGATGCTTATACGGGTATGTTCGAGGCATATATGAAGGTTGAAGCTAAGCCGATAAGGGGGGAAAAAAATTGGCCAAAGAGGGGGGGGATTGTACACAGATATCGATAAACCCCACTATTCAATGTAATTGCCTAAAAATGAGAAACCATGAAGTCGCCAAGGTAAAGAACAAAATAGTAGTGCTTTCACCACTGACCCTCCTCCAAAGTTTCACATCTCGGGAAAGCAAGAAGATCAAGACTCAACAAGAATACAAATAAATAAACACATATACACACACACACATAGAGAGAGAGAGAGAGACTAACTGCTTAGATGTTTCAGTTCGTTGAACCTTCACAGGGAGCTCAATTTCATTTGGTCTCTTCTGTTTAAGTGAACCTAACTCCACAGAACAAGTTCAAGTCAAAAAGACAATTACTTGTTCAAATGCATTAAAAATAATCAATAATATACCCCCAAAAGATCTAGAAAGAAAATATTACTCCCAGAACAGAATATCAGTGATAAAGACAATATTTGAGATTCCTAAAAATTCTTGAGTTTTAGGCTGCAACAGAATATGTTGAAAAAGAATACACCATGTTGAATCATATGGTTGTTTTTGCAGTCATGGTTGATGTTAAAACCAAAGGAGACCAAAGCTAAAGAAGCTGCTTTGAGATGCTCGTACCAATGCTTTTGAGTTTGTTTTCACGTTTGGGCATATTGTTGAGGTTTTTGTCCTACAAAGTGGAGTTTTACATCAGAAAAATGTCAATACAAATTCTTAATTTTTGTTGCACTAATTCAAAGGAAGCGAAAATCACGGACTAAATTACAAGATTAGAATTTCCATGACCTTTATGATTGGCTCACCAACCTCGCCATATCCAAAAAGCCGTTGGACATGCCAACCTTGCATAGCACGTGCAGCAGCATCTCTCCGTGCCCTACCTGATCCTGAAGCTTGGTAGCCATTTCCCTGTGCAGAAAGTTCGTTCATTCATTAATATCCAAAAAAAGAAAGCCGGAAAAGGGGGAGAGGGTTATTACCTCCTAGAGGAGTTTAAAATCAGCTCTGTGGTAACTCTAGTGTAACCCAGAAACAAATTCAAATTCTTCCAAGTGTTTGATCGTTTCAGATGAGATTTAATCAAGGTAGTTACAAGAAGATTCTGCTGTTATTTTTCTAAAAGTCTTGCTAAAGATCTCTATAAGTTGGCCACTATTTATGAGCTTGAGTACAAGACATCAAAGGTCATGTCAAGTAGCTTTCTAATTCAGACTGCAGCAACCGGTAAGTATCCTTAATTCTTATCTTCAGCATTCAGATTGTCACTTTTTGTGAATAAAAAAGCACACATATGTCAGGCTGAGGAAGCATAACTAAGGAAAAATCCAAAGAAATTCATTCATTGTAATATTAAGGATATGCATAGACCCAGATATTTCAAATTATAATAATCCCTGCATGTTTTCCAATGGTAAACGGGTAAAAGTTGACAATTTGTACAAAAACACAGAAAAATGTGAAGTGCAAGCAGACCTCATTGTCAACACTTGAAGGCTCAGGAGGGGCTGCGACAGGGAGTTGAAGCTCGCCATTTTGCCTCTGATGCCTTTCATATTCTAGAAGTGACTGCATATACAAATGCCGCAGAATCAGAGAACACTTAAATCCTCACCCTTAATGATTAATCAGATCCCTATATAGCAATCAATAGGAATGGAAATAGACTTCATTTCGCATTTGACTTTTTGAATACTGTTACCTATCCCGAAGAGGGAAAAAAAACAAACTATACTTATCCACAGTTGGCTAGAGCAAGGCTAGCTCAACATTCAGTTACTTTCCAAGCTAGCCTCTTTGGATTCACATACAGAATACATAAAAAGAAGTATGCCTAGGACAGGTGGATAGAAGAATCACTAGTCTGTCCAGGAACCACCACTAAGTACACAACCGGAAGGGATACAAGTACATAGAAAAGGAAATGCTTGTAACATCATTTTTTTATTTTAGAATGTCATTTTTTTTAAAATAGACATGCATATTTTAACACCTGAAAAAGGGTAAAACATGCGCAACAAATTGCTACAAACAATCCAATCAGAGATAGATGAAACCTGAATGACAATGCTAACATATATGTAACTAGGATTTTATACCTTTTCATAAAAAATGCGGAATGTCCAGGAAACCGTTGTGCAAGTCCTGAAAGGATGTATCCACTCAATCAGATTATTCAGTTTCTAAAGGAAATATGCAGTTGATAACTTTTAACTTTAATGGGCATACATCTAAGTTTTTGCATTGACATTTATCAAATATTATGTAACTATACATCCAACATAATTAGACATTCATATGAGATCTATCAAGGGCAGGAAAACATAAAAAATCAGGAATTTCAAGAGTGTGAACCTAAAAGCCTCATCCACCGAAACAACGAAGAATGTTCATCTAATTATGATGCGCAGTCAAATAAAACTCACTTGGGAGGGTGAAATGACTCTCCAACTTGCCGCCACATCTTAGATCCAGTAACCTACAGAGATTATGTCACAGATACTTCAATGATATCATCAAGAACATCAATTTTCCACTTTTTGATAGATCACAGAAATGAAGTCCGTCAAGATTATACAACCCTACCCTTCCAAAATAGTAGTATTCAATAAAAAGAAGATCACAAAATACTCAATTTTAAAGGACAGGAAACTGCAAGTAAACCACTCGGAATCACTGCACAATACAGATGCCTAAACCCTAGGTATTAGAAAAACAACAGTCTACTACTTGAAATAAAGGTACGTTCTGAGGTCATGAAATTTGAAATTTTGTTTGGCTATATTCAGGAATGAATCAAAGGAAATCAAAATTCTGGCATTGGTTCCCCCAAATATTTTCTGGAAGAAAAACTTGTGCCACTTTTAACATCTCTGGCTATCAACCTCGAGAAGCTTCGAGGTGAATCATCTAAACAGAATTCCTCTCACTTTTCACAAAAATATGTGCAGGTAGAAAACAGTTATCTAGATTGTCCCACAAAAGAATAAATCAAAGTAGAATAATGGTTGTATAAAACGTAGCACACATACCCGATCATATCCGCCCAGTCTAATTACGGCTCTCCACAACCTAGCAGCCAAGAGTAGATAAGTTTCACCCAACAACTAAAACTATAAAAACAGCAAAACATAGGCAGATACACATACTTCAGACAATTCAATGGCTGCCCATAGAACTTGGGTGGTTTAAATTCCACAGCCCTCTCCCGATAAAAATTTTCCAGTTCTTTCATGAAGGCAGCTTGCTCTTCTGGTGTCCCTTCATCACTCTCGGGCGTCTAAAATTCAGAAAACAAAACAAAAATCCAAATCCAACACAGTGGTAACCATAGTTTCAAACTCAAAAAGTATCAAAAATCAAACGTATAGTGTTTATTTGATTAGTGTACCTTTGCTTCATCAAAAACACTCTTTAACGTCTCCCCAATATGCCCTCCAGACCTCGTAGAATATTTCACAGGGAGATCGGGTGTAGCTGATTGACGCTTGTTTCCAACTGAAGTATCCCTAGGTTCGGTTTTGGTTGCTTTACTAACTGTCTTCTCGGCCAAATTAACATTTTCATCACTCAGTGCAGCAGGTGGAAGAATAGACTTATTCTCAGGTTCTTTCAGCTCATTTATTGTACCTTCAGTCTCGCTGTTGTGAGCAGGATCTACTATTCCTTTGGACCCTCCTTCATTGTGAGTTTGATGACCCTCATCCACCATTTCTTTCTTTTTAGGAGGTATTGCACTCACTGGTAGCTGAAAGGGAAGCTGCCCATTGTGGATTGTAGATTTCTCTTCCTCAACATTTTGGCCAGCTTTTTGGTCTTCTGTTTTATTCTCAACAGGATTTCCACCAGTTTTGCCATTTTCCACGGGGTGGTTTTGTTCTTTTGCTGCATGTTGAGGACCTACTGTGTCTTCTGTTTCACTTTTAACATCGTTATTGCTTTGATCCTCTCTCTTATCCTCTGCCTCACTGTTGCCAATGCTTTGGTCCTCTACTTCTATTTTAGCATTGGTTTGTTCATCTTCCGTGCCTTTAGTGTTGCTTAGCTCAATCACCTCACTTTTGGCACCGGTTTGCTCCTGTGCTTCTGTTTCAGCATTACTTCGTTTATCCACCTCCAACACCTTTTCAACATCATTTTCATTCTTAGTCCCTACTTCAGTGGACTTTTGGCATCCATCATTAGCCAAGGAAGGCTCTTTCTGTTCTTCAGGTTCCACCTTTGCATCAACAAAATCATCCTTAGATTCTTTCACATTATCCGAACCCCCTAGAGATTCTTTCTCTGCATCCTCTATATCCACATCACTTTTACCCATTTGGACAACTATGACAAAAAAACAAGCAATTCGCATCATAAGTTTCAATCTAAAAGACTATAACTACAGCTATCTGAACGAGCATAAAAAGAAAAATGTCCATAAATTTTTGTACAAAACGAAAAAGAGCCAACTTTTACTCAATTCGCGCCCCCACAAACAACACCACACTAAAAGAAGGAGAAACCCTAGTTTAATTCGCCAAATGACGTAAAAAGAGGGTAAAATGACCGAGGAATTAGAGAACTTTTTCATCAACCCAAAACCCAAAAAAGAACAAAAAATACAATTATGTAGGTAAAAACTAACAATTCGTTGAGTTGCATACAGCCCAAAAAGTTCAAGCTGATATAGATGCGAACAAAGTACGACGACCCAAAAACAAAAAAAAAAAATCAAATTCACCTGTGTTGAGACGCAGCGGGCCAGTGCCTGTACGAATTGCAACGGTAGGAAGGAGGTGCCTGCAATGCCGCTAGGGTTTCTAATTATTATATCGGTTTCAGAGTAAAGAAGAAGAAGAAGGATGCGAAGGCAGTGATAGAGTGAAGAAAGGAGAGACGCACAAGTATATATAAAACCAATGGGTTAATTTAGGACGGTACGGTAGAATACCATATTTGGTACGTAATTTTCATTTAGGAATAATATGGGAAGTCCAAAACTGCTGAGCAGAGAAGGGACTATGGTTTGGAGTAGTTCGAATTTTGGATATGTAAGAGCCACCGCAACCGCTTGTCGCAGCGGGGGAGGGAGGGAGAGAGAGAGAGAGAGAGAGGGGAAGAGAGAACAGCGAAGCCACGGCAGCCTCTGCTTCTGCGGTTTCGTAGTGGACAGGAACGGGTTTGGCTCAACAATGGAACACCTGGACGGGGTTGTGGAGTGAAATGTCTGTTTGGTCCCTCTGGTTTTGACTTCATACTCGTAACCGACGACATAGTTGAGGAGCCGATGAGGTCCCTAAGTATTAATTGCCACTAGCCGATTTCGGATTTTCCCCCAAATCTTACAAATTTAATTCTTTAAATTGTAAAAATGCCTTTGGAAAGAAATTTTTTAAAAAGTTAATTGTATTTTTAATTTCTTTTCTTGCTTGGTTGAATATTTGTTAAAGATTTATCAAATGAGTGGTAATATCTATTACTTGTTTGGCAATGATTTTGAATTCAATTCATTTCTCAAAAAAATGTAAAAAAAAAAAATCATGGACTAACAATTGACAATGAAAATTAGAAGAAAAATATAGATTGAGAAGCAAAATATAAATAAAATAAATACAAAATTAAATGACAAAAATGGTAATGAAAATCATTTATCTCCAAGAGCAGGTGATTTATAACCAAGAACGACTCTACTTGATTAAAAATGCTCTTTTTCTTAATTATTAGTCTCCTGTATATTAGAGTTAAATTAGTTACGAGACCTAGAATAAATGTGTCTTGAGTAATATCCAAACTTCTATTTTTTATATTAAAAATCGAATTGGGACTCTTCAATCCCTTCCTCAAACTCCTTTCATTATTGATAAGGATAAATTCTTGTAGGACACACTAAATGAATTAGTGAATAGAGAACAATTCATTTGGTGGAACAAAGCCAAAATTGCTTGGATAGAGGACGTAGATGCTAACACACACTTCTTTCATCTCTCTATCATTGTACATATAAGGTATAATAGTATAAACTCTTTACTTATTACTGAATATATATTTGGATAACAAATTAGGATAGTCTTGATCATACTTTTAAACAATACTATCGCAATTTGTTCACTTATTCTAATATGGAACTTGATTCTTCTGATATCACTAATACACATAATGAGTTAGTGTCACGCCGTGTGCCCGCAGACTTGGGAGCGCGACTATGAGCCTGACAGCACCTACGGTCAACTACTCGATCGCCGTCTTTGTTGGGCCAAAATAGATATCTCAAGTTAACAATGAGTATTTAAACCCATCATTATATCCTATTCACATAGAATTGGAGTATCATATTCACCCCCTCCTTTAGGCCCGAACGTCCTCGCTAGGTTCATACTTATATACCAAACCTAGGACCAACTAGAAGGTATGATATTTCTTACCCTAATCCCATGTGAAATTGGGGTATCATAATTACCCCTCCTTTAGTCCCAAGCATCCTCACAAGGCCTATATTGGGATTGGAGTATCACATCCACCCCTCTTTTAACCCCAAACATCCTCGCTAGGCCCATACTTAAGGACCAAACCCAAGACCAATCAGACGGTATGAGATTCTAGAGGTGGCTCCCACTGCTCACGGTGTAACACTTAGCTCTCATACTAGAGGTTAGTTACACGCTCTGACACCAAATATAATGTCCCATGCCGGCGAACCCGAGAGCGCGACTATGAGTTTAGCAGCACCCACGATCAACTACTTGATCGCCATTCTCGTTAAGCCAAAATGGATATCTCAAGTTGACAATAGGTATTTTGACCCATTCTTATATATTATTCACATTTCTCATCCCAATCTTACATCACAAGTGATTTTTGAGGGGCAGGTAAAAGCCCAAGACTTGATGGTATGACCTCTTATTTCTTTAAAACGTATTGTTACATAGTTAAAGACAAAGTGATTCATGCAATCTACGATTTCTTTACTACGGGGCATATTCTTAAGGCTCTCAATCATACTTTCATCACGCTATCTCGAAAGAAGATAATGCACACAAGGTGGAACAGTTTAATCCCATTGCTCTGTGCAGCGTTATCTACAAGTGTTATGATATTTAATATTAATAAATATTTATTTAAAATTTTGTTAGTTAAACGACATAATTTTGAGGATTCATTAATTCCACGCTTCAGATTGAATTTGTCATATTTAAGTAGGGATATTAGGATTCTTGAGTTCTCATTGTCATGGTCATTGTTGTTATTATATTATGAAGCTTGGTGGCTTGTCTTTGCATTATCTGAATTCCTACATTCTTTGTCACATTCACATCTCAATCTGTCAAATTCTCTATATTTTCTTAATTATCAATAAAATCATTTCTTTTAGTTCTTTGTATTATTCTAAATCATGACAATAAGGTCGTTACAAATACTTTGGCTGAAAGACTCAAACCTCTATGGGATGATATTCTTGCCCCCTCATAAGGTGCTTTTATTCCTAGCAGAGGTATAAGTGACAATCTTATCGTTTGCCATGAGATCATACATCATTTTCACACTAAGAAAGGTTGTTGGGTCTAATGGTACTTAAGATAGGTATGGAGAAAATATATGACAAGTTTGAATGGCTTATTCTTCTTCGAATTCTCCAGTCCCATGGCTTAGCTGATAAGTTTACCAAACTCATTTTGGAGTGTATTTCTTCAGCAGATTTCTCCATCATGATTAATGGAACTCCTTTTGTTTTTCTTTTTTTAATTCATCAAGAGGTCTTCGACAAGGTGATCTAATTTCTCCAACATTATTTGTGCTCTATTTCAAATTTCATGGTGTTAAAATCGGCAAGGCCTACCTTTACTTTTCTCACCTTATGTATGCTGATGATTTACTTATTTTCTGTAGAGCTAATGTCATAGAATTTCGGGAATTGCATAAAATTCTAGATTGCTACTGCAGGTGGTCGGGACAATCCATCAATCTTGAAAAGTCACATATCCATTTTAGTAAAAATGTATTGCCCAATCTTAAGGATATGATTTGCCCCATCTTCAACATTAATGAATATTTACACAATAGCTACTACTCAAGAGTTCTTTTTTGCAAGAAAAATCATCCAAGTTAGTGGTCTTTGGATATATTGATGATCGGTTGAGGAAGAAAGTCGGCGGGAGGAAGCTCCATGCTTTATCTCTAGTAAGTAGAGGTATGCTAATCAAATTAGTGGCCCAAGTCATCCTTGGACCATGTAATGCAATGTTTTATTCTCTCTTCTTCCATTTGTGACAAATTGGATCAGCTTATGAGGGATTTTTGGTGGGGATATAAGGAGGATAGTGGAAGGCACCTTTAACTGAAGTCTTGGAATTTTATTTGTACTCCTAAGAGTGTTAGTGGCCAGTGATTTCAAAAGATTTCTGACAATAATCTAACTTTGGTAACTAAACTAGCATGGCAGATGGACCACTGGTCCATAGACCAAGTGTATTAGTAACTTGTATAACGTGCAGTGCAAATTGTACAGTACAACTCACTTATACACTTGATTCACCGGTCCATATTCATGTAAGAATTGCTCTAGGGGAAGGAAGTTGTGTAGATTTGGATAAGTGCTCTTATGGTTTCTCATGGATTTGGAAAGGTATTGGACGTGTAAAGAGATTGTAAACCTTGGTCTATGTTATAAAGTTTGATGGAACTCTACAATTAGAATATGGGAGCACCCATGGATTCTTGGGAAAAAAGGTGGGGGAGAGGGTTTGGTTTTGGGCTGGGCTTGTATTTAGGTTTAGTATATATGATTCACTTCAAAATTGGGTCAAACTTTTGGTCAGGTCCAGTCCTAAAACCCTCAACCCAACCAAGTATGTTTTTTAGTCCTTATAGTAAATTCATTAAATCATATTCCATCCAACTTTATATCCATAATTTACCAAATTTTAAAAATATTTTAGTGCTCGTATATAAATGAACATAGTATACACATACAATTACTATATGCTTTTTATCATAAAAGAAAGCAAAAAAGTTACCAGAATCTTTTAAAGTTGCTATGGATCAATAATTGTTTGAAAATTCGTTCCTCCAAAATGGATAGAAGAAAGCCCAACTTCGACCCAATTTTAATTTTTTGTTTGGTCTTCGGTAAAGACAAAAGGTTATTTTCAGAAATTTGGGTTGGGTTTGGATCTGTTAATTGCCCAAGCCACTTGTTAAATCTACTCAGTCGTATTAGAAACGTGAAATTCACACGTAAACTATATGTATTGAAGAATTATGTTACATAATTTTTATTATATAAAATTTAATTTTTTAACATATGTAATTCTCATAGACCGAATCCATATTAAAATTTTTTATTAAAAAACAAACAAACAAACAAAAGATATTTCAATCTTTTAAAAGTGAAAACACATGTTAATGTTTTGATAATTAATTGTTCTATCCTTAACTTTAGACTCTAGTAACTGTCCTTCAGCTGAGAAGATAGGGGGAAAAAAATCTAAAAACTAAAAATAACATAAACAATTCAACAGGAAGCCATGATTTAAAAGTACCAATAGGATTCTTTAAGAGAAAGAAATTTTAATTTTATATATTGAAACATTAATATTTAAAGAAGTTTAAATCATGTATATTTAAACCTGAAGAATCTACTTAATCTTGAGCTTTTCGATCTGAAAAATTCTAATATGGATTACGTATATTAGTGACCTGTATTGCGTGTAATATAAGTTGTACAGTACAACTCACCAACGCATTTATCCATCGATCTATGATCTATGTAAGAATTGATTTTTAACTCTAAGGTAACTGTGGTTTGCAAATTAACTAGTTGAACTAACGAACCAAACCATGGTCATTACTTAAAGGAACAGTTTAGTTGATCACAATTCATAGTTGAAACCGTTAATTAAAATCGATTTGACTAATCCGATTGAAGTCGGAGATTTTTTTCTACTCTGCGAATGGGTAACAACCCATTGATTCTTTTTAGAAATAAAAATAATTTTAGTCTTTTTTATATATACAAATCTCTTTCAATCGCATCAATTTTTTTTAAAAAAATCTCTTAAAAGGGATAATTTACATTAACTCTTTTTCTCAAATTTCAATCCCACTTAATCAACATTAATTAGAAATAACAACCATCGATTGGCCAACTGTTACCAAATTAGGCTTAGAAATAACCATTGATTTTTGGACTAGACTGGATCGGTCGGTTAGATCTGTCGGACTATGGATTAGTTCCCAAATTGATCCGGTCATTTTTTTTAAACCGTAATTTTAAAAACCCGTCTTATTTTATATAAATCGATCAGTGTGATCGAATTGAACCGTTCTATTTTTTTTTTAATAAGATAATATATTCATAAGAAATAAATAAATTACACAAAAGGATTAAATAGTCTATAATAATAGAGAAAATATCATATTTTTTTTCTAATTTCGTTATTTATACCTTTATGACTTGAATTACACTATATTATTGAATAATTTTATTCTTAAAAATAATTATATTTTTAATTTTTAAATTATAATATTATCGACTCAATTACGATTTAATTGTGATCCAATTACGATTGGATCATTAAACCGTGAACTAATAAAATTTTCGCTTCAATATCCAATCAGATTCTAAAAACATTGGAAATAGCAACAATCAATTAAAGTGAAGTGGAGGGTTCCAACCGGAGGCTGACCATGCGTTCACCCTTAGCTACAAAAGGCTCAACTCTTTTCTAAATCCCCATAAAACTTATTACACAAGTGACATTTTGCATCCTTGAATAGGATGCCTATTCATTCTTGAATAATGAAGATAAAATTTTCAAGTGCACCCGGTGCATATGCATTGAATACTTTAAATTATTATATCATATAATATTATACAATTTTTATTATATATAATATAATTCCTTAAAATATAACACGTATATAAAAATTTCCAAGCTAATGGACCAAAGTAGAAAGTTGGCCCTATGTTTTGTTCAGGTTCAATGCATGGAATGATAGCTACAATAAAAGTACTATTCCAAAAAAGGCACAGTATGGAAAGAAATGGTTTAGTTATATAAAAAGGTCATTTTAAAACCTTTTTTAGAAACAATAATGGTTAATACTAACTTTATCTATCATAAGGCAGGAGAGCAGGTATTCTATAAAAAGATTCTTTAAAATGACAAAAGGATCATTAACAATTAAAGAGTCATAAAATAAGAGATCTCTCATTCTATGAAAAAAGTTAATTTTAAGTTCATGGCAAGGGATTGGGCAATTATATTATCACCTCTCATCATTTTCTCTATAAAAAAACATAGTTTTGAAAAAAAAAAAAAGTACTATTATTTTAAAAACTGCTGCAGATCAGTACTAACTTGAAAGTCATGGATTGACTTCTTTGTAAAAAGAGTTATTATTAAAAAAAATTGTTTTAAAGTTCACAAGAAGGGATTTGGAAATTGCTCCAGAGTCATAAAGTAGGCGATCCATTTTTTTTTAAATTTAATAATATTTGTAGATAATTATTCATTCCGTCCTTATTTATCTGTTACAATTAATTACTTCATACAGTTTAAGAAAAATTAATTAATTTCTTAAATTCATACAACTTTATTTATACATTCCAAAAGTACCCCTACATTTAATATTCTCCACAACTGTTTTTTTACTTTATTTATTCGTTCAACTCTCTCCCTCTAAAATTATTATACTTTCATTTTTTAAAATTATTTAATATAAATGTATAACCGTAAAATTAATATTAATGGCACCTAAATTTTTTTAATGTGATAAATAAAAGGGGACATTAAAATGTTTTAGTTATGACAGATAAATAAAGACGGATAGAATATTTAATAATTTTTTTAAAATTATTATTTATAATCGTAACAGTATTTATATTTGAATAATTCTTTCTTGAAATCATTTGCTGGCTTGCTTTTCCACATTCACCCATTTTTACCGATGAATTGGGACATTTTTCTAACCTTTATTATTGGAAAAGGATAAGCTTCAATTTGTGCCGTCAAATTTTAGTTGCATCAATGTTGTCGGCAGAATTTTCACTTTTGTGCTACGGTCCAATCTTCTTGTACAATTTTTTAGGCCAATCACATGATAAGCACGTGTGTAGTGAGAATAATCATTTATCACAAATAAATAATTTTTATCAATTAATTAGTATTATAATTACTAATATTAAAATTATTTTAACGAATAATAAAATCACGTTATTTTATAAAAATAGTCAAAAATGTAATTTAATAAGGTAACATGAATGAAAAGAAGACTTTAAAATAAAGAATGTGAAGGGAGAGACAATGGCATGGGTAAAAAGGGAAAGAGAATAAAATTATTAAAGTGATGTAATTAAGGAGCGGTGAGATTCAAATTAACCGGATAAGAAAGATAATACAAATATTTTAAAGGGTATAATGGATATTTTAATCATTTTTACTATAAAATTTTATAATTTTTTAATATGTATAATTTTTACAATTAGACGAATTATTTATGAATAGAGGAAGTAATAATTTTAGTATTAGTAGAGTGGGCATAATTGAGCGATACGAGTAATGAAAGATGTATACATTAATAAGGAATAAAATTATATATTCTATTATTATTTTTAACTGGACGATCTATTAATCCAACTATTGAAAAATTATAAATGGATCCTTTTTATTTTTATTTCTCGGGGGTATAATGATAAATTAAGAGTTATGTTATAAATTCCTCGAATTGATTTGACGTTTCCAAGTGGTGGTAATTTTGTGAAATTTCTAAGTTTCGTTATTTGCAATCCCTTTTTCTTCCAACCAAAGCAGCTCTTGGTAAAGTAGTTATTACCCATTTGATGGTGTCAAGTAGTGGATGTATGCCCATCTCTTTTCCCTTCTATTTTTTTGTATCGGTTAGGATTTTATCTATTTGGACCTCGAGAGGGATAGTCGAGTTAGTCAACTAGAAAACAGTATGATTAAAAGATCACGAGTTCAAATTCAAGATTAAATCGATCAATTTAAATTTAAATTAATTTATATTCACGTGATTCTTACCGACTAGAATCACGAGACAAATTTTATCAAATAAACACTCAAAAAGAATAACAATTACGAATTTCGCTCCGACTCCGGAGAGGATTTTATCGATCTGGTTGGTTGGTTGGTTACTTGGATGTATGGATAGGTGGGAGTGGGCAGATGAAACTGGGGAAGTAAAGTTACCATGGCTACCCGTGATGACCTCCGTAGGATGGAGTACAGAACTGAGTAGGGGACTATTTATTTATGGAGCTTACCGCGCAAGGTCCGTCAACGCATACAAGAAATACATCATGGCTCTATTTTGTTTTGTTTTTAATAATCTAGTGGTACGAATTTTTGTTTCATTATTCGTAAAATTATGAATTTTCATCCACATATATATATATATATATATAATATAAATTTAAATTTGATCGAATTTAAATAAAATAGATATTTGATATTTAATATCATTTGATTTGGTGACTAATTTTATTTTTATTTTTTTAGTTATATTATTTGTTGGTGGTAAATTAGGATATACTCGAATCGAATTAAATCAAATTTTAAGATAATCGAGTTGAGCTTTACTATTTTTATACAAAACTCAAATTTGAGTTTGAATTCGATTCAAATATTAAATATTAATTCAAATTCGATTTGTTTAAAATATTTTAAAACTTAAATTTAATTTAAAATTCGATTATAATAAATTCAAAAGTTCAAATTCAAAATAACAATATAAATTATATATTATAAATTCAAATTTAAAATAATTCATAATATAATATAAATTATATATTAATTAATATTTAAATTCAAACTTAATTTTTATATAAATATATTTAATAAAAACTCAATTTGTCTACGTTTCCTTTTCCTTGGTGGGTGTGGTGGTGGCTGGGAATCCATTTTCACTTGGTTACGTGTTTGGATGTTTTGGCTGCGCTCTATTCAGAAAAGCACACTGGAATTGATGTATTCGTTGCCTGCTTTTTTTTGCCCTATTTTGACCCGAGATGGCAGAGTTTGGCAATATTAGTTGAAAAATCGAAACCATAGCAACCAGAGAATCCTAGATTATATTTTGGGCCATAAGTGAAAAATAATATCCACATTATTATTCTTTTACGTGTGATTGTGATTATTTGATGGTATTTTTATTATTATTTCTATTTCATAGTATAAATCGTTTTATATTTGAAGTATTTTTTCACAATATAGATCGTTTTATAAAATTTTATAAGTATTTATTACTTTTTTTCCTATTCTATCACTCCCTATAGTCTCATTTTTTCCATTAATTATGACTCAATTCTTTCTAATTACTAAAATAAATAAAGACTTAAGTAGGAGTATTTTTGAAAGTTTAGTTTTAAAATTATCTAGAATTTAGAATCCTTATTTCTTGTACATAACTTTAAAACGACTTATATTATAAAATGGAGATAGTAATATATAATTTCTTTAATTTTTATAATCTTATATTTAATTAGAATGATAAAAATAGAAAAAAGAAAAGAAAATATATGATTTAATAGTAAATACGAAAGAAAAAAAGCTTTTATTGAATTAGTAAAAAAAAAAATATTATCTCTATTTTATAATATAAATTATTTTAAACTTATATCCAAGAATTAAGCATTTATAAATTTTAAAAAATTGTAAAATTTAAACTTTTAAAAATTTTCATAATTAAATCTTTATCTACTTTAATAATGAAAGAGAGTTGAGTTATAATTAGTAGAAAGGGAGAGATTGCAACGAGGGATAGAGATAAAAAATATTTAAAATTTTATAAAACGAGTTATATTGTGAAAAAAATTAAATTTAAAACGATTTATATTGTGAAACGAGATAGTAATTTATAATTAATTATAAATATAGAAAAGGTACGGTGGATATTAAAAAAAAATGCAGGAGGGGTATATATTTATTGATATTTATGATGAAATGTGGATTGGTAGGGCAAAAATAGAAAGATGAGGTGCATGCACTAATTAAGAGGGCAGGTCAGAGGAGGCGTATTCCACTGTGTATTAGCGTCTTCTCCGGGGGGCGGGGACTGGGAGGGAGGAGGAATGGAGCGGGGAGGCATAACTAACCCTATTCATTTGCATAGAAGATACAACGTGTCCGTCTTTGCTGACTGATGCTTTTTGCTTATAGTATAATCATAATCTCTGCTCTGCTTTTTATATAAATGATAATATGACGGATGAATGATGATTCTTTTGCAGAACAGAATTAACTCATTGCTTCCTCTACATATTCATCATCGTCATCATTCTCCTCCTCTCATATTTCTTGGCGTTTCTTTCAGGAGGGTCTTCTTCTTGGTGGTGTTTCTGGGTTACTAGGAGGGTCTAATACTCATTTTTGCCAGTTGAATTTATTTGTTTACCAGTTGATAGTACAAGTGCATGCCCCCATTTACACAAACACCCAGCAGATGTTGAGTTATTGTGCTTATTTAAAGGGAAGGTTATCAGTATTATGACCTGGGCTTACGTGATAAGACTATATTCAAGACTCGCTGGGATTGGTGACTTGCTGTGGAACGCCTGAAGTGGGACGACTGACGACGAGGAGGACGTCTCCGCCTGTCCTCGTTCTGTGCTGGGGTGTTAGTGTTACCGTACTGTCTATCTTGGTAGGTGTTAATCTCATCTCCTGCATCTTATGTTGTCGTCTTTCCAATCTTTGCATATAACTCTTATTCATTCTACTGTTAAACTTCACTCGGCCTCCTCCCGACGTGCTTTTTGATCTTTTTTTTTTTTTTTTGCTGTAATCCTCTTTCGTTCTTTTGATTTAGCGAAAGGGGTCACAGTTCTGGCTTCTGGTGGTCATTCCATGTTTCTTCCACCTCTCTCGCTTTCCAGCCAACCATTTCTATTTGATTGCTGGTGACCTTCCAGAAGTTTTCCACGTATAGCTTCAGGACATTTCTACTCTGTTTTGTTCTTGCCTTTCGACTGATGGCCGCTTCTTAGTTTTTTATTTTTAACTACAACGTTGGTCCTATTTCATGACGCCTGCTTTTGTTCTGCGCTGGCTGCTTTACACGTATTTGTTTCATTTCCGATGTTTTTGTTGCTTTAATGTAATTTTGCCTTTCGTTTGATTGCCAAAATAACTTCTTCAAGTCCCCTGTCTGACCTTGAAACCAGGAAATCCTATAATCTCGAAGAGGAAGCTTGAATTTTCCCAAGCAGGGTAGAATCCATTCTCAATATTTCATCTTGGAACACCACACCCCCACCCCCACCGCCCCCATAAAAAAAAAAAAAAAAGAAAGATTGCATCAGTCCAAACGTTCTTGGGTGCTGGATCTTATTGTCATGGAATTTCTCCTCCATGTGCAAACCATACATGTTTCTGTTTGGGTACACTTTTTTGGTTGAAACTGTCAACTTACCACCTTGCGATGGTTCAAATCACCACACTCAATATTTTCATTTAGTTAGTCCATCTCTCAAGATTATTTCCATTTGATTCGCTAAATGGTGAGTCTACCATATTATGGCCCTGACTGCAAAAGTCATGAGCTTTTGTATAGTGAAAAATGGTAATCATCCTCATTTGATCTTTGGTGCCGCTTGTAGTTGCTTCAAAAGTCTAGTGATTAGCTGCTGTTGTCAATTTCTTGTACCCATTAATAAGGAACCGCAAAATGGGGCTTTTGGATCTCTTCATTGCTGCATCGATCCCAGTCCTCAAAGTTCTTTTGGTGACTGCACTTGGTTCATACCTTGCTTTAGACCGGGTCAATTTATTAGGGGAGGATGCAAGGAAGCATTTAAATAATGTAAGTGCCCATTCATGGATTATGTTACTGCTGTACTTTGTCCATAGGTGGTTGAAGACACATTTCTCCTCGAGGTCACAATGCAAAGAACATGTGCAAATAGTATTGCTTACTTGTATATATTCTGTACAGTTTTCACTTGAGGGACTAAAGGCACTTTTCACTAAAATTATGCACTTCCATGCTTTCTACTTCAAGTAAGATATCAAATTCTCATGATTCAGAGTTAAGGGAAGTAACAAAATGGGAAATGCTGTCCTTATTGGAAGCATAGGTCTGTGGTTTGAAGCTCATTGGACGCAGTGCTTCCCTTTCCCCTTCCCCATGCTTGACATAGTGATGCAGGAAAACTGAAAATGGAAAAAGTGCAGTACTTGATCGTAGCCAATTTGTACTTTGACAATATTTATATGTTATTTGATAGAATCTGTACTAAGAAGACAAGTTCGTTATCAAGCTTGTGCAATTTTATCTTTGAGAACACTGTTAACATGCTTTTGTATTTTATGAAGATTCCCAATAGAATATCCATATTTCTGCAGCTATATGAGCCAAAACTGTAGAAGAGAATGAAGAACTGTCAATAGCATCCTTGAACAACTTTAATGAAGAACTGTCAACAGCATCCTTGAACAACTTGAAACTTATCTCTGAAATATTACTAATTTGAGGAATATTGATTTACCTTATTTGCTTTAGAAGATGTTTTACCCCATTACAAGTGAAAGAAAAGAATCCTTCCCACTGTTTCTTGCTTTATCTATGTGATGACTCTTTAAAATTCCTAGATATTATTTTGCCTTGTCTTCAAATATACTTCTTTTCTTTCCTTGTTGAAAGTGCTTGCTCTCTATACTTCATTTTAGAGTTTCCAAATCAGTCCCTAAGGATTTGTTCCTAGAGAATTAATTTTATTTATGAAATTTGCTGTAATGTTGTTATCTTTGAACAGATCGTATTTTTTGTTTTTAACCCTGCCCTGGTTTCGAGCAACTTGGCAAAGACAATAACATTTGAAAGCATGATACAAGTGTGAGTGTTTCCATAATTTCTCAATTTGTACCACAAACTTTTCTTTATACTTATTATTATAATTTTTTAACCTTTCCTTTCATCACTGAAGTTAATGTAAACTAGTTAAATTTGTAGGTGGTACATGCCTGTCAATATCCTAGTGACATTCATTGTTGGTTCAGTCCTTGGGTGGCTGGTAATTCTTATTACAAGAACTCCAGCACACCTACGAGGACTTGTCATAGGATGCTGTGCTGCAGGTAAAATTTTTAATACAAACACAGCATACTAAGTTGGGTGGAGGCGATTTTGATAACATGATATATTTCCTTGTGTATTCAAACAGGAAATTTAGGAAACATGCTTCTTATCATAATCCCCGCAGTTTGTAAGGAGAAAGGAAGCCCTTTTGGTGCTCCTGATGTTTGCCATTCATATGGGATGGCGTATGCTTCACTTTCAATGGCGGTATGCATCAATTAATTCTTACTATTATGGAAATGCCTATTAGTGTGATTAATGGCATTTAGGTTATCATGATGTGCCTAGTAGAAAGAATAAATTTGATTCCCAAATGGATGACCATATAGATTTGTGTAGTTGGATTATGGCTACTTCTTCTGAGTATTGTAAGGGGCCAAGAATTGATGTGTCAAACCAAACAGTGTTGTGTCAAGCTAGATTCTGTGGGAAAGCTTTCAGGTAAACATTGGCAATATTGTTTAGTAATCTACATTTTATCCAAAATATCACATTTTCTATTTAAGAATAGAATTAGTTACTTAAGGGAAGCAGAATGCCATAATATATAACGGTAAAGAGATTCCATAAGCTGATAGAGAGTTGGATGATTTAGATAATTTGAAATGACAGGCAGCTGTTTTGAGTGTAACTTCTGGTAAGGTACGTCATTATTTTTTTGATGTAAGGAAAATCTAATTTATGTATTGTTCTCTGTTATTATGGTTCAGGTAGGAGCAATCTATCTTTGGTCTTATGTGTATAATATTGTGCGGATATCAAGTAAGAGCTCAAAGGAAGAAGAGGTAAGGGACTCCAAGGTTTCGAGAGAAAGGTCTGTGTCACACTCTCAGGGCTGCACTGAACCATTGCTTCTTTCAAATGGATTATCCACATCCGAGGATCATCCACGTGAATTTACTCTGCCTTCCGCTAGATTTGAGCACAAACCTCAGGTTGTTTTCTGTTCTTTTTTAAGATTTGAATCAGAAGACGTTCATGTTTTATAATTCAGAATAATTGCCAATGTTCTTAAATAGAATGAAAAGATAATTGTGTCTCTCCCCTGGGAAAGCTTTTGAGATTTCAGGCAGATTATATGCAGGATCTGCAGGTAAATGATCCACTGAGTCTTCAAGGTGGACTTTGTGAATTGTATATTAAGCTTCTGCTTCAAGGAGATTAAAAAAACTCACAAATGCACCCAATAGCATTCATTTGGGAATTTGGTACTAAGCCCGACAAGAACAGTATCCTTTCCTTCATTAGCAAACTTGAAGCCCATTTCCACCCCCCCCCCCCCTCCCCCAACCCCAATAAGATCTCTACTGAGATATTAATAATTTTATCAAAGGATGGGTTTCATTTGACTAATAATAAACTATTCTTGAAATAGGCTATCCTGCTAAATATTTGGTATCTGTTTGCTCAGTAGGAAGTAGCTACAACTTCTTGTGAGGATAGTGATGGTTTTTTTATGCAAGTATACATTGAATTTTCTGATTCAAGAAACCACATTATCCCATCTATTATGTCTTTTTTATCTTCCTACAAGAATAGCATCTTACTTTTCACTTGAAAAATCTGGAAATGACACAAGACTTATTTAGCTCTGCCGAACTAGTGGTGATATGTGTTGCACATGAAATGTTATCTGTGAATTTCACCTTATAAAGCTTTTTCATTTCATTGAGTCTTGAAGTTAACAGTTCATTGAGTTCATTCAAATTTGTTAATGTTTGAATCTTTGTAGCTTGTGCAAAGGATCTTTTGGTTCCTGTTTTGCGTCTTTTTTTTTTTTCTTTCCACCCCAAATTATTCCCTGCCTTCTCATATGGAAAATACCAGTTGAAACATCACCTCTATAAATTTTTGATACTGCAGATGTCACTTCCAGAAAAAGTAAGGCAATATGTGGAAAGGATTGCAAGAAAGATCAATCTGAAGAGATTGCTTGCACCTTCAACTACTGCAGCTGTACGACTCTTGTTCATTTGGAGTTTTGTTTTCAGCTTTTGTTCCTTTGACAGGGAGGGGGTTGAGCCATCCTGTTGATTAACAAGCAAGATTACTTTCATTTGGGATATTTAAATAGTGATGCATGTGAAATAAAATGTGGAAGAGCCCTTTCAAATCCTTAGTTAATGCCTTAACAGCTGGAGGTTGTTTATCTTTTGACAAATCATCCGCAAAGTTTAGATATGAAGTTGCCTGGCAAGGAATTGATTACAATTTGGTAAAATAGATTATTTACATGATTCTCTCTTATAGATGAAGAGCAAAAGGTCATATATCTAGAATGAAGACGTTTATAAACCAGGAGATTAGTTAGATATAAATCTAATGGATATAAATAGCACTGTGATGGGATCCGATAACTTCAACTTAGCAAGCCATGCACTTGTATACTAATCAATGCACATTTCTCCTCAGATTGCTGGTTTTGGAGTTGGATTAATACCTCAGGTTCGGAGATCCATTGTAGGTGATGGAGCTCCACTTCATGTGATCCTAGACACAGCTTTTTTGCTTGGGTAGGAAGGCTATTCTTAGTAATGTTATTTTTTATATTGGGCTTTCATTTGTCAATTTTTTTTTAATTAAAGGAAATTTTAGACATTTAATTTCAACTTGGTACATTGTGGCTTTAGTAAACTAAGTTATCTTTAAGGCTGTATATCTACAGTTCAAACTTTGATAAACTAAGTTCTTTAAAGCAGTCATATCTACTGTTTTTTTTATTATTATTATAAATCTTCAGTGGACTGCTTTATGGTATTGTTAAACCAATGTCTTTGATCTTTTCTTTTTCGTTCTTTTGTTTTGGTTATTCCAGGGATGGAGCGATCCCAGCTGTCACATTGATCATGGGAGGGAACCTTTTAAAAGGCACAAGCATATCGAACCATACCTGCTACTTCCAATTTTGGTGGAATTGATATTTGCCAATTTTCTTTAGAACTAACTCTTACCTTTGCTTTCACCCCCCCCCCCCCCCCCCACCTCTCTGGATGTATCAGGTCTAAAAGGTTCGGGAATTCAGAAGTCTGTCATTGTTGGTATTGTTGTTGTTCGATATATTCTGTTACCTCTGATAGGCGTTGCTGTTGTTAAATTGGCGCTTCAATTTGGATTGGTGCAGAAAAATCCACTGTATCAGTTTGTTCTTTTGCTTCAATTTGCACTGCCACCTGCAATGAATATAGGTATGCTTTGCGCATTTACATCTGCTTCATCCTTCATATCTCTTCCCTCTTTTATATTGCTATACATCATTGTTCTCAATTTGACAAATACAATGTTGGATTGTTGGTTAACTATACCTTAGAAATTTTCTTTCAAACTACTGATAGGAGGCCTTATCACCTGTCTAGAGATATGTCTACTTTTAAAAGAAAAATATGCTTCTCTTGGTCAATTTTTTTGATGGTTTATTAGCAGTAACGCGTTGAAAAGATGATCTAGTAGCCTGACAAGCACAGACAGGCTATCACTCTCCTCCTACATCCAAGAAGTGCAATTTACAGGGATTCTTGATAAGCTGATTCCTTCTCACAATGGCAAATCCCTTCTCGTTTTATTCCTCGTCATGAAAGAGACACTCTTGAGATTCTTGACTCTAAGAATTAGAAAGTAAATAGAAGGTGCAATGCCGCTAGAGCAGCAAATGCCAGACTCAGAAAAGAAAGGGCAAAGACTGCATGGAAAGAGGGGGAAAAAAAAGGAAAAAAGAATATAAAGCACTTACAGAGAGGGGGAGGATCGAAAATATGCTCTTGAAATTGCATATAATCATGCGGGATTGAGTTTGATGATATTGGCTTCCTTCTTTGGCAGGTACCATAACTCAGCTGTTTGGTGCTGGTGAAAGTGAATGTTCTGTGATCATGTTATGGTGTTATGGTTTGGCTTCGGTAGCGCTTACTCTTTGGTCAACATTCTTCATGTGGCTGGTCAGTTGAATTTGGTATACCCTCATTAACTGAAAATTTCTTTAGAGGCCGACATTTAAGTCCGTAGGCTTAGTACTATCCCCATATGTTGTCCCCTGCAAGAATCCTTTTGGAAAAAGGACTGGTATGTCGATTTTAGTGATTGTCAGCAACATTTTTGTATTTTGTTCTACTAGGATGTCTAATGACGCTGTAAAATCCTAAAGTGGATTCATACTTACTACACTGACGAACAAATATAAGCAAATAGCAAGCGGGTTTCTGGCTTATTCAAACACTGGATCGCTTATGCTTTTAAACAACAGTTACTCATTTCAATTCCTGTGGCATGCTAATGGCCAGATTGTTCCGGGGCACCTAGTTTTGAATTC
Source organism: Voacanga thouarsii (assembly GCA_026120185.1). NCBI lineage: Eukaryota > Viridiplantae > Streptophyta > Magnoliopsida > Gentianales > Apocynaceae > Voacanga > Voacanga thouarsii. Next base: position 913,717 of record JANUWF010001752.1, read on the forward strand.
GAGGATTTTACGGAGGTTCAAGTATCTGTGCATCTTGTCATACAGGAATGATCATACAGCTGTTAAGAGTTACAATGTGAGCATACAACTGTTAGTGTAAGCATCTCCGAATCAGGCTGCATTTGAGCATACAACTGTTAGTGTTACAATGTTTGCTTTACACTACTTGAAATTGAAACCTTGGTGATTGCCATTAGCGCTGGAATTTGTTGCATATCTTCTAAATTTTGCAGCTTTTGCTGAAATATATAGTCATTAGAGGCAGGGAAGATAACAGAAATCCATGTCTGGTAGTTCAAATGGTGAAGAACTGTGCCTGATAAAAACTATTCTACTCAAACAGTGGTTCCCTCTGTCAATTGCAATGGCATATAACCCAGAAAAGAATCAACGACTACAAATCTTGAAATTCTCCTTGAAGTAGCAAGATACAGATGACAACTAACCTATAAAACAAGAACTGGTCATCTAATCATCAATGAAATTTATTTGTGCACTGATCCGGGGTTGCATTCAAGAATAAGCTCGAAATGCATCTATGAGTAACTAAACCATAAAATGAAAGGTTATATTTTTGGAAAAGGAAAAGGAACCGGAAAATCCAAGGACTCTTTCCAAGCTCTGCAACTGTTTCATTCCTTATAAAGGACTAAATTGCGTAACCTTTAGGAGATGTCCCGAGTGTTCAGATTGAATCTTACATTTTGCACGTTCACTGATATTTTTGACTTCTGCTCCTCCCAATCTCTCAGTTCAGCAAGCGATTTTGATCCATAAGCTTCACATCTCTGGTTTGCAATTTCAAACTCAGAAGTCAGTTCCTGAATTATTTTGTCCTGCTCCTATGCCAAGAAAACAGAAATATCAGTTTGTGCTGGAACTTGGAAAAGGCAACAAAAAGAAGAAAGGAAAAAAGGCTCGACTTGGCATATCAACATTACAAGCTTCTAGTTAGTAAGAACCATTGGCTAATCAAACTTTCCTTAAGCTTACAGTCAGTGGATGAATACTGTTTCTTTCCACTAAAAAGTTATTTGAAAGTTTGTCCATAGATCCATCCATAAACCTCTCCCCATCAATTATAATTTTTTATAGAAATGGCTTCTTTTGAAACTGTTTTGTAAGGTAAATAATACCATGCAAGTTGATTATTTCCTTCAAATTCCATAAATAAGGGCAGTTATAAGGAGATCTATACAATAATAGAAATTAGTAATTCGTGAAAAATATGGAAATTCGTTTGATGTGCACTGAAGAAAATGAGTGTTAAAGATTGAAGTAAATTTGGTTACATTATATGGTTTTTCTAGACTTTGATTTGAGTTGGAGAAATGAAAATTACGGAAATACCACTTCCATTTGAAGTTTGCAATCATCTTACTTCAAGTCCGGAATGATTCCTGGGTTAAGAGAAACACTTTAACTTGAATTACCTAAATTGTCTTCAATTTGCAACAAAGAGTTCCTCCCCAAGCATATAGATGTAATACATTTTCTTAAAAAAAAAAAGAAAAGAAAAGAAAAGAAAAGCAAAGCAGGAAAATAGCTAAACAAAGATCAATAAATTTGTAATGCTACTGAGAATGATCTTCGAACCGATCAAGCGACCCCAATCTCAGAAACAAACTCAAGAATAGATGTGTCTGAACTTCCTCCTTCACTTATTGCTTCCTTGGCCAATTCCTTCCATCGTGTAGCATTCTTTCTAATCTCTTGCCCCGTGTTCCCTTCCATCACCTCCCTGATGCATCTATTGATTTCATCACTAAATATTAGGCCATTTTCATCTGCCCTTGGAACAAGTCCCACCACCCAAACTTGCTCTATAAAATGTGCATTAATAGTTTGGTCTAGAAACTGTGGCATTGCCACAACTGGCACACCGAAGCTTATTGCCTCCATAGTTGAATTCCACCCACAGTGTGATACAAAACAGCCAATGGCATGATGAGCCAACACCTCCAACTGGAGGCACCATGACACTACTATTCCCCTATCTGCCATCTCCTCCCTGAAATTACCTGGGACCTTGCTCTCTTCAGTTGGCTTCACTACCCACAAGAAGCTACTGCTGCCTTGCCTAAGGGCTTCAGCAATTTGTGCCATCTGTTCTATACTCAAACTTGCAGCACTCCCGTATGACACATACACAACTGAACCAGTCTTCTGTGTGTTAAGCCAGTTCAAGCAGGTGGTAGTATTCGGCTTATAAATATGGAAGCCATAACCATTGTCAGTTTCCAATCGCTTGTCAAGATAAACAGATGGCACTGTTGGTCCGATGGTTCTTACACGCCAGAGTTTCGACAGCCATTCAACTATCTATATCCAGAGTATAACAACATTAGCAAACTTTATCAGATCCTCATAAGGTTTAACACCATTAGCTTGAATAGAAAGAGGAATATATCTGTTAAAGAGCATTTAATCAAACTAAAGCAGTAAAACCCCTTTTGTAGGATAATATGGCAAAGCTGAGAAATTACATCTGATATGAAGTAGACTGCTGGATTATTGACTCCTACACATTGGCACCTGAAGCATGCAATATGACTGACACTTTCACATGCTCATTCAAAGAATATGAGTTTATGACTTTCGTAGTGAAAAGACAACCACTAACAGCACAGAAGACAATTTTAAAAAATATCTATCAACTGATGAAAGAAAATAACATTACATCATGGTTTACTGCAGGAAACGATGTTGAAGCATTTTGTATGGGAACCTAAGTGCATATAAGAATGGAAATGGAGAAGGAAGAACACAAAATATTTCACTACTAATGATATCTTATTTTTAGTCCAATGAAATAAAAGGTAACCAGTAACGCAGCTTACCTCCTCTTCCAACTGAATAAAGGAATTAAAGAGAACCCAGTCTGCCTTGTTGATGTTGTCGAATTGACTTAAGATGTGCAAAATTATTGGGGGGTAACGTCCTGTGTCAGAACCAAGTGATGGCAAATTTGGAATCCTTATTTTGGGAATTCCAGTTATTGGAAAATCAGGTAAAGATATAGGCTCTGGTGACAGATCGCAATGCATTGGATAGTAGCTAGCAATGGCAGCACATGATTGTGTGAAAAAGGCAGCCTGTGAAACACCCAGCTTGGTTGCTACATCAACAGCCCAGGTTATATTAGCATCATACACTAGACATTTAACAGGGTATTCAGTGGTCTTCTGCTTCAGGATAAGTTCGTTCAAGTTTTTTGATCCGCTGGCCTCAAATCTGTCAAGAAAGCCTTTAAATCCGCCAGATCCTGCCACCCCACCTTCAGTGTAGTCGTCATATATTGACTCAAATGTAATGGAATTGGAACTTCCTTGGACAGACCTGACACTGGATGATGTGGTAGCTACAGTAATTTTGATTCCTTTGGAGGCAAGTCTTTTAGCAAATTGAACCATTGGATTCATGTGCCCCTGCCCGTGATATGGAAGCACAAGTGCATGAGCTCTATAAGCACTTTCTTCTTTTTCCATCTTTCAAAAAGATCTCCTCCTTAGCAATCTGCAAGGCACAAAATCCGTATCTTGATGTGGTGGAAGATTATCATTGAAGATTGACAAAACAACTGGTAGCACAGGTAACAAAAATAAGTATTATTTTGTTCTGGCATCTGGATAATGTCATAGATGCAGCCTTCAGACGAATAATGGAACTTACAGTCCATGGATCCCACAGCCAAGATTCACTAGCAGGTTGTATATGACAAATCTATAAACAAGCAAAAATGATGTTCAAGTGTGTTTCGTTCCATACTCCTTGTGTCTCGAGGAATGATTGGTTGTTCTTTTGATCCTCAAAGAGACACAGGAGATTCCCCTGCTAGGCAAAATTGGGTGCAAAGCCAATGCAAGCTATATTGTCCACTACGGTGATTGGCCGAGCAAAAAGAACCTGATCGGACAGAGAGGGGGTACACTCTGTATAGAGATGAAGTAAGGAGCGCAGATATTTATTTATTTTTTATCATCTACAGCAAAGAAGGCTTAAATCTTGATACAGTAGGAGGACCAATTTGAAGTAATCAAGAAAGGCCCGAACTAAAAGATGCATCTATTGATCCCTGAAAGATAGACCTCAGACATGCCCAGCAACATCAGAGACTGAGATTCAATTTATCACTTCTTGCTAGTTGGGATAAATGATTGGTTGTTCTTTTGATCCTCAAAGAGACACAGGAGACTCCCACATAACAGAACTCCTCTGCTAGGCAAAAATGGGTGCCAATGCAAACTATATTGTCTACTACGGTGATTGGTCGAGCAAAAAGAACCTGATCGGACACAGAGGGGGTACACTCTCTATCGAGATTTTATATTTTATCATCTACAGCAAAGAAAGCTCAAATCTTGACACAGTAGGAGGACCGATTTGAAGTAATCCAGAAAGGCCTAAACGAAAAGACACATTTATTGATCCCTGAAAGATGGGCGGCCTCAGAAATGATTAATATTGCCCAGCAACATCAGAGAATGGGATTCCGTTTATTGCCACTTGCTAGTTGGGATAAATGATGGTTATAACGTTACGTTACCGGTTAGGCGATCACAAGATAGCCAGCAAGCAACAGGATTCCTCCGAGGGAGGGGGATAGAGTAGAGAGACACCGACACTTGGAGTTGCAGCTTCCTTCCTTGGTCACTGGTGGCCGGCAAGCTCTGCCGTTGGTTTGGTTTAAGTCCGCCTTTGCCAACATTAGATTCATCGCCTTCCAGCCAAACAAAATACAGGTCAAATTGCCCCGAAGAAGCATACCATAATGCTTAGGGGGATGCAATGAATTATTATGAAAGCTTCCGCTTGATTCATTACTCATTAAAACCATTTGCAGATATTCTCTTCCACCACCACTTTTAGGTATTTCTTTCTTATACATCTTTTTAAATTTGTGCAAAAGAATTAACCCTAAAAATATAATATTTTATATTTAACAGTACATATAATTGAGAATAGGGTAAAAAGAACGAGTACAGGAAGAAGAAGAGATATAAATATACTGAATAAAATAAAAATAAAATTTATTTATTTATTCTAATAAAAAAGTAAAAGTTCTATTCTTCTTTTTTGTAAACTAAAAGTAAAACAAAATATCTTATTTAAAGTATTTAAAAAAATTTAAAAAGTATTGTATTTTTAATTAGATATATACAAAATAAGATTAAATCAAATAGAAAAGAATATTTATTAAACATAAAAAAACAACTTATAATTTCGAAAAGGGAGGTTACCAGTAAAAACATATTGATTTAATAATATTTACAGGTATCAATTCTTGACCTATCAAAGAAAATTAGTATACTATTTTACTAATATGACAACAATTGTTAATAATTACACAGAAACGAATATACCGGTGGATTTAAATGAACATTCATCACTCCTCCCCTTGCTTCACACCAAAAGCAAGATTGCATACTTCTAAGAGAAACAGAACTGCAAAATTAATTCTCAATTACAGGCTTTGATGGGTGGTGACACCAGATGATCTCCGTGAAATGTTGGCGGAAGGAATAATTAGTCTTAGTTCAAGTCCTTACTCCTCACCTATTCTTTTAGTTAAGAAGAAAGATGGAACATGGAGATTTTTGTTATGAGACGGTGTCGTCTGTGGGGAAGTTGGCCGATTTAGTAGCAAAATGACAACGTCCAGATTAATTGAACGATGGCGTTTTGAAGAAGGCGGTTTACTAATCCAACAGTGGAAAGGCAAAGCAAGCTGCGGCCAAGATTTTGAGGGAGCAACGGTCATATTGAAAAGGAGGAAAAAAGCTGTTAAAGAAGTTAGTCAGATTTCAACTGATTTGCTGTGTTGCTAGAATAGATTTCTCCCCTTCCTAGAATTCCTTCATCTTCTGTAATCATCTTCATCCCTTCCATTGTAATCTTCAATTTCAATCAATAAACGTTTTGTTTCCTCTCTTTCCTTTTCTCTTCAATTTCTGGACTGAATTCTTGACAAATTGGTATCAGAGCAGTTGATCCTCGGCCAAGATAATGGTCATGACGAGATCACAATCTGAATCCCACACCACTGGGTCTAATGTAGAGATTATAGAGTTATGTAATTCTGTGGAAATCTAAGGTAAACGAGTAGATGAAATGGATAAAAGAATTAGGAAACTATTCACCCAACATGATGAACTCAGATCTGCTTTAGCTATGGCACACTCTGAGACTTCTCAGTTGAAAATCGATACACAGCAGACGAACATAGTTGTGAAAGGAATGGAAGGTAAGCTAGACTATCTGTGTGGAAGGTTGGATAGGTTGTTGAAACAGAAGGGGATACAAGGGGAGGGTGTCCATAGAGGAGATGGTGGATCAGTTGCTGGGGAAACTGAGGGAGCTAGGAGGTTTGAGGGAGATTTGAGATTCAATGGGAAGCCTCCATACCAGGGCCATAAACTTCCAAAAATTGATTTCCCTACTTTTGATGGAACCAATTCGAGGGAGTGGATTTCTAAATGCCAAAGATATTTCCAGATTCACTAAGTAGATAAACCCCTTAAACTAGAGTTAGCCGAGTTATATATGAAGGGTAAGGCTTACATATGGCTGCAGAGTTACAAAGCCAGTCATGGGCAAGTTAGTTGGCTAGGATTTGCTATGGCAGTCTGTAAAAGGTTTGGAGAAGGAATAGCAGATGATGTGATAGGTGAATTTTGTAAAATCAAATACAAGGCTTTCAAGTCCTCAAATTTTTTCATATAATCTTCTACACTACCCTTCTGTTTGATTTTACAGAATTCACCTATCATATCATCTGCTATTCCCTCTCCAAACCTTTTATAGACTGCCATAGCAAATCCTAGCCAATTAACTTGCCCATGACTGGCTTTGTAACTCTACAGCCATATGTAAGCCTTACCCTTCATATATAACTCGTCTAACTCTAGTTTAAGGGGTTCATCTACTTGGTGAATCTGGAAATATCTTTGGCATTTAGAAATCCACTCCCTCGAATTGGTTCCATCAAAAGTAGGGAAATCAATTTTTGGAAGTTTATGGCCCTGGTATGGAGGCTTCCCATTGAATCTCAAATCTCCCTCAAACCTCCTAGCTCCCTCAGTTTCCCCAGCAACTGATCCACCATCTCCTCTATGGACACCCTCCCCTTGTATCCCCTTCTGTTTCAACAACCTATCCAACCTTCCACACAGATAGTCTAGCTTACCTTCCATTCCTTTCACAACTATGTTCGTCTGCTGTGTATCGATTTTCAACTGAGAAGTCTCAGAGTGTGCCATAGCTAAGACAGATCTGAGTTCATTATGTTGGGTGAACAGTTTCCTAATTCCTTTATCCATTTCATCTACTCGTTTCCTTTGGATTTCCACAGAACCACATAACTCCATAATTTCTACATTAGACCCAGTGGTGTGAGATTTAGATTGTGATCTCGTCATGACCATTATCTTGGCCGAGGATCAACTGCTCTGATACCAATTGGTCAAGAATTCAGTCCAGAAATTGAAGAGAAAAGGAAAGAGAGGAAATAGAACCTTTATTGATTGAAATTGAAGATTACAATGGAAGGGATGAAGATGATTACAGAAGATGAAGGAATTCTGGGGAGGGGAGAAATCTATTCTAGCAACACAACAAATCGGCTGAAATCTGACTAACTTCTTTAACAGCTTTTTTCCTCCTTTTCAATATGACCGTTGCTCCCTCAAAATCTTGGCCGCAGCTTGCTTTGCCTTTCCACCGTTGGATCATTAAACCACCTTCTTCAAAACGCCATCGTTCAATTAACCTGGACGTTGTCGTTTTGCTACTGAATCGGCCAGCTTCCCCACAAACGACACCATCTCATGACAGAACATCAAAAGGAGAAAACATGCATCTCCAAGAGCGTGTTCCAAATGCTTCCAGATATCAATCTGACAAAAAGGATGTCAAAGGCCACGGCACATTTTCTTTATGCACGTCCTGGAATACAGCAAGCACCTGGAAGAACAATCTTGAATATATCAATTTGATAAAGAGGAAGTCAATACCACGGCAATTGTTTTCTTTAAGAAAGTCCTGGCTAACAGTAAGCACTTGGAAGAATAGAAAGAGAATGAAAGGGTGGGCTATACCCTGCGCTGATAGATGTAAATAGGTGGATTAGAAGGTAATCAATAACACTTGAACGGCTTTATCAGGCCGCACTCATCGATTATCAAGCTTCTTTATTACAGCAGTTCCCCAATTAACAGGCTGGTCAAAGATTCACAAAGTCAGACCAGGAGTAGAAAGGCTATCCTAATGAAACTCTTTAACATATGCTCGTTTGCAATATTATTTAATTTGCTTTTATGATTAAATCACCTGCACTGAATATACACATGAAAGGTCATCCAAACCATGAATATGGACTAGAGCAATAAGTGCCTATCCTTGTCTTCAGCAGACAATATCACCATCTTAGGCACAATGCTAGACTTATTGGGGCCTAGGTTTTTGCAAAAATTAATCACCGTCCATAAAACTGAACCACCAAAGGACAACATTATTCATCACAGTTAGTTTTGACCATCAAACAAACACCACACAAAGCATAACTAAAGCCAACAAAATTCAGAAGAAGCATGCAAAGAAAAATAGTTATTTACTCAGTTAATGTTATCCTTTCCAAATTCTACTCTTTTTTTTTTTTTTTAGTACTTCCAGTTTGCATTGAGGTAAGTTTTATTCAAACTTATCTACACGTCAGAATACTGAAGTGAAATCTTGGACAACCGGGGAATGCAGCAGTGACCACCCTCAAGGTTTATCATAATAACAGATGTCTTGAGTCTTATTCCTCAAATTGCATTGACCTACCATCAGGAGTAATATCATGTGATACATAACCTCATTCCCGTTAAAATTTGGAAATGGCAATGAATTGTTCATTTTATAGTTTTAACATACTCTTTGAAATTACAAAGACATGAGATCATGCTACTAAAAACAAGTGCAACCTGGTGAAAACACTTCTTTTTTTAAGCTGGAAACAAAGTTTGCTGCAATTACCCAAAGAAATGTAATTAATGAACTACTTGAAAGCATTAGTAAAAACTGATACAGGAATAAACAAGTGTTAATATGTATAGTGCATGTATGAATATTTCCACTCTACACATCCATATCTTGTAAGCCTTGCAATAATTCTTACCAAAATTATCAGAAAGGAAAACAAGGAAAGGAATGAAAAGAAAAGAACAACCCTGCAAATAGACAAGTACTCCTATTACCTTTTCGCAGTTTACTGTAAAGATGCATCAGCAAAAGTGGATAATTACTGTGTGCTTGGTAGCTTTGCATTGTATTTAGTATTTTTCCAGTTTGACAATCTTCCTTCTGATCCATTCCATGACAATCAAGATTACAAAAAAAATAAAGCAAAATAAAAGCTAGCACACATGAAAAGATTATAAGAATGGACAATATAGTTTGTACGCGGAACAAAGTGTGAAATTTATTGTCACACTTCAGGAAAACATTCCAATATTGAAGGAAGTGGTGCACAAAAAAACCTAAAATGCAGTTACCACTACTATTACTTTTTTTATTTAAATAATTTGTTGCCAAATTGAGCAAGACATAACTAAATATCAATTCATCATATAGCGGTAAAGCTGTAGAGGATTCTTTACACTTTTAAAAACACAATTTATAAAAAAGTACTCCTGATTCCACAGTAACTTCCCAAACATGAAACACAATACATATTTCTTATTTTTACTTATATAGGAAACATTGTTTACATGCAACTTGGTGATATCAAGTAAGGACCGTGTTTTGTGTTACCGGTGCTTCATTGCTAGTTTTGTAACATGTGCAAGAGAATTCAGTCCGATTCTTAAGATGAAATGAAAGAGCATGTAGTCATTTCTTACAGCAGAATGTGAAATTCAAAACCACGGCACCAGCAATGGGAAACCTTTAACCAAAGGTGGAAGAGAAGGTTTGTCTGATTCTGGATTGAGATGTGCCTTGTGTTACCAAAAGAGCATAGGTAGATGCAGACATAAAGCAACTAGCATAAATCAAATTAAGGAATTTGGGATGTTATACCTGTTTCACATACACGCTTTTGGAACTTTAAACAGATATAGCGCAGGTCGCCCTGAGTGGAGAATATATCGTCTAACAGAATATCTTGCCACCATGAATTTCTCATGCCCTGGGAGATAAAAGATGTAAACAAACAGAATCCACAAATACCCTCCTACTTTTGTCGGAAGATTATGGAGATGAAAAAAAAATGGATGTCAAAGGACTTAAAAATTAATAGAAAGATAGATGGTTGCTAGGCCTTCCTTTCTTTTCACTTTTTCTGTTTCTTTTTTCCCCAGGGGAGTATCCAGGAAAGGAAGGGGGGCAGGAGGTAGATCATTTGGCAGCACCTTACCTGCAATAGATGGCAGACTTCAAGAAGGATTTTGTATTTGCTCCTTTGACATGGGATGAAAACATGTTATTGTGCAAACCAAAATTCTTGAATCCGTTCATTTGAAATTATAATTGCATTTCAGCTCACCAATAGTTACCACAAGAGCATTCACCATTCCTGAAGTGATGAAATCTCTTTCCATCTCTCACTATAATCAATCTCTCCTCTGCCATTGACATGAATTTGAATGCATTATGGCAATCCCCACAAATCCGAAGGTTCTTAAAGACCCTTATTGTGGCCCCATGGGGGAGTTTGAGGAGTCCAAACACAACAGCAAGCTTCTCACTATGAGTAGACAAAGCATATTCCTTTTGCTCAGACTCCATATCATGCAAGACATACTTTGTATCTGGAACATATCCAAATTTCCTCATCCTCAATACTAAACTGGCCAGATAGTTGTAAACTGCTTGCACTTCAGGGTGTGCAGTATCATCTACTAAAAATACATGCACCTTGTTTTCAACCTCAATCCAACTACAACCAGGCTCCTTTTTAACTCCTCGGTCTCTCATCAATTTTCGGACACTGGCTGCATCCTCCCAACGACCAGCTGTGGCAAACATGTTGGACAAAAGTATGTAGGTTCCATCATGTTGTGGCATCAGATCAAAGAGTCGCTCTGCTGCTTGGACCCCCAAGTCCAAATTTCGATGATTCCGGCAACCGGCAAGTAGAGCCTCCCAAATAGGGGCCCCAGGCTCAAAAGGCATGTTCTGTATTACATCATTTGCTTCTGAAAATTTTCCAGCTCGACACAGCAAATCAATTAAACGGGCATAGTGATCTTCACCAGGGTTTATTCCAAACTTCTCTGACATTGAATTAAAGACAAGACGTCCTTCTTCCACTAAACCTGCATGAGTACAAGCAGAAAGGATTGTGAGGAAGGTTATCCGATCAGGTAATATTTGTTCTTCCAGCATTTGTTCATAAAGTTCAATTGCGTGAGCAGCATGTCCATGTTGTCCTAAGGCTGCAATCATTGCATTCCAAGATACAGAATCAAGACAAGGCATGGTAAGAAACAACACGTGAGCAGCCTCAACAACTCCGCATCTAGCATACATAGTTATTAGGGCATTTCCTGCTGAAAGGCTAGAATCAAAACCAAGCCGGATTATCTGGCAATGAAGTTGGCGCCCTTGCTCTAATGCTGCAAGCACAGCACAAGCAGTAATTGCTCCTGCAAATGCATAATCACACTGCTCAATCCCATTTAACCTCATCTGGTTAAACAACCTCAGACCTTCTTCCCCAAATGCATTCTGTGCAAAACCTGATATCATAACCATCCATGTCAATGAATTCTTCTCGGGCATCTCTTCAAAAAAAGATTTTGCTTCATTGATACGCCTTGCACTTACATATGCTGATAAAATTGCATTCCACGAAACAAGATCCTTGATAGCAATCTGGTCAAAAATCTTCCTAGCTTGATCAACTTTATCACATTTCCAATACAAAGTAATCAGTGCATTATTGACAGACACTAAAAACTCCCCTTCTGTTTTGGATTCTGCTCGAAGAATATAGGCATGCAGCTGCTTTCCATGAAGAAACAATCCAGCGTCTGCACAGACACTAAGAACATTGGTATATGTAAATTCATCCGGCTTAATTCCTAAGAGACACATGCTTCTGAACATCTCCAATGCTTTGGAAATTAATCCTTTGTGCACATATCCTGAAATCATTGCATTCCATGCAACCACTAACTTCTCATCCATCTCATTGAAGACTTCTCGAGCTGCATCAAGGTCATCATTCCTCACATAACCTGTGATGATTGTTGTCCAGGATAACTCATCCTTGACTGCAATCTCCTCAAACAACTTTCTGGCTGAGTCCATTAACAAAGAAGAAGATGCGAATGGCGAGGATGCACATTTCACATACAGAGACACAAGTGCATTCGTGACCGAAGTAACTGTCCCAGTACCCGATTTGGCCACGGCACAATGGAGCTGTTTGCAATGCTTTTCATGATCCGCTATGAGCGCCGACGCAGCAAGCACAGTGGTGTAGGTGAAGTTATCAGGAACAAAACCTTTCCGCTTCATATCGTTGAATAGTTCAATGGCGGCATGGCCATAGTTATTGTGCGAATAGCCAGTGATCATGGCATTATAAAAAATAGTGTCGCGAATATTAAGCGGCGTTTTATCAAAAACCTCCCTTGCAAGCTTGGAATCCCCAGAAGCAGAATAAGCAGTAATCAAGGTGGTTCTCGCAATAACGTCTGGGTTGGGAATTCCATCAAACAGTCGCTTTGCATAGGTGAGATGGGAGGATTTGCTGTAGATATCGATCAGACGATTAAGAATGTGGCCACGAGGCCTGAACCCGGAAGTAATGATGCGGGCATGGATTATTCGGACGAGAAAGAATGAGGTGAAACTCTGTGGGCAGCAGAGTTGAAGTTGGGCGGCAAAACGGTTCGCAACCGATCGAACGTCCAAGCAGCAAATGTTTTCAGCAGCGACGGCGGCGGCACTCATAGTTGCAGCCTGTGCGTAGGAATCAAAAGCAAGGCTTGTGGCTCAGGAAGAAGCAAACTATCCGAACAAAGAGTAGAAGAGGTAAAAGAGTTTGTATACTCCATGGATAGACGAAGACAGAATGTGGCGGCGGCCATCGTCCTGTGATGAATATATAAAGGATACATAGTTTCCCTCTATCCCTCTGAACCCAAGCTGTTTGGTTTGATGAAGCTTTCTTATCGAGCTTCGTTTCTCCAAACCAGTGGAAGTCGCCGCCGTGGGTGTCAGATGCCCGGTGTTTCTAAAGCATATATTACTGTCTAAAGTTCTCCCCATTTCTGTTCCAATTTTAAATATTCACATTTAAAGATGATTTTTACAGTCAATATTATCCTTTGTCGCTAAAGTTTGGAGCATTTAGTTTTTGAAGGAAGAAGAATTAATTATTATTAACTGTAATAATGTTTTATTACCAAAAGTTAATGTTAATAGTACTCTTTCCGTCTCGTAAAAACAAAATAATTTTATATTTTTTTTATTAAAATACTCTTATTTAAATATTTTATAAGAAAAAAAAAGATAAAAATAAATAAAGATAAAAATATAAAAATAATTTTAAAATCCTGTGAAATCGTAAAAATAATCTCCAACGACTTATATTATAAAACGAAAAAAATATTTCTTTTTAAACATATCAGAAAAGCAACATTTTCAGATAGAAAATTTTATAGTAAAATGTAGAAATTATAGATTTTTCCCTTCTACCTGAGAAAAATACTTGCATATTATAATTCATATTGTATTTTTCTTTCCAATGAACTCGGACCTCCCCTCGTACGCTCATGAAAATTTGAAAATTGATTCTCTTGGTGGACCGGCAGTGGATCAGGCCTCGTCTTTTTCTCCTCGCTACCCTATCAATATACCCGACCTTCTTAAGAAATCCATAATCATAAGGGCTGTGCCAGTAAGATAATATCAAATGGTTGGCAATCAATTAAGGGATTGGAATGAGACTTACGAGAAAATCCCGGTTACGAGAATATCTCTACTCAGGAGTACCGTCATCACATTAATGTTACAATAAAATAATTTCTAGCTGGAAAAGAATCCTCTTCAGTGTAGCAGAAAACAAAAATCACATCTGTCCACAGACCGCAAAGTCATTACCAAGAATTATTTAGCAATGTTTAAGTAAGAAAAATAGCAGGGAAAAGGAGGCAAAAATCCCAGGCCATCTTTATTGTCAACATCTAATTATACTAAGCTTAGGCACACCCCAAACAAATAGAAGGAAAGAAACATCAACAATCCTACATTTGGAGCTGATGACCAATGTCACCACAAAATTTCCTTACATGAATCTCACTATGTACTCCTAAAAGGGAGCGTTCCCGCTGCTCGATGGTGATGACATCACGGAGAGAATGTCCGTAACGGATGACATGGCACTCAGAGCAGCTTTCAGAACATCTTGTGAGCAGCCCGGTTTCACAATGGTGCGCACCTGGAAAAATGGAAACAAGGGAGATCAGGAGAGCCAAGGGATGGAGGGCATATCATAATCTAACCCAAAGCTACTACTCAAATATGACTATACCCATACATCGATTGTATTAGGGTTTTGAATATACCCACCTTGTCAAGATATTCCTGCAACTGCTTGATACGACCCATATAGTCCTGGTCTTCGACACACAAGGTTACAGCCTTAGAATCAGCACCCGGACCATCAAATTGAAGGGGTCCTGGGTTTCTGTAGACATCGTCCAGCAAAAATTTTGTTGCGTTTTGTCTCAACAACCTTAAAAAACCACAAAGATGATTTAGCAATTGTTAAAAGAGAGATTGGTTAATTCTCCAGCAGATTGAAATGATTTAGCAGGACAACAGGAACAGGTTATTTTTCAGTAGATTGAAAGGCTTAAATATCAAAAGACCGGGGCAAAAAGACCTAAACAAGTGGCGGGGAAAAAAAGGCGAACTTTTCTCTGTTCTTTAAAGGAACGATATAAAATACTTCAAATGGATTCAACAACCAACAGAATAACAACAGGATTGACATACTCATATGCTTTGCCTTTCAAATCCACAGTAGCAGGATGCAGAACAGGTTGTCCGAGATTCGAAGCTCCAGGGCCACGACCATATCGCTTAACATTCATCATAGCCTGGAGTCAGCAAATGAGTGTCAGTTTCTATCAATTCAAAAAAAAGCAGACCAAAGTTGCCAGGGAAAAAAATAGCAAAATGAAAGTGAACCAATTAAGAAATGAGGCTAAGCCTTGGGAAAAAAAATAAAAAAGGAAGAAGAAGAAGCGAAAGGGTTACAAGATAGATCATATAGAAATGAAAATCCTACCGTAATTGGAGCAGCCCCACAGCGCCACTTGTTGAGAGGATTTTTAAGGTTAGTTGTAGTGGCCATATAACCATTCAAGCCAGCTGCCAGAATATGGTAGCAGATATGACCAAGAACCTAAAAGAGAGTATGGTATCTTAATATATATTGAACTCAAATGACTTCAAACAAGTGCACAAGACTTGAGCAAAATAAAACTTACATAGGCATAATCACAATCGAACTTTGATGGTAATGATCCACGAGCTTGATAACCAAAGAAATGGCAAATACCATTGAATTTCTTTCCCTTGTAAGTTCCTTCTTTCTGTACAGATCATTATAAAAGAAGTGTAGCAGCAATGAAATATCTGCTTAGGGAGACAAAGCTAAAATACATCATAAGCAAACTAAAATCCAGTGTTTTTCAGAATCTTACAGAGCATAAACCAATTAATGATGCTACTGGAAGGACATAATGATAGACAAAATTAACAAGAGCTGCACTTTTCCAACAATCTACTTCCCAATACATCACCTCCTCCATCCAAATAGGCTAAAGTGGGTAGAATTATTAGTCTGAGCTAGGAGAGGAAGGTTTTCTGCTGTCTACATCAGAATGTTTAAAACTGCCTATGTAACATATTCATGGTGATACAACACTCATGCTTCTAGGGGATAAATTTGCCAGTAATCACTTAAAGCAACAGAAATACAGTCAAAAAAAGTAGTCCAACTAACATATAATACAATGTAATTGCGGAATAGAACATGTATTGTAGATGAGCTGTATTTGCGTGAGATAGTCCTGAGAAACACTTTACCCCTTTGAGGCCTTTTTAAAAATTTAAGGTTTTACAGGAATAAGAAAAATTAAAGGATACAACTAAATAAGGAAGATGCAGAAGGCTTGTTGCTTACCAGCCGTTTGTTCATTTCTTCTTCCACAAGATGAGCTAGAAGTTTCTCCGTCTCAATCTGGGACAACTGTGCAGAATCATCAGATTCTGGATGGAGGAGAAGCTGCACCATAACAGCTAATTTAAGAACTAGTGCCCTACTGTTGAAGATTAAAATAACAAAATGCGTCAGTCTTTTGTACAAGCATGAAGGCATACCTGTTTTTTTATGAAAGGTGGTAAAAACTCAAAGAGTGCAGATGCCCAAGGCGATAGTTGAGAGGAAATGTTGTCAGCAGAAACTCCTTGCCGGAGCAAACTATGAATTTCCTGGGAGGCAAAAGAGTTCAATAGATAAGTATTATTAGTTTATAGAATAACTCAGACAAACAACAGGTTTGCTATTTTCTCCACAAGACATCCATCACCGGATATGAAGACCAAATTCCAATTTTTGACCCCTTCTTAAATGCAAGAATGACGGTAATATTGAGCGAGACCAAGACTAACATCATTTTTACATGTACTTGTACCTTCAATAAAGCATATACTTCAGGAATGCTTTCTATAAGGCCCTCTGGCAAGAGAATGACACCATGGTATTTATCTGAAACAAAAGCTTTGTTAGCATTCAGTGACATGAAATAAACACAGCTTTTGACATCATAGCAGAAGGCTCCCACCTTGTTCAGATCTAGCTTGAACTGCATCACAAATTTGCTTTGTGATGTCAAAAAGAGTAAGCTTAGATGCAACCACCTCCTCACCAAGAATTACCTATGAGAAAATTACAATGCTTTTTCAGAAGAAAGAGACAGAGAGATGAAAAACCCCAGAAAGCAGTATATGCAAAAGTCAATTATCACTAAATAAGTAAAACAAGAATACCAACCATATTTGGATGTGACTGAAGAGTACATTCTAAAGCAACATGTGATGCCTTTCGACCCATGAGTCGGATAAAATAGTAATACTGAAGAAAAAGAAGCGGGCAAAAGGTTATTCAGCAATTACACAATAGAAATCTAGCACAGTTGCTTCAGAAATAGAGAGAAATGCAAAATTTAACATGGAACTGAAAGCTTTGTTGGTATCAAAATGCTTAGTCAAACTTCAAAATTAGAATGCTCAAAAAAAGGTTAAAAGTTGATGGGATAAAAATTTATGACAATGCATTGCAAATGAAATGAAAGAAGTACCTTCTCTGCCGACAGTGCATCCGTACATACATTGCTAATGAGCTGGGAATTGACCTAAAAGAAATCACAAGACAAGCAAGCCAACTTCAGCCACAAGAAGAAACACGACGAGTTGAGCAGCAGCATAGTAGTGGATGTTTCAAGGCACATACATTCTAGTGAAATAGAGAACGAGAGAAAGGATTCTCATTCTGAGATCTACTATTTTAACCTTTTGTACTTAAAGTACTTGGTATGTAAAAATCAGTAATGTGCTTGAGAAACAAGACACACCCAGTAAATGTACCATGTACAAAGCTCAAATAGAGGCAAAGGCATCCCACTTTTTCCAATCCAACAGGAAGAACAACCACTACCCTTCCACCCAACAAATGAAAAAATGAGGGTAAAGTCGGGGGTGTGAAAGATAAAAGATCATATTTTCCTCATGATAGGACTTCATACCTTGCATATTGTGTCAAAACCAACATTTGCTTCAACGAACTGATTCTTGAGATCTCCATTTAGAGTGACAGGGACACCCACAACCTGGGGAAATTTCAACAACCGTTATGTCCTCACCCAGGTTCAGTAACAAAATATGTTAGAAGCCAGCCACTTGAGTATAGTATTGCTTTCTGAATGAACAGAAAGGACTTGATTACAGGATTCATTTTACCACATAAAGCTCAAAACAATGGCATCATAGCTTGGGCTCATCATTTAGATAATCTTTCAAATGCTCTAAAAAAGATCCATTTAAACAATGTAATGATGCAGTGAAAATGCACCTTTGTTGGACATTTAGCTTCAGCAAAAGTTTCTGCAAGATAAGCGGCATCTGTGTTTGATGTTACCCCTGCAAGAATCAACAAGAATATAGTCAGAAATTCATTGAAGTTATTTATCCTGCGTTTATCAGACACAGAAAAAATTTTAAAAGACGAGAGGAAGGGGGAGAGATAACCACAAATACCTCCAACAACAACAAGGCCATCTAACTTTAAAGCCTTGCATGAAGCCATTGCAGCATTGACCTGCTCTGTGGTTCTGATTTGATCTTTTGTCCGTCCAAGTAAATCATACCCACCTTTAGAGAAAATTTTCAATCATTCCCAGATGTCAGCAAAGAAGCTAATTGAACTTGTATACTAAACAGATAAAAAGATAGACGAGTTCACAGAAAAGAAGTCCAGTGCAATGTGTACCTTGATTTTTATATGTTGCAAGGATGTCGTCTGTTATTTCCAAAGTCTTCTGTGCAAATAAACCCTCAGAACCACCTAGTCGCATAAAGAAGATCATTTTTCAGAAAACATGAAGCCTCATAAAATGCAGATTCATCTTCAAAAACTGAGCCACACAAAATGTGGTGAACTTTTCAATATAATGAAAACTTGACGGGGAAACAAGATAGTAAGATATGATTGGCCAGAACAAGATAAAACAAACACACAGTAATAGGTTAGTTGTCGAATAATGGGTTCAGGCAAATAAGAATCAACCATTCACCCCAAGTGAACAACGAAAATAAATACGGCAAAAATACAAGAATGTAATACCCAGAAAACAGCACCACTCACCTAGAAATCCCAGCAAAATACTGTTAGGATTGTGAACTTTAATAGCATCATGGAGTCCCCAAACGACATTATGTCCTCCAGGAGATTGTCTACCACAGAAAACCAAACCCACCCTGTATGGCAAAATAGGAAAAAGATATTGTATAAGAACTGGCTATGCAATTAAATTCTAACTTAAAGTAAACTAAGATATATCTGCACATTGTTTCCTTCTTTTACTGAGATATATCTGCACATTGATTCCTTCTTTTTCTGCAGGATCTCAAATTGACAATGATGGACACCTAGACACACATATAAATGTACGTACAGTAGGGGTAGGGGCTCAGGATACCACAAAGCCTTAAATTGTTTCATCTGGTGCATAAAACATTTCATTAGTTTTTTCCCTCAAAACATAATCCAAAATGAGAGTAAACTGTGAAATGCACAAAAGAACTACACAAATCAGCAAGGACAAAACAAATGTACTCTAACATGAACATCTAGGCTAATCTTTTGGCTTAATATAATATCTACCTAACACAATTATTAGATAAATACCTAATTGCTGGATGCTCAGTAATTATCTGAGCATCAGGGACTTTGGCAGTTGCCCTAAGAAAGTGAGCTATTGGCTGACCGTAACTGTGAGGAAATGAACGACTTATGGTGTGGGCACCCGCTGGATCTGCAGTAGTAGTAGCATCACCAAACTCCACTCGGACAGTAGTTCCCTGCAAAAATATCAAAAATTTTGCAAGCCATATGAGCAAAAAATCGAACATGACCATGTTACCAGGAAAAAAATAATGATAATGATAATGATAATGACGCATATGCAACTAAGCATACTGCGGAAGGTTGCATGTTCACAAAATTACCCATGATGCAGTTATTGGTCCATTCACCACATGTGACGTGGAATTTCAATGAATAAAAGTTTGTGACCAAGTCAAATTTTTGCCAGGAACCATTGCGAGAATAAATGATTTTGAAGAAAAGGGGGAGAAAAAGAGAAACAATGATCCTACAATTTAATCAACCCTTTTTGGTAGCATTTTGTTCTGTTTCTTGTATGCTTTAATAAGCATATCCATCTCTTTCACATACCAGTAAGTACACTGTTACTTTTCAATTGTCATTACCAAATACAAACATCTAGGCTAGATGCAGCATTTAAATCGCATGATGTGCTAACGGTTAGTCTGCACACTGCATACTGCAAGTGTACAACGTTTCTGTTCATTCCATATCTGAAATCGTTGTTACTTTGTCAACAAATGAAATGTGTTTAAAAAAAAAAACTTGTTTATCTACTTAGAAATGCCTCTCTCCCCCCAACAACAACAAAAACCCTCTCCAAAATGATTTCAAAACGGGTGCTTCTTCGGAAACATGATTCCTAACAAACATGGACTCAAATGCTCCAAATGCAAGAAGAGGCGCATCACATCAACAAACAGAAAACCAGACAAAACCGCATGCGATCTAACACTTCAGATCCGATTTCCTGGACCACAAGCAACAGGAAAGGAAGCCCCCGAGCCATCGATTTTACTAGAAAACTTAAATGAAACAATTGAAAACAACTGCGTTAAAGTTTTAATCAGAAATTGATCCGACAATTCCGCCAGCCGAAATGGATTAATGCAATTACTCGAAACAACCAGCGAAGAACATAAGGACTGAACGAACAGAGGCAAAAAATTTTCCCAAAAATTTATAAAAAAAAAAAAAGAAAGAAGAGAGACAAAAACAGAGTACCTGAAGGCATGGAGGGAGCTCAGGCATGTACTGAGCGCGAAGCTTCTGCAGATCAGAAAGTTCTCTTGGTATTCCGTAATCTGAATCCATCGTCTCTCACAAAAACACACACACTCACTCACTCTCTTTCTCCCTCAGAGCTCTTTTTTTTTTCCTGGCTTAGTAGTTACCGCACTGAAGAAAGCAACAAAGAGACTAATTCAATGTGCGCTCTTCCCTCAGTTCCCAGCAAAGCTGCTGCTGAAAGACCGTTTGATATAGGACATCGGCGATACGACCAACCAACCCAGTCTCTCGTTTAACCTTCCGCCTATTACATCGCCGTATCGTATACCCTTGATTTTCCATCTAATTACCCTCTTTACCTTTTACCCAATGACCATCCTACCCTCATTTCCTTCATTTGGCTCACTCACTTCTTTTTCTGCCCAATCTTCCCATTATTATTAATTATTACTTCATTTCATCCTTTTTATCAATTTATTTTAAGTAAAATTTTTGTCTTAATTTTTCTGTAATAAATTAAAATAATATTAATTTATATTTTTATAAATATTTTTTTAATACAATAATTATAGTATATTTATAATAAGAAATAAAAATAAATAAATTAATTAATTAAAATTTTTTTATTTTTTAAAAAATTTATGAATCGATTAAAATAGATAAATAAAAAGAAACAAAAAATACTAACAAAAATATTCAATTTTGATACCATGAAAAACAATATTGGACTAAATTTTAACGTCCAAAAAACCAACTTAAATACTTATCATTTATATCTCTTTTCTTTGGGGGAGGGGGGATTTAATATAAAATATTTGATTAACATCATTCTCTATTATTAATTGTCAAATTTTTTTCTTTTTAAAAATATAATACTTTTTTATCTCGACAAATGCAAATTATAGTTTTGGTAACAAATTAGGCATTTTCTTTAAACAAATAAATATAGAAGAAGCATCTTTTGGCACCTGGGATGGCATATACTGCGCGGGATATTTTGGTAAATTCAATGGAGCCCACAGCACCTCCGCGAGAGAGTGAGAAGTCCTCCATCCACCCACCAAAACCAAACCCACAGAGATCAGATCAAAATACCGCAGGCAAATGCTAAAACCTCCGCCTACCTAACCGACCTGAAGGCGTGGTTTGGTTCGTGAGAGGGGAGGGGGGAGAAAAGGAAAGGAGAATTGTATATTTTACTTTTATTAAGAAAAGTTAATATATTTGTTATTATTTTATTTGTTTAGAGTGAAAAAAAAATAATTAATTTAATTTATTAATTTATTAATTATTTTATTAAAATTTTTAATATTAAAAATATAATCAATGTTATTATTTTTCTCATTTTATTTTTTCTCTTCCAATTCTTTCAAATAGGGTGAGGGAAGAAATATTGATGTGGAGGAGGAGTATATTTTTTCCTAATTTACTTCCCCTCTATATTTATCTCTCTATATGTATATCTAACCAAACGAGATAAATATCTTATTTATCTTCATATTTATTTTCCTTCCTCGTTTACTTCTACAAAACAATTCAACAAAACTACGCCTAAAGTACTTAACCGACGAGGTTTCGCAATAAGATAAGAGAGCATTAGAGGCAAAGTAGAAAGAAAAATAAAAATTAAATCAAAATTTCAATTTGCTTTTTAGGGTTTAAAAAAAAAAAATGCAGTGGGTGTTTTATTATTGTGCAGAAGCTCCGCGTGCCATCAGCACCCCAGAGGTCGCAAGCGTTGCTCATTCATTCATCGCTTCAAATCCATCAACATCTGGGGGGAAGGATTCTCATTCCTTCTCCTTTACGCTTTATTCAAAATGCTCTCTTATTTTTCATTTGTGACGACAAAGTGGGTGAGGCATAATGCAACTTTGTCCTTAGCTGCTTTAAGGGTTTGCTTAGATTTCAAGGAAGAAAGGAGAGAGTGACATTCACAAAGACACTCATGATTTTATGGAAATTTTGTCGATTTCTGCCTAAATTATTTTAGTTTGATTATTTTGATTCATAATATTTATTTTTTGATTTTTTTATCTTTAAATTATTTTCATTTTACCAATTTAATTTTCTATCGATTAATTTCCGTCGATCTTTATATTTTTTTTAGGGGTAAAAATAAAAAATAATATTTTTCCAGTTGATTTTTTAGGCTTCATATTTCAGTTTTCTCCATTCATCAGCTAATTACAAGCCAAAAACATTTGCTGAAGAACAAGTGATTACAAAGATTGGGGAGAAATTTGACACAAATCAATAAATGACTTCATCTACTTAGGTCCCCAAGGAAAGGCAAGGTTTGCAAATGTATTATCCACGAGATCTCAAAGTGCATATTTGGTAAGGTCTTCTAGTCCATCTTCTTTGTATTACTGTGGTTCAACTCCAGTATTGAGGGCATCTTGGACAGAGCAGAACTTGAAACGCACTTCTTTAGGTACAAACATTTTTAAGTATGGTCATGTATCAGATAGTTCGTCCAGGAGCCAAGTAAGGGAAATAAGCGAAGACTGATAAGTGCAAGTAGGAAGGAAGACAATTACTACTAAATATAGAATTTTCACACAAAGCGCAATTAAACGTCTCAAAGAAAGCAGTCAGCTGAATAAAGGACCAAAGCAACTGACACGCCCGCCTACCGCTTCAACTACTTAACAAGCCACTAAAGATTTTGCTTCGCGCCTCATAAAATGAGAGAGGGATGGGCATTAACCATTTACATAATCTATTCAAAGAGACTTTCATCCTGGTCCTCGAACCTCTGCATCTCTTGCTCTTCATAAAGGACCAGAACACTGACATCCCAAGGATATCACTTTCCACCTTTCTGCGAGGAGCTAGACTTCTCTGATTTTCTTCTTCTCCCCCGTCTTCCAGCAGTGCTGCTTCTAGGACTGACAGCAACTGTCCGGGCAGTAGGATGACCAGGCCTATGGTTCCCATTAACCAAAGCAGGGAACCCAACAGCAGGGATTCTGCAATTTTCAAACATCATCAATTCCTCAATCAGTTTATGCAAATTCATAAACAAAAAGACCTAGCAAGAAGTACTTCTTTTTATTTTAAAATACTTGTTCATGCAAGTAATACTCTCTTTATTTTTAAATACTTGTTCATAAAATTTTTTTATTTTCTTTCATTATTACTTGTTTATATACATATTTATAGAACTAATAATTAATTTATCATATTTTATAATATTATTTTCAACACATTTACAATGTAAAAAATTTCAAAACTAAGTATTTTAGAAAAGAGAAAGGATTATTTTGGCAGGACCCCTCCTGCTCAGTATGTGCACAGAAGTCAATTTCCAGTATTAATGCTTAAGAAACTCGGTAAAAGTAACTAAACACAAGCATGCAGGAAGCCCCCCAAAAAAATGCTCAACATTCATTAATTTGTCGGGCCATCCAAGAATATAAAGAAAAGGCACACTATCAAACAACGACACAGTAAATATTTTACATTCAACGCTGCAATTAGGTTGTATTGTATGTCAGTCGGTTACAGAATAAGTAGAGGAACACTCAATTTTAACTCAGCTAAATCATACTAACCTTTTTCCTTTATTTCATTCTTTCTTTGTGAGTTAGATCTTATTCAATTGGATATATAGAAGAAAATTAAGGGACGGCACTCACCCAACAAGAGCACAGCAGACTCCTGCTTGGTGGTGGAAGTACCAAAGGCCTGATGATCACTATGTAAGGCAAATTGTAATGCGTGATTCTCTGCACGAACGCACTGAAGCATCCACTCCAGCCTCCTGCATTCTGCTTCATAATACTTACTCTTCATCTCGAGATCCCTGACATACATCTTCTTTCTCTCTCGCGAACGAACAGCGGCATCCCTGTTCCTCAACTGCCTGAATTACAGAAATGAAACATAAAAAGACACTCCTGAGAAGCAACAGACTGATCCTCTACTACACCCCACACAACACCCCCCCCCCGCAAAACAAAAAAAAAAAAAAAAAAGCATAACACTGAGAATAGGCAGCCCAAAATCCATTCCTTTAAGGTGAAAACAATGCAGTTATAAAGACTATTAACGCAGTATGATTCAAGGTTATTCTGGTATCATTAAAACAAATTTAATTGCCATTAGCAAAAACAAGGGGTGAGAAGAAAGAGGGAAAAGGCGGTACCTTTTGCGTTTCTTAGCAGCGGGATCATCATCGTCAACAGCGTCGTCGTCGTGGTTGCTGGTATGATTTTTCTCCTCCTCTTGCTCATGAAGATGATGGCCCTTTCCATCCGAATCTGAAGGGCTGCAATCCTTTGCAGTATCGGGAGAGGGTGCCACCGATGCAGATGAGTCAGATCCTGCGTCTACAGTTGGGGATAAATCGACGAGTAGATCGGACAAAAAAGCATCGGTATCGTTGGCAGTGAGTGGCGCGAAATCGTCGTTCAACAAGAAGTTCTCGATTTCTCCGATATCCAAAGGGGCAGCTTTATCTGAAGGACAAGAATTCGGATCGGAGTTGGGAGTTTTGGCGTCGAAAGAGGAGTCATGGCCATCGAAGAAATAAAGGTCATCGGGAACAAAATCACAGAACAAATTATCAAAATCGGGCAAATCGATTTCCCCAAGCTTTTCCGAATTGGTCATGGAGGTCGGCGAGGGACACGATCCTACCCAAAAGGCCAAACATAAAAACAAAAAAAAAAAGGAAAAATAAAAAGCAAGGAGCAGTAAGAGGAAACTACTAAGTGCAGCTATCGCTTCTAATCATTTTGTATGGGCACCGCCATAGATAAGGGGCGGAGAGGTCCAAGGGAGGAAACCGGTCAGAAACCAGCACGTATCTTAAGGAGTAAGGATGATGATCCAATAGCTAAAGACAAGCGCGTAGCACCCGATAACAACTGTTGGGCAGAGCTGCGTCATCGAACCAATAGGGAATCGACTTCTGAGGTTAGTCACCAATATGACATTCGTCGTTTTTCCTTTCCTTTTCCTTCCTTTCCAGAAGGTTGTAACACTCGGCCCACGCGCCGTCTGGGGTCAAGGAACGAATAAGCTATGAGACAACATAAACAACTGTAACCTTTGCATTAGCAGACTATTCAAATTGAAACTCAAAACAATAATTTAATTAAAATAATTTTTATTTTTTAAATACTATTTTTTCCTATTTACTAAAATTAATCGTAATTAACTTAACACGAAATTTTATATAAAAATAAAAATTAAAATATTATAATATAAATATTATAATATTTTATTTTATGTTATATTTAAATACGTAAAAATAATATATAATATATATTAATTATTTTATAATAAATTATATAATAAAAAATTTCCAGTTAAAAAAAATATCAAATATTTTAAAATAATTCAAAATAATAAATAAATCAATTTTATTAGAACAAACAGAGTACTACTTTTTTACCCATTCATAATACATTATATAATTTTTTACTCATTTTAAAAATTTTTTTACGTAGGTCAGAAAATTTGCACATTGAAATCTAAATTGGATGTCTCATGTTCATGTAATGTTGCCAATTCTTTAGGGAGACAAAAAAAAGGCCCACAAAATAAGCCGCAGAGACTCATCGCTCGGCTTCGCTTCTTTGCTTTGTCGTCAATTGAGGAGATGGCTGAATTTAAGATCCATCCCCCTAACCTAATGCTTATTGAAAAAAGAGAAAAATATATATAACATTATTAAAATTAAAAGGAAAGGAATGCCTGATAAATACACTAAAACTGTACTTAGAAACCCTTCCAATCTAATGCTTGGTTTAATTGGACTATTTTGTAAAAATAAAAAAATATAAATAAATATGAAAATAAATAAGACATTTGCCTCGTTTGATTAAATATTTGATTAGATATAGATATGAAGAGAAAGTAAATTAAGTGAAGGTACACTTCCCTCCATATTAGCATTTTCTCCCCTTCTAATTTGGAAGAATTGAGAAAAAATAAAATAAAATAAGAGTAATAATAATATTATTAATTACATTTTTAACATTAAAAATTTTAATAAAATAAAAAATAATAAACTAAATTAATTATTCTTTTTCTTTTTCCCTTTCCTTCCCTTTCTATTTTCACTCCAACCAAACAAAATAAAAATAAATACATTAACTTTCCCTAATGGAAGTAAATGCGCCACTCCTCCTCCTATTTCCTCTCTCCTCTCTTTCACGAACCAAATCAAGCCTAAATCCAAACTCTAACTTAAACTAATACTTTCTCTATTTCAAAATTATTATTTATAAAACCAATTGTAATCATCAACTAATGACAATTAGACCAATGACTACATAATATCGCAGCAGAAATCTAAATTAAGCATTGCAAATCTCCCTGAATTATGCTAACAAGTTCATAGCAACCGAAGAATCAAAGTTTACTACTCTCCTGAACAGTGGTCCCAGTACAACAGCAGAAGCATCTACCAAATATGAAGCATCAAGCATGAATGACACCATTCTCTGTGAACTTCAATGCCTCCATAGAAACTAGTGTGTGTGTGTGTGTGTGTGTGTGAGAGAGAGAGAGAGGTTCGACCAAATAGGCAAAAATAAATGTTTATCTATACATTTACATTTACATGTATGCAATACATATTTCAAAATGGACCAGACAGATAAAAGATATCCTTCTCTATTATTAAATCCATTCAAAAACACGTGGACAATTCACCTGGTGCTGCTAAATGAGTTCAAAGGGACTGAATCGCAAAATAGCTGCAACTACACGAGGATGTTCCATCATCAAGTCTCACATGGTCCTCTGGACATCAAGCACTTACTAGTAACAGCAAACAAAATGTTACTTCGACACACAAAATGTTGAAATTCTTAACTTCCCACTTATAGGATTTGCAGACAGCCAATGCACAGAGTATCCAAAAGTCTAAATAGAGGGATGGAGAATAATGATAGATATGCTGGCATAGGTCACTACAAAACTTCAACTTCACCATGTACCTTGAGAAAAGCAGACCAGAAAATCAGCAGCCTAGACCACAACAGTCCATAATTATTTTTAAAAAAAAGAAAAAAAAATCAAGGGAAAACAGACTTGCCATTTGACAGTCTAGAGAAAAAACGAACATATTTCCCCCAGGAATTAACTCTTGCCAATTTTCTAAAAGCTTGCTGGCACTAGCTGACCGCTGTTTCACGGCTATAACCTCCTTATTTCCCAAAACAAGAACAAATAAATTAATTTTGGTTACTCAAGTCATCCAACACACCAACCCAAATTCTGTATCAGCTGGTCCACATCTTCGAACAGGTCCTAAAAGGATAAAGAAGACCTTATCAGAAACGGGAATTTCTTTTAGGGGCAAGGAAGTGGGAAATTTGGAAGAAAGAACAGACGATCAAAAGAAAGTACCTATGAGCACTCTCTCATACAACTCTCCTGGTTAAAATCAGAAATGAATGTCTAAAGCCTCCTCTGAAATCCCCAGGCCTAAATCATTGCAGCACCTCACCTGAGTTGCTTTCAAACTCAGATTTTCCTCGGCCCCAAGGACTTTTCTTCAAATTATTTTCCTTTCTGGCCTGAGGCAAAGGAAGGCGTGGGTGGAAGAGAAAGAGAGACCCCAATGCCAAGGCATGAGCAATGATAAGTACAATATTAATTGTATACCTTCATGAATAAACACTGCTTCATATAATATGTATTTGACATACATAATAGGCAACCAATTCTCAATTTTCTGGTTTTCATTCGGATGCATCGTCTCAGCAATCTAACTGAACATAGAACATGAATAATCCAGTCAACAATCTGATAAACAAGTCTTGAAATGCAGAAGAGAGAAAACAAGCCAGCAGAGATTCATAGACAAAGTAGCACAACATAAAGTAATGACCATATTCATGAATAGGAACAAGTAATATAAAACTATTTCCAGGACTTAAAACCAAAGGGTTTTAGTAATTTTATCTGAGGAACAAGCAGTAATTGAAAAGCAATAGCAAACAGCATAGACAAAGGAAGACTCGAGGGCAAAAAATGGAAAAAGTAAGAATCATCACATTGCCCAGTAGAATGGAAACAGTCACTTGATAAAGGGGAGTTAACACAACATGTCAAAATTGGTACAGGGGCTTTCAATCATTTGATATTTTGTCCCAGCAAACAAGCTAAATAAGATAGGAGACGTTTTCCAGCTAGTATGCTAATTTTGAACTGAAACACAAGCAAACAAAGAACTCAACACATGCTTGTCATTTTGAGAGAGTTTTGATTCCGGTATATTATTCTTGTAATACAGATAACAATACAACCTACATGTTAAAAATGTGCTAAGTGTCTGTACAAGGGCATCGAAAATAATTAATCAGAAGAAATTGTATCTCACATCCCAATTCATTTACATAATAACTACTTGCTTTCAAGTAGGCTCATAATCAAACATTTTCATTTCAATCCCACCTCCAGAATGGCAACAAAAATTGCACTGTTATTTTCAGAGTAGTTCTTTATGAAGGAAGAACGTTAGATATATGTGTAAACCCAGTGAGATAAGGAACTACCCTAATCAGGTGCACACAGAAGTAGATGAATTAACCTCAATTGTCAACTCAATGATCGGGTGCTCAATTCCCCAGGCAACAAATGCTTATTTGTTTGTTGCATCAAATGAGGAAATAGCATATTATTCAACAATAGATCTAATAGGAAATTCACTCCAGAATAGTGGAGAGTTCCAATACTATAAATGCTGAGGTTCAATCCTTGGAAAACGTTTATCACATATCCTTCCATCTTTTACCAATTGATAAGTATCTTCAACATACTGCTCCTCCAGAAAGGAAGAATTTCGATTCTCTACCTTCTCTTCTCCTTCCTACTCCTAATGCAAACACATATATACACACACACACACAAAAGAAGAAAGGAAGAGTACTTCATCTACATTACAAACAAGGAACCATGTATGCATATGACATTTCCCCAATGCAGCAGTAGGATCCTCATTCAAAGGACTTCATATTGTAATTAATATGTATTCAAAATAACGGAATAAGATTTTATTTTTTTTTTAAATCAGAAGAATATGATGCATTGTACATTCTATTTTAGCCCCCACACTACCATTTAGGTTATATCCCAACATCTTAGCTCAAGGTAAAACTCGCAGATTGTTCCTTAAAACTTCAAAAGTTTTCAAGACAATCTGCTTTCACTTTCAAGTTTGAGTCTTGAAGAAATTGAAATTATAATCAGAAGATAAAGAATGGATGTCTTTTTCATCAACTACCTGGAAATTGAAAGTGAAAAACTATTAAGTTTTAACTAAGCCAATTCTCTTAACACTTGCTTCTATAATTTCCTGTCAGTTTGAAACCTCCTTCCCTCCCCCCACAAAGAAAATCAAAAGACCAGAAAAGTTAAATAAAAAAAAGAAAAGGAAAAAGAGGATGAAATAGAGTAAACCTGCAACCTATTTTACTGGAAAAGCTTGTGAAATTCCTTTTCAGCTAGATGCATTAAACATATGTTAAAACTCTCCCAGCCTCTATGAAAACAGTTATGCACCCTGATCACCATATAAAGACAATTCGATACATATCTTCATCTTTTTTACTAAATATTGGCACATTTACAATGCTCCTTATTTATCGAATCACATATATTTCATACACACTGCCATTTCGACCTTGTGACATCTGAGCCAGAAAGGCAAATTCTTATGCTGGGTAAATGGCTAGTCCTAACATAAACTCCTGCTGCAAAAATCAATTAAGTTCACAACCAACAACTATCAAGAGGTTCAGCAGAAAGGATCCACCAAATGCCACACGCAACACACAACTAAAACAAGAAGTGCAATTCACCAAGCACCATGCGCCTGGGATGAAATGATACATAACAATGAATAAGCAACTTCAGCCAAAATCAACTTTCATTAACCACTAGTACTAGTTTAGAGGAACACATATCCAACACTATATCGAATGCAAAATGGATAAAATAGCATCCAAGCCTAGACTAATTACCAACACAACAAAGACTACAGGCTAGCTCCAGTTTGAAATTGAAAGATAAAACCAGCAATCAGAAAAAAAGACCTAGTAATCGGATGAGTGGTCAGTTGTCCTTCTCCTCTCTCTCCCGATTCCATTGTTCAATCCTAGCTCTGCGTTCCTCACTCCCTTCCCTCTCTGGACTCCTGCTCCGCCTGGGACTCCCATATCTCCTCCTTCCACCATCAATCTCATGCCTAGCATGCCTGTCACCACTTCTCCTTGCACTGCTACGATAATCCCCACGGAGCCTGTCATAGTCCCTCTCCCTCCGGTGGCGTGGACTACCACTCCTGCTGCGGCTCCTGTACCTGCGGGACCTGCCAAAAAGTTTCTTCCTCAGATCCCTCCCAATCATCTTCACATGCATGAAGTTACAATAGCCCCCTCGATTGCAGTTATTCTCCTCAAACTGACGGCAGGTGGCCTCGCGGAAGTCGGTAACGGGAGAAAAATCGGCGATGATGGGGCGGCCAGAGTAGAAACGGCCCTGCAAGGCCCGCAAGGCGGCAGCTGCCTGGTCCTCCTCCTTGTACTGGACATATACGTTGCCAATCATGTGGTCGGCAAGGTTATCACAGACATTGAGGCTCTCGATCTCACCGAACTTGCTGAGCTCCTCGAAGATGTCCTCGTAAAAATCTTCGAAATGCTCCTGAATCTTGCGTGGTTCGATGGGCTGGCCCTGCCCGTCGACACCAGGGGTGATCATGTCGGGGCGCTGGTACATGTTTGATAGAAGGAGGGTGGGAGAAATGGTGGGGCGGTTGTGGAGGCGAGAGCATCGGTCACCGTGGCGGCATGCGCCGATCTTGAAGTAGAAGGGGCAGTTGACCCGGTCCTTCTCGGTGCCAAAGATGGAAGCCAAGTGCTCCGCCATTGATGGAAGCACTAGTAAGAGCTTCGGGCTTTTGGGAGTCAATTGAAAATGCCCTCAATCTGGGAGTGATTCGACTATTGTTATTGCCGGTGACTGAAATTGGAGCAACTGAGATCTCACAGAGGCTGAGGTTTTTGAGCCTTTTAACCCAAGGCCCAAAAAAAAAAAAAAAAGGACGCCCCAAATTTCAGAGGGAGGTGGAAACTGGAAGCTCCAAACCAGCAGCAGACAGTGCTGAGTTGACCGTCATAGCAATCGGATCCGGGTGCGATTATTTAAATATATTTATACGATTATATAAATATTAAAATAAAATTATTTTAAATAATAAAAATAATATTGTTTTATTAAAAAAATTTACACCTAATTATTTTTTAAATATTAAATATTTATTTTTTTAATTTAAATCATAAAATCACTAGCAAGTTGCAATGCGCAACTTGTGCGGATCAGATGCCATAACAACCAAAGCAACGCTTTTCTTTCTTTTTTGAACAACAGCGATACGCCAAACACATTATCGTTATTTATTTTTTTATTAATATTTCGTTGAATTAGACTGGGTTGTTAATGAAAGGGCATATCTTGTTATTATTATTTTTTTTTCCTTTGAGAAAATTATTAAGGTTAAGTGAAACAAAAAATTATTTCAATGTGATATTGGATATGTTAATTTTAATCAAATGGTAATTAAAAAGTAAGATTTTATTAAAAAAATATCATTTTTAATTTTTTATAAAAATATTAATATTTATCGATTTAAGAAACCTTTTATAGCGTAAAAAAAATTATTTTCACTAAAGTTACATCAATAACAATAATGATAAATATATGTTCATTCCTCATCATTTCATCAAATTCTATCAAATATTATTATTATTAATAATCAAAATTTGTATTTATAGCTAAAAATACTTTCGATAATTTCTCAATTAAAAATCATAAAACACTTTTTTTTTTAGTTTTTAAAATTACTGATATTATAAATACTATCAAATATTATTTAATTGAATATTCAAATTCAAATGTTATAACTTCATTTTTAAGATTTGTATATAATCTTGAGATTTGCTATTTGGACAACATTGGTGAGATTTCTAAAGATAAGACAGAGAGAAAATTAGTATTACCCTTTAATTACCTTAATTGCTTATAGCTTCCTGTCCAAAAACTTAAGTTCGTTACATTACAACATTTGATCAATAGGAAGAAATTAACATGATTATCAAATTGTAGGGATTACCAGTAAGAAGTGCAAAGTGCAATTGCAAATTATTTAGTTGTCAAAAACAGGCCTTCCCACCAAACTTTTAAGCTATCAATCAAATCCACACTTCTGCACTGCCAAATCACATTAGTGCCACCAGCAAACAATTCACTACATATTCAAGGAAAAAATATGCATAAATAGCAAATGAAAAGAATACAAACTATGGATCAAGATACATATGGATCAAGTTTTGAAGGTAAAAACTGATCCACAAATCAGCTAAGAGTACAAAACAAATGCCTATAGTGTAGTGTACTTCATCTGGTAAGGTTATCTCGGCAAAGAGCTTGGAGGAAAATTGCGCAGGGGATTCTCTCTCAGTAGCTCCGTTTCCCTGTGTGGTCCAACAGTGGAGTGGGGGGTTAAATCCATCATATTAAAAAAGCAAAGAACTGAAATGGAAGTCAAGTAACTGGTTACATTGCTGCTTACTTCTTTAGGTCTTTGCCATCCCTAAGTTGCAAAGTAGAAGATTTCTCTGTCTCATCCACATGATGTCCTCCTCTAATGGATTTGCTGATTAAATCAAAGGTTCAGGAATCAGTCAGGAATGGATCACACATTTTGCAGTAAAAAATAGATAAATGCATTAACATGCATTTGAAGTTGAACCATAATTATGCTTTGGTAAGTTGCAATGGAGTAAACCATTCTCTTGTCTAAACTGGAACCATTATTAAAACAGTAGCATATGCACTTACTCTGTAGATTCATCATCCACATAGATCTCAATGGATGGAGTGGGAGTTATTCCTCCAACTCTCTGCCCAAATTTCTGGGGAATCTGGAAGCAATTGGTTCAGAATCAAATGGCGCTGTGTACTTAAAGTAAGAAACAGAAGTGTAGGTTCATAAATAGACCTTATTTGACGTCCACTTAGAAGGAACTGCATTATTCTCTTTATTCCTCTCTGCTCGAACCCCAAGATTTTGCCACGATCTTGACTCTAACTTTGCAATATCTGGTTGATGTCCCAAAATTGAATCTGCATCCTTGTCCTTGTAAATGGATAGGGAGCTCCCCTGAGCCCTGTCAGTCACAAATTGGTTTATATGATGGCCTTAGATTTCGAAAACTGAATTTGTAGTATAGCATTGATCAAGCTGCTTCCAGCTATCTTGTTAGCAGCATCACTTTTAAAATCATTTGACATGTTTGATACAGTCACATATAAGACATCTTCATAATCACTTGTGAAACATATTGAACTGTGGTCAAGAGCCTAGGTGGCAGATGCTTCCATTGAATAAAATATCATACACCAAGTATCAATTAAAAGAGGTGAATTTTGAATCTTTAAATCCATTAGACAAAAGTCAGATATTCAAATTATCTCAGAGATGTTGTTCCAGTCACTCACACAAACATATTCTAAGATGTAAATTTAAGTCCTAGAGCAATGTGGCAAGAGAACTTTCAAATGGATAACCAGTTTACCTATCTGTCTTCAATTTTTTCTTCCCAAGGAGGAAACTCTCTGTAGTTTGGTTTCCTGCAAGTGGCAAAACAGTCAAATAATTTTAAAGAGAGAGAGAGAGAGAGAGAGAGAGAAGAAAAGAAATCAAAAGGAACAAATGCAATAGTGGAAATTACGAGGTCCTCCATTGGCCAATAAGGTTCCAAAGCTTCTAACTGGGTTCCGGTTATCTGCTAGATCCTCCTGAAAATTGGAAATTTGTCACTATCCGCGGCAAAACAAAACCAAAAAAAAAAAAAAAAGGAGGAGAAAGGACAGAGCAAATGCAGTAACTTGCATACTTCCATGGATTTTGGTCTTCTCATTGACCGATTAAAAAATTTTGTATAGGCTGCCTTCAACTTTTCAATAGGTTGTGCATTCCTAGCAGTTCAAAAACATGGGGGAAAAAAACAACATCATCATCATGAATCATCATGGAAAATTTTGCATGAGAAGAGAAGGGCAGAAAAATCAGCATATCATCAAATGATACTAGATATTCAAAGAACACATGGTTAGTCACCAATGAACTTTTAAGAATCTCAAATACAAATGGGATATGTAACCAACAAGAACAGTCATCAAGACCTCACCACTTTGAGCTGGAAAGAATACACTATGTCACTCCTGACAGAAAATTATGGCACTGATAAAATTATCATTTGTCTGAATGCTCAAGATTAAAGGACGAGAAATAAGATAGATGATCATATCCTCGAAAGGCAAAAAGGAAAAGGAGTTAGAAATTTTTAGAATCATTGATTATCCCAAGAGATAGCCAGCAGAAGAGACATCACTTCACCAGAAAGTAGACCCTCGCCATGTGGAAACCTCTAGAAAGAAGTCTGATTTGGTCGATTGTATCTCTGATAGGAAATACAATCATGGCTGCTGGGATTATATGGAAGTCATTTAAATAATGCTAACAGGAATAGCTACAGGACTAGCCAAAAAGCTGAAGTTAGTTAAAAGGCATACAAGCCTTCTAACTCAAATATAGTTCAGAAAGAAATAAGAAAAACTTGTGAAACAATAAGCATGATTTCATACATAAAAATGAAAGGGAGATGGAATCAAACAAAATAGGTTTTGTTAGTAAATCAATATCAAATAAATAATTACAAGATCACAGATCAGTTACACTAAGACTTTTGCTCAAGCGCACATAATTCAGGATATCAACAAATGAACTCAAACACATAGAAGGAGTTCTTAAATTTAACTGCAAAGCACTTGCAATAAAATTAAGAGAAAAGTAAACCGCATCAAAGTACAAAGCATCAATTTGCATTGTGAATTTACAGATAATGCATAGGGAGGGAAGAAAAAAATCACCTGTGATGATTGAACCATGCAATAACCCAAAAATAATAAAAAAATAATAATAAATGAGCCCTCAAACCTACACCATATGCAGTGGAGGAGGGAAACTTTTATTTTCCAACTATCAACATTTTCATCTACTGTGATCAATCAAGGTTTAATTAGTAAAAGAATTACAGTGCTCCCATTTTATTTTCCATGCAACAAGTTTATCGCAATAATTGATTGAAGAAAGATATTATAAATGAACTTACAGAAAGATTTGTACTCCTAGAAATCTTCATCTTTAGAACACAAATATTTTTTCATTGAGAGCTTTGCTAGCTACAAAAGATTGATATGTTA
Organism: Voacanga thouarsii; assembly: GCA_026120185.1. Lineage (NCBI taxonomy): Eukaryota > Viridiplantae > Streptophyta > Magnoliopsida > Gentianales > Apocynaceae > Voacanga > Voacanga thouarsii. Next base: position 949,688 of record JANUWF010001752.1, read on the forward strand.
GCCATGATTAGCCCACTCATGTATATCTTAATTTCTCATTCTTCTTTCTCTTTCAATTTTTGAGTTGAATTGAAATAGTACATATAAATTGATGACATTGCTATTTGGAAGTTAAGAGAAAGTAACATTTCTGAATGCAGCTAAGTCCTTACAAGGAGCACTCATAACATGTTTCCGTATCATGATTTTCCAAAAACAAACCGCTGACCATAAGGCCCAGAAGACTTACTCTGATATTCCACGATTAAAGACTTCGTTTGCAGTTCTGATTTTATTCTTGGATTCCAAATGCAGAGCATAAGATATGTAGAAGGAAGAATGTGTCAATCCAATTTTATTTGCCTCCAGAAAACTATATATGACGTCAGCATCAATGCAACTTTGAGCCTGTATATGTATATGTTTAAAACGTTAGTTAATAAAAACGGGGAAAATGAAAGCCCACATACATTTCAAACCGATATTAGGAAACAAGTCAGGTCTTAGCAAGAAAGCCACAAAAAAAATATAAAGCCAATTATGAAATGAACCCACGTATTCCAACCACACTTTAAGGTAGCGAAGATCATCCTTGTAGCGGTCGTCATGCCAAAAGGTGCGCACACACTGCTCATAGATCACTACCAGCCCCGAACAGTCTCCTCCAGAAGGGAAAGCCTCCTGAACCCACTTAATGCACCTGTAAAAGATGAAATTCTGGTAAGGGCCCTGAAATCGCAAATGACAGGAAAGGGTAGATTATCTATTTGAACATCTGTGTTTGGACACTTTTATCTTGCGAAAGAGTAAGTCAGAGAAGTTTCATCATCCACTGCAACACATCACGTTATACCACCGATTGATTCAAAAAGACGATGCACAAAAGTTTAGAGGAAGTTGATTGCTCTCGAACACTTTTGGATTGGTATTCATAAGAATAACAAATAATAATTAATTGGGACTCACTGAAGCCACGGCTGCAGAGGATCGTCCCCTTGGTATTGATCGATGGCCTCAATCAATCTCCTGTTATGAATAAAAGGAAAGAAGCAGTAAATTGTACGTCTTGATATACTAGTGTTCAAGAACAGAGAGAATAAAAGAAAGAATTGGTCGATTGTCTACCTTCGATTTTCAAGAAGAGATTTCCTGAGGTGGGAGTGGCTGTGGAACTTGAGGGACTGATTGAGGAGAGCCACGTTACGACCGCGCTTCAACGGCCTGACATTTTCCTTGAACAGCTCCCACTCGTGCCCCGTTTCCCGTTTTGAAGCCAAAAATTCCGTCTCGGGGTCTAAGCGCTCGTCCAGGGCACCGGCGGCGTTGTTCCCAGTCTCCATTGTAATAGTAACCGGTCACTGATAGTCGTCGGAGGAGCGTTTGAAATTTGAAATGCGCTGCTTAGGGCTCGAACTCAAACTCTCTTCCGATGTTCGTTTAAACTATTTAGCGAGGAGTTCATAGCCGTTGGGGAAAAGGACAAAATCGGGTCAGTGATGCCCTTAAACAAATACGAATGTAATTAAAAAATGAGTTTATTTAAATATAATAAAAATTGATAAATATATGATATTAATGTAGGACTTAGATAAGATTGAAAAGAGGATATGACGTGTTACAAGTATATATGATAGTTTTTAAAAAATAAAAATTATTTAGTTTAATATTATTTTAAATTTAAAAATAATTTTAAATTAAGAAAAGTTATTTGCCATTCACACTATAAGATATAATTGGATGAGGTTTTTTTTTTTTAATTATTTTAATTTAAATAATTTTTATTTTTCAATAACTGTTATATATTTCTATTATATTATATATATTATTTTTTAATCCTACGGTAGACTCTACCTTTACCCATACATTTAACATTTTTTATTATATTCAAATAAATTTATCTTTAATTCAATTATTGTTTAAGTACACCCTATCTATTTGAGTTAAGGGATAAATTCCACAAGGTATATGAGTTTGCTGCAAATAAATTAAATTTAATCAAATAGAAATCCATTTAATCATTTGAAACGCTTAAAAAAATTCTTTTAACAATTAAAATTGTTAAGTATTTAAAGAAGTTTATTATATGGCTCCCACATGACTTGTTTTATGAATATATTCATCCACTTATAACCCTCACAATACCGTATCAAGTTTCCTTTCTAATTCTTACAAAATAACTTTTGTATATAATATAAAAAAATATTTGTGACTTGCACATTTCTCATTTCTACTTTTAATTTTTTTTATAATTTATTTTTCCTTTCAAATATATTATTTCTTTTTATAAAAATGTCAAAAAAAATTACTATCTATTGATAACTGAATTTAAATTTCTTTGATATTTATCGAAACCGAATTTAATTTATTTGTTTCCTAATTTTTATGTTTAGATTTTATTTATTAAAGGATGAAATATGTAATTTTTATTATATTGTTGAATCTGAAAATGAGTGTAGGAATGATTCCATGATTATTAAATCTCATAAAAGATACGAAGTCATATTTTGAGTTGTTGATAATATAAAAAAATTTTAAAAAATAAAAAAAATAGAGGAATAAAAGATAAAATATTTTAAATATTTAAAGATTAAAATTATATATTTAAAATTTTAAAATTAAAAATACCTAACATATTTTACATTATATTAACAACGTTCATAATTAGACAAAACAAATCTCGTTTCAAAATCTCGAAATCCAATAAAGAGTCAAAGACACAAATAGTAGCAACGGATAAAACGTGGAATGGGGCCCACAACCCCGGACATTGTCGAAGATACATTAATTCTGGGGCTTGATACCCGTATACCTTATTGGCTGGTTTCAAAGTGAGAGGTAATCTACCATCTCCCGTGTCATAAAGCAAGGGTCGTACCTTCCAGTTGCTCGTTTGGATAAGTCCAACCGATTCCCGTTGTTTCCAGGTGGACCCACCGTCCCAGTAACCTGCCAATCCTTCACCTCCTAATGTTGTTTCTTATTTATAATTATTAAATATTATTCTCTACTAAAACATTTAATTTTCAAATAAAATAATTAGGAGAATTAATCCGATCATCATTAAGTGATTAACAGACAAATTAAAGATGATACGAGAGAATTTTTTTTTATTTTTTTTCATCTTAACTATGTATGATTGGTGTAGGTGCATGGATGATTAATGCATAGCCATCAACAACCATCCAAACTGCATTGTTGTTCCCCTTTGCTTCCTTGTGACTCGTGAAAGACTCTCCAAGACAGACAGTTCTGAATTGTTCAACTTACTCTGCAGTTGCACGGATCAGCAATCGCTAGCCGGATCCATACATGGCGAATTTATCATCTTTGAATTCGACTCTCGATCCCAGTGCGGCTTTGCGACTAACATCTTATTCTTCAGCTCGGCAGGTTGCCCCCCTTCTGAATCTTCCGAGTCTAGGAGCATGGTGCAAGAGGGGTAGAGTCTCGGGTGACACTCGGATCTGCGCTCCAAAGGCGCTTATGGGGAAGTACAAAGGAACACAGATGAGGGAGCAGCAATTGGCGGAGCTGATTGAGAAGAAGGTGATGGAAGCTACGCAAGTCTGCGGTGAGGACGCCACGACCGACGAGTGCAAGGTGGCCTGGGACGAGGTTGAGGAAGTCAGCCAGGCCAAGGCCCATCTTCGCCAAAGGCTGGAGCTGGAGAAGGACCCTCTTGAATCTTTCTGTCAAGACAATCCTGAAACTGACGAGTGCCGCATCTATGAAGACTAAAAGGAAATAAACTCTCCTCATCCAGGCCGATCGATGCCCCGTCACACACCCCCAACCCCCCGGTGCCGCGAACAATGTTTCTCATGGATCAGCATCAGCATATCTAGTTTGTTTTTATGTTTCAAGTTGGTCTTACTATTACTGAACTATGTCGGAGAACCCGAAACCCACCCTTCTTGCTCATCTCTGAGCTGGGAAATAGGCTCTCGCCACCAGTGTCAGTTTGCTCCGTGCCTCGATGTCATGAATGTAATCCCTGCTTTTATGTATTGCCAAGCAGTTATAGCAGCATGAATTTTACATATCAATCCAATTACTCGAGTCCTTTTGGTTACATCTAAAGCCGGGGATCACCCACAACAGAAAAAGAAAGATTCGAATGATACTTTTTAAGTTCTTAAAAGGGTAACTATCAACAAGAAATGCACGAATGGGATATGCCCATAGGTCGCATTCATCAGCCTCCACGGTAAGGCAATAATAAAATTAAAAAATGGAGGCACCACGTATCATGTTTCAGTATACCCCGGAGTTTGCATAATTGGCTAAAAGAACGCAATTCATCCGAAAATTGGAAACGATTCTGGCCGCTTCACACATAAAAAGGAGTGGAGACACTAATAATGTGGCCAAAACAATTAAAAATTAACCAGCAGCCCGTGTTGGCTGGGATAGAATCAAGACATAAAACAACTGTAGATATCATCAATTTCAGAGACAGATATCTCTTGTACAAGTTACTCACCCTTCAGATAAGAAATCAAACCACAAAAGCTTCTCTTTTCTTGAGAAAAAAGCGAAGCATAGTCAGAAAAATTGAATTTGTATAGCAGCAGAAGCCTGGTGTTATTACATAATAGTCTTAGCAAAGTTTGATCGACTTCTGGAAGGAAAAAAGAATCACTTTCAAATGTAAATGTTCTTGAACAGGCAGGCAGTAGTACAGAAAGGAAAGGGAATCCATATGAAAGCATAGTACTCCACTTAGCAACAAAACTTGATTTCTGAAACTAAAACTATTGAAACTCCAAAAAAATGTATTATAGAAAAAAAAAATGTTGAAAGATACAAGCCAGTAAGACAAATAGTCGAGCAAAAACTTGTCAAGTAATATTAATGCCCTTTCTAGCATCACTAGTATATCCACCAAAGGGAAAATATGATGCAGAGCAAACACCATACATACAGGACATCATGTGGCCCTATTTTGTATACCTTATTGATGAATCTTTCATGTTCTTCAGCCCGTCTGGCAATGTATATGCTTGTTTGGAGAAGATCTGTTTTGTTTGAACTGCTTATTCCAATATCATGTCCTTGTTTGAGCCAGTAAGACCTACCAAACACATCACACAGACATAAAAACAACCCAAATTCAAATAGCACCCCAAACAACATTTAGAAATTCCAATTATATTAAAATGCAGCACCAGTCAAAAGAAAATTTTGGAACCTTGGATCTATCTTTGAGTTTCTTCTGGAGCATCCCTCATGGTTCTCCATAGTTATGCTCCTAATCTCTCCATTGCTCAGCATTTTTATTTCTCCTTCAAGACCCCATCGTTTTCAGATAGCTAGAACTAAACAGGAGGCAGCTTCATGGTGATGCTCTTCCCTAATAGTGGAGTATTTCAACTATGGTGCTCAATCAATATGGCCCTGTTCATTTCTTTGCATCTCATATATTACAATCATTTCTCTGCATCTCAATTACAGCGGAATTAAACTCATGAACCATACTATGAAACTTTGGGAGAAAATAATTGAACATAGGTTATGGGGTATTGTAAAGATTTCAGATAATTAATTTGATTTTATGCTTGGGTGTTTCACTATGGAGGCAATTCATTTATTATGGCAAATGATTGAATATTATAAGGAAAGAAAGAAAAATTTGCATATGGTATTTATTGACTTAGAGAAAACATAGGACAAGATCCCTAAAAAAGTAGTTTGGTTGGTGCTGGCAAAGAAAGGTATATCATTAAAATATATTACTCTCATTAAAGATATGTATAATGGAATATGTACATGGGTAAGGAGTTGAACCGGAGTAACTATAGAGTTTTCTATTACTATCAGGGTACATCAAGGATTAGCGCTTAGCCTTTTCCTTTTTGTGACTGTTATAGATGAGTTGACTTGTGATATACAGGAGACTGTGTCATGGTGTATGTTATTTACTGATGATATTGTGCTATTGATGAGATTAGAACTGGAGTAAATGCGAAATTGGAATTGTGGTGACAGACGTTGGAATTTAAAGGCTTCAGAATCAGTAAAAGTAAAACGAAGTATATAAAATACAAGTTCAGTACTAACAGAAATATAGTTCAAAGTATAACTTTGGATAGCAAGTATATAGATGACTGCTTCTGATATCTAGGATGTATTATTCAGAAAGATGTAAAACTCGATGGCAACGTTGCACACCGAGTTAAGGCAATTTGGTTGAAATGGAAGGGTGCAACTGATATTTCGTGTTATCATAATATGCCTTTGAGCCTAAAGGGAAAACTCTATAAAATAATCGTAAGACCTGCTTTGCTATATAGTACACAATGTCGGGTAGTTAAAATGTGTCATATTCACACAATGAAGGTAGCTAAGATTCGTATATTATGGTGGATGTGGTCCATCTCTCCTTGATTTCCGCGTCTTTAACCAAAATTCTGCGATTGTCCTCCTTCACACATTTTCCCATACCGATATCTTTAGTCTTCTTCTCCCTAAAACCTTGAAAACTGTTGATCTTGCTTGGCTAACAGCTTCTCTTCTCGAAACCTTATACTTAAAATTCTGAGCACTCCTACATTTTCCTAAGTTTTTATAGCACTCTCTTTTATTCTTTACGGCTTCTCTCACTTCGTTGTTCCACCACGACGCGTCCTTATTTATTAATGCTCTTCTTTTAGATTCACCAAGCACTTCCTTAACCGTTGTCCTAATACATTGAGCCATCTTTCTCCACATAAAATCCAAATCCGAACCCATATCGGAAGACGACCCAACTAAAACATAGTTTTTGTTGATTTGTTTGTTTCCCCCATCTGCACATGTTTCTACTTTTCCTCTCAATATAATTAATTCATTACATAGTCACAGAATGAAGGTAAAATGAACCACCTATGAATTAGAATTAGTACTTTCTAACATATAGAAATTCATCCTTTTCCAGTTTATCTTGTTGCAGTCACACTAGAACTCAAATGGGCCCTTGCTCCAACCATGTTGAGCAACCTATGGGAAATAAAGTTGTACAGGTCAAATCTATTTCACTAGGTGGGTATGGCAAGTTACACACATTGAAAGCAAAAGCCAACATCTCCAGTAAACCTTTCGGCTTGCTTTTGGAGGTCAAAGAGGAACCAAAACATTCAATGTTTGCATTAATGATACTAGTAGTAAGGTGCTATCATGCTGAGATTCAATAGTGAACTAAAAACCAAAAGCCCAGTATCAGTGGACAAACCAGGCCTATGATGCATAATCTTGCATCATACGGCTTAGAGATAAAATATGATAGGATTAACATAGAAAGACACAATTCTTACCAAGTTGACTCTCCTTTTGAAAAATTCAACATATGCTGCTAGAGCATCAGTTGCTAAACCATATAGAGATGGATTTGGTGACAAGCAGATGCAGGGATGAATACAACCGAGACAAATGCTACCTTTTTCAGCATTCTTCCCAGTTTCTGCATTCACCTGACTGGCAAATTTAGACACAAGCTAGCATTCAATTGGAAGTTGTGGGTTCATCAGAGACAAACAACATTCTCCCTACTATGTGTTGGCATTGCTGCTCCTTCAAATTGAGGCATTCCTGCCCAGCCAAGCATCTGCATGACATCAAAAGGGCATAGCTCAGTCCATGTTTCCTTATCAGGATTCTAGATCTGTCTGCCTTTAGTAATCAGTGCAAGCAGGTAAATTGACATCCTTGCTCAAATTTATTCCATGAGCAAACAACTCCTTCGCAAGTTGCTGCTCAGATCTAACCATCCCTACATGATGAATTGCGAAGCCTTAAGATAACAAATCCCTGAGGTTTCTACTCTTCACAAGCACTGTATGACACTGAAGAATTTCACAGCCAGTAACGACACTGAAGAGTATCATTAGCAATGGCAGTATCACATATTGCATGAGCAAATTCACTGCTTCTTTCTTGGAGTACAAAATTAAGCACTTTATCCTTTCCAGCAACAGCGTCTACCTTCTCATATAAATTACATCCGTCATCAACTGGAATCTCTGCAAGGGATTCTTCACTGTGATTATTACATATTGCCAAGCCAGGCCTGTAGCAATTGTCAAAATGAAAAAGCCCCTTCTTAAAAAAAAAATTCCAAAGAACAATATCACACCTTTATAATTTGGGAGTCTAGCTGATAATTAAACCAAACATACATGCCCTTTCATTGTTTCAATCTGCATAAGAGTTCTTGCAATAATACTTCCAGAAGAAGACCACAGTTATTGTGGAAACCACAGATCTCATCGAGGATGGGCAGTTTCACTTATTGAGCATAGTTATGGTAACAAGACTTTCCAGTACTAATCTCCCATTTCTCTAGGGATGTAACAGCAATCAGGTGTCTCCAATCGGTTGACAAGTCGGTCTTTGGTCTTCAGTCAGCTCTTTCAACTCGACAGCAAAATTACCAACCACATCAGCAACCAGTGCCTTTGGTTGAAGCAATGCAGACAATTTTATAACTATTGTGCTCGAAATACCCTACCATCTTCATTTCCATTTATAGCTATCTGCTGAAGGATGGTCAGCATTGCAACACATTATCCCTGCACCAGCGGGAGCACACAATATGGCATTCTCCAAACTGAAGTGGGCCAGTGGGAGCACCGAATATGGCATTCTCTGAAGCAGGTAAGCATACATTTAAGACCATACACTCCTCATCATCTTTCATCTCACCACCCATTTGCATAGCACCACTACCATTGCATTGAGAGCATCTTCTTCTGCCTTTTCATCTTCTTGTACCATATCAATGTCACCATTAAGGCACTCTAAAAATTGGCAGCAACAGATCCGGCAGAGGTATCATAACCATCTAAAGAGCAGCAGGGGTATATCACTGATGAGTACCCAATATTTACTGGCTGATCAAATTGCTCAGGTAGGGTTTAGCAACTTCTCAATCTCCTTGTCAAGGTGGTTCATATTCTCATTCTAAAGAACAGCCTAAATCTCATCTGCCATACAACTACAAAATCAGACGTTATCCATCAAATTGTTGCTGAATAATACTCAATAATGTCTCCTAGGAGCCCTGGTTCTTTGGTTTTCAGCTGATAAACTGCAGCATCAGTTGAACTGAGGATAGCCTCCTCCTGAAGATGATTTTTCTTTGTGTGTCAACTCGGGATAGGTTCACAGTGCGTAGATCTCATTCCTGAAGACTGTTGCATTTTCTTCTATTCAGGAGGTTTTCTAAGCATGATCACCATTGAAGTTGGGATTAATCTTTACCCAAAGAGACTCGAGCTTGCCTGTGGGCTCATGGACAAGACTCGGGTTGGCTTAACATTCTTACTACTTGATGGGTTTGTGTCACTGCACCACCATCCAGAAATGCCTGCCATATCTAGCTAATCATGAACAAACCCAAGGAGAGGAAAAACAAAAAAAAACAAAACAAAACAAAAAAGCAAACATAAATTACAAAACAAAAAATTAAAAAAAAAAACAAAAAAAAAGTAACATGAAATTGATACTTGGAGATATACATACATATATATATATATATATATATATATATATATATATATATATTTAATCATGTATTAGATATGTTAAAGTATTTAATTTTGAACTTTTTTCAATCAAGCTTCAGCATACTTTCTCTGATATTCAGTAGAAACAAAAAGATTATTTGTGCTCGTACCAGGAGCATGCTTTTCAATCCAATCAGAACATACTTTCACTGAACCTCAGTACAAATGAAAAATGTGTTTGCACTTGTTCTTTAAGATGCACCTTTGATTTTAGTACATGACCACAAAAACAAACAACATAAACGTGAGAAGACAGAAATGAGCTCCCTATTGCACAGTAAATCGTTCACTTAAGTGCTCAAACCCTAACTTACCATTTTCTGGCTAACCAAAAATGGAGACAAGAGCTCAGCCACATGGATACATTCCATTGCAGGAGCATTTACGTTCTCAAATCTAGTATGCCCTATAATCGAATTCTATGAGTAGAGAAAAATCAACCAACACACTACCAGTATTATGGCATCAAGAAAACCTTCTGCAATAGTTAAAAAGATAGAGGAAATGAACAGAAAAAGATATCGAGTAATAAACTTACAAGGAAATCGCAAAATGCCTCACCATGTAACAAATGGAGAGTATGAGAATCGCGTTGTAGGGAGGATTAGGGAACGCCTCTCAGGTGCCACTGTAGCCTGTGTTATCCAATTCGACGGTGGCGCCATTGCTGATATTCGCGCGCTTTCAAGTTTCGCTTTGTGTCCGTGGGCCACTTTATCAATATTGGGCCTGGCAGTCTTTTTTGCGGAAGCGCCCTTCTTGTTCTGCCTGGCCCATGGGAGAAGAATGCTTCTTGTTAGCAATGTGATCTATTTTTCCGATTTAAATGTTTATTTTTAACTTAATACAAATATTTAGACTAATATTTAATTATACATAAATTATATTTTTACTCTTATTGATTAATTAATTATGACAAGTTGAGTTGGTAAATTTGTATATAGTAAGTAAAGAAAATTATTTGTAGAAGTTTAGAAGAAAATCAATTCTATTTTAAAAATAAACATTTATTTATTTTTACATCTCAACACCCCCCAAAAAAACCATAGATATTTAAATTTTGGAAAAGGACGTAATAAATATTGAGAAGAAATTGATTTTTGACATATGAGAGGAACAAATGTGAATTGAAACGTACTCCCTCCATCCCAAATTAAGTGTCCCCTTTAACCGATTGCGCGGGAATTAAAAAAATAAAATTTTTAGTTAATTAAATATTATTTTTCATTTTTATCTTTAAAACTCAATGATATAAATATACAAACTCCAAAATTTTGATGTACTATCTCCAACTTGTTTCTTTCTCTTGAGTATTTAATGCTTTATAAAAAGTGGATCAAAATATTGTAATTTGATTGTTATTGTATTCAAATAGGTGGTAGAAGTTGTACTGTATTAATATTTTTTAAAAATTAACTAGATAAATATTAATAGTAAAACTCATAAAACGAATTTTGACTGTAGTATTTTAAATATATTTAAGAAATAGGATGCTATTAAATAAAGGTACATTTGAAAAATAAAATCTTACTTTCTTAAAGGGATAGATAATTTGAGATAAAAATTGGACTAGAAAATGGATAGATAATTTGGGACGGAATGAGTATTAGTTATCTAATAAATAATACCTATAACTAGTCGAGGTACATAGGGCAAAAGGATGAATTTGCTGATCAAGCATCCCATTAATATATATTACAAAGCATTAACATTTTTTTATTGTTTATAATAATAATAATAATAATAATAATAATAATAATAATAAAAATAAATAAATAAATAAAAATCTCTAGCACGATGTGCCAACTTAATTCTGATGGAATTCTCAGCCTATTCGTTAGGTGGAAGGCATTGTTGCATGTTATGGTCAAAGAGTGAATGCGGTCTTTGGGGATGGAAAAGTGGTGAAAGGAAAGTATACGTGGAAGGAAAATATTTGGATGGACTCGGTTTATTGTAGACTAATGCATCAAGTATTATACAATATTCAGTAAAAGTTGTACATTTTTTAAAAAGTACAATACATTGATGTATTGATTCACGGTGGACCAGATCCATCTAAGTATTTTCCTACGGAAGGCATATAAATGCAGGGTAATGGTCGTGAATGTGATTGTAAGATGACTTATAATTGCATGTGGTTACATGTGAATAGTTTTCTTTTAATGGCCGATTCCCGGGGATCCATTCTTCAATTACATAGCATTCAGGTATTTTGATTCTCTCGCTCCATTAAAATATTCCAACTTGCTGAATTGACCTTAGCGTGCATTAGCCGTTGCTTTCCTTCGTAAACCTGCTTTTCTCTGCGATGGGAATGGGAATGGGAAGACGATAACCCCCACCACCCCACGCCCCGGCCCCGAGACATAATTGTAGTTCAAAAGGAGAAAAAAAAAAGGTTTTGGTTTTCGTGGGGTATGATAGGAACGGGCCATAATTCATTTTGATTTTTCTTTATGTGATGTTTAATTTTGCTCCGTCGGTGGCTTTCTTGTATTAGATCATTACTCGCATTTTGATTCAGTCAGATTCTGAGGTGGAGTGCAAGTCACATCACATTATAACGTTTTTAGAGTTCTTTAGTTTGAGTGGCTTAAGAAACGGTCAAAGTCAAACTGCAGCTGTGCATTGCACCTAGCCTCTGTGGCCAAACCTTTGAATGCAAGTGAAATATGGAAAAATGCAAGTCTGGCAACTTTCTTCACATCCGTTTAAATTTTAAATAGATAAAATTTTATTTAAGTAGTAAAAGATAAAAGATTAATTTACAAATAACAATATTATCATAAAAGTCACGTGTTCGATTTATATTTCGATAAGTTTAAGATAGAAATTATGAAATTGCTTTATAAAAAATATATATATTTATATAAGGGTAAAAAAGTTTTGAGCAAATTAGTTAAGGTGATTAATTGTGGCAAATAACTCGATGATTGAATGCTCCCTAGCTCAATTATGGGATAAGAAGCAATACAGGAGAAAGGTATCTCTGTCTTTGATAGGAAGTGGTCCTCGCTTTAGGAGTGGGATTGGAGCAATCAAAATCATGATTCATCCCTATATTTAGCCCAAAATCACTTTTTATTTGCAGTAGCAAATGGTTAACACAAATGCTACTTTTATTCACAAGTGAGCCATTGGTTTTTTTTTTTTTTTTTGCTAAATAATGATTCAATCTTGTATTTTATCAGAAATAGAAGAGAAAGAAATCCCCTCCTTACTCAGTACAGGATTTGAATGAGGGATCGAAGTAGTTCTCCCATGATCACATAAAATGGCCGGTGGAAATAGGAATGAGGATAAATAATCAAAATAATTGTGAAGTTTTGCCCATTTGATAATTTTATGCACATATATATTATCGAATCTGAGAATATAAACAAAACTCTAATTATTTCTCTGCGTAACCATTGCACCACGCACCACAAGTGAGCCATTGGTTAGTCCTGCCTCTGCTTGAGCATTAGTAGCAGAATACCATGTCTTCCTTTTTCATTCCATGACCTCCTACTAGCTACTTGTATGTATGGTGTCTGGTCCATGCAACAAAGTTAAAGTTACAATTTCGTGACAAAATGGTCACCCCCCACAAGACACGAGTATGGTTATGCCGATCAAAATTTGGATTGGTAGGTCTGCCACTACAAAAATCGTACCTCGTGCATTGCTATTGGGTCCGATGGGGTCTGCTTTAGTTGGACTACTGGACCATCCTCTCTCTCTGCCTGTGAAAGACATCCTAACTAAAAATATCTATTCCTATTTACCACATGTGCCAAGGAGATAGAAAAAGTTATGATTTGAATCGCATAAAAATCCAAAGATTCTTATATGCATGTGTATTTATATTGTAAAGATAAAATTATATATAATTTTTATTATATAATTTTTAATACATAAAATATCAGTACTTAAACTACCAAGTGCAGGTAAACATTTTCTATATAAATTGCCCTCTTCTGCCCAGAGGAAATAGCTTTATTTGCCATATTTATATGAAGGAGAGCATTTTATATGTTTTCTTAAGGTGAAAAAGATTGAGAAAAAGTAATATATATATATATATATATATATATATAGTTAATTTATATTATTTGATTAAGAATAAAAAATAAAAGAAAATTAATTTAGGAGGGAATCTTCCAACATCAGAAAAATAGTCATTTTAAATTTAAATAAATTCATAATTTAACTAAAATAATATTTGTCATTTATTTCTCTTTCACTTTAATAAAACAAAATAAAAATAAATTATATTTATTCTATTTTAATAAAAATAAAAAAATTTATTTCTTTTCTCTTTTTTCTCTCCTCTTTTTTTTTTTTTTAATCAAATATAGAGTCAGACTGACTTGGCTTAATGCCAGAATGCAAAATCCTATGGAGGAAGGTTTGGGCCTCTGACCTAATTGCAAATTGCAGCAAATATTAAAATTGTATATATAGGTAAAGATTGACTTGAGATGGGTTTGTTAAAATTTAATAAAATATTATTAAATAAAAAAATAAATATGGGTTTGATTATTAATAAAAAAAATATGATGTATTATAAATATATAATATTTTTTTAAAAATAAAAATTATTTAAATTAAAAATTAAAATTTTTACTTTTCAAACACAGTCAGAAAAAGCTCAAAGGAAGCAGCTTGCAGGACGCTAAAGTCCACGTTTAGTTAAGGGGTCGCTGTGGCACACCACAGAAAACTGATCCCTTCCTTCGGTACCACTACCGTCCACCCGCGATGCCTCCCGCTTTCCGTGCCGAGGTCCTCGTAGCAAACTAAACTGTAGTTATGGAGAAGAAAGGTCACGACTTCCTTTTCTTTTTTTTTTTTTTTAATTTCTTTGTACTCCTATTATGATACTTTTGACTTGGGCGTACATGCGGGAGAAAGGGGGTGGAACTAAGACCGTTGGGGAAAAGATGTCAGCATGACGTGAAAATGATTGACAGTAATTTTAATATTTCTCGTTTTGACATCATAGGATAAAATGGTTGGCCTTTTTCCCTTTCCTTCTACAGAAAGCGAGTGAGTGAGACGCCGATAAAGTGTGGGGTCCTCTTTGGCATCTTTTGCTATTTCCTTTTCTTTCTTTTTTTTTAACAGCTAAGAATGGAAACCGAGAGTCTGTCGGCATGATGATTCGGATTAAAAAAGAAAACAAATACTTAACTGTGTATAAGTACAATGAATAAAACTTTTAATGAAATAATATTATTTTATTAAAAATTTCTCACAAACAAAGTTACTCTTCTAATCAACAGGCTCTACTTTGATTATAATTTTTTAATCTTATTTTAAATTAAAATTTTATTTTAATTCAAATATATTATTCTCTGTTCTTTTTTATTTATCTATTTTCAGTAAGATTTTTATCTTAATTTATCTGTTATATTAATAAATTAAGACGATATTAATTGTTATTTTTTTATAAATATCCCTCTTTAATATAATAAATATTTTGCACTTGTGGTAGTAAATAGAAATAAATTAAATATGTTTATAACACATAAAGTTTTAGAATTTGATTACTCCTTAATAGAGATAATTTGATTATAACACATAAAATTTTAGAATTTGATTACTCCTTAATAAAGAGAGAGATTTTTTTAGAGTAAAATAAGAAATGTTAATTAATTAACCGAAAAACTTTTTTTTCTTAAAAATTGTGAATCAATTAAAATTGATAGATGAAAGAAGACGGCAAGAAAATAAAATAGTCATTATTCATTTATACAAGAAGCATAAAATAGTCAAAACTATATATAAATTATAAATAAAATAAAATTTAGATGATAATATGTGAAATTGAGAATTATCAATAGGCTTAAAGGTCAAAATGAAAGTTTTTCCCCCTCTACACTTGGTAAGGGGTGATTTTAATAAAATGAACTCTGATATTGCAAAAAATCTTCTTGTACAAAAAAAAAACAAAAGGGAATTCTCAAGTTCTTTTACCATTCAATTAAAAAAAAAAAAAAAAATCTTCTAGCATCATGGATACATTTGATAAAAATGAAATTTGAATATTTTAGTATTAAAATTTGAAATTTGAAGTATAAAACTGAATTTTATGATCCATTGGACAAAGATGAAAGTTGAAGTTTGAATATATTAATGAATTTTTAAAATTTAAAATTTAAATGTTGAATTTTGAAATTTGAATATTAAATTAATTATCATTAATTTTAGATTATATTTTTATTATAATTTAACTTAGATATAAAAACATTAAATTTAATAATTTTTATTCAAGCAGACTTTTAAAATTAAAAGCTTCAATAAATATTCAATTAGTTATATAACTCATACACAAGTTAATTTAGATTATATGGAATATTTTCAGAAATTGAGGTATATCACGAATCCTGCAAGATCTTCCTCATGTAATTTAGGAAAAACAAATCTCTAATAACTAAATTTATAAAATTATTTACCCTAAATATATCCTATCAAGTCTGTTAAAATATGGAATCCATATCCAATCAATATATCCCCCCTTACCTATCCAACTTTTTTTTTTCCTTCTCCTCTATGGAAAAAAATCTCTACACTTGTTTACAAAATAATTAGTTATAATCTATTCTTATACTATAGTTAATTACAATTCAGATTAAAAAAATAATAGTTAACTAAATATTTAATATATCTAAAATTTAAACTTTAATAATTAATAAAAATATTAATTAATAATTCATCAGCATTAATTATCAAACAGAACCAATTGATTAATTAATCAACTTATTTAAATTTATTTACTTGGCTCTGGACTCACTCATCTAGGTTGGCAAAAGGCTGAATGATATGAAAATAAACATGGCACGTTTGGTTTGTTGCTAAGTCCATTTTGCTTGGTTGGATTAAAGATATTAATTAGTGGTTACTAAGAAAATTTATGGTCAAAATAAGGGGAAAGGGAATATTCACCAATATAGCAATCGACAATGGAGATTAGATGAAATATATAATTTAATTAATCATTTATAGATATTTAAATTATATTTTTTTCCCTCTAATGTGTATTTTTAATAGTTGTGTCCTCCAATAGTTTCTTTTTTGTTCTTTGGTGAAGATCTATTTTATTAATACCTTAATATTTTAATACATCGCATAAGATACATATTTTTAACAATACATAAAATCAATAATTTTAAATCAAATTATTATATATTTTAAGAAAATTTACAAACTATAAAGGAAAATTAGAGAGAAATAAAAATTTTCGCGTATGATAAATATATGAATTGTACAGTTTTATGTATTATTAGTGTTGTATTTACTTGAAAATTTTTGGATTAATTTGATGTTTGAAGAAGTTTATTTTTATTTAAGAATTAAAAATAAAAACAAAATAGGATTTTAAAATTAAAAAAGTAGAGGGACATTCTTATCTAATTAATAGACTGATGTAAATTTAGGTGAGAGGGATATGAATTTAAGCCTTCTCATTTTTTTTTAAATTTAGATACTTTTAAAGTTATGATTAAATCAAAGATAAGACCAAGTATTTTTAACCCTATCTAAGCAATCAATCAAATTGGATGTGTGAAATATATTTAGAGTACGATTAAAAATAAATTATTTTATATACACATCTAATCGTGTTATAAATATATTTTTAAAAAATTTATAATAAAAATATAATAAAAGATTTATATGAGATGCCACGAAAGATTTGAAGCGCATTAATCTTACTTTGTCCAATATTAACGGACTCAGTTTAACATAAAATGAAATTAGATTACGTGTCAGCTGAAGAGCTCGAAAGATATTAAAAAAAAAAAAAAGAGTAAAGGAAGGGAAAATTGGAGTCCAAAATTAGCTTCCGTCGCCAGCTGGTTTCCTTGGGTATCCCTTTGCAGCGCAAGCCGGCTTCGCGGTGTTCTTTCTCTCTCGCTCTAAACTCCGATCCCATTTCCGATTTCCCCTTGCCCCCTTCCTCCTTCTTCTTCTACTTCTTCTCTACAAGAGGAGGAGGCTCTGACTGAAAAACAACCTCCGCTCTGTCCCCTAACACCTCTCTTTCCCCATCACATTGCTCGTTTCTCACTTCTCGCTGCTCTCTGCTCTCTGCGTTCCTTTTCTCTTCATGATACCGCTGACATTCTGATTGCCACACTTATATGTAGGTATACATATTCATGTATGTATAGTTGTACGCGCATATATCAATTGAGCAATCTCCTTCCTTACTTCGCCGACTCAAGTTCCTGATCTGCAGATCCGCTCGCCTGCACCTTGATCAAACCGATTCCGGTAAGTCTATTCCATCCTTTTTCATTCATGCATGCGATTTCTCTCAATTGCTTCTTCATCATTTTTGTTTTGAATAACTGTTTCTGCCTTGCATTTCCGTTTTAATTTTTTTGAGCAAAAAACTTCTATGTTTTCTTTTGTGATATGAATGTGAGTTGTCGATGATTAGGACGTCGTAACCCCCTCTCCCACAAACGCACACAAACACGTCTTTTTCACGGCGTGGCATGTCTAGAATAAATAACTAGCGTCACTATTGCGATTATAGGGGTAGATTTTTGTGATCCGTTCGGTTTCGGGATATAATGACGGCCGAAACCCAAGTTCATGAAGAAGTGGCTGATGTCTCTACAAATTCCAAGGCTGCTGTCGAAATTCAGGGAGGTCAGTGTGCTTTGGACGTGATCTCCTACCAGGATATTCCTAACTTGCCCGTTCCTGATGGCAATGGCATTCCTGATTGCAATGGCAATGGGATCAGCCACCATGACGACGATAGGATTGCCAGCGATGACGTTGAGGAAAATTCTTATGTTTTTGTCTCCGAGAATGATGATCTTCTACCCATTGATAATGATCTCAAGGGAAATGCCCAAGTTTCTAATGATTCAGAGGATGCGGAGGTCAAAAATAGGGAATTTGTTAAATCATCTGCCTCTGGAGTTGATAGCAGTTGGGTTTTTGAGGGGACTGAGGCTGCCTCTTCCGGTCACTGTTCTGTAGACAAAAGTGATGCAGATGCCCAACACCTAGCCATCTTCTGTAATGCGGCACAGCAGAATGGAAGAGTTGTGCATGTTGACTCTGCGGCAGAGCAGCCTGATGACCACCAGAGTGATCCCAAAGCCTCTATGGAATTTTTGGAGAATCAGGAATCAGAAGTTGGAGTTTTGGAGTCGGGTGCAGATTCAGGAGAAAATGTTCAACCAGAAATTGCATTGGACACTTCTGATTCCATTGATAGCTGCAACGAATCTCAACAGAATAATTTTGAATCAACCTGTGAGGTGGGAGAGAGTAAAGATTTACAACATGCTGGTATGGAGGCTACCCCATGCAAATCTTCAGAAGTTGGGATCTTGGAGTCAGGTGCAGATACAGTGGGCAATCTTGAATCGGATATTCCATCAGACATGGATGCTTCCATTGGTGTGAAACTGGAATCTCAAGAAAATACATTTGAGTCAACCTGTGAGTTGGGAGAGGGTCAAGGATCCCAGCATACTAATTTGGAGGATACCCCCTGTGAGTCTTCACAAGTTGGGGTTTTGGAGTTGGATGCAGATTCAGTTGGTAATCCTGAAAGGGAAATTGCATTGGACATTGTTTTGTCCATTGATGTCAACAAGAAATCTCGGGAAGAAAATTTGGAGTCAACAAGTGAGTCCGGAGATGGTGGAGAATCACAAAATGCAGGTTTGGAGGTTACCTCCTGTCGATCATCCGAAGTTGAGGTCAGCAAAGTGAATGAGGCTCAACAAAATTTAGAGTCATCTGATGAATCAGGAGGTACACAGCACTCTTCTGATTCTGCCGGACATTTATCACCACAGACTGAGGTTCAGAAGGTGAACACCAAAGAGCTTTCTGATACAGATTCAACTAGTTTAATCCCAGTTACCATTCCAGAGCAATCAGAATCTCATCATGCTGATAATCTTGATACTGATGGGCAGAAGCTTGAAGAGCAAACAAAGACACAGCTTACTTCAGATGCAAAGGAAAACCAGGAAACTGTTACTGTACTCACTGAAAATGGTATAGTCCCAGTTGTGATTCCAGAACAGTCAGAATCCTATCTTGATGATAATCTTGGTAATGATGGGCAGAAGCTGGAAGAGCAAACAAAGACACAGCCTCCTTCAAATGCGAGGGAAAACCAGGAAAGTGCCATTGTGCTTGTTGAAAATGGTCGATCATCCGAAGTTGAGGTCAGCAAAGTGAATGAGGCTCAACAAAATTTAGAGTCATCTGATGAATCAGGAGGTACACAGCACTCTTCTGATTCTGCCGGACATTTATCACCACAGACTGAGGTTCAGAAGGTGAACACCAAAGAGCTTTCTGATACAGATTCAACTAGTTTAATCCCAGTTACCATTCCAGAGCAATCAGAATCTCGTCATGCTGATAATCTTGATACTGATGGGCAGAAGCTTGAAGAGCAAACAAAGACACGGCTTACTTCAGATGCAAAGGAAAACCAGGAAACTGTTACTGTACTCACTGAAAATGGTATAGTCCCAGTTGTGATTCCAGAACAGTCAGAATCCTATCTTGATGATAATCTTGGTAATGATGGGCAGAAGCTGGAAGAGCAAACAAAGACACAGCCTCCTTCAAATGCGAGGGAAAACCAGGAAAGTGCCATTGTGCTTGTTGAAAATGGTCGATCATCCGAAGTTGAGGTCAGCAAAGTGAATGAGGCTCAACAAAATTTAGAGTCATCTGATGAATCAGGAGTTACACAGCACTCTTCTGATTCTGCCGGACATTTATCACCACAGACTGAGGTTCAGAAGGTGAACGCCAAAGAGCTTTCTGATACAGATTCAACTAGTTTAATCCCAGTTACCATTCCAGAGCAATCAGAATCTCATCATGCTGATAATCTTGATACTGATGGGCAGAAGCTTGAAGAGCAAACAAAGACACAGCTTACTTCAGATGCAAAGGAAAACCAGGAAACTGTTACTGTACTCACTGAAAATGGTATAGTCCCAGTTGTGATTCCAGAACAGTCAAAATCCTATCTTGATGATAATCTTGGTAATGATGGGCAGAAGCTGGAAGAGCAAACAAAGACACAGCCTCCCTCAAATGTGAGGGAAAACCAGGAAAGTGCCATTGTGCTTGTTGAAAATGGTAGAGTCCCAGTTACCATTCCAAAGCAATCAGAATCCTGTCATGATGATAATCATTGTAATGATGAGCTGAAGCTTGAAGAGCAAACAAAGACACAGCTTCCTTCAGATGCAAAGAAAAACCAGGAAACTGTCACTGTGCTTGCTGAAAATTGTTTAGTCTCGGTTACAATTCCAGAGCAGTCAGAATCTTATCATGATGATAGTCTTGGTAATGATGGGCAGAAGCTTGAAGGACAAACAAAGACACAGCTTCCTTCAGATGCAAAGGAAAATCAGGAAATTGTCATTGTGCCCATTGAAAATGGTGAATGTCTTGTGGATCCAGGGCATAAAATTGAAAAATCTGTGAATGAGGTTGAATTACCATCAGGACCAACTACTACATGCATTCCTGTCCTGAATGGAAACAAGTTTGCTGTTTCTTCTGCAGAGGATGGTGTTCCAGAAACCAGAGAATCCATTGCACATATAGATGATACTGAAAAATCCCTTGAACTGCAGCAGTCTTCTCAGAATGCTGATGTCTTGACTCTTGCAGCTGATTCTGACATTGGCCAGAGGCCAGTTGGAAGTGATGAAAATGTCCTTGACATTGCTAGAGAACATGAGGCTGAAGATAAGGCTTCTCCCTCCATAGAGAATTTTGCATCTAATGCCTATGAGATCATTAAAACTGAAACTGGGGATGCTGATAAAGTTGCGGTTGAAAGTTTTGAAAATGCCTTTGACCTTATTAGAGAAAGTGGAGCAGAACATGTGTCTTCTTATTTGAAGGAAAATGATGCAGCTACTACGAAACAGGATATTAAACAAGAGACTGAAATCGAAAACCTTGAAGGTGATGTTTCTTCACCTATTGGGGATTCAAAATCCCAAACTATAACAGTCAAAGATGTAAATGATACTAGCATTGCTGCCGGAAGTGACAACACAAGTGGTTCTGCCCATAAAGTGATCACCAGTATGGAGTTTGAGCTTGAAACTCCTGATCATGAAGAAGTTGCAACTTTCCGGGGTGATGATATTCACTTAAAGACTGAAGTTTCCATTGTGGATGCTGAGTGTGCTGATTTACATTCTCAACCATCTGAAGCAGAAAAGAGATTTGAAGCCGGCAGCTCTTCAATTGTAAGCAGCAGAGATATGCCTTGCAATTATGTTTCTGACAGCTCTCTTACAAAGGACAATTTATCCAGTAATGTTCCAGCGAATGTGGATATTGAAAGCAAGGGTGAGCTCTTATCTGGTGCACATTTGAACAGCAATGACAATCTCAGATTTCAAGAGTCGAAGGATGTGGAGAATTCTCTCAACAATGGAAAATCAATCTCTTTACTGGAGAATTCTGGTGCTGGTTTTGTGGCTGGACAGGGTGTTGTTGTTGAGCCCTTGATTAGGCCATTCCATTTTCTGATAAGGATGCCTAGATTTGAGGATTTGAAATTGAAAGAACAGATTAGAAGAGCTCAAATACTGGTCGAGGAGAAGACACAGCATAGGGATGCTTTTCGAATTGAAGTTCAAAAGTACAAAGTAAGATTCCTCTTGAAGCTTTTTTTTTTTGTTTCTTAATCCTTTCACTGAGTTATTTTGATACCAGTACAGTGATTATGATATCTTTATATGCAGGAAAATTGCCTTGGTTATGCACGTGAATATGAGGCTGCAGTGTCTGGATCGAGGGATTTGAAAAGGTCAGTTAAGGCTAAGCGTGCCGATATAGATTCTCTCCAATCTGTGATCAATAAAGTGAAGAATGCAATTTCTGTAGAGGATATTGATACTCGGGTGGGTACTCTCTCTCTCTCTCTCTCTACACACACAGAGCACACATTCTCTCAACACCACACACAGAGCATGCATTCTCTCAACACCAAGCACAGAATCACAAAAAGACACAGACATTAATGTCCAAGTCAGTGGTGAGACAAACACAGACAGCAGCACATGTGCACTGTTTACAGATGGCATCTTTTGTTTCTAAATGCTGTTACGTGGTTTTTACAATGCTCTATTTTCATCTTACAGATCCATGGTATGGAACACATGATTGAACATGAAACCCTCCCCTTGAAGGAGGAAAAGCTTCTAATTCGTGAAATCAAGCAACTGAAGCAACTTAGGGGTCAACTATCCGCTAACATGGGTAGCCAAGATGAAGTTCAGCAAGCCCTAAACAACAAAGACCAAATTGAAGAGCAGTTGAAGGTTCAATGTGAACTGTCTTGGTTTTGCTCGTCTATAAACATTCTCAAGATAATCTTTGTGGTTTCATTTATAATACTAGATTACAAAGTGTTTAAATCAGAAAACAGATAAGGGATTTCTCCTGAAAAGCCATTACGCCTTGTCTTTTTCTTGTCTCGGTGTTTTTGCATATGTATATGCATATGTATAGAGAAATTGCATACTTCAAAGTTGAAAATTTATTCCTTAGTTATGTTGTCTATTAATTATTGAACGAATTCTCTGTCAGGTTTTAAAGAAGGAGCTTGATAGCCTAAAAGACAGTGTCTTGAAAGCTGATGCGGTTGCACGTGCATTAGAGAAGAAGTATGAAGATGAGAATAAAAAGCTCAAGGAGGTGCAAACTCAGTATTCGGCAGCAAATAATGTTCGCCAGGATGCATATGCACACTTGCAAAGTTTGAGGAAGCAACTCTTTGAGAAGGTTTATTATGATTTTCCACTGGTTATGTTTTCTCTAACCTAACTTCTAACTGTTTCTTCCTGGATACAACAAGTTGTTCCCATTTAAGACAACAAGACCAAAAGCCGTTAGTGTTGTCTGTTATTTATCTCTCTACAAATCGGTGTATGTCCAATTTAGATTGGAAAAGCTCACGCAGCAATAGTACCAACAAATAGGTCTGCAAAACACCATACCTTCTTTAACAGCTCCTCACTTGAAGGAGAAACTTCTACATTCTGTCTTCGAAGTTTTCTACCTATAAATTTAAACTGGTTGACAACGTTTTATTTTGTCACATTGCAAAGATATGCACGTTTTGTCATGTTAGATTCAGAACTATGCATTTAGAACAGCAACTAGAACATCCAATGATACCCTCTAGAATTCCCTTATGGTGCAACTTGAAGTTGGTTACACATTTGTTTTGGTATGGGCTTACTTTTTGAGAAAGTAGGTGAATCCTTTGGTATTAAATCCCTACCACATGAATTCATTATAAATACATCTTAGCGCGTGTTTTGAATTGCTGGATTGCTGTTGATTGCGTGATCAATCTATACTGGTCAAATTATTGACAGTTCAGAAAAGATCCCCTGAATTAAATAGGATAACTATTCATCTAAGTATTTTGACTTCTATATCCCAGCTGAAGTACTTAATTGGAGTATAGATCTGAAGCGATGTAATGATGCCATGTCAGTCACAGTAACGGTCAGGACTTGCTGTTTAATTAATATAAGATCTGACTATCTCACATTGATTATCATTGAATTAAATTGTTATTCTTGGTGGGATCGGCGGTCAAATGTCATATGTACTTCTTGTTTTGGAATCTGTATGTATTTTGATCTTATACAAATGTCTTTTGCATGGTCTAGATTTATGCCATCATAAATCTGAGGATGATTGCAGGTTATCTAGTGATGCATGCTTTTAGGCTTGTTACAGGGAAACTATAAATTCACTTCTGTATTCCTTTCTAAATACAAATATGTCGTGGACTAATTCTGGCTTAACGTTCAGAATCAACAATTTCGTGTTTATAAGGACAATGCTGCTGCAGCTAGTGATTATGCAGCAAAGAGAGACAGAGAAGCACTCCATCATCTCTGCATTAATCAGGTTGATGTGTGCTTCTTATGCACACTTTCTTACTATAGTTTTGCTCTCCCATATGTCAAATAAGCTCATATTTTCTTATGTTTGACTTGGTAATCAAAAGGTGGAAAGTGCCATGGAGCTTTGGAACAAGAACGATGAATTTCGTAAGGATTATGTTAGGTGCAATATGAAGAGTACACTAAGGAGACTGGGGACACTGGATGGTCGTTCACTTGGCCCTGAGGAGCAGCCACCTGTATTGGCCATTTTTGGTGACGAAAGAGTTGATCGATTGGTTTCCAACCCAGCCAACTCTGGTCCCATTATGCAAACCCAAAATTTGGAGCAAGAAGTAGTGAAATCTGTACAGATCCTAACAGTCGGTGATAACACTAAGATGAAAGAGTTGGAACTAAAGATTCCTACCACAAGACCTAGAAAGGAAGAGAAACCTGTTTCGAGAAATGGCGTTGCAACTGTTTCAGGTAGGGAGGAGATAACTGATGAGATCATTGAGGAACAGCATAAGCCGAATGAGGAGGAACTGTACTTGTCTAGGAAGGTTGAAGAACTGAGAAAGGAAGAGGTTGCAGCAAAACTGAAGGAGCAACGTCGGCTGGAGGAGAGGTCAAAGGCTTTGGAGGCATTAGAGAGGAAAAAGAGGAATGCTGAGAAAGCCCAAATGAGGGCTGAATTACGAGCACAGAAAGAATCGGAACAGAGAGAGAAGGTACACTTGTGTCTTTTTTCCAACTTGTGTCCTTAAATAGATGAATGTCTCCTTGATCTCTAATAATAACATATTTGACTGACTTCTAAAGGAGAGAGAGAAGAGATTGAGAAAGAAGGAAAGAAAGAAGGCCACAGCAACTGATGTTCCTGATGGTAACAATTTGGTGGAAACCACACCAAACTATGAAACCTTGACAGAAACAATCAAGGAGCCTGAAAGCAAGGAGAATGTTGCTGCAGCTTCCAAAAGACCTCAGAAGCCATCGCAGTTCTCAAAGCAAAGCAAGGCAAAATCTATACCGCCTCCTCTTCGTAACAGAAATAGGAGGAAGTTACAGCAGTGGATGTGGGTAATTTTGACATGTCTGCTTGTCATTGCTCTATTTTTGCTGGGAAATGTTGGGTTCTTTTCCAATCTTTCCAATTTTAGGAGGCCAAACTCTGGCTTCTAGTTATGTGTTCTTGATAGATTCACTTTTCTGCGATTGGGTGGTTTATTCAACTATTAATAGGACATTCTTTTTATTTCCCCCCTCTTTTTCATTTTTTCTCCGTTACCTTCTATTGTGTTAGACATACAGTTGATAGAGTAGTTTTGTTTATGCTGTTTGAACAACAGGAACAGAACAATCTTTTGGTTTGATTAATTGTTGAAAAAAATATACAATAGTAGCTTTGACCTTCCTCTGTGTTCTCCAAATGTTTGTGCACTTGTTCTTGAAATTATGCCTGACGTTTCAAAAGCACTTGTAAATCCGCTGCAATAGTGCGAATAGTAATACAAGCGTGATGATTGAACGAAATCTTGATAAGGGGCGGGTGTAAGCTATGCTAGTTGTGGGTACATGCTCTTAGTCATAAATATTTGAACGATAGACCTTGGTCCCGTGAGGTCCTCAGTGGTAGTTAATTAGTTGGGTTTTTTTTTTTTTTTGGTGAAGGGCAAAAAGGTCTAATGATTGGTTTGTAGTTTTGGATAAACTTTTATTATTATTATTTTTTTGGGTGAGATGTTTGTTGGTTATGGGTTAATTCATTTCATATGTAGCTGTGGCCGTGTGTAAGATGATGAAGATTATTATAGGGCAGTGTGATGGGGAAGACAATAAGCTGACGGAATGTTTAATTGAGCGAGACATTGGCAGTGTTTGATTTGTAGATCTTTTGTCCGACTTAATTCCTTTTTGCATTGAAGTATACAGCGTTTATAATTGTATGTTTTATTACAATTGAGTTGGTTTTATTTTTAAATTATTATATATCATTTGAGATATAAAATAATCGATTTGTTTAGATATAAATAATAAACTAATAATAAATGATTAATCTTAGGTTGTTTAGATGAGAATTTTTATAAATTTTATTTTTAATTTAAATATATTATTTTTAAACTGTCATAATTTATATATTATTATCATATTCTTTTTATTTAATAACTTTGTATTATATCTAAATAAATCTTACATAGTACGCCAATAAATGTACAGTAAAGAGAGATGGTGGACACTGAAAAGCAATTTGGAGGGCTGGTGTCGTCCTCATCCGCGATTTATTTGTTGAGGGGGCCGGACCGTGCATACAGCTCATTTCATTTGATGTCCGACCCACCAATCCTTCATTTTGCGAAGCCCAATTACCGCTGCTGGTTCGTACATGTTCTTGTCTGGACTTGGCTCTTTTTTTTCCCCCCTCTTTCCTTCTCTTCCACGCAGTCTTTAAGCCCCGCCGTCCCCCGTGAGTTGAATTGGTTCTGTATTCGCCTCTTATCAGTAAGTCTGTGCAAGACCACAACAACTATTTTCCCTCAAAATAAGGGAAGAAAAGTTGAAGACCGCAACTAAAATCTTCTTATGAGAAGAAAAAAGTCTACGTATTTGTCCAATAACAACAACTACTAATAGCTACCTCAACTCAACTAGATATTTTAAGAAGTCATAAATATTGACTTGTTAAAGCAATTATTATTGTTATTCCTATTATATTAGTACGAACCTTAATAATTGGTTCTCCTCTCAGAAACAGATGAAAAAGGTTTAAAGAAATTTGAGAACGATAATTCAAAAAAAAAAAAAAAGGACTGGGGGAATAGGCCTAAGGTTGTGGAGTAAAAAGAAGTGAAAGGGAAGGCAGGGGCAGGTGTGCAAATATAAAAGTGAGAAAGCGAAAGCTGTAGGTCGTTTTCGGCGACCGCCCAACAGGAATCGTGTCTTGTACCATGTACAATGAACAAAGGAACAACCCACCGAGCAAGCAGACAGCCATACTTTTGTAGTCGTCTAATTTTTGCAGGACAATGAAGGAAAATTTGTGCATCAATTATTTATTTCTTTTCATTGATATATTTCTTCAGAAGGAAAAAAAAAAAGACAAAATCAACTATATCATACATAAATATCACATTATTTTAATAAAGAAAAAGACACAAAATATGACTATATTTAGATATAAACTCTACCTAATTTAAAACTTTAATTTTTATTTTTTTAATACATATTATATACTTAAAATATATTATATATCTAATAATTTTTTATTACGTTAAAATAAAATAATTTAAAAACGAAAGATGTACATTCTCATATTTTCAACACGGAAAATGAAAAAAAAAAAACTACTGTGCAGGGAGAAGAGAAGGGATGTAGCTCGTACACGGTGTGGAAGCCGGGAAACTTCAAAGTAAAAACTCAAAAATTCAACAGTGGCTGACTAACGGTGACGGACACAACACGCTGTTTCCTTTTCTAAGACTATAATAATCCATTCCAACAAGATTATCCAAAAATCTAAACTTTATTATGAATTATTGGAATATTTATTAATTAGTGGAGGCTCCACTAATTATGGATTTATGTGAATTATTAGAAGATTTTTATGGATGTCCACCATTTAGTGGAGACACCATTAATTGAGATTAGTTGAAGATGATGTATGCCATGATGTATTTCACTAATTAGAACTTTATAAATAGAGCTATTCTCTAAGCTTGTAATACACCGTCATTTTGTGAAAGAAAGATTAAAGAAAGAATTGTGAGAGAAAAAAAGAGATAAGTTTGAAGAGAAATTCTTGTGCAAAGAATAATTAGAATTTTCTTAGTGTGTAGTGTGTAGATTTTATTCTAACACTACCCTAATTTTATAACACGTTATCAGCACGAGTCTCTGCCGTTATTAAAGCCAGAAGACAGGTACGCATTTATTGATCTTGCTAAATTCGAATTTGTAGCACTTGATATTTATGAAAAAAAAAATTTATATGTCATACAAAAATGCATCTAAATGCTAAAAAAAAAGGAGATCCATATGTCATGTGCATAAAAAGAAAGATTTGACCACCTGAAGATGGTCGTACTACCCACTGCACGGTATGAATGATTGCACCTGAAGTTGCAAGATTGTAAAACCGTGAACTCCGTGATGTATAAAACTACATCTTAGTTAAAAATTTTACGGAGAAAAAGTTACTGATGAAGTTATATTGGAGAAGACATTCTCCACTTTTCATGTCCTACAGTAACAATATCGAGAAAAATGATATCCTAAATTGACAAATTTAACATGAGTTATTATTGAGAAAGCATTGAGTCAGATGAACTGGCTCAACAGCACTCCCATAAGTGAATGCTGTTGGCTCCAACAGAAGCCATCGTTATAGTCGTAGTTGTGGCAGTGGCCGTGGTTATGGTCATAGACACACTCGATATTTCCCTTATCACAGAGAAATACTGGCCACTTGAAGTGGAACAGAAAAGATAATAAGGGAAAAAGATATTTCCATTAATAATAAGCATCACATCTTTTATTCATATCACTAGTGTTCATATGAACTTGAGGATACATGCTTATAGTTGCTCTTTTGTAATTGAGCTGACAAATTTAATATGAAGGTTTGTAATTGTTCTTTTTCAATATTTACATTAGAGGAAGACAAACAATTAGTAATTATAGACTTCAACTCCCCTTTTTCGATATCCTCCTCCTTTTCTTTCCCTTTTGAGCCAGCATCGAGACTAGCAACAGAATTAGCCGTAAAATTACTGCGAAATGAGTCTTGGGATTTTATGATCCCCTTAAGTTTATTATAATTAAATTTCTTATTATATTTGGCCTTGAAGCATGCTTGTCTCAATTTCGTGTTTGGTCCTCTAACTGCGTATTAGGACTTTCTTCCACCAACTGTTTTTCACATTCCAGTATCGTAATGGCTTCTTTCAACTTCTTCTCAGCCATATGTCCTCCTTCTTCTTTATTTTGCATCTCCTGTAAATCGAAGTGATATCATCGGTTATTTACTTATAAATCTTTCATAGTTTCATACTTGCAAATTATAAGTATGTATGAGAGAGAACCTGAACATTCTTGATTATGGTCTCCAAGCTCACCAATTTCCTGTGAGGCCATTGACGAATTCCTAACTCCCTACATCTTTTCTTGAGACAGGTTATGCCAATGTTCAGTTCTTTGGCTGCGCTCTTGATTGGTAGGTAAAAGTACTGCGAAATTGTTTCTCTTGATAGTGTCTGGGAGTTATTGCCCTTCTTTTCTCTCTGCCTCTTAATCATCTTCTTCTCCCCAGGAATTTTGTCTACAATAATATCTTGAACTTCGATATTATGCATTTCATGAGTACTTACTCCGACTTCGTTGCCAAGACCACTCATTATTTCTCCTAGAAAAAGAAAATAATATCAGTAAAGGTAATACTATTCAAAATCCATATTTAAAGGTATAATAACCTGAAAACATATTCTGACTTTGTTCAAAATCCATTAGAGAATAGAAAGGATCATGCACAAGCATATCCTCATTCAAAGGAATAGTATCAAGAGGAACAGTATCAAAAGCAGTCTCTTGTAGGGGTAGATCAACTTGGTCCAAAGTAGTATGTTCAAAACTTCCACTGATTTACATAAAAAACAAACCAAAAGAGAGTTTAACTTCATTATCAAGCATACTAAAAATAAATGGAAGCCCTCAAAGGTATCTCACCTGAAATTAGGAGGAAGCGGTTGGTTTGGAAAGAAAAACATATCAAAATCTTCTGCGTTCGAATTAGGCAGAAGTGGTTGGTTTGGAAAGGAAAACATATCAAAATCTTTTGTGTTCGAATTAGGCAGAAGCGGTTGGTATGGAAAGGAAAATACATCAAAATCTGTTGCAGAAACCGAGTCAAAATTTGACCATGTCTCAAATGAATTACGAGTCTCCATATCTGCTTTGTGATTTTTGTTTTTGATATTTCCTAATGACTGATGACTGAGATATATATCGATACATACATACATATATATATATATATATATATATATCTGTATGAGGAATAAGAAGAGGTAGATGGTAGGTAGAGGGTCAGAGGAGAAGAAAAGACAAGAGAGGAAGAGGAAAAGTCGGTACCGGGAAGAGTGAAAAAAAAAATGAGATATTTTTCTTGGCATTTCCTGCTTGTCATCATTTTCCTATATTTCTTTTCTTATTCTCTTGTGAAATCATTATTCCCTAAATTAGGGGGAGAACAGAAACAGTACAAGAAAGATTGTGATTGGACAACATCATTAAATTATCTTGATCCGCATACAAGCGCGTGTGAACTTGAAGTTCAAAAGATAATTCATTTGTAAAGCATTGCAAATCAAATGCCAGATACTTTTGTTGACTCTAGAAGAGTAACAAAATCGCATATGCCAGCTATAAATGCTCCTATTCTAATTGAAGTTTCAATATAACAAAAGATTTTACATATAGCTGCTGAGCTAAAAGCATACCAGAAGCATGGCCGACCTCTTGGTTCTAAAGATAAAAATCCTCGAAAGAATAGATGATTAATGGTTCAGATGATCATATTAAAGTAAAGAATGATAAAGACCAAGAGAAAACTTATGACAAAGAACCAGACATAAATGAAAGTAACACTGAAATTTCTATCCATTATACCACTTCCGGTAGAAGTTGGAATCAGATAGAAACAATTATTGATCATATGTTTGCATATAATATCTCTTGATGTTATACAGGATAGTGATGATCCTGAACTAATATCAGTTGATGAATGTCGGCATAGAAAAGATTGGCTACAATGGAAAGATGCGATTCAATCGGAGTTAAATGCACTGACATAACGTGAAGTCTTCGGACCTGCAGTCCGAACACCAGAAGGTGTAAAACCTGTTGGCTATAAATAGATATTTGTATGAAAGCGCAATGAAAAAAGTGAAATCGTTTGATATAAAGTGCGATTAGTAGCCCAAGGTTTTTCACAAAGACCATGTATTGATTATGATGAAACTTATTCTCCTGTTGTTGATGCTATTACATTCCGATATCTTATCAGTTTGGCAGTACATGAAAAGATAGATATGCGCCTATTAGATGTTGTCACTGCTTACTTGTATGGAAATTTAGAAAATGATGTTTACATGAAAATCCCCGAAGGATTTCATATGCCTGAAGCATATAAACATTATCCTCGTGAAAATTACTCCATCAAGTTGCATAAATCATTATATGGCCTGAAGCAATCTAGGCGCATGTGGTTCACACGTCTTAGTGAATATTTATTGAAAGCGGGATTTAAAAATGATCAGGTATGTCTATGTGTTTTTATTAAGAAATTTGGTTCTAAATTTATGATATTAGCTATATATGTTGATGATATTAATCTTATTGGAACTCCTGAAGAGCTCAAAGAAACAATTGATTATTTAAAAAGAGAATTCGAAATCAAGGATTTTGGTAAAACCAAATTTTACCTTGGTTTACAAATTGAGCATCTGGAGAGTGGAACATTTATTCACCAATCAACATATACAACAAAAGTGCTAAAAAGATTTTACATGGACAAAGCACATCTATTGAGTATTCCAATGATCGTCCGATCATTAAATGTGGATAAAGATCCTTTCCGACCTCAAGAAAATGATGAAGAACTCCTTGGTCCTGAAGTACCATATCTTAGTGCAATTGGTGCATTGATGTATCTTGCTAATAATACACGACCTGATATTGCTTTTGCTGTCAATTTATTAGCAAGATTTAGTTCTTCACCAACACGACGACATTGAAATGGAATTAAACAATTCATTCGATATCTCCAAGGTACAATTGATCTCGGATTATTTTATTCAAATAAAACCAGTCCAACATTGATAGGTTATGCAGATGCTGGTTATTTATTTGATCCACATAAAGCACGTTCTCAAACGGGCTATCTATTTACATGTGGAAATACTGCTATATCATGGCGTTCTACGAAACAATCTATAGCAGCTACTTCTTCAAATCATGCTGAAATTATAACCATTCATGAAGCAAGTCGAGAATGTGTATGGCTAAGATCCATGATTCATTATATCCGAGAAAGTTGTGGATTATCATCAATCAAAGGTATTCCAACTCCTCTTTATGAAGATAATGCAGCTTGCATAACTCAATTACGAGGAGGATATATTAAAGGAGATCGGACAAAACATATTTCACCAAAATTCTTCTTTACTCATGAACTCCAGAAGAAATGTGAAATTGATGTGCTACAAATTCGGTCATGTGACAACCTCGCAGATATTTTCACGAAGACTTTACCGACTGCAACATTTGAAAAGTTGAGATATAAAATCGGTATGCGTCGGTTTAAAGATTTAAATGAATCATCTTATCAGGGGGAGTAATAAACAGACATATAGAATAGTGTACTCTTTTTCCTTCACTAGATTTTTTTTTCCACTGTGTTTTTATCTAGTAAGGTTTTAACGAGGCATATTCTTTATGTATGGATGGACATCCAATGGGGAGTGTTATGAATTATTAGAATCTCCATTAATTAGTGGAGGCTCTACTAATTATGGATTTATGTGAATTATTAGAAGATTTTTATGGATGTTCACTATTTAGTGGAGACACCATTAATTGAGATTAGTTGAAGATGATGTATGCCATGATGTATTCTACTAATTAGAGCTCTATAAATAGAGCTATTCTCTAAGCTTGTAATACACCATCATTTTGTGAAAGAAAGATTAGTAGAATTTTCTTAGTGTGTAGTGTGTAGATTTTATTCCAACACTACCCTAATTTTATAATAATTTTCATTAATTCAAATATTTACAACCAAATCAATCTTTTCTGCAAATTTCAAACGGAGTCCGTGAGATCCACGCGGTTTTCTTTTTCTGACCACATAGTCATAGCGGGCCATTCTCATTTCTCCACTTAAAACACTTTTACCATTGTGTACGCAGATCCAATGTAAAAAGAGTTCTGAACCGACGGGGTTTGGGGAAATTTTCCTTATGGAATGGGATGGGTACCATTAGATCACCGAAGGAGCACTGAACTCACCCTCTCGACTTCATATCACAGTACTATGAAGAAATGGATAGCAATATTTTGTTTGAGGCTATAACTCTGACTGCACCATTATAAATAAACCTTACTCCATTTTTCTTATTCATTCGAAAAAGAAAAAAATATTAAAATTTATATAATTATAATAAAAAACATTATACTTTTAAATAAAATAAATTTTTATTAATTAAATTAAAAATATACATATTTAATGAATAATTAAAAAATATACGTAATAAATATTTTAATAAAATAAAAATAAAAAATTTTAACATATCCTTTTTTTAAACAGGCGGAGTAAATTATTCTAGAAGCGGAAGAAGAGGGAAGAAAGGAAAGTGCTTCGGTGCTGACAAACGAAAATCCTGTTTCTTTTGTTTGACAGGTGTGACGATGAGATTGGACCCACTCCCTTCCTCTGTTTTTTCCATTTATTTTCCCACTCCTACCTTCCACCTTTTTATAAATAAAAAGTAATGATTAGACTTTGAAAGTTGTTGATAGTAATTAATTTGAAATAAATTTATTTAAATATAATAGATATTATTAAATATGTAAAATTAAAATTAAGTTTAAATAAAATATATATAATATGTAATGTATATATAATAATTTTTAAAAAATAAATATATTATCAATCTACTTTTTATTTTAATCTTTATTTTAAATTATTTGTCTCTTTATAAAATTAAAATTTAATATTTCAAATTTATTCTTATTTAAGAATATTTTATTTTTTAAATATATTAAAATATAATTAAAAATTTATTTTACGAATTCTGATATTCATACTCATTTCGTAAATTCACAAAAAATATCAATAACATCTGCGGTAGAGAATTAAATACTCTTCAATATTTTGACTTATTTTCTAAAAATTAAATACTTAAGAGAGAGAAGTAATTTGGAATTATATTAAAATTTTAAAATTTATGTACTTCTTAATAGTAATATAAATAGAAATACTCATCACTGAATTATAAAAATAAAAATAAAAAAATATTTAATTAATTAAAAATTTATATTTTTTAATTTCTATATAATCGATTAAAATATATAGATAATTTAAAGACGAATTAAGTATTTAAATTTAAATAATTTTAAATTAAAATAAAAATATTAATGTACTGAATCATCTTGGTTCACTAATCTTTTGAACTTTTGTCCGAATTTCTAATGATGCAAAATTGATTTCTTTTTTTTTTTTCATTTTTTTAAGAAATAAATTTGTAGTTATTTAAAGATTAGACGGCCACAAATTTTATTAATAAGATTGAAATTGTTGATTGGTATTACTAATTTATTTGTTTTACCTTTTCTTAGAGGATATATATATATATATATATGTATATATATATATATTTATTTTACTTAAGAGAAAAGAAAAGCAAAGTCAAAAAGGAAGGGCATGAATGTCATTTAAGAATAGGGTACGGAAACATTGGAACCTTTACCTTGGGCTGCCTGGGTAGCCATGTGAACATGACGTGACAGGACGGATTTTTGCGTTTGCAAATGCGAAGGGTAGAAATGTAATATCGCATGTCGGAATGCCCAGTTCGTACGAATTACAGCGCCTGCCTACTAGCTACCTAACTGCCCCTTGCGCTGGCCATGCCATCATCGTCGTCGTCGTCGTCGTCGACGTTGTCTTCATATTGATCCTCTTAAAATCGTAGCCGCATTCTCATTTTCTTCGTGGAGTCACGGAGAGTGTAACAGTAAAAGATAAAGGAAGCTAGAAAGACCCATTTTTTCGGAGTGTGGGTCAGGGTCAGTACACTACATCCATTACAGTACGGGGAAAGAAGAAAGAAAGAGTTAACCCTCAGCAAGCGCCAGGGAAGGAAGGAAGGAAGGACGACAGCAAAATAATGGCCGAGGAAGACTGAGGAGGATTGAGAAGGCTCGTGGATTATTCGTCTCGAGGTGGGTCCACTCAGAGCTGGACTTTCCCCTCTTTCTTCATTGAATTTACCCTTCTTACCACCGGCTCATGTGCTGTGATTGGAAAATTGGAAAAAGGAAGAGGACACGGTAAATTCACCAATCTCCTCGCTCTTTCTTGCTATGTATAGCTACATACTACAAACAACAAAAAGAAAAGAAAAGAAAAAACGGATTTGTTTGTTGGGAGAAAGAAAGTCAGGTTGGGGAAAAGTAAAAGGCAGTTGCACAATTGGGAGAAGAAGACGACTCAGCACTGTTTCCTCTTCCTTCCTGTCCAATTATCAGTTTACCAGATCTACCGCCGTCCTGCTCGATCGTTCTTTGCCTCCTTCCGCACCTTCACAAGATCTGAGAAACTAACGAACTCCAAAAAAACTCAAAAGGTTTTGTTTTTTTTAATTAAAAAACCCCCTTTTTGACTTGCTTGGAGTTGGGAGTTGACGGTGGAGATGGGTTCCAGTAAGCCCTAAAAGGTGAGTCTGTTTGTTTGTTTTTCTTTATAGCTGGTCCGGTTTTGATCGAAGATTGTTCCTTGTTATTGGTTGCGTACTGCTTGTGAGTCCTTTATCTGTTTCTGTTGTTGCAAATTCATGAATTTTGCTGCCGCCGGGGCATCCTACTTGAAAAGATTGCCCTCTTAGTTTCCCTTTAAAATTTTAAGGTCTCTCCTTTCATAAAGTTGATTTCTTCCCAGGTCATTAGCGTATCGCTTTTCTTTCTGTGGTTGAAGTTCTATCTCTCTCTGATGGCTTTTAAATCTCTCCACAGTAGATGTCTTCTAATCCGAGTGTACGGATTTTTTGCCCCCGGGCATGAATATAGGAATACCATGTGATTCTCATTTTTGTTCCAAATTATTTCCAATTAATATAGGTTTTGGTGAGTCTTGTACTGGAAAGGGCAGATTTTGGGAGAAATGGAGGATGTTAGTACACAGATAGCATCCCCAATTTTCATCCACCAACACCAACCATTTGCAGGCCGCTTCCATGAAGCGCATCCTATGGTCAAAAAACGCAGCCTTCCATTTGTACATAATCAGCAGCAGCAAAAGCCTTTGGACTCATGGAACCCAAAGCAGTGGGAATGGGATAGCACAAGGTTTATTGCAAAACCATTGGAATCTGATGTACTCCGGCTGGGTACTCTAGAGGTGGAACCACGAGAAAGAAGGGAGGACTCCAACAATGCTGCCAATTTGAGCAAGTCAGTCCATGTGGATGAAGACTCTGACGATCTTCGGCTAAAGCTTGGCGGTGGAGGCAAAGGTAGCAGTGGAGGCCGCAGCAGCTTGAACTCAGTTGAGGAGCCTGTGTCAAGGCCGAATAAAAGGGTCCGATCTGGATCTCCTGGAAGTGCTAGCTATCCGATGTGCCAAGTTGATAATTGTAAAGAAGATCTATCTCATGCCAAAGACTATCACAGACGGCATAAAGTGTGCGAACTTCATAGTAAAGCTACGAAGGCCTTAGTTGCTAAGCAAATGCAAAGATTTTGTCAGCAATGTAGCAGGTTGGTCTTCTCCGCATTTTATTTCACATCTATTCTTCTTTTTATTCATAGTTTGTTGTTATCTTTTCTTCTGCTGTAAAATCAATCTGCTGCCCCTCTGGTATTGAAGGAGCGACTGAATCAATACTTGTTCTGTTAGGTTCCACCCTCTTTCGGAATTTGATGAGGGTAAGAGAAGTTGTAGGCGCAGACTTGCTGGGCATAACAGGAGGAGGAGGAAAACTCTGCCAGAGGATAATACATCACGGTTGTTACTCCCAAGCAACCGTGAAAATACTGGGAACGCCGACTTGGATATTGTTAATTTGCTGGCTGTTCTCACTCGTGCACAAGGTCAATGCCTGCTTAGTTTAATGATATTACAGTATGCATAAAGAGATTTCACCTTTATTTAGTTCACCTGAATTCAGGTGAACTAAATTCATTTACTCTGCGTATTTAACTTTGCTGCTCAAAATTGCATAATAAACTATAATACCAAAGGAATGTTATTTTGTGTACAGTTTAGTATAACTAAATCTCCTTGCATCCTTGTATTACTGTTTTATTGATAATGACTATTTTATGTATAGCCTTTTTGATAGTCAGAAGCTATTTTGATCTTATTGATGCCTGGATTTGTTACAAGAGTGGAATATCATGGGGTATGCTGTCGTACCCTTTAAAAAAAAAAGAAGGCTATGCTGTAGTAAGGGTCTTGACTTCATGTAATTGCATTCAGATAAACAGAAAACGAAACTTTTTGGGATGTTGCAAATAGTCTTGTTTGAATGCTTTGATCCCAATCCTTAGTTCTAATAAAATTCAATTTATTGATATTCCAGGGAACCCTGAGGACAAGGCTGCTAATTTGCTCCCCGTACCTGACAAAGATCAAATTCTACAAATTCTGACAAGAATAAATACATTGCCCTTGCCAGCAAATTTGGCTGCAAAATTACCCATTTTAGGAAGTTTGAATCGGAGTATGCCCAATCAAATAGCCTCTGGAAATCAGAGCCAGCTGAATGGAAACACTAGTCCATCAACCAAGGATTTACTTGCAGTTCTTTCAACAACTCCAGCCACCATTGCTCCTAATAATCTAGAGGTGCAACCCGAAAGAAGTAGCCAGGGGAGTGACTCTGAGAAAACTAATTCATCCTGCTCTAATCAAGCTACTTGTCTGAATTTGCAAAATACACCTGCTTTTGAGTTCCCCTCTGCCAGGGGGGAGAGTAGTTCAAGTCAACAATCTCCTGTTGAAGATTCAGATGGTCATGTTGAAGAAATGCACCCAAATTTACCTTTGCAACTATTTAGCTCCTCAGCTGAGGATAATGGCCCACCAAAACTTCCTGCTAGTAGAAAATACTTCTCTTCTGACAGTAGTAATCCCTCAGAAGATAGATCGCCTTCATCTTCGCCACCTGTTGTGCAGACGCTGTTCCCAGTACATTCCTCAAGAGAAACACTCAAGTCTCAAAATACATCAAACAGTGGAGAGGGCGTTGTAAATTCTAGAGCTATTCAGCATTCTGGTTGTAATACATCGCTTCAGCTGTTTGGTAATGCAACTGTGGGAACCGATGTTGGCTCAATCCAGAATTTTCCATATCAAACAGGGTACACATCTTCTTCTGGGTCCGATCATTCACCCTCCAGTTTGAATTCAGATCCCCAGGTATGGCACTTTAATCCTTATTTGTTTGTTTTTAGACCTTTGTTTTTGTGTTGTGTTGTCATTTCAGTTATATTAGGTTGTGATAGATTAATTGTAGATTATGATTACATCCCATCTTCAGGATCGTACCGGACGGATAATCTTCAAACTTTTTGATAAGGATCCCAGTCATTTGCCAGGTTCATTGAGATCGCAGGTAAGAAGATAGTCTTTGTTGTTTTACTTTTAAATAATCCTAAGAAGCTGCTGACGTTTACTCTTCTCACTTGCAGATTTACAAATGGCTTCTGAACAGCCCATCTGAAATGGAAAGCTACATTAGACCTGGTTGTGTGGTTCTCTCTGTTTACTTATCAATGTCATCACCGTCATGGAAGCAAGTGAGTAAACTGTTGCAAGAGTTGTTAGCTGTATGTTTTAGCGTATTATGCTTACTGTTTTCAGTGTTGCTGTCTTTGCAGTTTGAGGGAAAGTTACTTCAGTATGTCAAATCTTTGACTAAAGATTTCAATACTGACTTCTGGAGTAGTGGCAGGTTCTTAATTTGCACTGGAAAACAATTGGCTTTGCACATAGATGGTAAGTGCCTTTTTCTGGAATGATTTGATTCATTATGCCAAACTACATCACAAGTTATTCCTTTTTTCTCAGCTCTTGATTCTTTGCTTCCTATAATATGTGCCATTGTTTTGTCAAAATTTAGATATACTTCTGCTCTGTTTTGATTTCTAATATTCCTCGCGTTCATTTAGGGAAACTTCGCCTCTTCAAATCACGGAGAGCATGGACTTCTCCAGAGTTGATATCTGTCTCACCTTTGGCAGTTGTGGGTGGCCAAGAGACCTCTGTCATTCTTAGGGGGCGAAATTTGGTTATTTCAGGCACAAAGTATGTAGACATTATTGAAAAGAATGAACTGTTTAATGTCTCTCTTGTTGCTCATCCTGCAAAATTTGATTATTTGCAGGATTAGTTGCTCTCATTCCAGTGACTACACAGTAGTTTCAGGGCTAGCATGTGAAGAATCTGAATATGATGAGATAAACTTGTGCAATTTCAAAGTTTGTAATCCATCTTCTAGCATTTTTGGCCGTTGTTTCATTGAGGTACATCTATTGGTGCATTTCTATCATGTCACACTGAATCCACGTAAAAAGCAGGTGTTATATTTGCTACTAAATTTAACGTTTGTACTAACAGGTTGAAAATGGCTTGCGAGGCACCAGCTTTCCAGTTATTATAGCTGATAAGGCCATATGTCAAGAATTGAGACTTCTAGAGCATGATATAAATGAAGGAGCAAAAACAGAGGAGGATGTTTTGTCTGATCATATCCAGGATCCTGGGAGGCCCAGGTCAAGAGAAGAAATCCTCCACTTCTTGAATGAACTTGGATGGTTGTTCCAAAGGAAATGCAAATCTTCTTTACTTGAGAGTCCAGATTATAAAATAAGTCACTTCAAATTTTTGCTTATATTTTCAGTTGAGCACGACTTTTGTGCATTGGTTAGAGGGCTTCTAGACATCTTGGT
This sequence comes from Voacanga thouarsii, assembly GCA_026120185.1. Classification (NCBI taxonomy): domain Eukaryota; kingdom Viridiplantae; phylum Streptophyta; class Magnoliopsida; order Gentianales; family Apocynaceae; genus Voacanga; species Voacanga thouarsii. The sequence continues at coordinate 989,856 of JANUWF010001752.1, forward strand.
AGAAATAAACTTGGGTAGACAAGGGCTGGAGATGGAGTCCTTGGAGATGCTATCAGAAATTCATCTACTGAACAGAGCTGTTAAAAGGAGGTGCAAGAAAATGATAGATTTGCTCATAAATTATTCAATAACTGACTCCAGTAGTACATCTGAGCAATACATCTTCCTGCCAAATCTTGTTGGACCTGGTGGTATTACACCTTTGCATTTGGCTGCTTGTTCGTCGAGGTTGGATGATATAGTGGATTCCCTGACAAGTGATGCACAGGAGGTATATTGTTTCCCTCTTATCAGCATGATGTTTTACTCAGGTTGCATGGCTTTCTTCCATAATACTTGCTCTCTACAACCATTCAGCCACCCAGTTCATTGCATTCTTAACATGTGTGCTTTTTATGTTGCCATCCACAATTCTTATTCGATGGCTGATGTCTACATCTGTTATAGTTTCATGAATGTCTCAGTTCATAAATTTTGAGCCAAGCTCATCCTAATATAAGATATCATTTTCCCCTACTAAATGTTAACCCCAAAAGCGAGAGAGTGTGGGAGCTGGGATTCTCCTTCCTATATATTCCACGTATTTTGATAATATTTCTCAAATTCTCCTCTGTTTTGATTTAGATTGGGTTGCACTGCTGGAACTCGCTGCTTGATGCAAATGGGCTTTCTCCTTATGCCTATGCTGAAATGAGGGGTAACCATTCTTATAACAGGCTTGTGGCTCAAAAACTAGCTGATAAAAGAAATGGTCAGGTATCTGTATCTATTGGGAATGAGATTGAACCACTATGGCTGGAAGTGAATCAGCAAATCAGGCCTGCTACTGGCTTAAAACTGGACCAAGGATCTTGCTCGAAGTGTGCAACTGCAGCAGCAATGAGACACAGCTGGAGGCATCCAGTTTCACAAGGTTTACTCCATCGGCCGTACATTCACTCGATGCTTGCTATTGCTGCCGTATGTGTTTGTGTCTGCCTGTTCTTACGAGGTGCCCCAGACATTGGATTGGTGGCTCCCTTCAAGTGGGAGAACTTGGATTATGGCCCTATTTAGAGAGGTAATCTGGTATCTTTGTCTCCCAAATGGACAGCGTTGGCCTTGTTAAGCTAAATTGGCTGCACAAGCACACTTAGAGACAGTACTGTTCTTCAGTGTTGCATCATCAGTCTTGAGTGAATTGTCCATGCTTCTCTACTCACTGGTGATTTAGATGTTTAAAGGAGAAGATATGAAATGGCACAGTCGAGTGAATTCTAATCTTCCCAAGAATTTATTTTGACTTTCGGCCTACCGGTTCCAGCTCATTGTAATGATGAAGGATTGAGAGCATTGCTGCTGTACGCTTCACAACCTAGTTCACCTCCAGGAGTTGGAGAAGTTTTCTTTTGGTACAATGATGAAGGTCGCTGTCAAGTATGGAACACTGTACTTAGAATTAATAGCTATATAAGCAAATATACTGAACTCTCCAATTTTATAGTAATTAATTTTTCGGATCAGTATGCTGATGATATAATCCTTGACTGCTTAATCTTATGTCGAATCTGTATTGCAGAAATACTGACTCCGGTTGGTTTTTGTCTTTGTAAAGAATTTGTAGGTCATCAGGAATTGTAGTATTTTTATAGTTGTCCAATGGTGATGTAATTTTATTATTTTTTTTTTTTGCCAAGTTTATTTAAATAAAAGATGCCCGTCCAGCTTTGTTTCAAGTGTAACGAATCCTGTGTTAATGTTGGTTTTCCTCACCCATGTTTCATCGTTTCACTGCATGTTACTATTTCCTGACCCCTTCGGCCTGGAGTTTGGACTCCAGACTAGCATTTGGCTGTTCCAGTCTACTATGTAGCAAGTATAAGCCTCTGGACATATTTTAGTACGTTGAAGTAGATGTGACAACTGAGAATTTGGTCTAAAAACCAAGAGAGAAGCTGCTTAATTAATCCCACGCGCAATTTGATCAAATATGTAATTCTTAGCTTGTCTTTTTGCCATTAAATAGCTGAGTTTTCTGCCAATTTCTTACATGTCGATGAAATAATTATTAGCGCCACACAGAATGTTGCCGATTACCTGCAATACACCAGAGGTTGAAGAATATGGTTTGACACAGAAAACCGCTAAGCACACGAATTTCCTCCACTGGCGGGTTCAGTGTCTTTGCGCCCTCGCTCTGTTACGACCCCTTCCTTTTACCATGTTCTGAATCAGAACTTGACCTACGCCTTCTCCAAATCCTTCTACAAGACCGGCAATGAACTCTATGACAACTTGAGAAGCCAGACGAGCAGCTGTGCCCAGCATGCTGGGCTTCTCTGGGACCTTGTGACCATTTTCGTGGATGCCGTTAATCATGGCTTTTGCACAGACTGCGTGGAGGTGGAAGTCGCAAACCGCACAGTGGTAAACTCTTCCTGACCGTTTCCTTTTGCACTCACCACAGATGAACCCTGGTTCGCCAGTGACGGGCGGCAGAAGTTTCAGTGGATGTGAATGGATCGGAAATGCCATTTCCATGGAAAGCATAGCACAGCAGGGATGCATCTGGAAACTGCAAGCTCGGCATCTGAACGTGAAGCCTTTGGAGGACTTCCCACAAACATCGCACCTTGGCCACGATATTCCAGCTTGAGATGGGAAAAATGGACCAAAAAGAAGAAGGTAAAAAGAAACAATAAAAAGAAAAAAACAAAACAAAACAAAACATCGTCAGCAAGATCCTATTGAAGGAAAGCTGCTTACAGGTTTCGTTTCGTTTAATTTAGGGACGTGTTTATAAAGAAACCTCGTCCTACACATTGCATTGCCCTTACCCACGTCGATACATTAGGTATATGTTGATATAAGGGTGTTATGGATTCAGTTGGCTGTTTGCCGCGTCTATAATATTTATTTTAATAGGAGGATCATTGGATCAATACCCGTATTAATTTAGTAGTAAAGTGGAATTACCTTGCTTGGGTCGTGAATGGAATACGAGTTGGTGTTGGCCATGGAAGGGATGGGACTTGAGAACTGGGGGAGACAAGGCGCAGAACTCATGCAGCTGAAAGCCACATTGTTGACACGAGAACCTCTTTCCGGCGCCGTACTCCTTACAGCCCGAGCAGACGAAGAGGTCAGGCAGAGTAATTTGTGCAATAGGATGCTTTAAGTGACTGATATGAGTAAGTTGTTCACCACTGGCAGGCTGCGGCGAGGAAGGAAATTCGACCAAGGGCAGCTTGGTGTCAGGGAAAGGGGCAGAAGAAGGATAGGCTGGTAGTTGAGTGGAAGAGGAAGTTCTTCTGAGTTGAAGACTTGTATTTCCGGTGGAGCTCCTACCCAGGGCCGAGGAACTTCTTGTGTTCATCTTTATTTTGGCCTCCTTTGCTTCTTCACTTGGAAATTCCTGCAAATCCAATCGGACACAATGCTCTAGCACTGCTATTGCTAATGGATGGAGAATATTATTTATGCTGTTGCCGGGAGAAGGACGAGAACAGGGAGGCACGCACTAACCCCCCTCAAATCAAACAAATGCCATTAATTCAACAATATTCCAACCATGACTTTGGAAACTCAAGAAAAGATTTATTACCGTGTGTTTGATTCTCTCATGCTTGAAATTCGTCCCTTTGATCTTTATTTACTTGTAATTTTGGGCTAGAAAGACTACACTACATGAAGAAAGGAATAAAATGAGATGGGACGAAGCTGGAGGCACCATTGCTACAAAGTCAAGGTTTTTCTTTTCCTTTTTGCTTTGCTTTATTCATACTGGACAATCAAATGGATTCTCTCACCAATGAGGAGCCTCGTTTTCTCCATGGAGTCCCTGGCTAACTGACCAAGATACGCATCCAAATCCTCCACCGGATTCTTATTCGATATAAAGTTGAAGCCAAGAAAAGTATATCAGCCTTTTCTTCCTCTCTAAAGTTGTTTAGAATAGTTAAAATTCGGGCAGATTAATATGAATATATAAAACTGCAAAAGCAAAGCAATAAAATGCCCACGATTTCTTTCCACTCCTTGTCCGCGATAGTGGTCGACCAACAGAGGAATGGCAATCGGGCTGGCAGAACGAGGATTTAAAATCTTGGCAAAATAATTCCCTACCTCATCAATGGGGAAGCGGGAGCTCAATGGACTGATAAAAGTGAACAAAACATATCCATTATTAAGATTTCAACACAATATAAATATAATATAATATATACATATACATATATTATAAATATAAATATCTTTATTATATATGTATTATTTTTACATATTAATTATATATATATATATATTGTTGTATTATATACGTCTTGAATTTAAAATGTAATATCTATCAAATACTATGAACCTATATATCTATTTGTTATTTTCTTTTTATTAATATATAATCTCACTCAACAAATATATATATATATATATATGCCACTCCCACACTGGCCAAGTAGCGGGGCATTGGTCCAAGTAAGAAAATGTGAACTTGGAGCATTGGAATTGGGCCACCTACCTTGTATGCGAACTTAACTGCTAAAGACCAACTAATTAAGTGGGCCCTCCTATCTGGGCTATTTGCGTGGGGCCCAAATCCTGGTTTATGAGTCTGCCTCGTGCTGGATTACTTTGATTGATACGATGATTCATCGGACAGCCCCAAATCTGTTGGATCACTTTTATTGATACGATGATTCATCAGACAAAACCTCCACGCAGAGACACCATAATATCCAATTTGGACCAAAGTATTACAAATTTTCAGACTCGACTGCGTGGCCCTTTGATTTGTGATTTTGTGAGTTATTTTTATTTATGTAAAACTTTATATATTTTTCGTTTTTAATACTACTTTTTTTTTAAGTAATTCGCGTTGGAGCAATTAAAAATTATTATATTATATGGTCTCTAATCTTTAACTTACTTTTTCTCCTCCTCAACCAGATGTCCATAAACTCCTTATTCCATTTGAATTTATTTTTATTTCATTTCTCACCCAACCAAACCCGGCATTGGGATACGAATAGAACCCCTAAATCATTTTTGTCCAGTAAAAGGTGTAATTACCATTTTGTCACATCGTTAACAAAATTTCAATTAATTTAAATTCCTTAACTTAAAATAATTTACTAGTAGCTCACATATCAAAATGATGAAAGATATTAAAAAAAGATTACTTTTTTTTAGTTATATATATTTTTAATATTACTATCTCTAATTCATAATATAAATTTTTTAGATTTAAATATTAAATTTTAAAATAAAATTTTTTATAAATAAAAACACCTAAAATATCCTTAGTCAAATGACCTCAAATACCTGACAATATAATATTTAATATAAAGATTAAATGTAAATATAAATAGCATCAAAATATTATTAATACTTATAAAAATACGTTATATTTTTACAAAATAAATTTTTATAAAACAAAAAATATTACATATTTAACCACAATAAATATAAAATATTTTTCTATGGTATTCCACAATCCAAACATAAATACTCTACGGGACACGTTTCCCATTCTGTACATATGTTTTCCACTTGATAAAATTTTTGCAATTTAAAAAAAAAAAAAAAAAAAGCTGCATTTTGTGACCGCCTTATAAATTATTATCAGCGGTCGTTTTCCTTCTAGTCTTTCCATCTTCACCGTCTGCCTTTCATTCGTCTGCAGAAACAGATGCTTCATCGGAATTTTGAGAGGGAGGTTGCCTCTGATTCATTGCTATCCCATACATAATCAACCGCCTCACTCCCTTCCTCTTTGACTCCTCAACGCAAGTAACCGTTCACTTCTTTTTCTTCTTTATGCTCCTCTTTCGGCCAGACTACTTCACTGCAATACTACTAATTCATCTGTTTCATCTTAACCCCAAGGGCAGCTGGTCGTTCCTTTTATTCAATTCAACCGCAGACTAAGGAAAAGCCCCTAAACACCATGGTATGTTGAATTTCTCCGTGATTTCATAACTCTGGACCCCGGAAAGAGTACTTGGTAAACAGAGTCTATACGTATTCGTTCTTCCTTTTTGGAGGGGGGGAAAAAAAGGCTGGTCTTTTTTTTATTTCTCCCCCTCCTGCAGTTGATGATTATCGGCTTGACTATTCTACTTTCTCAATCTTTCTTTGTTGGCCGGGGCATGAAGGTGAGTACGATTGTTGTAATGGGACATCATGGTGATGACGATGATCATATGGGACCGCCATGGCTGAAACCAATGCTGAAGGCTGACTACTTCATTCCCTGCCCAGTTCATGCTGTTTCCAATAAAAGTGAGTGCAACATGTACTGTTTAGACTGCAAGGGTCCTAGTCTCTGCTCCTATTGCCTGATCAATCACAAGGACCATCGGGTACTTCAGGTTGGTTAATTTCTCTCATCGTCCTCGGTCTCACTGCTTTCTTCATTTTTCGTCTTGTTACACTTGCGAAATGAACTTGATCGTGGTATCAAATTTATCAAGGATCTATGCCTCGCTCTGTTTGCTGAACTCAATTCCACTGTAAACATGCTTGCAGATAAGACGGTCCTCGTATCATAATGTGGTGAGGGTAAACGAGATTCAAAGGTACCTCGATACTTCTTGTATTCAGACATACATAATCAATAGTGCCAAAATAGTCTTCCTCAACGAGCGCCCACAACCTCGGCCTGGAAAGGGTGTCACCAACACCTGCGAAATCTGTGCTCGAAGTCTTCTTGATTCCTTCAGATTCTGTTCCCTTGGTTGCAAGGTAAAATTTTTTTCTTTTTCCTCATGGTATGCTGTGGAGAAATTGGCGATTCCATAATGTAATCGCACAATGTCACATTACTTGTCGATCGTTTTGTCGTTTCATGCAGTTCCCAATTCTTTTCAACAAGTATCAGTTTAAGCATTTCTATTCAGTTTCCGATGCATCATCATCTAACTAAGGTGCTGACTAAGTTGGGGCTTTACACATTGAAGCCGCTTTATTGTCTAAGCTTTTAAAATAATAATCAGATTGATGTTCTGCCTTTTGCACACCCCCTCTCCCCCCCCCAACAATCCGTTCGTTGTTGGTTAAGTTTTCTTGGTCCTATTGACTGCATTGCATTCACGGCTGTCCTTGTTTGGCTGATTATGGCGTTAATGGAAACAGCTAAATGCTGTAAATCATGGCGATCCAGAGCTGACGTTCACGCTAAGAACAAAACATAGCCGGGATGCAACATTTCTTGGTTCTGAATCTGAGGAGTCTTCCGCCCCAAACAAGATTAGCAAGAAACATGCTTTCTGTGGCGGGTTGGATGGGCTTGCATTGCCCTTTGATTCTATTCCTAATAGCGTTGGGCCTGACAAGTCATCTGGTTCTACGTCTGCTTGGGGAGAAGATGCAACCAACAATATTAATATGATTTCCCCTGCAACTCCCCCCATCTTTAATCATAGAAATTCTAGGCGCAGAAAAGGGGTACCACATCGGGCACCTTTTTGACCGTGCTAGAGTGATTCAATTCTGAATGTGCGCGCTGAGGATGTTGTCCTGAAGACTAGAAGCAGATTGATATGTATACTGCAGTGGCGGTAAGATACTTTGCAGTTTGGACGCAGGGGAGGAAAATACCAAAATCGGTCTCTGTTTGTATATACTTCCACTATGTACATAACCAGCCTACAGGTGTATATTTCTTGAAGTAGTACTTGGCTTTGAAGACGGAAAAAGCCCCTTGATTATATTAGTTCAAAATGGCTAGTTTTTGTAATTTGGAATAGAAGTACCGGAATATGGTTGGATAGGTTACAGCTGAATGCTAACAGGCCAATCTAATACTTTCCGTTTTGATCATGGGCTAATGCTTCGCTAACTGTACAAAGAAAGGAAAAGCGTGTACAGGAATTGTGCTTTTTTATTATTTTAAAAAAAAATTGTCTAGTCTAGCTGCTAGCTCGTGTTTTGACTCTTTTCACTCTACAGTTTAAAGATATACGCATAAATCGCTATGCAGACTACGTGGCTATTTGATGTTGGTTTGGAGTAATCTTTCAAGGGCTACTTGTGGTTGCTTGCTGGCGGCTGCGTGGTTTGCTTTCTTTCTATTATATATGTATGTGCCACGAGGACAAACATTTGGCTTAATTAGCATAAATTGAAGGTGTGTAACCAGGTTTCAGGGTGATACATTCCCAAACCATTGAGAGTAGGCAAGTTAGGATTCCAAAATATACAAGGCATTTAACGAGATTAGTAGTAAGTTCTTTTGGCTGTAGTGCTAGTTAGTATTGGTGGCAGTGGTGGTGGTGGCGGCCATCATCTGGAGAGTTCTGATTGACGATTGATTTAAAGAATTAAAGGTTAAACAAAGTATTTGATGATTCGGATGGAGGTGACGGATGATCTTTTAAGGTTTTACTGCTACCCAAAATAGTCGGGTGGTGGAAAATCATGGGAGCTTTCATATCAAGCAGAAGCTTGGGGGACACGTAACTCTCCACGCACCCAAGACAGCGACGAGCGGAGAGTTTGTGTTCGCGTGATAAAGAAAGACGTGGTCGCCGCCGTCCCCCCCAAGCTTGGCCTTTCGAGTCTCAGATGTTCCCATCTGTCTCTCTCGTCCCCTTATCCTGACCGGTATACCGTTGTCTTCTTGTCATCTTGTGTACGGTGGGATGAGAGAGGCGTGAGGAATCTGAGCCCACTATTATTGCTTAATACTTCGCTAATTTCTCCTAATAGTGCTTCAATCACCAGAGAGGAGAGAAAAACTAGGTAAGACTTTTATGGCTTTGGCTGAAGGAGAGTACGGTTGTAGTGGCAGAGGCGGATAATGCAATGATACGGTGGTAAGACATTGATCATTAACTAAATAAGTTTGTAAAAACCCTTAGTTACCATGCCAGAGAAATTTTCAATCTGATTCACACCGTTCTTCTCTCCTCTGCCTCAAATCAAGAATTTGTTTTTCTTGAAGAAAGCATCAATCTTGATCCTTAGCAGGTCCCAGAGGAGGCTCGAGGGAGACAAGCATATTGTGTCATCTCAGGTCCGGAAGGATCAACCATTCAAATAAGTTTTGTTCCAACTGCTTGTGGACAGGTTTCGGTTGGACTTTTTTGCTCTTGTTGGAGCTCAAGCTAGCTTCTCGATCACAAGTGGGAATATATTAATCGATAATGCAGTGCGTGATTTCCAGAGAAAGTGATGCTTTGGCGGATGGGGTGCTATTTTAACTTTTGTGGCTTAACTTGGTTTTTCTTTATAGCTCAAGTGTTCCAGCTTTGTTTAAAAATATTGGGATAACATTTACACACAACCCTGGCAGGCCAGAATTTTTAGTCGATTTTGACTTGACTTTGATTGAGAGAACACGCAAGTAGAATGAGATTTAAATTGCAGACTCTCACTTCACAACATTATTTTCACAACTATATTTTGAAACTTCAGGTTCTATTGATTAGAGATTGAATTAAGATAAATTTATTAAAATTTAATAAAATATTACTAAATATGATATAAATATAAAGTTTAATTATTAATAAGAGAAAAAAATATAATATTAAAAATATATGTTAATTTTTTAAAAATAAAAATTATTTAAATTAATGTTCTTTCAGTCTTAATAAAATTAATATATTTATTATTTTAAATTATTTTAAAAAATTTGACTCTTTTTAAAAAAAATTATTATACAATAATCAATATATTCTATATATATTATTTTTATATATTTAAATTTAATATAAAATATGGATGAAATTTATATATTTTTTATTATTATTATATTATTATATTAAATTTTTATTTTTATATAAAATATCATATTAAATTAATTATTATTAATTTTAGTAAAATGAATATATATATATATATATATAATTGGGTCACCGAGCGGGCGAGCTATTCGCCGAACGCTGTCACGTCAAGAAGAGTGCAACCCTGATATTCTTCTCCACCCATTGCCATATTGTCGGGCTCCACTATACTTACTCTACTAGAGGCTGAGGTTATGGAGTTGGTTCAGCCTGTTCAATCAATCAAAGCATATCCACTGTCGCTGGCTTTTCTGTCCCTGTACTAAACAGCTTTAAGGGGACTTGGTATAACCGTATAAGTAAGCAGATCAAGTATTTTAATATTTGTATTATATATATTACAAATTATATAATGTATTTTTTTAAAGTATGCAACTCACCTCAAGTCAGTTCTAAGAATCTTTAGAGATATTTCTTCCGTCCCATAATATAAGTCGTTTGAAATTATTTTTATTATCCCAAATTATAAGTCGTTGAAGACTTTTCAAGGAGGTTTTGAAACTATTTTTATATTTTTGTCATTATTTATTATTCTCTTTCCCTCTCTTTCTCTCTCATATCTCCTCTTGTTTCCAAGACATTTAAATAGTGATATTTTAAGAAGAAAAAATATAAAGTCACATTGTTTTTAATAATCTTAATATGTGTAAAATTAAGTCAAACGACTTATATTATGGGACGGAGGGAGTATTATTTTGCCAAAAGAAAACTCTACTCTAATCATGAAATACTTGCGATTGAACCACTTGTGCAAACGGAGGCCCGATTCTTTGACCGACCAATAATGTCCGTTGAATGATTGATTCATCACCAACTGCAATTATTTTGTCTGGAATAAACGATTTGGAAGGGAAGGGAAGGGAAGATGAGAGATTGATATTTTTTTTTATATTTCACAATTAATTATCTTATATAATTTAAAAATTTTTAATTAATTTTTAAACTCGTACAAATTTATTTATATATTTCAAAAGTATTATTAGATTTAATATTCTTTACAACTATTTTTTTATTTTATTTTCTCAATTCTCTATCTAAAGTTATTACACTTTTATTTTTCAAAACTATTTAATATAAGGATATAGCAGTAAAATTAATATTAATGACATCTAAATTTTTTTAATGTGATAGATAAATAGGGACGGAGAGAGTATAAACTATAATTATAAACATTCCACTTTATTATTGTGGAGGCAAATGAAAGGGAAGGTTTTTGCGTAGACTTTTACCAAATGTATCAATAAATTATATCGTATAATTTTTATTATATATAATATAATTTGTCATTGTATGTGATTTACGTATATCGAGTTCATATTAAAAATTTTAAAATAAAAGGAATGAAAGGAGGTTTATTGTAAGATGTCATGCTCATCTAAAAATATTGTATTAAAAATATTTATAAAAATATGGTTAATAGCAAAAATATCCTTAAAAAGTATATACTTTTTCAATTATATCTCTTATGTTTAAAATTTAGTATTAATATCTTTTTCAAATATACCTTTTACATTTAAGTTTTAATAATACTATTCTTCTTAAATTTAAATTCATTCAAATATATACTTCTATCAAGAATTTTACACTATATTCTATATTTAATTGTTTAAAGGGATGTGCATTCAATATGCTCAACTTTTGTCTTCTACAAATAATGAAGGTTTTTTAGTGAGAAAGAGAAAAAATTACTCTATTTCTACTATAAAATGTTTATAAATAAATGTTTACTTCTCACAAGATAGTACATAGTCCGGGCAGTTTAGAGAATACAAAATGCACTAAAAGTCTCCATCACTGATCTTTAGGCTGTATTTGAATTGTAATTTCTCAAGAATGGTCATCTATTCATATCTCTTTGTATTCACGTAGCTTCATATATTTAATATTTTTTTATAAAATTCATCTCAAACAAATTTTTATATACTTACATTCTTAATTTCTTTGATAATATATTAATTTACTTATATTCATATTATTTAAAATCAAAATAGAACATTTAAATTTTAAATAAAACTTTATTTTATTTTCTCCTTCTTATTACTCACTTCATTCCTATTTATCTGTCACAACTAAAAAATTTTAGTGTCATTTTTTATCTATCATATTGAATAAATTTAAGTATCATTAATATTAATTTTACTATTGTACCCTTATATTAAATGACTTTGAAAAATAAAAATATAATAACTTTAGAGATAAAGTTGAACAAACAAAATAAGAAAATAGTTGTGGAGAACATTAAATTCATGGGTACTTTTGGAATGTATAAAAAAAATTGTACTCCCTCCATCCCATAATATAAGTTGTTTGAAACTATTTTTGCTATCCCAAATTATAAGTCGTTTGGGACTTTTCAATAAAGTTTTGAAGCTACTTTTACATTTTTGTCCTTATTTATTATTCTCTTTCCCTCCCTCCTTTCTCTTCTCTTATTTCCAAGACATTTAAATAAAGGTGTTTTAGGAAGAAAAAATATAAAGTCATCTTATTCTTAAGAATCTTAATACGTGTGAAATTAAATCAAACGACTTATATTATGACACGAAAGAATTATAAATTTAAGAAACTAATTAATTTTTCTTAAATTATGTAAAGTATTTAATTATAATAGATAAATATAGACGAAGATAGTATTAATTATCTAAAAATATGAACCTTTCTTCTTTGTCCTGCCCTTCCTTCTCTCTCTAACTACCCTTATTGCCACCATGCAATTATACCTTTGTTGTGGAGGATTGTCCCAAACATAAAAAATGTAAAATGATGCTGGGACCTGTCTTCTCTGCCGCGAGAATCTGCATTCTTGCCATCGGCCGGCACGGACGCGTTGCTGGAAATAAGAATGAATAATGCCCACATAGAACAAGTATGGCGGCAGAGAGTAATTGCGGCTGGACGTGCACCAACGTATACAGATAGAGGAGAGGTAGCTAAGGATTCTATGCGCCAATCATGCGGTCCATCCGTACAACAAAGATTATGTCCGCTGCCTCACGCCAAGGGTGGACCTGCGTCTCATCGGACAATGTGCAGAATGGATTGGTCAATTTTAGTCGTTGACGATATGTATTCGTGTAAATATAATTAACAAAAGGGTTAATTCCCCCCCCGCCTCTCTCTTCTCTCTCTATAGCCCGCTCTTTCTGCAATGTTCGCAGTCTTTTCCCTTATCAGGGTTTTTTCTTTGCCACCAAAACCTTTTTCTTTTTCTTTTTCTTTTTTTAGTAATCTCTTCCCTTATTTTATTCCTAAACTACAAAAATCATTTTCTTTGATTTATTTGGTTAAGATCTAAAGCTTATTGGCATAAGTTTTTTCTCCAATTCCTTTTCATGGTGTTCGTATTTTATCCAACGTCAATTTAGATCCACTATCTAATACTTATTATTTTCTCATACTATTTTCAAGAGCACTGCTACGTTCAGAATCTTCTAGATTGCTATTCACGAATCTTTATAAATTTGGATTTCTCATAGTTGTTAAAGATTGCGATCAGAAATCTTAGAAGTAGATTTTTGTGTATTTTATTTTCCTTTTTATTTTTAATAATATATCTACCATAGTGTGATTTTTCTCTACTACGGAGATGTACACTATCTCTCTAACTTATTCTTGTGTAACTTATTCTTCTTTCTTCTATGATTGAATTATCTCATTTAGAAAAAAAAAAACAAAAAACAAAGGGTCGAGTGAAATACATGAATATTCAATTTTTTATTATTGTTTGACTTTAATTTTTAATTACAAATAGTAATTTTTAGTATAAAAATACAATTACTTAATTCAAAAAGAATATGTATAAAATATAACTAACTATTGATATGATTTTTTGTGATAATTGTACATTGCAAATAATAATTTGATGTAATATCGATTGCCTGCAAAAATAATTTTTAAAGTGTTATTTAAATTGACTTATTTATTATTTTAAAATATTAAAAATATGAAAATTTTTCTTAAAAAATTAATATTGTTATAAAATTTTGGTAGTATTATAATAAAATTTACACACTACACACTAAGAAAACTCTAACTATTTTTTACACAAGAATTTCTTCAAACTTCTCTCTTTCTTTTTCTCACAATTTTCTCATAATTTCCTCACAATTCTTTCACAAAATGATGGTGTATTACAAGTTTAGAGAATAACTCTATTTATAGAGCTCTTAATTAGTGGAATACACCATCTTCCACTAATCTTAATTAGTGGTGTCTCCACTAAATGATGGACATTCATAAAAATTCATAATTAGTGGAGTTTCCATTAATTAGTGGATATTCCACTAATTCCTTAATAATTCACATAAATCCATAATTAGTGGAGTTTCCACTAATTCAAATATTTACAACACTCCCCCTTGGATATCCATCCATTACATAAAGAATATGCCTTGTTAAACCCTTACTAGATAAAAATCCAGTGGGAAAAAAATCTAATGAAGGAAAAAAAGTACACTATTCTATATGTCTGTTTATTACTCCCCTGATGAGATGATTCATTTAAATCTTTAAACCGACGCATACCGATTTTATATCTCAAATTCTCAAATGTTGTAGTCGGTAAAGTCTTCGTGAAAATATTTGCGGGGCTGTCACATGACCGAATTTGTAGCACATCAATTTCACATTTCTTCTAGAGTTCATGAGTAAAGAAGAATTTTGGTGAAATATGTTTTGTCCAATCTCCTTTAATATATTCTCCTCGTATTTGAGCTATGCAAACTGTATTGTCTTCATAAAGAGGAGTTGGAATATCTCTGATAGATGATAATTCACAACTTTCTCGGATATTATGAATCATTGATCGTAACCATATACATTCTTTACTTGCTTCATGAATGGCTATACTTTTAATATGATTTGAAGAAGTAGCTGCTTGGAGATATCGAATGACTTGTTTAATTCCATTCCATTGTCGTCGTGTTGGTGAATAACTAAATCTTGCTAATAAATTGACAACAAATATAATATCAGGTCATGTATTGTTAGCAGGATACATCAATGCACCAATTACACTGAAATATGATACTTCAGGATCAAGGAGTTCTTTATCATCTTCTTGAGGTCAAAATATTTCTTCACATCTAATGACTAGACGATCATTAGAATACTCAATGGATGTGCTTTGTCCGTGTAAAAGCTTTTTAGAACTTTTACTGTATATGTTGATTGATAAAACTTGTCAAATGTTCAATTTGTAAACCAATGCAAAATGTAATTTTACCAACAGCCTTGATGTCGAATAATCAATTGTTTCGTGGAGCTCTTCAGGAGTTTTAATAAAATTAATATCATCAACATATATCACAAATTTATAACCACATTTCTTAATAAAACACATGGACATACCTGGTCATTTGTAAATCCCGCTTTCAATAAATATTCACTAATACGATTGAATCACATGCGCCCAAATTGCTTCAAACCATATAATGATTTCTGTAACTTGATGAAGTAATTTTCACGAGGATAATGTTTATATGCTTCAGGCATATGAAATCCTTCGGGAATTTTCATGTAAACATCATTTTCTAAATTTCCATACAAGTAAGCAATGACAGCATCTACTAGGCGCATATCTATCTTTTCATGTACTGCCAAACTGATAAGATGTCGGAGTGTAATAGCATCAACAATAGGAGAATAAGTTTCATCATAATCAATACCTGGTCTTTGTGAAAAACCTTGGGCTACTAATCGCGCTTTATATCTAAACATCATTGTAAGTAGTGACAACATCTAATAGGCAGCATATCTATCTTTTCATGTATTACCAAACTGATAAGATATCGGAGCGTAATAGCATCAACAACAGGAGAATAAGTTTCATCATAATCAATACTTGGTCTTTGTGAAAAACCTTGGGCTACTAATCGCGCTTTATATCGTACGATTTCATTATTTTCATTGCGTTTTCGCACAAATATCCATTTGTAGCCAACAGGTTTTACACCTTTTGAAGACTTCACATTTTGTCAGTGCATTTAACTCCGATTGAATCGCATATTTCCATTGCAGCCAATCTTTTCTATGCTGACATTCATCAACTGATATTGGTTCAGGATCATCATTATCCTGTATAACATCAAGAGATATATTGTATACAAATATATTATCAATAACAGTTTCTATCTGATTCCAACTTCTATTAGAAGTGGTATAATTGATAGAAATTTCAGTGTTACTTTCATCAATTTTTGGTTCTTTGTCATCAGTTTTCTCTTGGTCTTTATCATTTTTTTTCTTCAATATGATCTTCTGGATCATTTAATCCTCTTTTCTTTCGAGAATTTTTATCTTTAGAACCAAGAGGTCGGTCATGCTTCTGGCGTGCTTTTGACTCAACAGTTATAGGTATAATATTTTGTTCTACAAGAACTTCAATTCGAATAGGAGCATTTATAGCCAGAATATGCGATTTTGTAACTCTTCTGGAGTCAACAAAAGCGTCTGATATTTGATTTGCAATGCTTTGCAAATGAATTTTCTTTTGTACTTCAAGTTCATATGCGCTTGTGCGCGGATCAAGATAATTTAATGATATTATCAAAGCAAGATCCTTTTTATATTGTTTTTGTTCTCCCCCTAATTTGGGGAATAATGATTCATCAAAATGACAATCAGCAAATCTTGCTGTGAATACATCTCCTGTCAAGAGTTCAACATACCTGATAATAGAGGGAGAATCATATCCAACGTATATCCCCTTTTTTCTTTGAGGACCCATATTTGTACGTTGGTTTGGTACAATTGGAACATATACAGCACACCAAAAAATTCTTAAATGAGCAATATTTGGTTCTGACCCAAAAGCCAATTGCAAATGAGAGAATTTATGATAACTAACTGGTCTTATACGTACAAGTGTTGCAGCATGTAGAATAGCATGTCCCCAGACAGATGTTGGGAGATTTGTTTTCATTAATAATGGTCTAGCAATTAATTGTAATCGTTTAATCAAATATTCAGCAAGACCATTTTGTGTGTGAACATGAGTTACAGGATGTTCAACATTAATCCCAATTGACATGCAATATGCATCAAAAGCATGTGATGAAAATTCACCAGCATTATCCAAACGGATATTTTTAATGTGATGGTTAGGAAATTGTGCTCGTAATTTAATTATTTGAGTAAATAATCTCGCAAACGCCAGGTTGCGAGTAGATAATAAACATACATGTGACAATCGGGATGATGCTTCAATTAAGACTATAAAATATTTGAACGGTCCACATGATGGATTAATAGGTTCACAAATATCTCCGTAAATCCGTTCAAGAAATGTAGAACTTTCAACTCCTACTACTTTATTGGTGATGGTCTAACAATTAATTTTTCTAAGGAACATGCAGCACATGCGAATTTTTCTGATGTCAATATCTTTTTATTTTTTAATAGATAACCATGTGTATTCTCAATAATTCTTCTCATTATGGTAGATCCCGAATGACCCAACCGGTCATGTCAAATACTAAAAGTAATAGGATCAGTAAACTTCTGATTTACGAGATGATAAATTTCAATTGTACGCATTTTTGCAAAATATAGGCCAGTAGAAAAAGACGGTAGTTTTTCTAATACAGATCTCTTACCCAGATGAATTTGAGTAATATAAAGATACTCAATCCCATTTTCCTCATTTGTTTCAACATGATACCCATTTCTGCGGATATTTTTAAAACTCAATAAATTTCTTTTAGATTTTGAGGAAAATAATGTCTTATCAATAATAATTGTTGTTCCTTTAGGCAACAATATATTAGCTCTTCTGGAGCCTTCAATCACATTTGTACTACCGTTTATCGTATAAATATTTATTTCTTCCATTTTGATATCAGAAAAATATTTTTCATTTTTTAATATGGTGTGTATAGTTCCACTATCAATAATGCATACATCATCATTAACAACAGCCATATGAATACAAATATATATATGCAAACGTAAATATTATTAGAATATAATGAAAATGAAAATACAAAAATATAAGGGTGATGCTTTAATTCTTCTGGACACTGCCATCACCAATTAAATGGTCTATCCTACCGTCTGGGTGTTCAAAAAAATCCGATATATCCATATGAGTAATATTGATATTAAGACCTTCAGGATCAATATCATCATCCTCAGCATCATTTATTGGATATTGAGAAAAATTTACTTCTGTTATTAAATTAAGGTAGTGTTAGAATAAAATTTACACACTACACACTAAGAAAATTCTAACTATTCTTTGCACAATAATTTCTCTTCAAACTTCTCTCTTTCTTTCTCTCACAATTCTTTCTTTAATCTTTCTTTCACTAATATTTCTTTCACAAAATAATGGTGTCTTACAAGCTTAGAGCATAGCTCTATTTATAGAGCTCTAATTAGTGGAATACATCATGGCATACATCATCTTCAACTAATCTCAATTAGTGGTGTCTCTACTAAATGGTGGACATCCATAAAAATCTTCTAATAATTCACATAAATCCATAATTAGTGGAGCCTCCACTAATTAATGGAGATTCCAATAATTCATAACACTCCCCCTTGGATGTCCATCCATACATAAAGAATATGCCTCGTTAAAACCTTACTAGATAAAAACCCAATGGGAAAAAAATCTAGTGAAGGAAAAAGAGTACACTATTCTATATGTCTATTTATTACTCCCCCTGATGAGATGATTCCTTTAAATCTTTAAACCGACGCATACCGATTTTATATCTCAACTTTTCAAATGTTGCAGTCGGTAAAGTCTTCGTGAAAATATCTGCGAGGTTATCACATGACCGAATTTGTAGCACATCAATTTCACCTTTCTTCTGGAGTTCATGAGTAAAGAAGAATTTTGGTGAAATATGTTTTGTCCGATCTCCTTTAATATATCCTCCTCGTAATTGAGCTATGCAAGTTGCATTGTCTTCATAAAGAGGAGTTGGAATACCTTTGATTGATGATAATCCACAACTTTCTCGAATATAATGAATCATGGATCTTAGCCATACACATTCTCGACTTGCTTCATGAATGGCTATAATTTCAGCATGATTTGAAGAAGTAGCTGCTATAGATTGTTTCGTAGAACGCCATGATATAGCAGTATTTCCACATGTAAATAGATAGCCCGTTTGAGAACGTGCTTTATGTGGATCAGATAAATAACTCGACATCTGCATAACCTATCAATGTTGGACTGGTTTTATTTGAATAAAATAATCCGAGATCAATTGTACCTTGGAGATATCGAAGGACTTGTTTAATTCCATTCCAATGTTGTCGTGTTGGTGAAGAACTAAATCTTGCTAATAAATTGACAGCAAAAGCAATATCAGGTCTTGTATTATTCGCAAGATATATCAATGCACCAATTGTACTGAGATATGGTACTTCAGGACCAAGGAGTTCTTCATCATTTTCTTGAGGATCGGAAAGGATCTTTATCCACATTTAATGATCGGACGATCATTGGAATACTCAATGGATGTGCTTTGTCCATGTAAAATCTTTTAGCACTTTTGTCTGTATATGTTGATTGATGAATAAATGTTCCACTCTCCAAATGTTCAATTTGTAAACTAAGGCAAAATTTGGTTTTACCAAAATCCTTGATTTGAATTCTCTTTTTAAATAATCAATTGTTTCTTGGAGCTCTTCAGGAGTTCCAATAAGATTAATATCATCAACATATATAGCTAATATCACAAATTTAGAACCAGATTTCTTAATAAAAACACATGGACATACCTGGTCATTTTTAAATCCGCTTTCAATAAATATTCACTAAGACGTGTGAACCACATGCGCTCAGATTGCTTCGAGCCATATAATGATTTACGCAACTTGATGGAGTAATTTTCACGAGGATAATGTTTATATGCTTGAGCATATGAAATCCTTCGAGGATTTTCATGTAAACATCATTTTCTAAATTTCCATACAAGTAAGCAGATGACAACATCTAATAGGCGCATATCTATCTTTTCATGTACTTGCCAAATCGATAAGATATCGGAGTGTAATAGCATCAACAACAGGAGAATAAGTTTCATCATAGTCAATACCTGGTCTTTGTGAAAAACCTTGGGCTACTAATCGCGCTTTATATCGAACGATTTCACTCTTTTCATTGCGCTTTCGCACAAATATCCATTTGTAGCCAACGGGTTTTACACCTTACGGTGTTTGGACTGCAGGTCCGAAGACTTCACATTTTGTCGAGTGCATTTAACTTCGATTGAATCGCATCTTTCCATTGCAGCCAATCTTTTCTATGCCGACATTCATCAATCGATATTGGTTCGGGATCATCATTATCCTGTGTAACATCAAGAGATATATTGTATGCAAATATATTATCAATAACGGTTTCTATCCGATTCCAATTTCTACCGGAAATGGTATAATTGATAGAAATTTCGAGTGTTACTTTCATCAACTTACGGTTCTTTGTCATCAGTTCTCTCTTGGTCTTTATCATTCTTTTCTTCAATATGATCTTACGGATCATTTAATCCTCTTTTCTTTCGAGGATTTTTATCTTTAGAACCAAGAGGTCGATCATGCTTACGGCGTGTTTTTGACTCAATGACTATAGGTATAATATTTTGTTCTACTGGAACTTCAATTCGAATAGGAGCATTTATAGCTGGAATATGCGATTTTGTAACTCTTCTGGAGTCAACAAAAGCGTCTGGCATTTGATTTGCAATGCTTTGCAAATGAATTATCTTTTGAACTTCAAGTTCACATGCGCTTGTGCGCGGATCAAGATAATTTAATGATGTTGTCCAAGCAAGATCCTTTTTATGTTGTTTTGGTTCTCCCCCTAATTTAGGAAATAATGATTCATCAAAATGACAATCAGCAAATCTTGTTGTGAATACATCTCTGTCGGGGGTTCAACATACACGATAATAGAGGGAGAATCATATCCAACGTATATTCCCTTTCTTCTTTGAGGACCCATCTTTGTACGTTGGTTTGGTGCAATTGGAATATATACAGATAAACCCAAAAATTCTTAAATGAGCAATATTTGGTTCTGACCCAAAAGCCAATTGCAAATGAGAGAATTTATGATAACTAACTGGTCTTATACGTACAAGTGTTGCAGCATGTAGAATAGCATGTCCCCAGATAGATGTTGGGAGATTTGTTTTCATTAATAATGGTCTAGCAATTAATTGTAATCGTTTAATCAAAGATTCAGCAAGACCATTTTGTGTGTGAACATGAGTTACAGGATGTTCAACATTAATCCCAATTGACATGCAATATGCATCAAAAGCATGTGATGAAAATTCACCAACATTATCCAAACGGATATTTTTAATGTGATGGTCCGGAAATTGTGCTCGTAATTTAATTATTTGAGCAAGTAATCTCGCAAACGCCAGGTTGCGAGTAGATAATAAACATACATGTGACCATCGGGATGATGCATCAATTAAGACCATAAAATATTTGAACGGTCCACATGGTGGATCAATAGGTCCACAAATATCTCCGTGAATCTGTTTGAGAAATGTAGGACTTTCAACTCCTACTTTTACTCGGTGATGGTTTAACAATTAATTTTCCTAGGGAACATGCAGATACATGCGAACTTTTCCGATGTTAATATCCTTTTATTTTTTAAAGGATGACCATGTGTATTCTCAATGATTCTTCTCATCATGGTAGATCCTGGATGACCCAACCGGTCATGCCAAATGCTAAAAGTAATAGGATCAGTAAACTTCTGGTTTACTAGATGATGAATTTCAATTGTACGTATTTTTACAAAATATAGGCCAATAGAAAAAGACGGTAGTTTTTCTAATACAGATTTCTTACCCAAATGCATTTGAGTAATAAAAAGATGCTCAATCCCATTTTCCTCATTTGTTTCAACATGATACCCATTTCTGCGGATATCTTTAAAGCTCAATAAATTTCTTACGGATTTTGAGGAAAATAGTGCCTTATCAATAATAATTGTTGTTCCTTTAGGCAACAATATACTAGCTCTTCCGGAGCCCTCAATCACATTTGCACTACCGTTTATCGTATAAATATTTATTTCTCCCATTTTGAGATCAGAAAAATATTTCTCATTTTTTAGTATGGTGTGTGTAGTTCCACTATCAATAATGCATACATCATCATTAACAACGACCATCCGAACATAAATATATATATGTAAACGTAAATATTATTAGAATAGAATGAAAATGAAAATACAAAAATATCGAGGTGAGGCTTTAGTTCTTCTGGACACTGCCATCACCAATTAAATGGTCTATCCTACCGTCTGGGTGTTCAATAAAATCCGATACATCCATATGGGTAATATTGATATTAAGATCTTCAGGATCAATATCATCATCCTTAGCATTATTTATTGGATGTTGAGAAAAATTTGCTTCCACATTTTTATTTTTCAATGAAACTTGATACAATTCAACTAAATGTTTAGCCGTACGACAGTTTCGTGACCAATGACCTTTCATGCCACATCTATAACATATATCCTCATACTTTTCTTCAATTTCTTTTTCTTTTCCCTTATGATCTTTTCTGTTCCACTTGGTGGCCGATATTTCTCACGGTTTGATTATAATTGTGATAAGGGAAATATCGAGCGTGTCTACGACCATAACCATGACCACGGTCACGGCCATGGCCACGACCACGACTATAACGATGGCTTCTGCTGGAGCCAACGGCATTCACTTCTGAGAGTGCTGTTGAGCCAGTTGGTCCAGCTTCATGATTTCTCAATAATAACTCATTATTTTTCTCTACAATGAGGATGGCGATAATTAAATCAGTAAATTTTGTATATCCCTTTTCTCGATATTGTTGTCTGCAGGACAATATTCGAGGCATGAAAGGTGGAGAATGTCTTCTCCAACATATCTTCATCGATCACTTTTTCTCCGCATAATTTTAATTGAGATGTAATTTTATACATTGCGGAGCTATATTCATTCACGGTTTTAAAATCTTGCAACCTCGGGTGCAACCATTCATACCGTGCGATGAGGTAGTACGACCATCTTCAGGTGGTCAAATCTTTCTTTTAAATTTACCCACAGGCCATATGGATCTTTTTCGGTAAGATATTCCATTTTCAAATTTTCATCGAGATGACAACGAATAAAAATCAAAGCTTTAGCCTTGTGTTGTGCAGATGCACTATTATTTGCTTGAATAGTTTCACTAATGCCTTTAGCATTTAGATGCATTTCTGCATCGAGAACCCATGACATATAATTTTTTCCAGAAATATCAAGGACTACAAATTCGAGTTTAGTGATGTTAGCCATAGAGATCAATAAATGCGTACCTGTCTTCTAGCTTTGGTAACGGCAGAAACTCGTGCTTAGTCTTCTGGCTTTTGTACCGGTAGAGACTCGTGCTGATAACGTGTTATAAAATTAGGGTAGTGTTAGAATAAAATCTACACACTACACACTAAGAAAATTCTAACTATTCTTTGCACAATAATTTCTCTTCAAACTTCTCTCTTTCTTTTCTCTCACAATTCTTTCTCTAATCTTTCTTTCACTAATCTTTCTTTCACAAAATAATGGTGTCTTACAAGCTTAGAGCATAGCTCTATTTATAGAGCTCTAATTAGTGGAATACATCATGGCATACATCATCTTCAACTAATCTCAATTAGTGGTGTCTCCACTAAATGGTGGACATCCATAAAAATCTTCTAATAATTCACATAAATCCATAATTAGTGGAACCTCCACTAATTAATGGAGATTCCAATAATTCATAACAACTTCCACATTTTTATTGTTCTTTTTCAGTGAAATTTGATATAATTCCACTAAGTGCTTGGCCGTACGACAGTTACGTGACCAATAACCTTTCATGCCACATCTATAACATGTATCCTCATACTTTTCTTCCATTTCTTTTTCTTTTTTTATTCCCTTATGATATTTTCTATTCCACTTCAGGTGACCAATATTTCTCACAGCTTGATTATGATTGTGATAAAGGAAATATCGAGCGTGTCCACGGCCATAACCACGATCACGACCACGGCCACGACTATAACGATGGCTTTTGCTAGAGTCAACAGCATTCACTTCTAGGAGTGCTGTTGAGCCAGTTGGTCTAGCTTCATAATTTCGCAATAATAACTCATTATTTTTCTCTGCAATGAGAAGGGCAGTTATTAAATCTGTAAATTTGGTATACCTTTTTTCTCGATATTGTTGCTGTAGGATAATATTCGAGGTATGAAAGGTGGAGAATGTCTTCTCCAATATATCTTTATCAGTCACTTTTTCTCCACATAATTTTAATTGAGATGTAATTTTATACATTACGGAGCTATATTCATTCACGGTTTTAAAATCTTGCAACCTCAGGTGCAACCATTCATACCGTGCAGTGGGTAGTATGACCATCTTCAGGTGGTCAAATCTTTCTTTTAAATTTACCCACATGACATATGGATCTTTTTCAGTAAGATATTTCATTTTCAAATTTTCATCGAGATGACGACGAATAAAAATCAAAACTTTAGCCTTATGTTGTGCAGATGCACTATTATTTGCTTGAATAGTTTCACTAAAGTCTTCAACATTTAGATGCATTTCTGCATCGAGAACCCATGACATATAATTTTTTCTAAAAATATCAAGGGTTACAAATTCGAGTTTAGTGAGGTTAGCCATAGAGATCAATAAATGCGTACTTATCTTTTGGGGTAACGGTAGAGACTCGTACTTAGTCTTCTGGCTTTTGTAATGGTAGAGACTCGTGCTGATAACGTGTTATAAAATTTGGGTAGTGTTAGAATAAAATCTACACACTACACACTAAGAAAACTCTAACTATTTTTTACACAAGAATTTCTTCAAACTTCTCTCTTTCTTTTTCTTACACTTTTCTCACAATTCTTTCACAAAATGATAGTGTATTATAAGTTTAGAGAATAATTCTATTTATAGAGCTATTAATTAGTGGAATACATCATCTTCCACTAATCTTAATTAGTAGTGTCTCCACTAAATGATGGACATTCATAAAAATCTAAAATTAGTGGAGCTTCCACTAATTTCTTAATAATTCACATAAATTCATAATTAGTAGAGCTTCCACTAATTCAAATATTTACAACAAATATATTATTATCCTCGCAACCTGACTAATTCCATGTGAACTCGAACTTGGTAAATAGATTTCTCAAGATTAAGACAATGTATTTATCTCAAAAGGATCATAATACAACATAAAAATCAACGTATCAACTAATTGCTATCTTTGACTTTTGTAATTGGCATCTTTTTTTTCTTTGGCTTTGTCGTCGAAAGTCTTACTATTACTATATTAAAATATAGTAATAGTACAATAAAATATTACTATATACTATTACTATGTTAGTATGTTGTTAAAGTTACGTTTAGTTTGATTATTTTGTGAAAATAGATGTGAAAGGGAAGTGAATTTATAGGTAAATGATATATTTATCTCGTTTAATTGAATGTAGATGTGGAGTATAAGTAAATTTAGAAGGCATGTCACTTCTTTTCCACATTAGTATTTTCTTTCCTTCTAATTTGGAGGGATTAGGAAAGTTAAAATAAAGTGAGAGTAATAATGACAACATTAACCTTATGTTTAATATTAAAAATTTTAACAAAATAAATAATAATAAATTAAATTAATTATTCTATTTTATTCCCTCTATTTTCACCTCTTCTTCTTTCATACCAAGCAAAATAATACTATTACTTTCTTTTGTGGAAGTAAAAAGTGTCTTTTTTTTCTTCCCGTCGACCTCCACGAACTAAATAAAAGGCTGAAAGTCTTACTATTATTATATTAATTTATGATAATAGTACAATAATATATTATTATTTTCGTTTTATTATATAAGTCATTTTAGATTTATGTAAAAAAATTAAGAATTTTAAATTTTATATAATTTTAAAACTAAACTTTAAAAAATATTCCTAACTAAGTATTTATTTATTTTGATAATTGAAAAGAGTTGAGCCATAATTAGTAGAAAGAGTTGAGTTATATTGTAAAATAGATGTAGTTTTAACTATATTAATATAACGCAAGAAAAGAAGAAAAGTATTCCTAACCACAAAAAAAATGTGGTGGGAAAAAAAAAGAAAAAAAAGCCTTTTCTTCTTTCATTCATACTTGTAGAAGAAGCTTTTCCATCGGTGATGCAGGCATATACGTACATCAAGTTGTCAAACTTGACAACTGGAAGTCAATCGCCGTTAACACGTCATCGCTTTCCTGGACTGGGAGTTGATAATCTATCCGTACATACATTTCTTTTCTAGCGCGCGCTCTTTATTCGTCCACGAAGAGGCCGATGACTTGATGAATGATGATTAAGACAACTAACGACTTAATGCTCGTAACCCTTTTCATCATTTCGTGAATGACGGCGTCGCCTCCGTCACCCTGTGGCTGAATGGGCGGCCCCACCCAACTGTTGACTGCATCCTTCCTCCATCCTTCCCTCCTCCGTCGTTATAAAACGCGGTCATCCACTCGGTTGCTGCTCCCATTAGCTTGACATAACATAACTCCTATCATTGTCTTCTCCACTGTTTGTCGCGTTCTCCGTCCCACCTTTCCTTCTTTATTCTTCCCAAATCAAGTTACTATAATCGAAATGGGGATTTGTATGTCCTCTGACAGGGCACTTGCCGATGAGGATGATTACGCGAAACCCACGGCTAACGTTGTATCAATCGGTGGAAACCTACGCCGATATCCTCTTCCCATAACGGTTTCCCAAGTTCTTCAGTCGGAATTCATTTCCACATCCTCGTCTGCATTCCTCTGCAACTCCGACAGGTTATACTTCGACGATTACATACCGGCTCTCAGCCCCGACGATGAGCTCCAGCCCGGTCAGATCTACTTCGTCTTGCCGGCCTCTAAGCTACAATACAGGATAAGTGCCTCAGATATGGCTGCCCTCGCCGTCAAAGCCAGCGTCGCCCTTCAGTCTCAGAACAACTCTCGCCGCAAGAAGAACAAGGCCCGTATTTCGCCTGTCCTTGTGGAAGCAGAGCAACAAGAACAAGAAGCCAATCTCATCAAGGCTAATGCTGATTATAATGAATACTTTTCCATTTCCAGCACAAAGAAAAGGCAGCGACCCTCATCGGCAGCGTCTACGTCTGGTCTTGGGGTCTCCAAACCCGGGTCCGTCAGGAAGATGCAACGATACTCTTCCCGACGGGCCAAGCTTGCGGTTCGTTCCTTCAGGATCAGGCTTACCACCATCTACGAGGGATCCGTACTTCTTTTCAACTAGTTTAAAAAAAAAAAATCATCAAATGAATTATTTAATTGTTTTTAATGGTAGTGAAAAGGAAAATCATGAACTAGAGGTGGCTTCTTATTCAGTTTTCCTATTTAATACCACTTTTTTTTTTTGGGTGGGGGTGGGGTGAGTAAAGAGAAGAGATACTCACCATGTACAAAAAGCTTCGCGAGAGGTCTGTGTATTAGTATGCACGTATTCCTGTTTTGTATAGGAGAATACAATCCATTAGAGGAAATACAAACAACTGTTGTTCCTCAACTTGTTCATTCCCAACTTGTACTGGTACGGCAGTAGTAGTTACTTGTAGGAGAAATATTTAAATTGCAAATGATGATGAGACCAATCCCCAATGCATAGGGGAAATTTTCTATAGCGAAGTGGTCTCTGACTCTGTGGATTGGGTTGACAGTTGGGCGGTAGCAGAGGATGGCCGGCGCCGGTATATTTTGGACCGGGGAGGTGCGGAAATCGGAATAATCGCCCAAGGCAAGTGCAGATCGAAGAGTCTTCCCAGAACTGCGTTGTTTCGTTCAACTCAAACAAGGAAGCTGCCCGGAACCATGTTAAATGTCCAGAAAATGGAAATTTCAAACTACGTGTAAACAAGTGGAAATGCCCCTTCCGAGTTTCTTCAAAGCCAAGCCAAATGAAAATTCACTTGGAAAATTGGACTTCCGTGTCCTGTGCCCCTTGTTTCCTGTTAATTGGATTCGGCGGTTTTCCATTCCCATTGACTTCTGAAATGTCAAACACCCTGGCAAACGCCGCATTGGCACGGGGCAATGTCACAAAGGAATATTATTCCTCACCTGGGACCCTCTCCTTACGGCCTATCCCGAGTCCTGACTCTCCCTACATGCACATCTAAATTTGTTACCACGAGTATGGCATTAACTAATAAAAATATTTGAGTGTCATTCATTTGAATTATTATTATTATTTTTTTTAAAGTGTCAACAGTGTGAGGGGAAAAAGAAAACTTATTTGAATGATTCAAATGATAGGTTGCATTTTGAACGTGGATATCTATGAGGAAATTTTTCAATGTAACACTTTTATTGTGTCATAGACACGATGTAATATAATAATTTAATATTCTTTTTATACTTAATACTCTTTTTTAAATCAAAAGTTTAATATAAAATGCCAATAACGTCAATATTTAGCTGTCGATCTTGTCATCCATCTATGTTTAAAGGTGTTAATTTTTGTCGATAACATCAAGAGAAAGGCAAATAGCATCTACGAAATTTCTCTTGCCATCAATATCAAAAGTACAAAAATCATTGTTGTAGGCTCACAATTTCTTAAAAAGCTTGGAATTCCTCATAGAAACATTGATATTTTTATTCATAGATGGGATTTGTCAAAAAAAATTGGGATCCCTCGTCACTATAAGAAATATAGATATTGTGATTTTTATAAGGAATCCAAAATAAAGTATATACATACTCAAGTAGAGCTTCATCCATCTCCTCCAAAAAGAGTTTTTGCTTTTAAATTCACTTTGATGAATTTAGGCAGCTTACAATTTCCTATGGGATAATGGCACTACAACCAATGAGCGTATGTTGTTGCTTTGCTTTTGATGCATATATGAAGGAAATCGCTGCATTTTCAATACATGGTAATGTTGAAAATGTATATAAAAATTTATTCTCTTTGTGCTAATTAATTAGCATACTTATTATTTTAAACTATTCTAAATAAATTAATATTTTTTAAAAAACATATTTTAAATATATTATATATTATAAAATAATTAATATTTTTAAATTTTATATAAAATATTATGTAACTCATATATTTTTATATTTTAATATACTATATTAATATTATAGCATAATTTTTACTCTTATATAAAATTTTAAATTAAACGATATAAATTTAATTAGGATAGAAAGAATATTATTTAAAAAAAAGTTTGTAGTCCAATATCAACGCCTCTGTGTAACGAAAAGATTGATCCACGCGGGAGCTAGCAAACTCGTGCATCATCAGCTCTATCCAAATTCATTTTTTTCTTATCGAAATCACCTAATAAGGCAAAAAGGTCAAACTTAGCCACGGGTCTATCATCAAATCAAGTCTCCTATTTAATTTACAGAACAAAGAGGAGGGACGAATGCAATAAAATGTTTTATATATAAGGTGTGTTGGGAAATAAATTAAAAGAGTAAAATAGCAAGCTTCACACAAATCACAATTTATTTCAAGATTAAAAGTATTTTTTAAGTACTAATAAAAAAAAGAATAAATTAAAAATATCAAATAAAAATAAAAATTAAAGAAGAGAGAAATGAGAGAATTACGTAGAATATATAAAAATAGAAAATATAAAAAAATTAAAGAAACTATATTAGAAGAGAGAAATTGAAAGAATTACTTAGATACAAATGATTTATTATATTCGTTTATATAACACCCTCTATTTATAGAGGTTTAGATACATCATCTAAAAGAATAAAAAAATAATTTAATAAATATAATATTATCTTATCAATTAATAACTTTAAAAAAACGAACAATCACGTTTATCTTCTAACTTCGGGAAAATGAACAATCACTTATTATTTTCATAATACTTCCTTTGGATATTCATTTTCAAACTCTGAGAAATGCCTCAATAAAATATTCTTAGGAAAAATCCTGTAGGATAAAAACCCAGTGAACGAAAAAATAATACATTTTCCGTTCTAGAGGGAACACTGCTTTATTAAAACCTTGACCAAAAAAAAAAAATTCATTAGGAAAAAACCTTAGTTAGGAAAAAAAAAAAGGTACAATGTACAAACTCACCCTCTTGATGGCTAGTATCTTTAAGAAGACTTAATATCTTTCAATTAATGCAATCTAACTTTATATACTAATTTTTCAAATGACGCTCTCGACAGTGTCTTAGTGAATAAATTTGCCAAATTATTATATGATCGAATTTTCTGCACATCTATTTCCTCTCTCATTTGGACTCATGAGTAAAGAAAAATTTTGATAAAATATATTTCGTCCTATCTCCTTTAATATATCCACATCTTAATTGAGTTATATAAGTTGCATTGTTTTCATAAAGAGAGTTATAATTTCTTTTTCAGAGGATAAACTACAATTTCCTCGACTATAATAGATTATAGATCTTAACCACACACATTCTTAACTTGTCTCATAAATAGCAATAACTTCAGTATGGTTGAAAGAAATAGTTACTATAGATTTTTTTGCAGAGTCCTATGATATAACAGTACCATCACATATAAATAAATAGTCAATTTGAGAACGTATTTTATATAGATTAGATAGATAACCAAATAACATCGAGTTGGTTTTTTTTTTAATAAAGCAATCCAATATATGTTGTCCCTTCTTCAATGTCGTCACATTGAAGAATAACTAAATCTTACTAATAAATTATCTGAAAATACTAAATCAGGTCGAGTGTTATTAGCAATATACATTAGTGAACCAGTTGCACTGAGATATGGTATCTCATGACCAATAAGTTCTTCATCATCTTCTCGAAGTTGAAAATAGTCTTTATTTACATTTAATGACCTGGTGACAATGGATGTATTTTGTTCATGTAAAATCTCTTCAAAACTTTAGCTATATGTATTGGTTGATGAATAAAAATACCATATTCCAAATGTTTTATTTGTAAACCAAGACAAAATTTGGTCTCGTGCCTCTTGGAGCTCTTGTAAGGTTCCAATAAGATTGATATCATCAACATATATAACAAGTATAACAAAATCAGATCCAAATTTCTTAATAAATACACATGGACATATCAAATATTTTTATATCCTGATCTTAATAAATATTTACAAAAACGATTATACCATATGCATTCAAACTACTTTAAACCATATAATGACTTTATACCATATGCTTCAGGCACGTTGAATCTTTTTGGGATTTTCATATAAATATCAATATCAAGGTTCCCCGATAAATAAGTAGTCACAATATTCATTAGACACATGTTAAACTTTTCATGTACTACTAGACTTATAAGGTATCGGAGTATAATTGTATATACAAGGGTGAATATGTCTCATCGTAATCTATTAATACCCAGTTTTTGCGAAATACCTTATGCCATAAGTCATGTTTTATATCTCACGATTTCATTATTTTAATTATATTTTCGCACAAATACCCATTTATAACCAATTAGTTTTACATATTTTGTTGTTCGGACTACAAGTCAACAAATCTCACGCTTCGCAAGTGAGTATCACTGATTTAATCGCATCTTCATTTTGACCAATCATTTATATGACAACATTATTCAATTTATATTGATTTAAGATTCTCAGTATCTTTTAACACATTAAGTACTATGTTGTATACAAAAACATCATTAACAGTTATTCCATTCAATTTCAACCTCTGCCATAAGTCATATATTTTCATCAGTTGCCACTTGGTCCTTATTTTTTAATTTTCAATTTTATCATTCTAATCATTTAATCATATTTTCTTTCGATAATTTTTATATTTTGAACCAAGGGGTCGTCTATGCTTCTAGCGTGTTTTGATTCAACAGTTTTAAGGAATTTCATTTTATCTTGTTGGAACCTCTATCTAAATAGAAATGAGTTATCTTTTGAACTTTTAGTTTACTTAAGCTTGTGTACGGATTCAAATAATTCAATAATGTTATTTAGGCAAATTCTTTTTTATGTGATTTATGTTCTCCCTCTAATTTAGTAAATAGAGTTTAATCAATAACAATTAGCAAATTTTGTAGTGAATACATCACATGTCAATGGTTCAACGTATCTAATTATAGAAGGAGAAACATATCTAATATATATTTCCAATCTTCTTTGAAGAGCCATTTTGATACATTAGTTTGGCGCTATCAATATATATAAGCACACAAACAAAATTTTAAATGAGTAATATTTGGCTCTGAACCAAAAGTCAACTATAAGGAAGATAATTTGTGATAACTTGTTGGCCTTATACGCACAAGTTAAGTAAATGTAGGGAGATTTGTTCTCATAAATAACAAGCTAGTAATTAATTGTAATATTTTAATGAATGATTTAGTTAGACTATTTTGGGTATGAATATGAGTTATTACATGTTCAATAATAATGCCAATCGACATGCAATAAGCATAAAAGGCTTGAGAGGAATATTTTTCTAACATTATTTGTACGAATCATTTTAATAGGATAATTTAAAAATTATGCTTTTAAGCGGATTATTTTGGTAAACAATCTCGCAAATGTCAAGTTGTGAATTGATAATAAACTGACATGCGACCATCAAATCAATGCATCAATTAAAATTATAAAGTATCTAAATTGCCCATATGATGGATGAATTGATCCACATATATTTTCAATCTTCATTTTTGTTGAAGATGGTTTAATAACCAATTTATTTTGAAAACATGCAGTACATGAAATTTATCTGATGTCAAAATCTTTTAATTTCTCAAATGATGACCATACTTATTTTTCAATTATCCTTCACATTGGCCCCTAGATGATCCCAGCAGTCATGCCAAATGTTAAATATATTAGAATTAGTAAACTTCTAATTTATGGAATAATTCACTTTAATTACATGGATTTTTGTACAATATAAACCAGATGAAATAGATGATAACTTTTATAATAATGATTTCTTACTCAAAAATATTTGTTCCTATTGGTAAAAATATATTAACTCTTCCAAAACTTTTAATCAATTTTACACTACCATTTATAGTATTAACATTTGTTTCTCTTATTTTTAGGTAAGAGATATATTTTTTATCTTTCAATATAGTGCGTGTTATACTATTATCAATTAGACATATATCTTCAATGTCACTTTTGTATCCAGTAAATAGAATAATAACCATCCGAGCATAACAAAAACTTTATAAAGTTAAACATAATAAAAATAAAAACTTTAAAATTTAAATAATATTAATATGTAAAAAATATAAAAATAAACATATTAAAAACAAATTTTTAATTATTCTAAATGCTTCCATCACCAATCAAATGATTAATTATTCATTTTAAATGCTTAAAAAAATCATCCACATCTAAATGAGTTACATTAACATTAATATCTTCAAGGTTGGTATTATCATCATCATCATCATCATTAAGAAGAGAATATTGTAGAGTAAAAATTGCTTCTATATTTTTTCCTTTTTTTTCAATAGAAACTTGATAAAAATCAACAAGGTGTTTTGTTATACAACTAATACGAGACTAATAACCTTTCATGCCACAGCGGTAACATTTATCTTTATAATTTGTAGGAACTACATCCTTTCTTTTTCCTTTCTCATTATTTTTTGACCATTTATGACAATTATCATTATTTCTTATAACTTTATTTTGACTTTTATGATCATAATGAATATTTCTATTATAATCGTGTGTACATCCACGGCCATGACTATGGTCACGATAATGACCTCTTATAGAGCTAAAATCATGAGGTCTCATAACATTCACTTTTGTGAATGGAGTAGAACTTGTTAGTCGGGTTTCATGATTTTTCATTAATAACATATTATTTTACTCAGTTATGAGAATGCAATATATCTATTTTGCAAATTTATTAAATTCCTTTTCTCAATATTGTTGCTGCAGGAGTACATTCGAGGTATGAAAAGTAGAGAAAGTTTTCTCCAACATATATTCATCAGTAATATTTTATCCACACAATTTTAATGCGAGTTAATTTTAAACATCACAAAACTATACTCACCAACAGATTTAAAATATTGTAATCGCAAATGCATCCAAGCATATCGTGCTTTTTGAATGATGCATATCTTCTAGTGGTCAAACATTTATTTCAAATTATTTTACAAAATAAGTAAAATTTTCACGATAAAGTATTCCATTTTTAAATTTTTACGAAGATGATGGTGAAGAAAAATCATAACTTTAGAATTATTTTGTGACGATGTTGGATTTTCTTCTATAATAGTATCTTTTAGACTCATTATAGTTAAATGCATTTTAACATCTAGTGTTCAAGAAAAATAATTCTTTTCGGTGATATCTAGAGTTGTAAATTCAAGATTAGTGAGATTCAATATAAAATCAAATAGAAATAGTAACTTTCTTCATTTATTTGGAAATTTTAAATTATACTACTTGATTATATAGATCGAGAAAGTAGTTTTGATAGTGTTGGCTTGATTATTAACTTCAGTAGTGTCGTCTTGATTATAACATTTAGTAGAACAATTTTAATAAAATCCCATAGTGATAACGTATCGTGAATTTGCTTCCAAATATAATCAAGAAAATATAAAAATTGAAAAAAAAAACTATATTAGAATAGAAAAATAAAATAATCACATAAATTCAAATGATTTATTATGGCCGTTTATATAAGATCCTTTATTTATAGAGAAGTTTAGATATATCATCTAATATATATATATATATATATATATATAATTTTATCTTATTTATTAATAATTTAAAAAAACAAATAATTACATTTATCTTCAAAATAAATGAATAATTTAAAAAAAATAAACAATAACTTATTATTTTCATAACGGACTTGATAAATTTTAAATATTATATCAAATATTTCATTTTTAAACTATCTCTAACCGTATGACCTCATCAGAATAGTGCCCTAGAGCGGAGCACCACCAAAGTTTTCCCTTCATCCTCTCTCACTCATGTTCCGATCAGTTCTACGTACTTATACATTTACAGTGGTTAGCTAGCCTGAGATAGTTAATGGTATATGCCCCATTTCCCTGCCACACTCAAAATCTACCTGAAATAATACCTGCAAATGAAAACCCCAGCGCTTTTTTTTTTTTTTTTGAAAACACCACTAGTTAATGACTGATTCACGCTAGCCATGAATATTTCAAGTATCCAAATATGCATTAATTGAGGCAGAGAGAGTACTTAAGTGCAAGCTAAACGACAATGGGTAGTCGGCGAAGAATGAAAATATCTGGGTTTCGGAATTTTCTGGAATTGAATGAGATTCTCACGATGATGCCGGTCGTACTCCCGAGAATTCCTCTGGTGGGCGGATTGTACTCCTTCCTTTGGTCGGCCGATCGTAGTCCCAAGCCCATGTGCTTCGATCTGCAGTGGACCAAAGCATGCGATTTCGTGAGCCTACTTTTACATATTTACCTTTATTTATTTCAAAATAATTATCACACTTTCAAATTTTTGTCCCATAATATTTGGGATATAAGAAAAATAAAAAAGCACTAATGCTATTATTGTCAGACATCTTACCTCTATTTAATAAGAGGAGAAAAAAATAGTAGATATGTAATTTTAAGTTATCTTATAAAGTCGAAATATTGGTATTGAGATTTTTATATTATCGTCTCGAGTTCAAATTTAATTAATTATTTATTTTACAAGTAATAAATAAATATTTTAACTTCAAAATAATTTATATTTAATGATAAAAACTTTACACGCGACAATTATTTTGGGACAAATGTAGTATATAATTGATCCAACTAAATAAGCAATATTTTCACTAATCGAATTTAAATATCCTATTGTATCATTCTATAAGCTTTAAAGAACGTTTTGGATTTTTTTTAAATGGCAACAGTATGAATATCTATTTAGATTTAGATACCATTAGATAGAAACTAATTTATTTAAATTTCATTTATTGACCAGACCTAAATGAAAATTTGAATGTCTATTTATTTTTTGTTATCAAATAAATATTTTACTTTATTTTTATTAATTAAAAATTAATAGTGGGACGTATGTGTTAGTAAAACTCATGCCTTAAAATTAATAAATAAACATTTTTGTTTTACTACCTTACCAAAAAATTAGTGGTAAGATTCGTATGTTAGTGAAACTTATTCTTTAAATAATATTTTATCTGATTGTTTTTGTAAGTTACTTTGTGATTTTTTGTTCTCTCTTTAATAGTTGCATGTGCATTTTAGAAAGTGAAGAATACCTTCTTTTTTTTTCAAAATTTATTACTCTTATTACTTAGGCCTCATTTGATAAAAATTAAAATTTAAATATTTAAATACTAAATCTAAACACTACATTTTGAAATTTGAAGTTTAAATATGAATAATGAATTAATTATAATTTATTTGTACACTATAGTTATTGTATTCAAATTAAATAGAAAAGAATAATAATAATTATTTCAC
This sequence comes from Voacanga thouarsii, assembly GCA_026120185.1. Classification (NCBI taxonomy): domain Eukaryota; kingdom Viridiplantae; phylum Streptophyta; class Magnoliopsida; order Gentianales; family Apocynaceae; genus Voacanga; species Voacanga thouarsii. The sequence continues at coordinate 1,026,076 of JANUWF010001752.1, forward strand.
TTTAGATTGAATGTTAATTTCAAACATAAGTAACTTTTATTATTATTTTAATCAAATTAAATAATAATAAAAATTATTATCAAATATATTAAAGTAATTAAGCACTTAATATTATGTGTTATCAAATATTTTTAATAAAATAAATACTTAATTTATTAATTTTAAAATATTTAATTGGATTATTAAACACGCCCATACTATCCCATTAATTGTTTTCATTTAAGAAAATCATACTACATTTGTTTCCAAATAATTGCCATTTATAAATTTTTATATTTTAAATTATATGTCATTCTATAATTTACTAAACTACCATTTTAATTGGTTTTTTGATTTCTAAAAATAGTTAACATAGTCATTTTAGCTTATGGTGCAGGTCATTTAACAAATAAATGATATTTATTTGGGAATATAATAGTGATTTAGTCACTTTTTCTTCAAAATACTGTGCATTTTAATTTTTTATGAATTTATGATTGAGATAATATATGCTAGTTGACATTTTTTTTAACTTTTAAATTGATACATACATTGAATTTAACAAATATTTATTTAAACATTTTAAATTTGTTGAATTTTAAATCAACAAACTTCATTTTACCTATCAATATCTATTTAGTGATTAATAAATTTAAGACTATAAGTGGAAAAGTATTGTTTTAATTCCAAACAAAAATTTAAATTTAAAATAATATTAATTTACACTCTAAATATCAATTAACCTAACATTCAAATTATGACGCTAAACCTATGTTCCCTCATTTTATAAAACTCTTATCCCTCCCATCTACGTCATTTCTTAGCTTACACTACAAAAAAAGATTCAAAATGCATGATTGTTAATAAATTCACTAGAGAGAGAGAGAGAGAATGCTTCGGCTTGAAGAATGGTAACTCCAGAAAAATTATACCCAAAAGAACACACACACACACACATCGGCTATTTGATAGCTGGCACTTGCAATGGTAGGGAACCAGGCTACTTATTGCAAATTATTAAAGCTGAGTACTATTTGTGACAGTTGATGGATAATTTGTTTTGGACTGCAAAGAGGATATTAGAATGAACATTTGCATAATACTATGGGCCGGCGCTAACATGACAAATTACAAGATTTTATATTTTTTTTGGGTCTTAAAACTTATTTACGATCATTCTAAAATTATTTATTTATTTTAATCGATTGCGTATGAATTAAAAAAAATAAAATTTTTAGTTAATTAAATATTTTCTTTCATTTTTATTTTTAAAATTCAATAATAGGTATCTCTCCTTATATTAAGAAATACATAAATTCTAAAACTTTAATATAACTTCAAATTACTTCTCTCTCTTAAGTATTTAATTATTGTTAGAAAATATATCAAAATATTGCCTAGTATTGATGTTTCTTAAAAATTAATAAGATAAACATAAATAACAAAACTCGTAAAATAAGTTTTTGATTATATTTTAATATATTTGAAAAATAGAATCTATTAAATAGGGATAAATTTGAAATATTAAATCTTGATTTATTAAAAAGATAAATAGTTTAAAATAAAAATTAAGTTAAAAATTGAATAGATAATTTAAGATGAAACGAGTATTAAATAAGAAAAATCTCGCATTAAATTAATAATCCTTTAGGAATTAAAAAATTAGGTGGGCTGAGTGTAATTGGACGGCCGGTCGGATCCCTTCCCTCAAAAATCAGCAAACATGAAAAAGAAATTCTGACAGACCAAATTAATGGTAATAAGCTCTTGTGCTCGCGACTACGTAACATTTCTACTGTTTTGGGTTTTCAGTGAGGAGAGAAGGAAAATAAAATAGAGAAATTTCTCATTATTTTGTCATTTAAAAAGAAAGAAAATAGTTTCATGGTCATTTTGATCCTATAAAAATAAATAAAAGAATCCGTGTGAGTATGACTGAATCCCTCAGCCTTTCCCGTTCAAAGCTCCGACCACCACAGCAACCGCCACCACAATTGCAGGGCTTCGTGCATGAGTAATTATTGTTTCACATCACTCTCTCTCCTCCCAGACATTTGACAGTTGGTGTTCCCACCATGCATCATAATGACAGATTGTTGGGTCTCTCTTTCTTTTTTTTGCATTTTCTAATGCTACTTACTGCTACTACACCTACATCTACTTCCGTTTCCTTTTCGATGGACTGCTAGTTCCACTACTACACTGCCATTGGGGTTGACCTAATCTAATGTCATTCTATAATGTTCTGCGTCATCCTTGGTTACCCACTTCACCCCACGCCATCCCCTACTCCATTTCTGAATTCTGGTTTGTTGGTATTCAATAATATTCTGTTTGTGGCTTAGCTACATATTCCTATTCCTTCTTATTAATTTACCACTAGTATTACTGTAGTAATTGTTAGGAAGCATCAAAATCCATTTGCCCTATTTAAGAGGTTTTGTTGCTGCACACTGCATTGATGGCTTAGCTGTTTGATGGATGCATTGCCTCTGTGTATGACTTCAGCCAACTCTGTTTCCAGTCTTCTTTCTCTCCACTTTTCCCAAATCCATTGCTTTTGCTCTTCGTTGTTTCCGAGTTGTGAACGAAGTTAGTTGGCTTCCACTGTCGGCGCCTCCCGGAATGGATTGCCGCTCTCCTCCTCCCATACATTCATCTCCTTTCAATTCAAGTCTCAACAGGTAAATCATTTAGATCAGAGTCTATATGGAGACTGTGGGTACACAATCTGTGCTTACGACCCAAATTGCGAACATTACAGAGTTTTTTCTTTCATGTTGTTTCCTTTGCAGTAGTAGCGCCTGCAACAGTCAGCTAACAAAGGATCATGTACTCAATATGTCTCCGCGACCTTCTGACCACCTCGGCCCTGTACGTCCTTTCCTATCTCACTTGCCTGCCCGGTCTAGTATCAGTCTAACTGAAGATTTCCGTTTCCTGTGGCAATGATTTTCTACATAGTGATGAAGTAAATAAACTATTTCTATGTCCCGGGTTTTTCCCTTAAATAATTCTTCAACATGCTTTTGTTTTCCCGATGCAAGGGAATGCACAGTTCTTAGCAAATGTGCTTCTTTGAATTCAAGAATCTTTATCCAATTTTGGGTGGTTTTTTCATAGGTGATGGCGAAGGCAAATCCTTCCTCTACTCTTTTTTTTTTTTTTTTTCTCCCTTTTTAAAGCAGCCAGGCAATTTGGATATCTGTGGTCTAAAGTAAAAAGTCCCTTTGCACGATGGTTCATAACTTAGGAAGAATTCAAGATACACGATCCTTTAAAATTTTGTCTCTGCACTTTGCTCGTTGAGTGAAAGGACCTAAGTTGAAGGGTGAGGCCAAACACATCCTTTTTCTTAACAGAGCAGATATTTCAGCCTCTTCCTATGATAATTTTGTCAATTTAAATTGTTGTGGAATCATATCTATTCATTCTTCCTCAAGAACGGATAAAAAATTTGCATTGGTAACATATTTTTACTGTAGATTCACTCAAGTCATTACTGTTTCTTCCCTTGAGGCGAAGCTTCAACTGTAATACATCTTCTTTTCTAAATAATCTTCCCCTATCTTTATGAAACAGGCCATACATTTTGCTAACATATTACATGATCGGTCTTCCTTTTATTGGGAAACTGAAAAGGATCCATGCAGTGATTCCTTCACTTCAGTTCTTTCAAATGAAGACCATACAAAGGTTATGATAGTGAGATACCTCTTCTGATAATGTAAATTTCACTGTGAATTTCTGTTCTTATACATGCTCATTGACACTTGTATCTGTTATTTTCATTTTTATTCGAAATCCTAATCTCAAATTCATTGATATATATGGTACCGAGACACAGATAAATAGTTCAAATTTGTGTTTTACCAATTTGAATTTCATTTATTGTCATTCAATGATCTATTTTTTTGCCTAACATTTCATGTATTATGACATGGTTTACACTCTTTTCCAATTTCGTATTCTGGGTCACTATACTGCACAAACTTTTAAATGAATGACATTGAATTGCCAGACAAATGCATTCCTATTTTTTTTTTTTTTCCCTGAATGGGCAGCCCAATTGGGATTGACTGAGAACTTAAACCCTGAATGTGTATCTTTCTGATAGCGTTGCAGGTTTTTCTTGATGATAAATGTGTGTATCTTTCTGATAGTGTTGCAGGTTTTTCTGAATGGTTGCCTTATAACGAACAAAAGAGAGAGAGAGAGAGAGAGAGAGAGAGAGAGAGAGAGAGAGTTAAGGAATACTACATGCACAAGCATGAGGATCCTAGAAAACCATGGAACACCAAAAGAACCTAACTTCTCTTTATATAGGCACTAATTCACTTGAACTTTTGATTCTAATTGATGTGAGATAAGGTACATTAATAATGACATTCCAATCTTGATTTTGACCAGGAATACCAAGCAAATATCTGCTCTTGCTTGTAGTCTATCAACATGTTTTTGCTGGCACCCAGGACATTTAGTGCGACCTGCAAAATCATTCAGAACCTAACACTTGCTTGAGCTTACTTAAAGAACACCCTTTGCCTTGATTCAGAAGTAGTCATGGCTCCATGCCAGGTTCTTCAACTTAACATCAACAGCCATACTCACTGTTGCTGCACCTTTGAATCCTTTCTATGGACTGGCCTGTCTTTGCTTTCTGTGAGCAAGGTTATGACCCTCTATCATTTCTGTTGAGGTCATGGTCCATATGATATTATATCATGTCCATGTGTCTACTTGCAAAGGTATACAACTGCATCGCTGATGCTTCTTTCCAAAATTTTTGGAATACATAGGTTAACTGGAAGACTATTGAACCATACAACTTCCATAACAATTGCACTTCTTCATGTTTCAAATTGACCATCTGCAATCCTTGAATTTCACCATCTTGAAATCGAAATAGCTCTGGCACCACTTGTTAAGGGAAGTCTTTGAGAGAGTCCAATGTATGGGTCGGAACCTAGGCTTGAACCAAAAGCTCAAGTTACTGGTCTTGTGTCTATCCTATATATTAACTACTCAACCTTGTATTCTACAACCAATGTAGGATATTCTATTTGCGTACCAGTGAACCTAAGAAGTTCCTTGTGTTAAAAGGCACGTTGCTAAGCACAACATGGATTCTACAGTGTTCAGTTGACTAAAGTCACTTTGCTTGAAGTAGAGCCAATACAGAGAAGTTACCTGTTTTGCAAGCTTACAATGCTTTGCTTGTAATCTTTGAACTCAACTCTGTTGCTGATTAGCCTGTTTCATGCACAGATATGTACATTCTTTGTATCTCTTGGCACATGAAATGCTTTTATTTGAGAAAACCGGACTAGACATGTAGACACCTACAATTTTAGTCAGCAAATTGTATATGCAATCATACATAGAATTGATTCATAAGCTGCATCATGGATTTTCCTCTCTTATGCACATGCCTCGCTAGTGTGTCCTTTTCTTATTTCTCTGCCCTAGCTTCACTGTTTATTGGCAATTGGCCATCTAACTTAGATTCTTGGGCATGGATTGCAGTCTTCCATGGATTTGATGAAAGAGATTGCCACACTTGAGGTTCAAATACTGCAGTTGGAACGCTATCTTCTTTCTCTCTATCGTACTGCTTTCCAACAACAACTCCCTGCTCTGTTGGAGAATCTTGAAATTCATCTTAAGGATAAGGTTGGGTCACATCTACATAGGATAGATACTCAACCAAGTTGTAAAATGGATTTCCGTACGTCACAATCTGATGTTGGCCATTGTGATCCTGTCTTCCCTTCAAGTGCAGTGGCTGGTTCAGATGATCATATTCAAGCTGCTCCAAAGTCATCATCCAGAAGGGTTGATAAATTTTACTGCCTAAAATTATCGCTTTACATTTGGCATTATTGAGTTCCAAATTTTTTGGTGTGATTAGATGTTTCCATGATGATATGTCATGCCTTTGAGGCATCTATTAAATGACAGCATACCTACAAAAATTTGCAGGAGAAAAAGCAGGCTGATTCTGGCCATCGTAGGCTTGCAGATCATCTTGGTACTTTTCTCATGGATGATATCCTACGTTATCCTGATAGACTATCTGAAGAGATCGTAAGATGTATATCTTCTATTTACTGCAAAATCTCCAACCACACTCTTCCTCGTAAAGGCCTTTCTGTTTCCTCTACATCATCGTTGTCCTCCTCAAGCACATTTTCTCCTAGAGATATTTCTAGCAGTTGGAGCCCTCAATTCAATGAAGAAGCTAAAGGTTATTCTGATTTTGAGGGCCTAAAAGATGAGACCAGTGCATATGCTGCAACAGTAGAAGTTTCAAATTTACATTTAGATGATGATAGTTTCAAATATGCTGCAACAATGCTGCAAAGGTTCAGGTTGTCTCCTTCAAATTTACCGAAAACTTTTACTTTAGTAGATGAAATAAATGTGATATAGAAAATAGGCTTTTCTATATCTTGGCTCTTTTGATTGTGAATGTCCTGCCGTTTTCTATTTTGAGTTATGAAGTTTGACAGACATTATCATAGGATGTTAAGCATTTTCTTCCTGACTCAAAAAAGTTGATCCCTCCCCAACAATAATTCCACTTATAAGTTTTCTAGATAAAATCCGTATGTCCAATTATATTTCATGGCCATCTTATTATTTGTTTGCCGAGGGAGTTCTTCTTCTTATACTTCTGGAAGTTCTCGTTTCTGCAGGTCATTGGTTAAGAGTCTTGAGAAGGTTGACCCAAGGAAGATGAAGCGTGAAGAGAAGCTTGTGTTTTGGCTAAATATTCACAACTCTTTGGTGATGCATGTATGGCATCTGGATCATTCTTTAAAGTTAACTAGTTGATTATCTTGCAACTTGAAAGAATGAATGGATTATGGTAAATGATTCCATAAATTGTAAGGAAACACAGAAAAGTAGCATGCTGTTTATGTTTGCATATGCTTTACCACACATGAACAGAAAGCACTAACCTCTTTTAAGATGTCTGTTTACAAGACTTGAGCAATATATTGTTGGGCTCTATTGTTTGGGTAAATAAGTCTGAATGACGTAATACAATCATATTACTCATTCTAGTACTGAAAGTGGATTTATTATCTGCAGCAAATACTCCAGCAAAATTTGGCCTAAAATGGTTGTTTCTGTGACTTGTGACCCTTGTCAACCACATTATCATTTTTATTGCTATGCAATGACCCCAAGCAACTTTAGTAGCACACTCCACTCATGTACATTAAATTTTATGTGCCTTTTGAGATATTGACCTTCTATCGCAGGCTTATTTAGCATATGGAACTCATAACTTTGTGAGAAGTACTTCTGTATTGAAGGTATAGCATGCTACTTTCCCTTGTTCCATTGTCTAATAGTTTCTTCTAACTTTTCAATGTAATAAATGAACATGGAAACTTATCTCTCAGGCAGCGTATAACGTGGGTGGTTATTGTATAAATGCTTATGTCATACAAAGCTCAATTTTAGGAATCCGATCGCACTACTCTGCACCGGTATGCTAGCATTTTGTGGTGTCTTTCTCCAGTATTATTGTTGCATAATGTTCACCTTTTGTTTTTATCTAGTGCTAGTAAATCAAGAAAATGATAGTGCTAATGAAATTGATTTTTTCATTCATATCTTCCACATGCACACTGTTTTTACCCATGCAAACTACCACAGAGATACCTACACCTCCAGAATAAAGGCAATTTATTTGAGGAAGAATAGAAGGAACATGAGGGAAGGGAGAGGGGTGGAACAAAGTTTCAAGCTCTTGCATCAATCTGGTTCTTTATTACATTTAGGGGACTGAGGCAATTAGAGTTAAACCCCTAAACCATGAGATAGAACTTGCATGTCCCTGTGGATTTGGGCAGTTTTCTGCAATCTAGTTGTGTTTTGATAACACTTCAATTGTGCATTAATAAAGGGTGACCATGATCCATTCTTTATAAGATGCAATGCATGTGCAGAATGATAACAGGGCTTATTTATGCAATGCTGTGCTACGTACAAATGAGAATCTTTTATAGGTTTAGTTAGCAGTGGTACATCTATGGCATTGTAGACAGTCTGGTCTGTTCTGTTGCCTAGCAGACATTACTCGTGTCTACTATTGTTTTTTCCTGATCTAATCAGATGGCAGGACCTAGGGATGATTTCTGCAATAGACAACTTGAAAAGGGATGTAGTGCTGTCAGGGATTTCCTCTTCCATTAGATGCTATGATAGTTTAATTTCGTTAGGTTCTTATGTGATGTTTTTCCCTTCTAAAAAGAAACGGAATATTTCTCTTTTTATGGTGAACTAAGAAATTGCAATTTGCCCATGTACCTTTCTTCACAGTTTTTCCATCATATTGTAGGATCTGTAACAAATGCCTGTAGAACAATAGATGAAGGAGAAATTCATTGTAAAGCATATAACACCCTGCATCCTGCATCTTCATCATGTATTTACACTAGTCTGGCTCAATGGCTGTGTTTCTTCCTTGCAAGCACTGAAATTACTCAGAACTTCCATTATTGAACATGAATGCAGTGGCTACAGACGCTGTTGTCCCCAAGGAAGCGATTTATGACTGGGAGTGCAGAACACCCTTTTGCCATTGAATACCCTGAACCTCTAGTTCATTTTGCCCTTTCGTCGGGCTCATACCATGATCCCATGGTACGGATCAGTTCAAATGTGAACTGGCTTTTGATTTGTTATTTGTTTTATGTGCAATTATATGACTTGATCATGCAATGTGCTGGGTGCAGGTTCGTGTATTTACAGCAACAAATGTATTTCAGGACCTGAAAGTGGCCAGGGATGAGTATATAAGGACCAGTGTCCATATTCACAAGGAAAAGAAGATCTGCCTACCAAAAATTGTTTCTTACTTTGCAAGGGACATGTCACTGAGTATGAGTCAAGTCCTCGAAACTGTTTGCAATTGTCTTCCAGAGCTTCAACGGAAAGCTGTCACAGGGCGCATGAAAAATAGGCCTGACAAACACATTTGCTGGGTTCCGCAAAGTTCATCTTTCCGATATTTGATCCACAAGGAAGTAGCCCAAGGAATACCCCTTTGAGTGATAAAAAATTTTAAAATTAATGGCCAGTCTTTTTATTTTATTTATTTTAAAAAGAACTTTTTTTTTGTAAATGAGAGAATATAATAAGGGGAGCTTGTGTACATTATAGAGAGACAGAATATCGATAAGCGTGCATGTAATATTAGCCTTTGAAAATTTTCTTTTCCGATTTCTTGGTATGGGAACAGTGTGAGTTTTTTTTAATTAGTTAATTTGAAATGTATTTAGATATTAATTGTTTTGATATGAATTTATTTAAATAAAAAAATATTAAATATGTAAAATAATATAAAGAGATAAAATAGTGTATTATGAATATATATATATATAATAGTTTTTTAAAAATAAAAAATATTTAAATTATAATTATTATATTTTAAATTAAACAAAAAAATCATTTCACTTACAGACGAGACACAGCAACAGCTGAGAGGTAAATCTTTGAAAAACACTCAAGATTCCTTCCATTCTGCCCATTTTTTCCTTCCTCAACTGGACTAGAGAACCAGCACTGAATCCTAGCCAAACTAATGAATTCTGTTTCTCTGAATATTCATAGAATCAACACAATTTCTTGAATTATATATTCGAGATAAGAAAAAGTATTTTTATTTTATGCCATGTTTGTTGTTTTTCTTTAAGGTTTACTTACGAACATTTTCTGTGTAAAAATGAATTTTATTAATGTACATTTCACTCTTATTTCTTCGAATTTGTTTACAAAGCATTTCAAAAGGAAAATATTAATAACACCTGATTTATTTATTTATTTATTGGTGGCGTGACGGCTTTAATTTTTTATATAATTTTTTAAATTATGAAATCAATTTTTACGACGCGAATAAATGACTTTTTGAATATGTCAAATTTTATCCAACCACATCAAAAAGACTTAGATGTGCTTGCTAAAGTAAAATATTATGCAGTTCCACAACATTAATAAACTTGCTTTGCTCTTTAAAAAATATTTAGTAATTCAATTAAATATTTATTTCATTAAGTGTATTAAGTAAGTAATTAATTAATTATATTTAATAATATATTTTTATTATTACTTAATTGAGACATATTGAAATTTTATTATAAATTTTGAGTGAAATAAAAATTATTCATCTAATTATTAATATTTTTATATTTAATTTAAATTATAATAAAATATAACGTAAAAATAAATTATAATTAATTTAAATTTTATATTAAGATTTTAAATTTTAAATTTTTAAAATTTAAAATTTATATTTTAATAGTTAACTTTCAATTTATCAAACTGCTAATAAAAAAAAGAAAAAAGAAAAAAGAATAGGAGAAGCCCCAGATATTTAACAGTGATTGTCGGGGGAAAATATGTCACATTTTCCCTTTTCTTTTAGGGGAAAAAGTAAAATAAAACCCCAAAGCATCCGCGTATATATAAATAAACGTCTTCTCTGCAAAACGGAGGAGAGAGACACGAGAGAGAGGAAGCTTGAATCGCCGGCTGCTTTCGATCTTCTATCAAATCTCCGACGCTGATCTCCTCCGTGCTTTCCACGATATAGACAGCCGGGAGCAACCGCAACCACCATGGTAACTGTCTGTGCATACCATTCTTCCCCAAGACTCAAGAAGAGTGCATTTCTTTCTTCTTCTTTTTTTTTCCCTTTGAAGTTGCAGCGTAAATGGCGTATACCCTATTCATTTTTTCCTCCCCCCCCCCAAAAAAAAGGAGCATCTTATACCCAGGGATTTTGTATGTACATACGCAAATTCAGATTATTTTGACCTCCTTCTTTCATTCCTTGTCTTGATTGATAGAATCTTTTTGTTGATTTGTGCATTTATCTGATTTTTCATTCCTTTTCACTCTGAGATCTGATTGTTCATGCCATCTTGAATTCTGAATCATGTAGCTGCATATCCTTTAATTTGTTAGATTCCAGACAAAATAAGAATTTTACTATTCATCTGGCTTGAGATCTGATAAATTCTATAGTTGTGATGTTCTTTTGACTCTTTATTTCTAAACTCCTCATCATGGATTTCGTTGACTCATACTTCGGCCGTTTCACTCCGAAGTTAATGCGAGTTGCTTTTTTTAATTTTTTTTATAAATACCCTTACCGTAAGAGAGCTTTTTTTGCTGCATCTCCATTTCCCCTATGCACTGCAGGTTGTGTAGGTTGCAATTGACATGCTCACATCTTAAACTCTATTCTTAAAAAGACAACTAAGGAAACACATACAATTAACCCTTTTTTTTTTTTGGGTATCAAGATCTGAAATGCATCAAGTTGCATCCCACAACTGCTGCTGCTTTTTAATAAATGTGGGGCTATTTTTGTCCTTTTGAACATTGGGAAGCAGAACAAGTTGTAAGCTTAGGTAGTTAAAAGGACAAGGAGCTTGAAACATTTTAATTACTCGTCTCAGGGCACCGAGTTGCCTACCTTGTCCCCAATCAATCAAAATACTTGAGGAAAAACAGTTTTGAGATCATTGATTTTCTTTCGTTATTCAATTAAATTTGTCTGATATTCTATGGCTCCCCAAAGATGGTAGCAAGGAGCTGAAATTAGACAGAAGGGAGCTCATACTTTGTTTGAGTGAAATTTGAAACACGGAAAACTAATATGAATAATGGACTGGCCTACTTTGAACTACTTACTAACAGTCAATCCATACTATACTTTGGAGTTCTTTAATTTGTATAAGGTGTTAGGAATACTGTGGTCTTTGGCCAGATAACTGATCAAACATAAGCATTGAAAGAGAACCTTTCTCTTACCATAGGCTAATTCACTGTAAAATCTTGCTGTTAGTTTCTTGAGTTTTAGAAACTTTTGGAAGTCATCATGATTGTGAATCTAAGGAATTTGGCATAACTTATATGCTTCCCCTGAAATTCTACATCTTTTGGAAGATACTTAGATTCTAAGTTTTTTGGCACCATTTATGATTGAACAGTTGAGCTAAGTTTGAGCTGCCATTTAGTTATCTTGGTTTTCCCATGATCTTTGATTTGCTTTTGGTACTTTTCCAATTAAAATTTTCTTATTTTCTTTGCAAATTTATTCCATGTTGCTAATGCAATGTTAACATTATTTTTATTTTTTAAATTTAGATACTTTTTTTCTTATACATTATAATTCTTTCCTATAAAAATCAAAGTGTCTATTGCTGCTACTTTATCTGATGAAAATGAGCATTTATTACAGCCTCCCCTTTCTTGTAGATTCATTTTGTCCTTCTCATTAGCCGGCAGGGAAAAGTAAGGTTGACAAAGTGGTATTCACCTTATTCCCAGAAGGAAAGAACTAAGGTACTTTTCTGAATTTGTTCTTGGTACACAAAGATCGATCTCTTCAAGCTTTTTAACTTGTTTTTCTGCAAATTAGGACTTTTATACTCTTTCATTGTCTCTTCTTGCGGGCCTGGAAGCCTGGGAATGTAGCTCTTAAATTCCTGAGATTGTTCCAACGGGGTAGGAGTATATAGATGAAAGAGTTTAACATCACGAAGATACATCAAAAGATGCCCTATCTTATTAGGTTCTAGGCATCCTATAGATTGGATAGTTGGAACTATTATGGTCTGTAAAATTTTGCTTAATTCATTTGCATGTCTCAATCATGAAAATTGTTCATTTTATTGATAATTGATGTAAAAATTTCTTTAGGTAATTCGAGAACTCAGCGGTTTAATTCTCAGCCGAGGTCCCAAGCTTTGCAACTTTGTTGAGTGGAGGGGATTTAAGGTCGTTTACAAAAGGTGCCATAAGATTTCTTATTTTTGAATCAGAGAAAGCATTTATGCCCTTATTTTCTTGTCGACAGCACTTCCTTTTTCTTGGCTTTTGCTTTCTCAGGTATCGTGCTTTCATAATTGTCAGTTTTACTATTTTTGTGCTGATTTTGTAGATATGCCAGCCTCTATTTCTGCATGTGCATAGATCAGGAAGACAATGAATTGGAGATCCTTGAAATTATTCACCATTATGTTGAGATTCTGGATCGCTATTTTGGAAGTGTAAGCCTGTTAACTTCAGAGCAATCATTGTATCAGTCATTTACATATTAAAAATAAAAAGAAATATTCATTTTGTGCCATTTCTTATTGTGTTTCTTTGTTGCACAGGTTTGTGAGCTGGATTTGATCTTTAATTTTCATAAGGTATGAGTTTTTACCAACTCAATTTTGAACATTAAAGGGCGAAAAAAAGATTTTACAGTGTTAATTTTTTTAAATGAATATTGAAGATTTTGGATGTATACTATTTAGGATCAGAGTACAGATATTAAATCGAAACTGTTGGTTATTTTATATGATCAGAAAATTTGGATTTTTAGGAATGGTTCTCTTGCTCCAAGTTTGGTTATGGAATTAAGCTGCATTTCATAACTAGTTATGGAAAATGTGTACTAGACGGTCCAACTCTGAGTTTGAACCTATTTAATTGGATGTGATGAAGCCATATAGCTTTCCTTCATGAGAAGCTCTTATTCTTAGATTTCTCATAGTCTGGTAGTATCTGCTGCTCCTGTATGTCAACTATCTGTTGTAACATCTTTTAGATAAGACAACCAAGACATTTTCCCTACTCTAATTTCCACCCCTCTATTGGTGCCGCATATGCAAATGTCTGCTTAACAAATTAATTTGTGCAAAGACCACATTTTCTTTTTGGTGTGTATTAGTAATGAAAGGCCTCTTAATCCATGTCTATTCTTCTATCACCTTTTATTTCTGAAGTCAATACTGGAATTATGGCCCATTGACCTGATAGGTCTTTGATCACCCCAAAATTTAATGCTATTTCAGGAGTAGGTTTTAAGTTGCTATAGGATTTCCTTGAACTCTTTATTTGGTATGGATGGTGTAATCATATATCAGCTTAAGTTAAATAATTTGTTGTGGAATCTGGGTTTTTCTTTTTCTATTTTTTTAAAGGGCGATAAACTCTGTTGCTTTTTTGGCACCCTTAATTTTCCTTGCTAAATTGGTTATCTGTTGTAATTGATTGAACTGTTGTTTACTGCCAGCAATTTCAGTCGGTGCTTCAAGTTAACCATTTCTTGGTAGAAATTATGATGTTGAGAATGCAATCCTCTGAAAAGAAAAATATTCGTTGAAATTGGAAACCCAAATCAGTGGAATAAACTTCAGATGATTTTGTTGGCTTCTATATTATAATACACCTAAAACAATTTGGCAGGCGTATTACATATTGGATGAACTATTGATCGCCGGGGAACTTCAAGAATCTAGCAAGAAAACAGTGGCACGCCTAATAGCTGCCCAAGTAAGTTTCTTCGGGGTGCCATTCATTCTTCAGTTCATGAGGTTTCAAAAATGCATTTCATTTTACTGTTAATTTGCAGGATTCCTTGGTGGAAGCTGCTAAAGAGCAAGCAAGTTCTCTGAGTAACATGATTGCACAGGCAACTAAGTAATAGTAATTGAACTTTTTAGTGTTTGTAATCTACCTGTCTAGTTCCAATGTCCCTACAAACTATATCTTTAGCTGTACCATCTCTCAGAATTTTTTTTTTTGGCGCTAGTTCTATGGAAGAAAATTTTACATTACACTCCTGGCTGTATCCTGTATGATCTGTGTTTCGTTTCAATTGATTATTCTAATGCTATATAGACCTGTCTCGATGTACGGGTGCGGCCTTTAGGGGTCCATCTTGGGTTTGATTATTGATGAACAAATCCGATTAATGGGGGCACTTTGGACGAGCGAGTTAACTGAGTTATCGCATGCTGGCTTGATAGCTAAAGTTGTAAATTGGTCGGACGTAATGTGAAAGATTGTGGAGCGGTATAAATCCTTCTTTTTTTTTTTTTTTGGGGGGGGTTCCGTTCCTTTCCATAGGGCCTTAGATATTTGACATTAATTGGATTTATATTTTTCATGAAGAAAATCCCAATGCCTTGACCAGCATGCAAAACATTGTTTGTTAGCTTTGGCCTCTGGAAGAAATTATTCCTAACTCCCCCAAACTCTGGAGGTTTGTAGATTGGAAAAAAATAATAATAATCATCCTACTTCTAGAGTTGGACCGCATATTTGCTTGCTTGGTGTAAAGTAAGTGGATCTGTTTGTTGAATATGTTTCCTGGTTTGATAGATAATTTAATTAGTCAATATATTTTTTCCTTATAAATACCAATTGATCATAACAAATGGGACATGAGCTTGAAAAGATTCAAATTTTGATTTTCCTTTTTTTAAGGATTAAAATTACTTATTTTCGCCTCTTTATCCTCCTCTTCCCCCTATTGCCACCGGCCGTGCCCCCACTAGCGTGATGGAGAGAAAGGGGGTAGTGGGATGGGTGAGGCTGTGGGAAAAGGTTTCCAAAGGTGCACGAGGATGTGGATGGACAACTAATGTAAGGAGAAGGAGAAGAATAGATAGGAGAGAACAAAAATTAAAATAATTTTTGAGGTTTTTTTTTAATCATATATTAAATTTAAAAAAATAAAATAAAGCTTTCGTATTTGTCTCAAATTAGTCAAGCAATTGACATGGCCAATGTAAATGGTAATCAATTGACAAAACATTTAAGTACTTTTTTTAATTATACCTAAACATTTAGAAGAATCTAATTTCAAAATAGAAAACACTTGGAGGACTTGATTGCAAGTCTTATCCTCTAAATTCATCATCAAATGTAATTAGTAATTCTTGTTAAACATGTTAGTATAAATAAATTGTATGTATCACATGACGCAATGAGTGTGATAAACTGTTTGAATGCATCCTCTCTAGGATCTAAAATTTGTTACAGAGCCTACAATTATTTTTTTAGGGGGAAAGTGCCACGATTTTTGGGTTTATATTGCAAGGCATCCATTTTTGTGGCATTTTATTTTGCTGAGGTGCAATTATTGATTTTCCTTTTGTTCTTCTATTTTAACCAAAAAATTGATTTATTTTCAAATTGATTCTAAAAATAAGTATTTTTCTCAAATAAAAACCCTTAATATTAAAATTCTCAAAATACGTTCGATATTTTACAATATCCCATTCTAAATAAGGACTTTTATTATCTTCCATTACTTAAATAATGGTCAATGTATAAATGGTTAGATTTACCTAAAACTCTAACTTCTTCTCCTCTTTCCTTTCTCTCCCTTCCATGCTGCAGCCATTATCATCATCGCCCCACTCCCTTTAACTTTTTTGCACTACCCCAAACCACCATTGCTTCTTCCCCCATCTTCACACGATTGCACTTATCCACACCCTTTCTTCTCCCTATTACAGTGCTGCGCCCCCATCTCACCCTTACTACCTAGAGCCATTGTGCCTCACCTCACTCTTTCTCTTCCCTAACCATTACTATCTCACCATTACCCTCATTTTTTCCCGTTGTCCAGAGCCACTCACTTTCATAGCAAAATGAAACATACAAAAATTCTTACCCTTTTTTTTTAATATTATAATATTATCTTCTAATATATTTTTTTATATAACTTACCTTTTAATCATAAATTCTTAATTTCTTCTTTACTTTCCATATTTTTCTTTTGATTTTGCCAAATTCACTGCCGCCACACCCCACACTCTCTTCTCGTTCCTCTCTTATCCCTATTTTCTTCTTCCCACATGCTACTGCTAGATCCACCCGTTACCTTCTTCCCGGCCTCTTTTTCCATATCCCTCCCTCCCATCATCTCTCTCCTTCCCTTCTTACAGCCCTCACGCCACATCCTCACAACATTCCCTCTATCTCTCTTCTCCCCCTAACCAAATCCTACAACCCTCATTCTACGTCCTTCTCTCTCTTATTCCTTCACCCCTGCAACCTTGTATCCCCATTGTTTACCTCTCTTCTCCCCTAGCCCCAAGCAATAATTGCTCTACTCTCTTTTCTTTATCTCTCTTTAAGGGGTAGTTTGCGAATGTAGGAGAGAAAAGAAAAAAGGAGAAATTTTAAGTTAGGGAAGAAAAGAAGAGAAAAGTAAATGAGGTGATATACGTTTAAAGTTGTTTGGGAGTTTAAGAAAGAAAAGAAAAAAAAGATAATTTATTTGGAAGTTAAGAGAGAAAAAAAAAGATTACTCTCCATTTATTAAAATATCCTTCGAAAGCTTATAAATAAAGTTAAAGATATAAAAAGTAATAAAAATTAAAAGTTATTTTGCAAGGATAAATTTGTCATTAAAAAAAAAGCTTAAAAGTATTTCTCTTCCTTCCATTTCTCTCCAATTTGGAGAGAAACAATTATGGGTGTTTGTGTGATTTGAGATCACTCAACTTCTCCTCTATTTCCATAAAAAAATCTGTCAAACAAGAGAAGAGGAGGCACTCCTCTCCACTTCTCTTCTTTTCTCCCCTTTTTTAAACTCCCATACCTAGGCCTAAATTCCACCACGAAGGTAGCATGTACCAATAGACAAGACACTCATTTTTTATCTATAACACACATAAATGGAAGTCCTCGATTGAGATTTTTTGACAAATAGTGGGACTATTTTGAAAATTTTAATATTTAGGGCCCTTATTTGAGAGATACACCTATTTTTGGGACCAAAATGAAATTAAGCAAAAATTATCAGCATTTCTGGCTTCCGGCGTTTGAGCTGGTTTGGGAATTTCTATTTTGAATGGATTTGGATGGATTTCTCAAAGAACTCCGGTCATAGATTTTTCATTGTAGCCTTCAACCTCTGCCATTGAGAGGAAAACAGGGAAGAAACCTCAATTTTAAGAATTGATAAAAAACGAGAATTGAGAGACAAAATTTGTATAGAAATTAACTTTTAAAAAATCATACTGAAATTCTTTGAGGCTTGAAAATGTGATTGGGATTAGCATAAAAGAAGAAGAAAGCTTACGGTACTGAATGGTGAGTATTGTTAGAATTATTTTTGTAGTCCCCTTTCTTTTTCTCATCTCAAAACTTCTAAGTGAAAAAAAATATATTAGTGGTGAATACATTAATGAATCAGTTAAAGCTCCACTAATTCGGTTAGTTGACAAATATGTATGGACGTCCACCATTAACACCACTAATACATATTAGTGGTGTCAGTGGAGACACCACTAATACATTAGTAAAAATAAATGATTAACTTCACTAATAGAGCTCTATAAATAGAGTTCTTCATCAAAATTGAGAGATATACCAATTGTGAGATAATTGTTGGAAAAAATTATGAGAGAAAATAAAGAGAGAAGTTTAAAGAAATTATTGTGTAAATAATAGTTAGATATTTATTGTGTAACACTGTCAAAATTTCATAACACGTTATTAGTACAAATCTCTACTATTTCCAAATCTAGAAGACCAAAGTACAAATTTTTGCCATTACAAAAGCCCGAAAACTAAAGTACGAGTCTTTACCATTACAAAAGTCAGAAGACTAAAGGTACGCAAAGACTCGTGCTTTAGTGATTATTATTAGTGATTATTAATCCCTATGATTAACCTTGCTAAATTCGAATTAAAGCCAGAAGAAGAAAGGTACGAAATGCACGAGTCTTTACCGTTACAAAAGCTAGAATGCCTATGGCTAACCTTATTAAATTCGAATTTGTAACCCTTGATATTTCTAGAAAAATTATATGTCATGGATTCTCGATGTAGAAATGCATCTAAATGTTAAAGGCCTTAGTGAAATTATTGTTAGGGATATGCCCTAGAGTCAATTTGTATTTATACTATTTTCGTTATGTATTATATAATATTACGAGGTATTTCTTTTCATGAATAGTGTATTTTGTTTTGTGGTCATCAAGTACGTGACTTGATAGTAAAACCTTACACATTGAATACAATGACTATTCTTAAACTGTCCCTAATCGATTTTATTAGTTGAATAATAATAAATTAAGATTAGTATATATGTGACTTGATGACTATGTTTTACTGATCATGGATATATGTGATATCAAGCCAAAACATAAATAAATGTTAGAGAATATTGTATTAGACATGACCCATTATGAGAGTATTTCATGAAACATGTCATAAGTACTTTCTAGCCATAATGATATTAAAAGTCCTTCGACCTAAATTCATCATAATTTCCTACTTGATAAATTCTATATTTTGACGTTGTCTAAAATTATCTTTAACCAAATAATAAATTAGACTACTGTTCCATATAGAATAAATTAAGGAGAGGAATATGATTGATAGTGAAGGAATTTGTCCCTCTCAATTATGGAAGAGATATTGATGGGCCCCTTGATAAGTTAGACTGTTAAAATGCATGGTCGTACTCAAATATATCAATCTAAGATATTGATATAATTTGTTTGAATAATCTACTATGAAATCAAAAAATAATTGATTAAGCTTAATAAGGATGACATGCTTTGTGCCTTATGTTTTATCTGAATATTGTGTGACAAAATGACTAAATATAAAATTATGATTTGATTCAAAGAGATTACTGATTTTCATTTAACTTGGATAATTATAATGTTTTGTTAGAAATCGCTTATAACTTGTGGGTCATTTAAATGTGATTTGGGTACACTACCAATATTAAATGAACCTATAGGGTCACACAATAAGCGAATTTATTAGGTTATTTTTCTGGTAACAAGATTCGATGAAACTAAAAATATGTCTAAGTTAATCAAACATAGAACATTTACCAAAATACAATGAATCTGGAAATATGTCCACATTCGATGTATCTGAATGATGTACAGATTATAATAATCTGACTCGGTAAATTAATTAGTTAAATTACCGAGATAATGACAGAATCTTATCATATCAGTTTTAATTTAATTTGAATTTAAATTAAAATATGATAAGATATTATCATAGTTGGACTCTAAGAGGTTCGGAGGGGTTTTTAAGAAAACCCTAGTCGTATTCTCAAGAGTTCCATTATGTTAAAAATATTCGTGCCTCCATTCACCAGAAAAATAAGACTCTCAAACCCTAGGCACTAGCACTCTCCAGGTAACGAGTTAGTTAGTTGTGTGTATCCGATAGAGGACGTTCGCACACTGCAGCGTCTGGTGATCGTTCGGGTTGTACGTATGACAGCACAATCAGAATCGAAAGATCTCGATTACGCCGAACAGAGGTAATTCTGTAAACCTTTAAATCTTCTTAATCGTTTACTTGGGTCATCGAAAGGGATTCGTGGATGTTTTTCGCGTTTAGAAGTCTACAAATCCTAACAATTATTAAAGAAAAAAATAGTGCATCTACACAACAAAAGGTCAAAACTTTGATTTTTATACGTCGTCATATCGATAAAAATTTGAAAATGAAATATTTTATCGAAAAATATCCATATGTCTTGTGGATAAATTTAAAATAAAGATTTGATTACCTAAAAATTGTCATACTACCAACTGCACGGTATGAATGTTTGCATTTGAAGTTGTAAGATTTTAAAATCGTGAATAAAGATAGCTCCACTATGTATAAAATTAGATTTCAGTTAAAATTATATGGAGAAAAAGTCACTGATGAAAATATGCTGGAGAAGACATTCTCTACCTTTCATGCCTCGAATATTGTCCTGCAACAACAATATCGAGAAAAAAAATATACAAAATTTACTGATTTAATTACTACTCTCTTCATTATAGAGAAAAATAATGAGTTATTATTGAAAAATTATGAAGTCAGACCAACTAGCTCAACAGCATTCCCAAAAGTAAATGTTATTGGCTCCAACAAAAGTCATAGTCGTAGTTGTGGCCGTGGTCGTGGACACGTTCGATATTTTTCTTATCACAGTAATAATCAAATTATGAGAAATATTGGCCACCTGAAGTGAGAAATAAAATATAATAAAGGAAAAGAAAAAGAAATGTAAGAAAATTATGAGGATAAGTATTATAGATGTGGTATGAAAAGTTATTGGTTACGTAACTATCGTATGACCAAGCATTTAGTGGAATTATATCAAGTTTCACTAAAAAAAAATAAAAATATTGAAGCAAAATTTTTTCAACATCCAGTGAATGATACTGACGGCGATAATATTGATCCACAAAATCTTAATATCAATATTACATATATGGATGTATCTAATTTTTTCAAACACCCAAACGGTAAGATGGACTATTTAATTGGTGATGGCAGTGTACAAAAGAATTAATCCCTCATCCTGATATTTTTGAATTTTCATTATATTCTAATAATATTTACGTTTGCATATATATATATTTTTGTTCAGATGATTCTTGTTAATGATGATGTATGTATTATTAACAGTGGAACTACACACACCATACTAAAAAATGAAAAATATTTTTCTTATCTCAAAATGGGAGAAATAAAATTTTATACTATAAACGGTAGTATAAATGTGATTGAAGATTTCAGAAGAGTTAGTATATTGTTACTCGAATGAACAACAATTAATATTAATAAGGCATTGTT
Source organism: Voacanga thouarsii (assembly GCA_026120185.1). NCBI lineage: Eukaryota > Viridiplantae > Streptophyta > Magnoliopsida > Gentianales > Apocynaceae > Voacanga > Voacanga thouarsii. The sequence goes on from JANUWF010001752.1 coordinate 1,047,478, forward strand.
TTTCTCAAAATTTAGACGAAATTTATTGAGTTTTAAAGATATCCGTAGAAATGAATATCATGTTGAAACAAATAACGAAAATGGTATTGAGTATCTTTATATTACTCAAATTAATTTGGATAAGAAAATTGTATTAGAAAAATTACCGTATTTTTCTACTGGCCTATATTTTGCAAAAATATGTACAATCGAAATTCATCATCTAGTAAATTAGAAGTTTACTGATCCTACTACTTTTAGCATTTGACATGACCGGTTGGGTCATGCGAGATCTACCATGATGAGAAAAATAATTGAGAATACACATGGTCATTCATTAAAAAATAAAAAAAATATTGACATTAGAAAAATTCTTATGTGCTGCATGGTCCTTAGGAAAATTAATTATTAGACCATCATCAGTAAAAGTAGGAGGTGAAAGTCCTACATTTCTTGAATGGATTCACGGAGATAATTATGGACTTATTCATCTACCATGTGGACCGTTAAGATATTTTATGGTCTTAATTGATGCATTATCTCGATGGTTACATGTGTGTTTATTATCTACTCGCAACCTGACATTTGCGAGATTACTTACTCAAATAATTAAATTACGAGTGTGATTTTCTGACCATCAAATTACAAATATCCGTTTAGGTAATGCTAATGAATTTTCATCACATGCTCTTGATGCATATTGCATGTCAATTGGGATTAATGTTGAATATCCTGTAACTTATGTTCATACACAAAATGGTCTTATTAAATCTTTTATTAAAATATTATAATTAATTATTAGACCATTATTAATGAAAACAAATCTCTCAACATCTGTCTGGAGACATGTTATTTTACATGTTGCAACACTTGTACGTATAAGGCCAACTAGTTATCATAAATTCTCTCATTTGCAATTAGCTTTTAGTTCAGAACCAAATATTGCTCATTTAAGAATTTTTGAGTGTGCTGTATATGTTTTAATAGCACCAAACAAACGTACAAAGATGGGTTCTCAAAGAAGAAAGGGGATATACGTTGGATATGATTCTCCTTCTATTATCAGGTATGTTGAACCCTTGTTAAGAGATGTATTCACAGTAAGATTTGCTGATTATCATTTTGATGAATTATTATTCCCTAAATTATTGGGAGAATATAAATAGCATAAGAAATATCTTACTTGGATAATATTATTAAATTATCTTGATCCATGCACAAGCGCGTGTGAACTTGAAGTTCAAAAGATAATTCATTTGCAAAGCATTGTAAATCAAATGCCAAACGCTTTTGTTAACTCTAGAAGAGCAACAAAATTGCATATTTTAACTATAAATACTCCTATTCCAATTGAAATCCCAGTAGAACAAAAGATTATACTTATAGCTGTTGAGTCAAAAAATACGCTAGAAGTATGGCCGACCTCTTGGTTCTAAAGATAAAAATTCTCGAAAAAAAAGATGATTAAATGATCCAGATGATCATATAGAAGAAAATAATGATAAAGATCAATAGATAACTGATGATAAAGAATCAGAAGTTGATGAAAGTAATATTAAAATTTCTATCAATTATACTATTTTCCAGTAAAAGTTGGAATTGAATAGAAACAGTTATTGATAATATACTTGCATATAATATATCTCTTGATATTACACAGGATAATGATAATCCTGAACCAATATTAGTTGATGAATGTCGACATAGAAAAAATTGGTTACAATGGAAAGGTGCGATTCAATTGGAGTTAAATGCACTTACAAAACGTGAAGTCTTCGAACCTACAGTCTGAACACCAGAAGGTGTAAAACCTATTGGCTACAAATGGATATATAAAAATAATGAAATCGTACGATATAAAGTATTGTTAGTAGCCTAAGGTTTTTCACAAAGATCAAGTATTGATTATGATGAAACTTATTCTCCTATTATTGATACTATTACACTTTGATATCTTATCAGTTTGGCAATATATGAAAAGATAGATATGTGCCTATTAGATGTTGTCATTGCTTACTTATATGGAAATTTAGAAAATAATGTTTACATGAAAATTCCTGAAGGATTTCGAATGCTCGAAGCATATAAACATTATCCTCGTAAAAATTACTCCATCAAGTTACAAAGTTATTATATGGCTTGAAGTAATTTGGGCGCATGTGGTTCAATCATCTTAGTGAATATTTATTAAAAATGGGATTTAAAAATAACCAGGTTTGTCCATATGTTTTTATTACGAAATTTGGTTCTAAATTTGTGATATAGTTATATATATTGATAATATTAATCTTATTAGAACTCCAAAAGAGCTTGAATAAATAATTGATTGTTTAAAAAGATAATTCGAAATCAAGGATTTTGATAAAACTAAATTTTGCCTTGATTTACAAATTGAATATTTGGAAAGTGGAACATTTATTCATCAATTAATATATATAACAAAAGTTCTAAAAATATTTTATATGCACAAAACACATCAATTGAGTATTCCAATGATCATTCGGTTATTAGATGTGAATAAAGATCCTTTCCGACCTCAAGAAGTTGATGAATAACTCATTGGTCTTGAAGTACCATATCTCAGTGCAATTGGTGCATTGATATATCTTGTTAATAATACACGAATTGATATTGCATTTGCTGTTAATTTATTAGTAAGATTTAGTTATTCTCCAACACGACAACATTGGAATGGAATTAAATAAGTCATTCGATATCTCCAAAGTGCAATTGATTTCAAATTATTTTATTCAAATAAAATTAACTCAACATTGATAGGTTATGCAGATGTTGGTTATTTATCTGATTCACATAAAGTATGTTATCAAACGAGCTATCTATTTATATGTGGAAATACTACTATATCATAGCGTTCTACAAAACAATCTATAGCAACTACTTCTTCAAATCATATTAAAATTATAGCCATTCATGAAGCAAGTCGAGAATATGTATGGTTAAGATCAATGATTCATTATATCCGAGAAAGTTGTGGATTATCATCTATAAGAAATATTACAACTCCTCTTTATGAAGATAATACAGCTTGCATAGCTCAATTACGAGAAGGATATATTAAAGGAGATCGGATAAAATATATTTCACCAAAATTCTTTTTTACTCAAAAACTCCAAAAGAAATGTAAAATTGATGTGTTACAAATTCGGTCATGTGACAACTTGGCAGATATTTTCAAGAAAACTTTATCGACTGCAACATTTGATAAGTTGAGATATAAAATCGGTACGCGTCAGTTCAAAAATTTAAATGGATCATCTCATCAAGGGGAGTAATAAGTAGACATATAGAATAGTGTATTCTTTTTCCTTCGCTATATTTTTTTTTCACTGAATTTTTATCTAGTAAGGTTTTAATGAAACATATTCTTTATATAATAGATATTCAAGGGGGAGTGTTATAAATACATGAATAAATTAGTGGAAACTCCGCTGATTTTATTAGTGGACAAATGTATATGGATGTCCACCATTAACATAACTAATATATATTAGTGGAGTTAGTTGAGACACCACTAATACATTAGTGAAAATAAATGATTAATACCACTAATAGAACTTTATAAATAGAGCTCTTTACCAAGCTTGGGAGATATACCAATTGTAAGCGAATTATTGGAGAAAATTACAAGAGAAAAGAAAGAGAGAAATTTGAAGAAATTATTGTGCAAATGATAGTCAAAGATTTATTGTGAGTAGATTTTATTTTACCACTATCAAAACACAAATAATATTTACTTATATATTATCTCACTATATTTTTTTGCATTTGTTAAGTGATTTTTAATTTTTTTAATATAAATTATAATAAAATATGTGATTTTTTTTAAATAAATGTACTAATTAATTATGTATAATGAAAAGAAATTTTTAACTAATATATATATATATATATATAATAATAATAAATTAGTAATAAAATTTAATTTTATTAAAGACAAAAAACATTACAATTCTCCCAAAATTTCCCTATCCCTTTTATCATAAATTATAATTAGGTTGATATCTCGTGCGTTGCCCGTGTTGTGGTTATGTTATTAAGATTCAATTTATATATATATATATATATATATATATATATATATATATATAATTAGCTTAATTAAATATTTAATTAATATTTTAAAATAAATTTAGATAGTATTCAAAGAATCACACATTCCAATGTATTAATATTAAATACATATATAGATAGTATTTAAAGAATTACACATTTCAATGTATTAATTTAGATAGTATTCAAAGAATCACACATTTAAGCCAAGTGTAAATTGTGAGGCAACTTATGTTAGCTAAATTTTGTTAGGGTAAAAAGGTAATAATTAAGTTCACAATGTTAAACTATATAATTTTTTCATGAAAGGAATAAATAATAAGGGAAACAAATAGTACAATTCAATACACATGTATGAGGGTTTGCATTAAATTATATCGACCTAATTTAAGGGCCTAAAGTTACTGATGAGGTTAATTCATGAGGTTTCTTGTATGGTGGTAGGCCTTGGTCCTTTTGCAAACCCAATTGAGGCCACCAATCCTCCTTCCCACTGGGCCACCATGGTGGCGGAACACCTTTCTCTAATGGAAATCTACTCTGAGGAGGATCACAGTGCTGCATGAGAGCTAATAGATTGCGCAATCCCATAAACAAACTCGGATCACCTATATTTCAATAACATGGGATACCTTTTTGCTTGCAATTGGAGGAAATGGACTATGTCACAGTGCCTTCTTGGTGTGTACAAAAAGGGTGCCATCCAGAAAATTTGCGTAACCAGACATTAAAAGTTCACTGGGAAATAGACTTAATATCAGAAAGCTGTATTTGTCCACATAAAGGATCATAACTAAACAGTATCTGCAGCAAATAGTATAAAGAGGAAATAGAAAAGGCAATAATGGCATACTCACATGGAGAAAATAAATATCTAGAACTGCGGATTAAAAAAAAACAAAATTCAAAAGATCACCAAGAACATAAAATTACAAACACAAAAAACCAAAAGAGTAACAACAAAGATGAGGTCTTCAATAGCAAAAGTTGAAACAGCCTACATTCCCCTGATTTCTAACAAATTGAAGGGCTTACCAAGAAGAAGAATAGGAGGGGTAGGGTAATCCTCTCACTGTGGTGATCTTATTATGGATAATGTTCTCATATAATGACAGTTTTCAAGCAGATGACTTGGTATAGAAACGCATGCCGACGGCCACACCAAGTATGACCAAAGGAACCAAGAATTGGAGCAGCTTGACAATGAACTCTGATGTTTTGTATTGGTTGTAATGAAGCTACTTGGGTGGAGTGTACTTGGCCTTGCTGGGGATGGTTGATGAATCAACTTCGCCAATGCACATCTCATCAATCATTGCTCTTGCACTGCTGCTATGGCCCACATCCTTGAAATCGTCAGTCGCATCCTTCCCTAAGTAAAATTGCATTAGAGATGTGCATTGGTGTCTATATTAAACACAAGATGTCTAAGATTAGTGCTAAAACATGAAACAATCAGCAGATAGCAACAATATTGGAGAGAAACTTGACTAATCATCATCTGAAGTCGTCAAAATTCCATTGAAGACAACACATGCGCACAACATCAATGCCTTCCTCACCCTTATTCATTTTTTAAAGCCTTTTCAGCTTCATCTTGTCCCTCCACGTCCTCCTCTGAAGTTCATCAACATCAATTTCCTCGTCACTATAATCATCCTCAACGACTTCTGGTTTAGTCTGAGGAGCCTCCATCTCTGGTTCCTTAAGAGGAGCAAAAAAGAGATTGAGATCACCACAAAATCCCATATCCTCAAACATCATCATCTTATCAGGCAGCCCTCAAGACTATCACCAAATTTCAGAACTTCAAAGGTTATTCAACTGGTCAACCTCTAAGTCCAGATTAACATATGCTCCTCCTCCTCCTCCAAATGTATAGCTCGCAGATATGGATGTGTTTCCTAGATCAAAAATTTCACATAGCTTTTACCACCTGCAAACATGGATTAGAAGCAGAATAAATAATTTGACCTAAAGAAGAAGAAAATCATGAGAATCCCATACTGATTCACATAAAATAGATAAAGGTCATCAAATCAGTACAGAAATCTCGTGCAAAAGCTAATTGAGTGAAACAACCAAATATCGACATGAAGATCAAAATAATCACATAAAGTCCAAGTACAAATGAACTTGGAAAAGAAAGCCTTTAAGAAATGATTCACATCAACTTCCCATCCATGAGTATAGAACTAAACATAAAAAAGACCACTAGATTCGAGAAAATCAACAATAATCACAATAACTTAAATAGCCAAATTTATAGGAATTAATAGACAAAAGATTCCAACTCTCGGAATGAATTGAAAGGCAAATAGACATGCTTCCCAAATCTAAAACAGCTTACACTTTCTAAGCCTCCACCAAAAAATCACTTCATTTCTTGATCTAGACTTTGCTTCTATTTCATCCTCATCAAATGCTATCGTCATGCTATAGTTGTCATGGTCACCCTAATCACTGCACTGAACCTCTTCTTTCTCGGTCTCTCTTTCCGTCTCTCTATCCTCTTCTTCTTTCTCACTGTCCCACCTACTGAGATGATGCAAAATTTCACTATTCTTTCGATCAAAACCATCTTGCTTCAAAGCATTACGCTTATTGCTTCAAGAAGAATACTCCGAGTCAGGAGGGGAAGGAGGATAGAAGCTTTCCTAGTTCCAAGCCGATGAGGCCTGGGAGGGAGTAGTTGCGTAGCTTTCGCATTGTAAGCATAAAAAGTGTTGTTAAATTCGCCACGGGCATCTTGTTTCGGAGAAGAAGTGATGCGGGAGTCAGATAGAATGTGAGAGAGTTTAATTGATTTAATCGATTTTTTGCAGCATTGATGGGAGGGAGCGGAGAGGATGTGAGGTATTTTTGAGGAGGAAATAGAAGAGGAGTACGGTGGAATCGATGAGTTGCGATTTGAATGTGAAGAAGAAATCGAAAAGGTAAGAAAGAAAAAGGAATCTATTTATTGTATTGAAGAGAGTCGAGAAGAAAGCTTTCGTGAAAATGATGCAGTTTAGACTTTTTGAATAACATCCTCTTATCAAACACATACACATGACAACACTACAATATTCACTTTTAACTTTTCGATATATATATATATATATATATAGATTTCTTTTCCCCCTTAACTCCCATACTGATCCTTCGTTTGGGTTAGAAGGGCTATTGGTCGTGCAGTCTCTGTTTGGAGTGTTAGTAGCATTCAACACTGGATCACCGTCTTCGTATCTCATCAAAGCAAACCACCGGTGCCTATGTTTAGGGTTTTGGAACTCTACTGGATCATCTGAGGATATGGAAATGATAATGGTCCTCTCTCCTCGTCTCGTCCCTCCTATTCCGTCCATCATTCACGGTTTATTAATCTTACTTTAGTATAATACGATTGCACAGGGAGAAGACGGCGAAGCTCTTCGAAGACGGTTGGAAGAGTCTTTAGGCTCGCACCCAGATGATTCGTCCCTACATTTCAAGCTCGTAATACTTTTTACTACCTCTAATTTCTTTCCTTTTTTTGTTTTCTTTTCATACTAGTAGTTAGCACCTTTTTAGTACTCGGATGTAGTACTGACAAAAGGATTGGGGAAATCATGGGATGCGGCATAGGGAGTTCTATTTTGGGAGAAGGGAGAAAAATCGAAGGCTGCTGAGCATTTGGTGAAGTCAGCCAAATTCAACCCAGAAAATGGTGTTACGTTTAGATACTTGGGTGATTATTACGCCCACAAATCTGTGGACTCTCAGAGGGCTCTCAAGTGCTACCAAAGAGCCGTCACTCTCAATCCTGATGATTCCCACGCGGGGGAGGCTGTTTGTGATTTGCTGGACCAAGTAGGAAAAGAGAGCTTGCAGATTGCTGTCTGCCGAGAAGCCTCCTACAAGTCTCCCAGGGCCTTTTGGGCCTTTCGCAGATTGGGTTTTCTTCAGGTTATCTGTTATTTTTGTCCATTGCCCGTGATTGCTTCTTTCATGCCTCCTTTGTGTCCTCCATTTTACCGTGCCTGTTGGAATGACAGCTCCATGAGAAGAAATGGTCTGAAGCTGTACAGAGCCTCCAACATGCCATCCGCGGTTACCCTGCATGTGCTGATCTCTGGGAGGTCCTTTATTTCTGCTTGTTATTCTCTCTGGCGCTTCCTTTTTCTGTCACATTGATGAAGGTCTTAAGCTACAAGCTTCTAATCTGGTGTATTTTTAGGCCTTAGGTCTTGCCTACCAGCGATTGGGCATGTTTACTGCTGCAATTAAGGTATCTTGTTTGTCTTTCCTTGGTCAGTTTCTCTATTTCCCTTAGACAAAGCTTTATTCTCATTCACATTTGCTGCTGCCGAGGTAACTTATTTGGAACGAATTTTCTTTCTGGTAGATTAGAGAAAGCGCATCCTTCTACCTTCTAGCCTTTTCCCTCTCTTGGTGCTAGCCTCATCTCTGCAATTGATTAGATAGTGTAATAATGCCTCTGAACTAATTCTTTTGTTCCTTGGGCTTACCCAAGCTGCATGCTGAGGTATATTCTGTACGTCGCGTTTGCCGCAATCCTGAAATGGGTTACTAACTCACAACAAGAAAAAGATGTGATCCATGCTAAGGGTACTTCCTAGATGCTGTCACACATTACTTATCCAGGAATCATGCGTAATTTTGTTTTTCACTCTATTCCAAAAAGGCAATACTTCTAAATTTGCATTCCTCTAAAATCAAAACGGAAAACTTTGGCATTTGTGAGACTGCTTATTGGTGATCTCTGTATGTTTTATTTGGGTGGCATACATTTTAGTTTGATTAGTTAAGAAAATGATTTTTTGGTTGTTTCAACAGTCGTATGGAAGAGCTGCTGAGTTAGAGGATACAAGAATCTTCGCTTTGGTTGAAAGTGGCAATATATGTTTGATGCTTGGTTCTTTCAGAAAGGTAAAAGCTTATTTGACACCTTTACAGTGTTTTGGACAGCTGCTGTCAATCAGAATTCTGCACAATTTCCTGCTATTAAGCTTATGTTTCTTTTGGAACCTCTGTACATCACTTTAAAAGTTTCCCTTGGAAATCTTATTTTCCCTCTTTTATTGTATGAAATTGATTGAAGCAAATTGCCTAATATTTTCAGGCACAGGAAGCTGTCTAATATGAGTTTTATGAACCATCTTAAATCCTCCATTCTCTTTGTCCTTTTATTACTCTTAGGTGTTGGGTCGTCTTCAGCCTGTATTTGAGGCCTTTATTTTCCATGATAACCATTCTGTGCCTCATGCCTTTGCTGCTTAGATTTTGTCTTCCTTTTCTTTTTCACCCCTTACAAGCTATCGAGGTAATAGACCTTTGACCTATCGTTGGTCAGTTGAGAGTAAATTTGAGCTTTGAGGTGTAGTATACAACAATAGCAACTAAGTCTTAGTCTCAAGAAATTTGAGATCGGCTACATGAACCAAGACAAGACTATGTGTGGCCATCTACATGATTCCTTTCCTTCCGCTTCTTTCTATCTACTGGTCATACTTTCATCCAAATTCAACAGAAGCATGTCTCTTCTAATCACCTCTATCCATATCTTTTTAGGCCTGCCTTTACCTCTGTCTAATCTATTATGTTTTCATCTCTCAATTCTTCTAATAGGGACATCTCTCGGTCTTCTTTATATATGCTCAAACCAACGTAAGTGATTTTCTCTCATCTTACCTTCAATGGATGCCACTCTCACTTTTTCCTGAATGATCTCGTTCTTTACTCTGTCTTTTCTAGTATGCCCACACATCTACCGTAACATACGTATCTCAGTTACTTTTATTTTTTAAATATTAGACCTTTTAGCTATCTAACATTCTGTACCATATCGCAAATCAGGTATTACTGTTGTTCTATAGAACTTTTTCTTTAGGCTCAAAGGCATATTACGATCAAACAGAATACTGGTTGCACTTCACAGAATACTAGTTGCACTTCTCCATTTTAACCAACCAGCTGTAACTCGATGTGTAACGTCACCATGAAGCTCTACGTCTTTCTGAATAATAGATCCTAGATATCAAAAGTAGTCATTGGAATATCTCTACCATCCAAAGTTACACTCTGATTTGTATTTATACCAGTACTGAACTTACATTCCATATACTCAATTTTACTTATACTGATTTTGAAGTCCTTAGATTCTAATATCTGTCGCTACAATTCTAATTTAGTATTTACATCGGCTTTAGTCTTATCAATCAAAATAATATCATCCGCAAACAATATAGACCATGGCACAGCCTCCTATATAGTGCAAGTCAACTTGTGCATAATAGTTGCGAAGAAAAAAGGACTAAGCGTTGATCCTTGATGTATCTCAATAGTAATAGGAAATTCTACACTCACTTTGGCGTTGCTTCTTACACTTGTACATACTCTATCGTACATATCTTTAATGAAGACAATATACTTCTATGATATACTGTTCTTTGCCAGCACCAACTAAAGTACTTCTCTAGACACCTTATCATAAGCTTTCTCTAGATCAATGAATACCATATGCAAATCCTTCTTCCTTTTCTTATAATATTTAATCATCTGTCGTTAATAAATGAATTGCCTCTATAGTGGAACGTCCATACATAAAATCAAATTGATTATTTGAAATCTTTACAATGCTCCTTAACCTGTGTTCAATCACTCTCTCCCAAAGCTTCATGGTATGACTCATGAGTTTGGTCGCGTGGTAATTGGCACAGTCTTGAACATTCCCTTTATTCTTGTACAAAGGAATCAAAGTACTCTTCCTCCACTCTGTAGGCATCCCCTTCATGTAAGTCGTTAAATGAATTTGATTTAATGTTAAGCTTAAACAACCAATTATTTGGCAATCTATAAACATTTCAATCAGACAAAACTAATTCAAAGGGCAGTGGTAAATTTGATTTTTTGAGACTTGGTAAAATGTATATTACATGCTTAAAGATATTTTCAAACTGATGTTATATTACGTGTGTGTGTGTATGTGTATATATATGTGTGTGTGTGTGTGCGTGCGTGCATTTATCTTTTCTCTTCATTATTATTCTTAATTTGCTACTTATCCATGCATGAAGGGAATTGAGCATTTCCGTCAAGCTTTGCAAATTTCACCTCTAAATGTTGCAGCACACTATGGCCTTGCTTCTTCACTACTTGGTTTGGCAAAGGAATGCACAAATTTAGGTGCATTTAGATGGGGAGCCTCATTATTGGAGGTTAGTTTTGCTGAAGGTTCAGTAGTTGCACTTATGTTTTGTGGCATTTGACTTGTCAAAGGTGTCTCTTGCTCCTTTATAATTTGTTTTGTACCTTTATAAATTTCTTTTATAAATAATGCAGGAGGCTTCTAAAGTAGCAATAGCAATTATGTCATTAGCTGGTAATATATCATGTATCTGGAAGCTTCATGGTGATATTCAGGTAAAAAATAATGTAAAGTTACTTGTTTTGAACCACCATCTTTTTTATCACCAATAGCAGATACGGTGTTAGTTTTATTTTTATGTAATTTATTAAATTAATAAAATTTGGTCTTTATCATGTGAAGTTTGTTTGGGGTTCCCAAGGAACTTTCTGGTTTACAAATTGATATTTCTGATTCAATTGGTTGGAACTGATATCTGTGTCTTTGTTAGCTATTGTATGCTAAAAGTTTTCCCTGGATGGAAAATGGCTGGGGATCAGAAACTGATGAGAGAAGCTTGTATGATTCAATAATATCCTGGAAAAGAAAATGCTCTCTAGCTGCTGTGTCTGGCTGTCGTTCCTATCAGAGAGCTCTACACTTGGCCCCTTGGGAAGCTAATCTATATACTGACATTGCAATTGCCTCAGATATTAGTTCCTTCTCAAAGGAGAATCACAAAGATGGGCTCAAGTCATGGTACTTATCCATCATTTATTTGATGATGTGTTATGTGTTAGAGCTGCATCTTATTTGGTTGTTTTGTTTGACAGGTCACTATCTGAGAAAATGTGCTTGGGGAGTTTATTGCTTGAGGGTGACAATAATGAGTTTTGGATGGCTTTAGGATGTTTATCAAACCACAATGTACTGAGGCAACATGCTCTTGTCCGAGGACTGCAGTTGGACATTTCTCTAGCTGTTGCGTGGGCATACCTTGGGAAGGTAATGCATTTTTATCATCTTCTAGAGATTATGACTACATTGCATGAGGAAAGTCTTCCATAACAGGAGGAAGTTTCAACCTTTTTGGTGCATAGTAGGTGCTGAGGAGAATGATTTATGTGATAAAGATGCAAGAACGTGGTTTCTTTGTTGGTAACTTGGCTGGGTTGAACCATAATCCGTATAATTTGTATAGAGCCCTTTTGGTGCATGCGGTCATTAATCGTGGACCGAATTCTGGTTATTCTTTTGGACAAATTAACCTGACTAACCATGATTGTTCAAGATCCCTCACTCTTAATCCATGGTAATTGCATGCTGCCTTTGTTGGCCGCAAAAAGTATTTTCCAGATTTGAGCCCATAAAAAATGCATTCAGCTTGAATTCTGTCTTTATTTCTATTTTTGCTTTGAAGAAGCTTTGTACTCTAGAACCGAACTTATGTATATCTGATGGATAGTGTAGGGATATATGCATGTAATGTAGTGAGAAGAGCACAACTATGTTTTTTTTTTTTTGTTCCTTGATTTGCTATGGTCGTAACATGATGCATTGTGTTACCTGGTTAACACACGAGGCACTGAAAGTTTAAGCACTTGGCAAATCTCGCTTAGGTTGAAAAGAAATTATATAGATCTCCAACCGGAGTGTAATTACACTCTTCTAATAAGATTTGTTTAAAAATCCTTTTGTATATAGATTTGTCCAAGTCAAGGATAATTTGGATTAGCAATGATCACATTTGCTTGACTGTAAGCATAGGTCAAATTTTACATGCAAGCATATAAATCAAGAAAGTGTCCTAATTCATGCAAATTCTTTTGCATGAAAGGCGTTGAATTATATCTGTGCTATTGTTGTTTGTTATGTTGCAAAGGAAGGTCACAAAGGTTTTGCTATAGACTTTCTATGCTTTTTTGGAAAAAATATTGTTTTACTAAAGAAATATCTATGAAACCCGTCCAAGGATACTTTGTAAAGTTTGACATGGGCCACAAATATGTGCTTTAGAACAGGTGACACAGCATATATTCATCAGAGGGATACATGAAACTGAAAACCAAAAAGAAGCCAATGTGTTTTTTTAAAAAGGAACTAGCTCTATCTATCAGGAAAAAATGGAGTTAGCTATAAAAAAATCCATATGGAGAAGCAGGGTTTATTATCCCAACCCAAGTTGTTCTGAAAGGTTATCTTAAGTTGTGTTGAACTTTCCGTGCTTAATTTGTGGATCTATTTGCATTCGGATCTCATATGTCATTTAAGAACCCTCTCCATATTACCACCTTGTATCTTTGATCTTTCAATTGCGTTAATCATTGCGCTTTTTCTCGCATCTTAATACATTGCCTTCATTTGTTTTCCTTTTCTTTTCTCTTTTACTTTGTCATCCTCCTCCTACTCTTCTTTTCTTTTTTCCTGTGTCTGAATCCAATGCAAATATTCTAATAAAAGAACACATGGATTGACAGACAACCCACATATAGATTACACTAACACAAACACACCCCTCCTCTCCTCTTTGGGAACATTACCATTTACAGCCCACTTCATTTGCCCAATGGCCCAGAGACCTCAATCACACACAGATGATACATGGGTCTTGGCTTTGTAAATGTTAATTTCATCAGTGGTATGCATTATTTTAACAGTTCTCATAGTATGTTTTACTTTTGAGTTGTGTGCATTAGATATCATTCCAACTGTTGCTCAATGTAGTATTCTAGAAAACGAAGAAATGAAAGGAGAAACAAACAAGTCTAAAATAGTGGATATCTTGCTGTAGTCTAAGAAGACATTCTTGTAGGTCTGAAGGCCTTAAATGCTGCAGAAAGTTCTGCCTCTTTGACTTTTGAAAATATTTGCTGATTATGCATTCATTGGATATTAGCATCTCCAATACCAACACTCTTGTGCAACACAAAAAATGGAAAAGAGAGAGGATAAATTCTTGATGAGCTCAAGCAACAATTGCATGAGTCGGCCAATTAAGCATCTAGATTAAGCATTTCATAAATTGCCTTTGGCTTTATGCAACTTTCATGTTCATCAAAATCTTATTGGATACAAATGAATTTTGAGTTTCCTTCTGGCTTCTAAAGTGCTTGGAGATAATTGTGATGTCCTTAACAATTTATAGATAATCTATGTATTCTTAGGTCTAACATGGCAAGCTACAGCTCTACAGGCAAGAGGGTCAAAGGCAGTTGGGCCAGCAAGCATTTGATCGTGCTAGAAGCATAGATCCTTCCCTTGCATTACCATGGGCTGGTATGTCAGCTGATGCTGATGTTAGGTAAATTTTCTGCTTCCATAGTTCAATTGTGGAATGGTACTATGTTTGGTGTATTTCATGTGATTTATATCTGCTTTATTCCACAGAAATTTCAAACCAGATGAAGCATATGAATGCTGTCTACAGGCTGTGCAGATATTGCCGGTACTACTTCTCTCTCTCTCTCCATCTCTCTCTCATGCACAGAGAGAGAGAGAGAGAAAAGTAGATGCTTATCTTTGCAGACACCGTGAACCTTCAACTTTGCACTGTTAAAAATGGAGACCGGACATGTGTTTAACATATGCGTATATAAGGCATTATTATGATTTACATTTGGGAACTAGTTTAAATGGCATGATGATTTTCATGCTTTTTGGTCAGATTACAAATGCAATGAGCTTTTGAAACATCTCATGCCTTAAGGAAGAATTGAGAACCCACATGTGGGCATGCTTACTCAGATATTTTGGTTCTGTTTGTTCTTAATTAGGAAGGAAGGTTATGCTTGTGGTCTTAGGATTCTAAAAGTAAGAAACATATGCCTCTTAGATTGTGTTTTGCCGACAGTTTCTTCTCTTGGGCAGCTTGCAGAGTTTCAAATCGGCCTTGCAAAGCTGGCTCTGCATTCCAGTCATCTGATGTCTTCAGAGGTATTGAGGAGTATTTGCTAATTACTTTCACATGTAGTTCCTAATGTTCTTTATTGCACAGATAGGTGAGAAGTTAATGAGAGAATGCTCTGGGAAAGTCAACTAATTCTATGCATTGTTGAGACAGGTTTTCAGAGCCATCCGGCAGGCTTTGCAGCGTGCACCTCACTATCCTGAATCTCACAATTTGAATGGCTTAGCATGTGAGATGCGAACTGATTATCAAAGTGCTATAATCTCGTTTAGGCTAGCACGCAATGTAATGAGTTCATCTGGAAAATATTCAAATTCTTCCCTGAAAGATATTTCAGTAAATCTTGCAAGGTCACTTTGTAAGGTATAAAAACGTGTCCTTTCTTTCCCCCTTTCCTTTTGGAATAATTAGTGCAATAATAAGCATGCTAATTGGGATCATCGGCATCCCTTCTTGCTGCAAATCAGATTGGTTCTATTCATTGAAGCCTTGTTTGATGCTCAATTATAAATGCTTTCATTCTGGTACAGGCAGGGAATGCTGGTGATGCTGTTCAGGAGTGTGAAGCATTGATGCAAGGAGGTTTGGCCCGTGGCTATTACCTGTGCAGCTCTTTATTGATTTTTCAATATTTTTACCATGCTATGCATAAATCCCAATATCAGGAAAAGGGGTACAATCATGTACTGTTCCTGAGATTATATTGTTTTTTCAAACAGCATTCATGCTGGAAACCTTGAAGCAGTGATTGACACCATTGTTGTTTAGTGTTATCCTCTATCTAACCAGTCCATGTGATCATTGAAAGGCTTCTGGATCGAAGTCTTGGATCTGTTTTAACCCCTAAAATCTTTTTCCACTTTGTGTCATTTTGTAATGGTACTAATGCAAGGTAGCATTACTTATTAGTTCCTTCATTTACTAAACAGGCCAGCTTGATTCGGAGGGGTTGCAGATATATGCTTTATGTCTATGGCAACTTGGCAAGAATGATATGGCTCTGTCAGCAACAAGGACACTTGCTGCAAGCATCTTATCTATGGAACCTGGATTAGCTGCTGCATCCACAAATTTTATTTGCAGATTGATATATAACATTTCTGGACTGGACTCGGCAATTGCAAGCATTTTGAAAATGCCTAAACAGTTGTTTCAGAGTTCAGAAGTTTTTTATACAGTATCTGCTATTCATGCTCTAGATCAAAGTAATAAGGTTGAGTCAATTGTTTCTAGCAGCCGTCAGTCTATTGTATCGAGCAAAGACATTTCTTTGATGCATTTCCTAATAACACTTGCTAAACTAGTGAGTTTCGCTTTCCATGCTTTTCATTTAATTTTATGATACTAAAAGAAGGGCTTTTGCTGCTAATAAATGTTCAAGATGAAGTATGCCATAAATCCTCCTTTGGGTTTTGTAGGTCAAACATGCATCTAAGGATTGCATCGGAATTCGTAATGGAATTCTTCATCTTAGAAAAGTTCTTCACGTATATCCTAATAATGGTTTGATAAGGTAATTGAATGGGATGGCTTATTCGCACTTTTACAGCCACATACGCTTATTCTCTGCTAGATTAAGTCAATTTTAATAATGAAATGCAATTTCTTGCAATAATCTATTCAGTCACTGCTCATTCTAGGGTTACCGCTTTCATCGTGATAGCAAAAAGTTACTTTAGAAACTAGATATATGGATGGATTAAAAATGGCAATCTAATTGTGACTTGAGTGCTCTCTAACTGCCAATTCTTTCAGATATGCTTCTGGATAAATGCTTATATTTGATAAAAAAAAGTAAAAATCATATGTGCTTTTCTGTTTACGTAGCATGTGAAGTTTTAGTTCTCCAACTGACTGTTTGGTTATAAAGATTTTAGTATTTATATTATTTTTTGTTTGGGTAAGTACTATGTTGTCACATTAATATCTTTTGCCTCCAATTAAACATGCCTAAGCACTTCTGGGGAAGCCTGCCGCTAAGTTTAAGTAACTGTTTTTTTTCAAAATATTAAGAGAAAATTGAAATTCGTAGTTAAGTATGGAATTAGAAAGAGCAAAACTTAGGGTTGTCCAGATAATGTTTTGAGTAGGATATAGTCCAGGTAACTGCAATGTATTTTCTGGATTTCATTGTATTCCTCACAGTGGTGTACACCTTTTTCATGGTTTGACTTAATTTCCTGCTTATAGGAATCTCCTTGGCTCTCTCTTAGTATCCAGTAGCGAATGGAAAGATGTTCATGTTGCAGCTAGATGTGCTGTTGTAGACCTTTATGACCATAAAAATGATGATATCTTCAAATCTGGATTTGAGATCCTCGGTGCTGGAGCTGTTGCTTGCTATACTACAGGGCACCTTCATGAGAGAATCTCATTCTCTACCTGTAGAGACCCAGGGCTATTTGAACCTGGACCTATCCTGCAGTTACAAAAGTATGGGCTTCTTCTCCAAGTACCATTTAGGCTAGCATTTTGTTCAGTTTGTATTTTTCTAAGCTGTTGTATCTTATGTGCTATGGATTTAAGTGAGATGATTTTATTAGGGTTATCCAGCTCTTATGAATATAATTTTCCATTTCCATCTGAAATGCTTCCTGTCTCTCACTCAAGTTAATTCTTTTTGAGTACTTATAAGGTTGGTCAGCCTTGGTGCAACCATGGACTTGCTTCACTATGATGTAGCCATACTTGTTTCAATGAGAGTAAAGTCTCTTTGTACACAAGGAAGGCTATAGACATTCACCATGAAAAAGCCTTCCTAGTGCACTATGTTTCCTCTTTTTAATTTTTGAGTTTTTATGCTGGAAGGTTTCTGGAGTAAGTAATCATTTGTTTTGGTTTGGTTCACAAAATTACAGGCTTTTGCATCAAGAACCATGGAACCATAATGCAAGATACTTGCTTATACTTAATTATCTACAAAAGGCACGGAAGGAAAGGTTTCCTCAACATCTCTGTGCGCTACTTCAGCGGCTAATTTCTGTTGCTCTTTCTAATCCATTGTATTTGAGGCAAGACACAAGTTACCAATATAAAAAATTCCAGCTTCTCCTTTGTGCTGCTGAGGTTTGCTTGCAGTTTGGGAACTACATCAGTTGCATTCAGCATGCAAAGAGTGCTTCAGAGCTTTTACTTCCTGTTGGCTATCTATTTTATGCACACTTGCTACTGTGTCGTGCCTTTGCTGCACAAGATAATTCTGTTAGCCTGAGCAAAGAGTATATGAGATGCTTAGAGCTTAAAACTGATCATCATGTGGGTTGGCTTTGTCTTAAGATGATTGAATCCCAGTATAAGCTGCAGACTGAGACTGATGCTGCTGTCTTAGCATTAAGTTTTGAGGAATGCTCCAAAGAGATCAAGAACACCTGGAATATGTGGTTTGCTGTATTTAACTTGGTGCAAGGTCTTGTTGCTACCAAGTTGAAGGATTTTGTTGCTGCTGAAGAGTTTCTTTCACAAGCTTGTTTGTTAGCTGGTGATGAGAGCAGCCTCTTCTTTTGTCATGGTAAAGCTTCAGAGAACTACCATGGAATTTCTTTGTAGATTAACTTATGAAGACTGACTGCCTAATAAAAATAAATAAATAAAACAACATGATTGCGTTTGGATTTGTGTCATGTGTATAAACTAATCTGCCAAAATTATGAACGTGAATCTGTGGCAGCAATCAAACCATAATCTTATGGAGAAAAAAGGAAAAAATATTTGCACCTACACTGTCTAAAAGACAATCCTTTGTCTTTTGCCACTTTTGGTTCTTGTTCTCCTGACTACTTACTATCTGACAAAAGGGCTGTAGATTTTCTGCATGGACAGTTAATAAAAGATAAATCATTTGTTTATCCTGTTTTCAATTTTGGTTCTTGTTTAGCCACTGGCAACTCTCCACCTCACAAAAGGGTTTCTCAAATATCTAATTGGCAAAATGTCAATTGTTGTATAGAGAATTTCCAATGATTTTGATCTCCCCGTTGATCTGTGTTCTTGTATTTACTTGCATGCCTGTTAAACTATACGATGAGCTTGTTGTTGGTTGACTCAGGCACCATCTGTATGGAGCTTGCGAGACAACAGCGTGATTCACATTTCTTATCTCTTGCAATTAGAAGTCTCAAAAGAGCAAGAGAAACTTCTCCATTGATGTTCCCTATTGTCTCATTATTGTTGGCACAAGCAGAAGCTAGCCTTGGCAGCAAAGCAAAGTGGGAGAAGAACCTTCGTGATGAATGGCTTTCTTGGCCATCAGGTTTGTTTCAATGTGTATGTTATTTTTGGTGGTGTATTCATATACTCTTGGTTTTGTACTACATGAGCTTCAGTTGTTGCTTTGTGGATGGAGTAGAAAACTTAAAATCCTTCTATTTGCAGGAGTGGGAAGGGTTATTACTAATGAGATTTTGTCCTGTGGGTTCATATGATCAATTGCTCATGACAATTTTGTTTACATGTTCCCACCTTTGTTTAACATCTAAGACCAAAATTGGATAGGTTGCTTTCATTGTGTCTGCATATTTGTGGGTGTTGGCTTCTTTGTTATTCTAGATTCTTGTCATAGTCCGAAATGGAAAAAGGTTTTCATGGTTAGGTTACCTATGGGGCTGATATGATTTAATATTCAGCAACAGTGGGAAAATAATGGTGATAGACTTAAGGTGCATGCTTTCTGTTAGGCTGCTTAGGGTAGGACAAAGAAATAGTTTGCTTTATCTCAATTTAGGACGTGAATAGCTCCAAAGAGCAGAAGACATGTTCTCCTAACGTTGAAGATCTGTAAAACAGTAGAATTGCATAACATCTTAGGTTATTACTAATGAGATGAGGCATTTCTTGCAGAGATTAGGCCTGCAGAAATATATTTTCAAATGCATTTGCTCTCTACACAGCATAGAGATGGTTCTTGCTATTTGCCTGCTCTAGATGCTCCTCAGAATCCTCGAAGATTGATTCTTCAAGCAATTCATTTGAACCCATCTTGTTGGAGATATTGGAAAGTTTTGCTGAGCTTTACTGGCTAGCATGGACGAGTAAGCGTACAAAATCCAGAAGCAACAACTTTTGTTTATCCATTTTTTCCGTTTCCCAAACTCTTTCTTTTACTGGAGTGTCTCTGACCTTTGCTTTATATTTTGTACAGCTTGCTGCGGCTCAACTCCTGAGATTAATGATACTTAGAGAGAAGGAAAAAGTAAATGGTTGTATTAAGTTCTGTATATTTATTCTTGTTTGGTCGGTTTGTTTTATTTATTTTGAATTGTCCGGGACATATTGCCCTTTTATCATTAGATAGAATATTGCACCTAGTTTTCTGCTAGCACATTATCTAGTGAAGTGCATATTTAGGATTTTGTGGCACTCACTCCTAACTCCACTTTTGAGCTCCGGATGATTATAATTAGTGCTGTCCGGTTTAGATCGCTCTCAAATGTAAACTAAATACTGTCTCAAATATATCTTTGTCTTGTATGCATCATATTTGACAAGAACGGTATAAAAATTACATTTTGCTCTTACCTTTCTGGACTATAGTATCACAGTGCTAAAACAATGGACTGTCTATAAAATTCTATATGTAGGTCTCGATGAAAAGATCAGGGATTCAATATGGTAAACAAGTGTACTTGTCCGAGTCACGAGGTGCACAGTGATAGAATAGCAAAAAGAGACCTATACTATAAAAGCAAGTAGCAACACTGCCAAAGTGAACTAAGAGAAGTCAAGAAGCCTATATATGAGATGATTGATCTCAACAAGAATAACGGGTGGGCTTGGGCATTTGAAGGCACCGCTAAACAATTAAAATGTACAATGTGAGGGGATAGGGGATTCGCAAATGAAAGCAGGATTGACTTCACAACGGCAATATATTGGATGTTTTCTTGTTCTGTTACTATTAGACATGTTAATGAGGTATTCAAGCCAATAACCGACGAGCTAGCTATTTTGTCCCTTGCTTAAAATTTCAGACTCACGGGAGCACTCTCCTATTCCCCAGTCAATCTCAATTGTTCCCAAATTCGGTTTCCCTGGATGATATGCACATCATGCATATGGATCGATGATCCCATTGCCCAACACCAATTACTACAACTTCACATAGACTGTCGATACGATTCGCATTATCATAGGCGGATAAATTGTTTGCAGCTGTTGTCGATTACTCTAGTAGTGGTTGGAGACTCGGACTCCACCGTAACAGAGATATTCCTCGCGAGGAAACCGAGTGGAGGTGGGACAGAAAGCCGGCCAGCCCAAATCATTTTTTCAATCTCAAAAATCACAGCATCACCCACATAATATGACACTGGGTTAATTTTCAAAATTGAAAATTTATTAAGAAAAAGGCCTAAAGGGCCAATTTCTGGTGGTTGGGTTTGCAGTTGGACCTCACCGAGAATGGATCCAATTCTATACGCTGCATTTGGAGCCGTAGGGCCCGAATCAAAATAGGCCTTGTAGTTTTCACCACTACCAGAATCTTTAACTTACTGTGTCTTTGGGGCCGTGCCAGAGGCAAGTGAGGGAAGGTGAACACCCATGCAAATGCAAGCACGGTCATCGGTGCTATCTTCACTTGGAGTGGTATCAGGGGTTGGAAACCCCTTGTCGGGCCCGATCAGAATCAGAACCCTTTGCTACGGACCAGGGTGCCGGAGGTTAAACAGCAACCATCCTTCTTTTTCCATGGCGTCTAGCTCTACTCCCGATGCTGGAATTGTTACTGCCCCAAAATGGGCACAGAAGACTATTACCATACCTGCACAGAAGCGAGGCTGTCATCTTATCACCTCAAAGGTCAAATAACTTGATAAATTTTTGTCCTGCTTTCAGTTTTGTTAACTATTTCTGGTACAATCATATCAATAAGATTTTTTTTTTTTTGTTTCTTGAGATTCACACCGTACTATGAAGTATTCGCAATTTTTGCTGATTAAGAGTTGAAGATCTCATCATCCGTTCTGTACTGGTTATTATGAATCGGCTTTTGGTTCAATAAAATATTAAGCAACTTAACCTTTGGTTCAATGAAATATCTAAGCAGTGGAGTGGAGTGGACCAGGCACCAAGGCCGTAGTGCTAACGATTTTTAGCAGTTGAAAACACTGCAAATAGACCATATCAATGTAATTCAGTCTAGAGAGACGGTTCCCTATAGCTTCATAATGACATATTTGCTTCAACTCCGACTCCCATGAATCTCTTATTTGTATATTTAATGCTTAAATTCTACATCTCGGTAATAAACTGACCTCTATTAAGAACATATATCCACGCTCTTGTCTTTGTAAAAGCTTAACAAGCTTAATCTTGGTCCTGGGACTCCTGGGTGCTATGTTAGCATAAAATTGAGTTGCCATATGCAATAACTTTTGGTGAGGCAAGATAGGGAAAGAAAAAACAAAAATGTTCTCAGGCTTCTGATGAGAACATCATTATCATGTTGTCACAATTATATATGTTTTCATTCTGACTGAAATATTTATTTGTGCGTGTTGTTCTGACATACGCAAGCCCATTCTTCCTTCCTCAGATTTTGAAAGAAATTGGGCAAGACTTGTCCCGGTTCCAATGTGGTCTTGCACATCTTTTCTGTAAGTTCACATCCTTCCTACAGATTTTTTTTCTAAATTTTGGTATGGAGTATTTATTTTCCTGCTTTGTGTACAACAGTGCAGCATACAAGTGCTTCTTTGACCATAAATGAGAACTATGATTCTGATGTTCGAGATGATACTGAGACATTTTTGAACAGAGTAGTTCCGGAGGTTAGTTTCTTCCCTCGTTTGCTCGATTTGCTGCCATATGTTATTTGCTATGGGCATTATTTGTTTTCTACTTGATCATTGCAGGGAATGTCTTCTCCATGGAAACATACATTGGAAGGTTAGTTTGCGGCTTACATTCATTGAGAGAGCATTATTTTCATTTTTCTTTCCCTGCTGACTGGTGCGCACTGTCCTAACAACTTCATCAAGTAACTATGTGACATATGAAACTATTGATATGTTTTTCTTCAGCAATCACATATCTAATAACTGGTTGAAAATAATATTAAAGTTAAGCAGTTAATATTTCTATGGTTCAACTGTAAATTTAATTACCTTTTTTTCATCTGAAGAGCCTAAAGTGGGAATCTCATCTTTCTAATAGGTTCTTGTAAGACAACGGTAGAAAATTCACAAATTTAATACTCTTATAACTAGCAACTGTATACACTTTTCCCAAATAAGAGGATTTTTATTAGCGTGACAATGCAGTCATGAGTTGCATTTAACTCTTGGTAACAAGATCCATGTAATCTGATTGCTAGAAGTAAGAAGCTGAAGTAAATTGCGAGACCACGAATTATTGCTGTTGTTGGCAGATATTATAGAAGTTATAGATACTGTTAGATATGGTTAGATATTATGTGATATTTGACAAGATTATCTTCCTGGAGACGGAGAATCTCTTTGTTATATAAACATAGATAGTGTGTGTGTGTGTAAGATCAGGGTACATACTTCTTTAGAATATCTCTCGTCCTTCCTATTCAACCATTGTTATAGTTGAGATGCCAGTTTTAGCTTTTGTCACCTTAGTGTTAGAAAAAGTTACTATCTTTTTTTTCTGGCCCCCCACATATTTCTTCTCTTTGCCATTGGAATGCATTGCTTGTAGATAGTGCAAAATCAAGATCCACTAAGATCTTTAATTTATTTTATTTTGGAAATTCACGCTCTCATATCTTATACTATTTGTTAGGTCAATGATGATCTGTGACACTTTCAAAGGTCACGGGTTCGAACCACTGTGGAAACAGCCTCTTAGCAAAATGTTTGGGGAAGGCTGCGTACATAACGGTTCCCTCCCCCTACCCCCGCAAGGCGGGGAGCGCTTGGCGCACTGGGGCTAGCCCTTTATTTATTTTTTGGTGTTCTTTGATTTAAGCATTTAACTTACAATATTTGTTGTGAAGCACTAATGATTTTGATTTGTGATTCATATTACGAATTACTTATAATTTCTCATTTCTGATTTTGTGATCTTTTTGAATGGTAATTTGGGTTTCCAAAGTGAAATTGCTATCATGATCATCACATTCCAGGAAATGGACAATTTGAAAGGCTAAGAGTATATGTGGATAAGATATTAAGAATTTGTTTGAGATGAGTTTATAAAAAATTATTAAATATGTAGGGCTAGGTGGGGTCCAAAGAGAGAATATGATATATTGTAAGTAGATGATAATTCTCTAGAAACAAAAAATGCATAAAATAATAATATATTTGAATTAAAGTAAAATTTTGATTTGAGATGGAATTGGAAAATTGTAATCCACTTGAAGCATAAGATATGACAAACAAATTGAATTTGAACATAGTAGTGTCTGAACAGCATTAAGCTTTAACACTGATTGCTTCATTTGCTTGTGGCTCATGAACTTGTCCAGTTGTTCTAATATCATGTAACTCTGCAGGTCCAGATGACATGCCAGCTCATATCAAGTCATCAATGTTTGGCTGTGCCCTAACGTGAGAATAACACAATCCCCCCCCCCCCTCCCCCTCTCCTCCTCTCTCCCTCCCCTTTATATTCTTTTTCTTTTTTTTTTTTCCTTCTTTCTTCTGAAATATGTATCCAACTTCTGCAGGGTGCCTATCACAAATGGAATGCTGAACATGGGTACTTGGCAGGTATCTGTTTCCCAATTTATATTGATGTTTCTAACTCTGTACATAAATTTCCTTCTATTGATGAGAACAAATATTCACCACTTTGTGAATCCATCAATTCAGTTCCACTTAACTGTTATAGTTTGATGTTACTTCTGAACGACCCCAATTTTTTGTAGCTATAAAATGTGTTCACCCTGTCAATGGATTAACCTCACTGTTTGTTGTGGAAATTATCTCCCTGAATCTCACCAGTTCTTGAAGATAGAAAATATTCATGGCTTCTATTTATTAATCTTAATATTCACCATTGCATTACTTTATTTTAGGCTATTGGTTCTGGTTCATTTGTCTATACTTAGGTCTAAGCATCTTTAGAATTTTCTTGTATTAATAATTTCTTTAGCTCCATGAAATTAGCTATATTGTTTGCTGATGATATACAACCATTAGCTAGGTATATAAACTGTGAAAATAGAAATGAAGGGCTTTGGCCTGAGAAACAGACCTAGTTTGGCCTTTGAGGAGATGGATAGTGTAATGTTTTTGTTTTTCTCTCATTTGAGAGTTTGAACATCAATGGAAAGAAAGGGCAGTTCAAATTTAGTTAAAAAACACCATTTTCATTTTGATGAACTTTTGTTTTCTGTAGTGTTGTGATTCAGCCTTTGTGGACCAACTTGGTATTTTGATGATTCACATATTCCATTTTGCCCAAATTGGAGGGAGAAATTTTTTGGATCTCTTATTCCCAATGTGCATTATTTTCTTCCCTTGGAAATCTCCCAAAGCAAAGCAAAGTCTAAGTTCCTTTCCCTATGTTTGCTATCACTTCGAAATAACCTAGCAAGCTTGTTTGATACCATGGATGACTGTTGGCCGTCTAAGACACCTCTCTTCCTTCCATTAGGTTGTGGACTACTATATACTTGTGCCTATTTGATCTTTTGCATGACTTCCAAATCTGAAACAAAGGAGAGTTTAATTTTGGTAGCTGAAACAAATTTTAATGAATGTGGGACTTCTCTAATATCAGTTTATCTAAGCTTTCCTTGTTACCTTATTCAGGGTATGTTGCTAGAGCATCCTTTTAGTTTAAGTAATTAGAAGATCTGTAATGTTGCTGGCATAAAATTTTATGTTGTTTGTTGAGAAGGCACCTCTAATATGGTGTGTTGTGGAGGTTATTATTTTATTCAATTGTTGAAATGCCAAACTTCACAAAATGTTACAGATGGAGCTAACTGCTCTTAAAAATAACATGGATTTTGTGGGGAGCAGTTGTGGGTTGTTTTGAAACCTTGTTAAAGTATTGGGACAAGGGAGCAGCTTTTAGATGTTTTTAAAACTAAATAAAGTGAGAGCAATGGCTGGTTGGGCTTATTCTGGTGGTTTGTTGATCTGCTTCAGAACCTGGGAGGTGATGTTGATGCTGAATAATGGGGGAGTTGGATTAGTCAAGTGAAGGGAACAAGTTTTGAAGAAAGAAATATTATTAAGTTTGTTGGAGAACAATTTAGATTTTGTAAACCTCTAGATGGGCAGTCTTTGATGAAGTGCAGTTGTTTTAGCAATAAAGTTCATAACAGTCATAAATCAATTTGGTATTGCTGGGAAAATGTCTAAGTGACCTAGTTTCAAGTGAACCCACTGACGCAAATTGTTTGTCTTAATTGATGCTCCTGTATTTCAGGGTATATGGCTCTGCGAGCACCGGGACCATGCTACTCCCCGCCAAATTGTTGTTACCCTAAATGGTATATAAGTTGGTCAGGTCAGTGTATATAAAGAAAATTTTTATACGCGTTCGTGTTTGGCATAATGTGAATGAACAATTAACGATTTCTTCCATTTCTCCTGACTTTATTGTTTAGAAGTTTATTTAGAAGGTACGTTCACCTGTTTGAACATGTATCTTTTTCGTTGTATACAAAAACTGAAACTGTCAACACCGAACGGGGAAAAAAAATATTACAGAAGGCTCTGTCCTGCTCATATGTTTTCAATATTTTTCTGATTGAATGAATGGCCGGAGGGATATAAGCTTGTTTTGCAGGTGGATAAAAGCAGTTCCTAAGTTGTGGGTTTTTCATTTAAACCCCCTGAAATAGCAGTGATGCTGATATGTGCGTCTCATTAGATGTTTGCATGTTGCAGTCGGTTCCACTTGGGCCTTCTCCAGATATTTTTTTGTATTGTTAGTAAACATAATTTTCGTAATCCTTCCAGACGTGCGCTCTGGGACATTGCTCCGGATGATCCAAAAAAAAACTTAACTCGCTTTAACTATTCACGTTTTCATCAGTAAACAACATTCAGAAGGTATACAAAGAAACCATACCCCAAGTTTGTCAATACATCTTGCCTGAATGCCTCGAAGGGCTGTAGCATCCTTCTGGCAAGTAGCTCTTCGACGATATCCCAATTTATCTCCTTGCGAGTGTAATGTTAAAGGTATGAATGCAGTGACGGAAGCTATCATATATGGTCGCAATGAAAGAATAAGCTTATATGTTCATAGTTCCGTCTTAGAATTGGAAAGTATAGGAACTATGAAAGTAAAAGTTTAAGTAACTGTGTGCCCATCGACTCTCTTTTTTTTATGGACTTAATAGGTTGTGGTTTTTTTTATTTTAATTAGTAGGTTAGGGTTCTATAAGGTTAAAATAGTTAAGTATTATAAGTTGAAGAGTTAAGTGTAATTATTTAGTTATGGGATTTTTATTAATTTTTCATTATAGGCTCAAGCATTACGTTGTTTTTGAAGTTATTCTAAAAGAGGAGAAGAGTGAAGAGAAGAGAGAATCCGAGAAGGGACTTGGGTTTTTGGCATTAACTCTTGGTGTTTGTAACCTAAGATTGGGATAAATTGTGCTTAAATCGAAATTAGAGTATTAAGGTTTTAAATTGAGAAAAATTGATTGGAGGATTAATTGTATTATTTGAGTTTTAATAGAAGGTGAATAAGTGTTTGGAGGTTTGAGTGAAAGCTTTAGGGGGTTTCAAGAGGTTGAATTCAGTAGGTAAGGAAATTGAGTTTTTCTATATTTAGTACTGGTTACTGTTTTTCTCAAATCAATGATGTCTCTTGATTTCATTATGAAAATGGTATTTTGATTATATGAAAATGGTATTGAGCATGATATATTAATTGTTATTTTCGTATCAATGGTTATGTTTGTTGAAAGTTATGAGTTTAAGTTAAATTTTATGCTTATGTGTTGATTTTCTGATTCATGTGATGTTGAATGCTTGTGGGTTTCATTTTGGTAGGGAATTTCCCAACTTTATAAGTTATAAGGCCCTATTAGGGGGATACAATACTTAAGATAAGTTAAGGCATTTCTTCTAATGGGATATAATAATTGGAAGATTGATCAGTTAAGCTAAATCAAGTCTCCAAGCACGAACATTTTCGTGAATTAAGCTTTGTTTAAGCATGTTTAAGTATGTATACGTGATTTTTTGTTCACAAACGGTATTTTTTATTATTAAAGTAAGTGATAAAAATTACGTTTTTGATCTGAAAAGTTATAGATTGGATTTTGAGTGTTCGAAAATCGTGTCCTACGTATTCCAGAATACACCCAGTGCCGGGTACACTCTATTTTGACTCCGGTGCTAGTGTTCCTCTGTTGAAGCTATGGTTTTCTCGCTTGTTTCGGTCACATTATTTTCTCTAAATAAATCATACCAGTTCGGTATTTATATGCCAGATATGCCTCTTTTGATTCAGTAATAAGTAAAGTTAAGAGATTCATTATTCCTCTTTCCTCGCTCTTTTTTTTTTTGATACTCGAGAATCTTCACATGGTGTGGTCAACCCACCAAGAAGATATTTTAAGACCTCATGAGTTTTGTTGTACCTTAAATTTCTAAACTCTTTTGATCAAACATTTTGTAAATGTATATGTATATATAGCATGCTCAATTTCGGATAGGTCAGATTTTCTTACTGAGTTAGTGAGTTCACCTCTTATCTAACATTTTGCAGATTCTTGAGTTAGATGAGGATGAGTTGGAAGAATGGTTTGAAGAAGATATAAAGTGATTAATTATTTTTCATTTTTGTTCAGTTTTATATATATTTTGTTTTGAATTTAGAAACGATGTGAAGGATATTCTTTAAGTATTACTAAAATGTTATGTTTTAATTATTTATGATTTTTTGATTTGGATTACTCATTTCTTTTCTGAGTGTTACTATGCTATCCTCGACTTTGGGCGTACTTTGGGGCGTGACGGTAACATTGTAGGCTAGTTTTGGGTCATGTTCGGTCGGTCAATGCTTGGGCCATGTGGGTCTGGTCTCATTAATATATGGGATGTACGGGTCCAAGCTCAGTGCTAGAAAGTTTGGGTCCATCATGGCCTGGCCCGACCCTTGGGTCCGCAAGTTCGTGGGCCTTCTTTTGTGTGTTTTTTTTAAAATTATAAAATTCTAATGTGTTCTTGTTTTTATAAGTTTTTTATTACTTATAAATAATATAATTGTTTAAAATTATAAAATAATTATGTTGAAATTGTGGGAGTTTTAATTTGGATACACATTGGTTTTATTAATTAATAAAATAAAAATTATATAAGAGAAAAATTGAATGTCTAAATTTCTTAAAAAGTAATAAAATAGTTAAGATTTAAATATAGAAGAAATATTTTGAAAATTAAATATTAATAAAATTAAATAATTACATAATATTACTTAACTTAATTATTTGAAATACTAATTACTCAAATTCACTGCATTCTTTATTTAAGTCATTATCAATAATTCACGAATTAATAAATGTCAAAATATTGATTTTCATTTTCTATCAGATGTTATATCTCGTAAATTGTCATCTCATTATAAGTTGTAGTTGATCTTCTTTAACGCTTCATGATACTTTACCTATTAAATTTTGATGAAATCGAATAAATGAATTTTTGTGGTGGTTGAAATTGACAGGTAGATGATGATTATGAACTTTCACTACTTATAGTAGTAGAATTAAAATAAAAAGACTTAAATTCATACAAGTTATACATATTGGAAAGAGTTTTAGATATTTTATCTTTTATACTTTTTATCATACGTTGCTTAACTATTGGAAATTTATTAAAATCTAATGTTTCATAAAGATATTCAATAATAATATGAAATTAAGAAGTTTTTACTCGAGAATTTAAATATAATGTCATATAATATAAAATCGAAACATCTTCATAATATTTTATATAATTTTTTATAAAATAATTATATTAGATATGCGTCATATACTCACTAAAAATATATGCTACTTTAGCAAGTGCAAAAAGAATATGATGAGTAATTGGATAATAAAATCTCGATAAAAATTCAGTTACTTATTTAAGAGTAATTAAAAATTATGAAAGCCTAATACAAATTTCAAAATAAGCATTAGTGAGTTGAAGTTAAATTTTGTTATTATTACAAAATTCAATAAGTTGATTTTGATAAAGTATAACGCTTTTAAATATATCAAAAGTTGAATTTCATCTGATTTGATATTCTAATTTAATTTTTTTATAAAAAAAATATCTTATTTTCGACATAAAACTTTAAAATTTTGAGACTTAATTGGAGAAATTTTAATAAATAAAATAATATTTTTAATTATATTAATAATATTATCGATATATTTATATAATTTTTTAACACACAAATTAAATATAAACATCTCAATACAAAAAGAAGAGCAGTAAAGACATATCTAGACATCTCTTCCGTTTAGTTTAGATGAGACAGAGTTAGAATCCACCCTTGCCTAGGAGGTTAAATGCAATATAGATGCAATTTGGAGCCACGAGGCAGCCTCAATGGAGTGGTCAAGGTAGCAGGATCCCAGTTTAGTGCAACTTTCGCTCCATATGCAAAGCTTCTTGCCGCCTTTATAAAGGGCCTTAGACTTTGCTTGAATAGAAAGGCTGGACCGGGTTATGTTCGAAAATGACTATGTTTATGATGGTTTCAATTACTAAAAATAAAATATATAAAAAATAAATGCCAACTCAACGAAAAGCGAATGTCGACGGGACTGGACTTATCAGAAATGGGCTCGCCAATTGCTGGCTTCCAGGATAATCCCCATTATCTTTTGAAAAGATATTCACCGGACAGTTCTGTTTCATTAGGATTACTCTACTTTGAAATCCTCATATTGTATGGGAGAATTCTATTCGTAATATACTCTCCGTTGTTTTGATGGAAGTTGGACATTAATGAAATTCTTTTTTCTTCTGAAAAAAGATGCCCAAGCAATTTTTATACTTCCTCCTCTCCCGTCAAGAATAAGAAATTATTCATCTCATATCATATAAGTGGGGGGAATTCATGAGACTAATTCAAAAATTTTCCTCATATATCAGAAATAAAATAAAAAACAAAACAATATATCCCAAGCATGAATCCATCACGAATTATTTTGAGAATCAACCGTTAGAAATACCGTGCCAAAACATTCTGGCTGATTCCCCCAAAAAAAGAAAAAGGGTAATCACCGGTTGATGTGTTTAGTGACGTATCAGCATATCCAATTGTCCAACGAGATGATTATATTCCATTACCCACCGCAGGCCCTCTTAGAAAACTGATAACGTGAATGATCATTCAATTTACACTTTATCTTTTTATAGATAAATAAATTTTTTTTTAAAATCTTCCTACTAGGATTTAACTTGTGCATGGTTACATTTAAACACTATTTATAATAACAGATTTGATTACTGCTATTATTGTACATACTTTTCTAAAACTATTTATATACAAAGAACAAATTAAAACTTCACCAACATTCCTAATGAATTGATAATGTGCGACAAATGAACTCATACATCAATACGTACATAGTAATCAAATCATTTCAGATAAATATGTAATACTCAGTTTATTTAATTCACACCTTAATTTTAATTTGACTCAAAATAAAATATTTAAATTCGAATTGTTAAAAAATATTTTGAATAATTAAACAAATGTGCGAATGGAAACCCTGCACCCTTCATTTTCAACCCCAAAAGGCAATGTGACAGAGAGCATGATATTACATCTTACAATGAAAGAATCTCCTCTTATCATTGTAAATTCAAGAAACTCAAAATTATGACATGTATGTTGGAAGACATGTAGTCAAGGGCTAATAGACAAACCAATATAAAAAAATATAAACAAAATACGTGCAACTTCAAGAAGTCCGACTGCCAAAATCCTTGAAGACCTCTCTCTCTCTCTCTCATTTGTCACTTTCTCATTGTTTGGGTTCTCTTCCTTTACACAAATAAAAGAAAACAATATGGACGGATCCATATAACTAATCAACTGCTAAAGCTAGAAAATACTTAAAGAAGGCTCACAAAGACATTTGCACAAGAATATTGATGTGGTTTTTACATGTTTCCTGCAATTCACCAGCCACAAACGCCTATCTGTCACACCCCACTACCAAAGGAAGGGAGACCAAGAAAGCCAAAGTGAAAAATGGGAGGAAAAATAGAAAAAGCTCCAGTCCCCCACCCTTTACACCTAATCTTCCATCCCTCACGTCATCTTTGGTTTAAACCTGCCAAGTGAATGCATAAAGACATTGCCACTTGATGCGATGCTTGTAGACAAACCATATGGTTGTGCTAAGACCTCGAGTGCTATAGGACAAATGGGCAAATGCTAAAACAACATTTCTTTTCCCTACACCCTACTGAGAATTTGGTCTTGACCACAGCCGAGGGGAACCTGAAACCAATTCTATCATGTTATTCAAGGCCTTGGCAGAAGAAGCAAGTGCTGATGACCGGAAATATTACACGAAAGGGGTCTAAGCCGACCTGCCGGATTCGAACCGACAACCAAAGGATTTTGCATTTTTGCAGGAATGATCCCAGGATTTGCAAAACCCTTCTACTCTTCCGCTTGAGTTAAGGTCGGTCAGAGATCGCTAATCATCCCTTGCCAAGTCATTAGCACCATGTAGAAGTAGCCATTACTTGTTTGCAAAAAGAAGTCCCAGCTTTTTTCAAAGAAATATCACTCCTGCATTACTTGGTTTTTACGGTAATCAAGAACATCATGATCCTTCCTAGGATCCAATAAAAAGGGCCTGCAAAAGCACCCCCCCCGCCGTGGCGGGAGTGTCCTAATTTGCAAAATAGCCATATTGTATTCGTACTGTAGCTACAAGACGCATCTGCTGAGAGGATTTTCCCAGCTCTTGGCAAAGAACCAGGGATGCCTTGCGGCGATATATTCTTTTATAACTATGCTTGATAATGGTTTTGGTATATGAATATGGGCGGGGTTCGCTACATCTCATAAAATAACCTATTATGAGTCCGTTCAACTTAACGACGGATCAGATATCCCCTCAACTTTGGCAAAAAAGGAAACTATAGAAAGACAACATATATTGGCTGAGTTTTAGTGCCATTTTTTGAAGTATTGAATTCTTTTGTTTTAAATTCGACCTCTATAAATAGTTCTTGGTGTCAAACTCCCATGATCAAATTGCTGATCCAACTTTAACGCACAATGTCTTATTGCATAACGCTTTACATGCTGTTTTTAGTTGAATATTCCCACTTGGACGTTTAGATAGAGTTAAAGAAAAAATGGGTGTTTATCGTATATCCAGTAGAGGTTTGCCAGAAATTAATGCATTCATCAACCAGATTTGTATGCCATGAGTTGGACACTAGACAGGAAGGAAATTCGTAAAGAAAAGGTAGAAAAACATACCAAAGGGCCTTCATAAACCTCCACTTTGCAGTTTGAAAAGATATACATTATTGACTGCTCCTGCGCCATAAAAAGGGAAAAATGGAAATAATTGGGACTTGCATTATCTCTTCTATCTTTACATAATATGTGGGAATATAAGATGAGGACATCTCGGGCCCATTTGATTAAACTGGAAATATTTAAGGTTGGCGAGTAATTAAGATATCATAAGCATGGATAAGAAAGATTTATTAGAACACTGCCAATCAAACCCAATTTTCACGCCTTGGAATTATGTAGGATATGGCAATTATGTGCCCCACCATTTTGAACAGGCACTCAAACCCAACGTAATGGCTCTCAAGGAGAACTTTGACATGTGAATTAGTTAAACTGTATTTTAAGTAGGAGAGAGAGAGAGAGAGAGAGAGAGAGCATTACCCCATCCTCATACATGTGATGTTTTATTCATTACTAAGACAATGTTTGCAACATACAATAGTTTGGGGCTCCATAGACAATAGAAGCCAGAAGTGACAAAAAGCACTCACCAAAGGCACATCTGAACCAGAAATTAAACAATAACGATGTTGACAACAAACGAGAAACATCATGAAGCAGGAAATTAGTTGGTCTGACAATGTTATTGACACTCGTGGCATCTTTAGGCATGTTCTTTTACAAAAATTCTTACCCTTACAGTATGAAAAATAAGAATTAGATTTATATAGCCTAAGGAACTTCTTGAATCAACTACAAAGAAAAAATCATGAAATTATGTGAGGTATCAGATACCTAATTCGTATATCAGCTGTAACTAAGGCACGGCTGTACAGATTAAACCCCAGAATCGCCCCAAATGAATTAAGGAAAACACCGATTCAGTTCATAAGAGGAGAAACTCATCTGCAACTGAGAGATATCTACAAGGATATGCATAATGGTCAGTATTCATCATCCTTGACAAGTCAGCAAAATCCAGATATGTAAACACCATCCTATCCTGTAAACTCATAAATGAGCATCCGTCACCTGAAATAACAAAAAGCCATCATCAAAAAACTGAGAGGCACTCGAATGAATGTTTATTTCTTCATCATGGAAGTCAATACTTCAAAGTGTATTTGGTCCCACTTCACCCAGCAGTGTAGGCACAAAAAAGAGAAAAGAAACCTCAGAATTACCTAATACAAAAGCCCATGGATTTCATTCCAAAATACCAAGTCATATATTTTAATACCTTGCTGCAGTCTCGTGCATCAGATCAAATACACAAGTTACAAAACATAAGAAACTAAAAGGTGCTAAGCAATTTACATACCCTAGGGAATGCAGTTTTTAAAGCTCCTTGATATTTGAGATATTTGATCAGATTGTAATTGAGATGATTCACAAGACTCATGAACTTGAATTTGGTTGGAAATTAACTTTCAAAATTTTTTCATGGGGAGGTTGCTATATATATTTTTCATCCACAAATTCAGGTTTAAAGCTAGTTTCTCAAGAGGATTGTTCAGCATTCGCACTGCAGTTGTTAAATGTCTCAAGAATATGAAGCATAATGACTTAAGTAGCAGGTGAAATTAAGTGAATAACTACAGCATTCCACTTCTAGATCATAATCTTGAGCTTGATTCATCTCCCTTACCAAAATTCAATTATCCTCCATTTGGTAACACTACAAAACCAAATTCACTGATTAATGTTCTTTGCCATTGATATCATCTTCTACCATATCAGAAAGCAACTACAATCTATAGTGTTCCATGGACCACTCCCCCAACACCCCCACTCCACGCCAAACCAAAAAAAAAAAGGAGAGAACCTCAGGGACTATGTTATGAGACTAATCAACCTTCACAACCCTTCAATATACGTCCGTAGTTGTCAATTTAATTTAAGATTCTGATAATCCCTTCAGGCAACTGGTGCTGCATGGATGTCTCATCTCTTTTAGCCCCCTTGTCGTCTTTTTTCCTGCATCTTATCCCTCCCTAACATCATGCTACTGCAACTGCCTGTCCTCTCCACTCAATGCTGCTGTTCCCTCTTCCTCCCTTCACCCCAGAATCTCACTTCCTTATTCAGTGCAAGTGGTTCTGGCAGTGCACTCATGGGATAGAACAAGTTTAAACTTAGGGTCCACAACTGCAATCCAAATATGTTCTTGAAAGGAAATTTTTTTTCTCAACAAACTCCTC
This sequence comes from Voacanga thouarsii, assembly GCA_026120185.1. Lineage (NCBI taxonomy): Eukaryota > Viridiplantae > Streptophyta > Magnoliopsida > Gentianales > Apocynaceae > Voacanga > Voacanga thouarsii. The sequence goes on from JANUWF010001752.1 coordinate 1,083,110, forward strand.
TCAAGAACTTTTTTCACATTTCAAAAACAGAGCAGCAATTCAAACATAGTATAAGATTCTGACGGTCACCATGATATTTATACTGGTGAGGCCCAAAATTTTGGTACCGGTGAAAGAAACCAACTGATGGTATCTTCAACATACATTAACAGCCACATCATTTTCGAGAAACAGTGGCATTCTACTGTTTATCTCCTAGAACCTAGCAACAAGTCCCAAAAGTATCATAATCACCAGCCTCCATCATACATCTCCAACTCAACACAAGAGCATCGACCATTCCCACGGATATTATATCATTTGTTACCCAAGATTCCACACCCGAGTTGACCAGTTACTGTACTCTCTACATCACAAAGAGAACTCTCCCAAACCCCCCACCCCTCAAACGAAAAAATTTCAGCCAAATCCTCAAAATTCTATGATAACAGAAACATTGTTCCTTTTCTATTTCTTGCACAACTGCCTACAACCATATTATATGGACTTGAACGCAGGTGCAAGTGTCAGATACAGGTGTGAAGCCAGAAGTCAGATTTGTACTATCCAGTAACTCCGTAATACAAGAATACAGCTAAAAGATACCCAAATTCTGCACAGGGGAAGATATTTGTCTTAGAGGATTATAAATGGTAGCTACTTTATTACTAATAATGTTAGCAAATAGCTCAAGATAATCAAAGAAGATATATTTAGATCATGTTTGCAAAGAAAACAGAGATTAAAAATAATTTTTCAGTTTTTAGATAGAGAATAAGAAAAAAGAAGCAACCAAAGTAGCACAGTAAATATGCTGTGCCTTCCAAGATTATTGGGTTCATTTCATAAAATAAGGAAGTATGAGGATTAAATAGCAAAACTAAGGGACAAAAAATGAAACTAACAATCTGATAAGTGAATCCAGCTAAACGACAAATACTGTTACCCACCACATAAACACATCTTAATCGGGACTTTGAATTCGCATCCTACTTTAAGAACTCTGCACCCTCATCCCATCAGTCTTCACAACTTCAATTTCTGATACTTCCTGCATCTTGTCTTCCCAAAAGCCCACAACTAAAAGACAAGAAACTATTTAATTTTGTACTATCTTCAACTCCCAAGTTCACCTTTCACTCTACCTTTGCCTTCTCATCTTTCTGTTCTTTTCTGCCACAAAAAATATGCTGTGATGATGAAATTACTCAATATACCAATCATCATGTCTCATGGTCAAGCCTCCATCCAAGATAAGACAACATCCAACATGGAACTCACACCCACACCCATGTTGTGTCGACGTGGGTGCTCCAGGTTTCAGAGGAAAGTCCCCATAGCATAGACCTATAACGTCTTCCATTCTTCAATTTTCAGGCCTCACCAGCTTTTTCCATACTTTGCATAAAGAAAAATATAACCCCAAAAACTTCCACATCTCCACTACCCCTACCCCCCCCCCCCCCCCCAAAAGAAAAAATCCAAAAAGAAAGGAACAGGAGAAAAAGAAAAAAAGGAAAGAAGAAGAAAATATCTCTCTTTTTATTTCTGAAACCAAAGCTTAATCCGTGTAATATGAACTTCAATTAACATTTGTCTAAATACATCATATGGCAGTTATGAAACCAACCTGCACTCCAGGAGAGTATGTATCCCAGCCTCTGAAGTAAAACAACAAAACTACCTAAATGATAACATAAAATCATCCCCTCGGCAAGAGCAGCAGCAGCAGCTCCAAATCTAAGAGAACTCAGAACTCAACATCTGATCTGCAAAAAGAAAAACACAGAAAAATAAATAAGAAAGGAAAGAACATGTTATGAACTAATTACATTACAGAACTAAACATGTGGACAAACTGACTTCCATAGCCCCTCGAGCTTCTCAGTTTAGTGAGCCACGACACCTGATAATCAATGCAAGACATCAAGTTAGTCAAGTAACATATAAAAAATGTAGATTGCAGGCAATCAGTTTTCTGGAAACCACAAATCAATGATTACACCATAGTGTCCATCTAGTAGCTATTGGTGTGGAAGGGTAAAATGAACCAGAAGCAAACAATGGAGTTCAAGGCCAAGAGAAAAGTCTGTATACAGAAATTTCTTTCGTAAACTCAGATGCAAGATGGAATGATGTCAAATTATCATCCTTTCTTCATGAGTAACCATAGTGAAAGATCATAATTATGCCAAAATTCATTAAGCAGCCCAAAAAGAAATCTAAGAGTGAAGAATAAGAGTCCTTTTCCAGCAGGTGTCAGTTGAAATGATATCTAGGAAAGCAAATAATGTAGCACAATAAACACAAGTAGAATATGAAATCAGCGCCATTTGCTACAGTTCATGTAAGTTGCATTCAGGAGATGATGTCCATTTGACATAAAACAGAAGGATCGACTTCCTAGGCAGTAACATCAAAATGGGGAAGTCTTAAGGGACAGAATAACCTTAAAGTGAGATAAACATAAAAACCACTTCAACAAATCCTCACAAAATAAAAAATACACAGCATCTATAGAAGGCTGTGACTTAATATAAGTCAATTCATGTATCTGTGGGGTAATGGTTCTGCAAGTATTAACAATAAAATAATGACCTACAATAATTAGATGGAAAGTAATTTTTATTCATCTTCTTATGAAGATCACAATTCAATTATTCTGCAAGTAGCAACTGACAATGATCGAACTTCTAGGTGCCAAGCTTGAAAATCTAGATTGCACGACAATTTCGGAAACAATTGGCTACTCAGGCCCATAAAATGCACAATAAACCTTTTCAACCTAAGCCTGAAGAGATACACCACTCATAATACAAATTGAAATGTTTCAAAAAGAATGGTACACAGTATCCAATAATGCACCAAATCATAAAATTGCTATATTAACCATGCATCATGATTCTTCATACCGTCTAGAACCACAGTTGCAGGGGATCTTTTTCTCTTCCAAAGGGAACTTATAATTGTATGTAATTTCTTCCCCAGCAGCAATATGACGCTTGGCATATATGAAAATCTTTTTCTGGCCTTCCACACTTATAACCTTTGTATAGCAATTAGGCTGCAAGATATAGTTCCACAATAGACTACATAATTCATGTCATCTAAAAGTTCATATTGCATGCCTCTTAACCATTATCTGAGTAGTTACCTCACAAGAATGGTTTATAAATCTAGCAATTCCACCACGCTTTGTAGCATCAACCTACAGAAAATAGGAGACAGATTAATGAAACAAAAGAAGGATAGCCCATAATAATTGTACTAGATTTAATTCCTTGTGCTTTAAAAATGAAAACAGATAACACAGAATGCTTCAATGCAGACTGCACTTAGCCAGTGAACCCATTCCAAGCAAAGTGCACTGGCACCAAAAGGGAGCCCAGAGGAGAAAGCACAGAAGGATTTCAGTGAATATAAGAAGACAGTTCTCAATAAAAATTTTGTAAATCTGAAAGTGGAAAAGGATATAATTAAAGGACAAGGAAGGGACTAAAGATCTCCCACCCCTCCCCCACCCCACGTGCTTTTTCTCCCCTGAAAGAGTGAAATTTGAAAGTGAAAAGAATTTTGTCTCATGGCCCTACAAGTGCACAAGAACTTAGCTGTTCAATTTTTGGAAAAGCACTATTAAAACGTCTATAAAGGTCAAGCAAAGAGGAGAAAGTTGCATATGATGAGAAAATGGTGGCATGAGAAACTCTGCCACTTGTGAAACTAAAAATGCAGAAGATTCTGGTTATGTTTTAGCAACACCCTCCTACACAGTTAAGCAAGCATCACTGAAATGTGAAGGGAAAATGAACCAAGAAAAGAGGGGTTTTTCACAGTATTGGTTTAAATTATGTGATCATTATCAAAGAACAAACTGTATTTCTTCAGTTAAAAGGAATCCTGCTTGCTTACCACATAGCCATCATCAAGTCTAAAAAGATAACTGCTCCCAATACCCATCTTCTCATAATGGCGTTCACGAATGTCAGATATCTAAAAACAAAAAATAATGAAAATAAAATTTCAGACAGGATGGATATTTTAAGATAAGAATATGCATTTTATACAGAATTCTAGAAAAGAGCAATTAATTAAACAGGAATTTTCTTATAACAAATCCATGTACAATCTCAATTACTTTAGGAGAGGGAAAGAAGGAAGTCTTAAATGGGTTAAAATGCAATAAGATATTATGAAACAAATGGTAGAAACGAAAAAGAGTCATGATAGCAGTGTCGTTATATTCCTAGGACTTCATTACTATATCTGAATATGCCCCTGCAACAGAAAAAAGCAATCACTTACACGAGGACGAATAAGTTCTCCAACATACTCGATGACAAAATCCTCTGCATCAATGGGCTCCAGAGCAACAAGACCCCAATCATGTATCTTGCTCCTTTGGAAGCGCAAACGCTTTTTCCTTGCCTAGAATAAGGTAGCAATATTGACGGAGCACCCTAGAAGAAAAACGAATCACAATCCAGAAATCCTTTGCCTTACCTTTAACTGAGTAGCTTTCAAAAGATCAGCACCCTCAGCTGCAGCAAGAAGGTTGCGCAACTTAGCCCTGTTTGTTCTTGCAGACAGTCCTTTAAAGTTTGAGAACTGAGAAACATTTCCGTCTGCATTAATATTCTGAGTGTGAATAGAACTAGATCCCCTGGCACGAGCTCTATCGGCAGGGCTTGCATTCAGTGACCAATTACGCCAGTTCCACCCATAAATGGAGCATCGAGCACAGCCATCTGACTGAGGCCAGTGTTTCACCATTCCCAATTTACGCTTCTTTATCATTTGCATAGTAACTTGATTGGAAGCTGCTTGCTTGACAGCACTCTTTGCAACTTTTAAAACGTTTTGAGAATTAGACTGCTCCACATCATTCGCTAAATGCTTTCTTTTTAACTTGACTGCTCTACTTGCTGTATTTATTAACAGAAATTCAAACAAAAAATTAGGATCAGCAAAAGAAATGCAATTGCAGGTAAAAGTCAGCTACGATACTAACAACTTCGCATCCTTTCCAAGCAACCAGAAGATTGAATGTCCTGTTTTGTAAGTTTCCTGCTCCTGTTTGAAACAAACTTCTGAAGATCTTTGGAGTCAGAGGAAGGAGAGATATTCTTGATACTGCTCTCGTGGACACCTTCCTTAACTTCATGATCTAGGAAAAAGTATTCATCGTTATCTTTTCCGACATTTGAAAGAAAAGAAATGGAAACTGATAAACTGAAATACCTCCAATCACTTGACAAGATATTTCAGTTGACAAAGAGCAATCTCCAACAAGCAAATTCGCAGCGTTACATGCTTCATTTTGACAAATATCTAGCCTAAAAGTCTGTAGATTCTCATTCAGATTTTCAATTCTAGCACCATCTGGAATATCTCCAGAAATATCATTTTTTCTCGACTTGTCAACAGATTGCCTCTGCAATCCAATGCCTCCAGCAGTTGTGCAGTGAGAAGATAACCCTGCATTTCTCCTGGCTACCTTTTTCTTGCGGTAATACGTGTGTTTCCCAATTAAACCTGAGACTTTAGAAGATCTCTCTCCATGTTTGTGGAATTGAGTGAGAGAATTCTCATTGGATCTCACACTTGTTGAGCCCTGAAAAGAAGAGATGAATAGAGCATATAAAATAAAATACATCTCGCTAAAACTTTTCTGTGCTGCAAAAAAGTAATTAAAAATAAAAAATTAAACGAAAAGGCGAAGTTTCACCATCTCAAGAAACCAAAAATCTTAGAGGAAAATAATTATCGTGTCAAGGGAAGAGTGGGGTACTATAAAGACGAAAACAAGCTACTAGAGTACCTCATGATCATCCAAATCACTGAATTTCTTCAACAAAAATGATGACGTCAAAAGTCCCGGACTAGCATCATCAGCAAACCAAGATTTCAATGCACTAAGAACTTCGTCATGTATCTTTTGACGGAATGTTGTCAAAGCTGCAATGAAGGTCATCCTCATACATCCATCTGGTATAAATGGATTTAGAAGGGAAGTTTGTGAGGAAACACAGCCTCTAGAATTATCCTCAAACCTATTAGGCTGCAGTTTATTAATGACCTCGTGACTAGAATCATCCAAAGGCAAGGGCAATTTATTAAATACACTTGACAGGAAATCCATTACAGATGATCTATTTTCATAAACGGTAGTCTGGTCAAAGAGTTCTGAAGTTTGAGATGGTATCTGAACATCACAAGAGAGTGATCTCCCAGAACCAGAGAGATCACCGGGTGAGCCATGCCCAACTATATTGCCCTGATTACAAGATGAGTCTGTAGCAACCTGATCACACAAGAAGAATTTGCTTCAATAACTGGAAGAAGAGGTGATACAAAAACCAGAAGGAAGAAAAAGAACTGATTCCATCAGTTTTTTCACAGTTTTTTCTTCTGCAGGGGGCCACCAAAGTAAGAAGAAGAAAGCAGCAAAAGCTCCAAATTCATACCAATCAATTATGTCTAAAATTACCTGACAAAATTTGACATCCGCTCGAGCAACAATTACCCTCTTCACTTCCCCGTTTAGAATTCTGTTGAAATACTGAACCAATGATGCATTTGCCGATGAATGCAGATCATTTAACACGGTTTCCAGGGTGTCATCCTCAATTTTACCCAGGATTAACTTGTTGTTTCCAGATAACTCCCCATTCAAATGAGAAAAACAACTTACTGGTAACTGTGGGCTTAACTCAACTGCCGTTTGCGACATGCCGAAACCAGGGGGGAAATCAGTCTCGCATGCAGAGGACTCTTGATCCAGTTGCAACTGCAAAGCCATCAGAATGGAACTAAGAAAGCGGACATAGGACAAATCCAACAGAACAAGACAAAAAGGCACAAAACTTACAACTTCATCCGGTAGCCTCTCAAGTGGTTCAGTGTGTTGCTTAGACAGAATGCCCATTTCCAATGTAAGATTAGGTTTATACCAGCGCTTCCTTTTTCTCCATGCAGAAGAATATTCTGCTATAGTATCATAAAACACAGCATTCCACATGACTTGCATACAAGAATCATAAAACATCCTGCAAACAACTGCATATGCTCCCAAATAATTTTCAAAGCTTCCAATAGATTTCATGCACACTGGATACCTCCTTGAAGCTTTGCTACCATGGGACTTCTGTTCTATGCCATTAGATACTTCATCCTTACAGCCGCAAATAGTCCGGTCCTTCATCCTATTAAAACTTTTAGACTGTCCACAGAAACAACACATAAAGAAGAGTAACAAAAGGTAAAAGAAAATGTCCCTCCCTCGAGGAAAATATCATTACCATTTTTCTGTTAGAGGAGGAAGTTTCAGCAAAATGGCTTTTTGCTTCAGGCTTAGAATGGTTGTGAGATTTCTTAATTGCAATATAATCCAGAATTATATTACTAACAATCTCATCTAGCAAAACTCGACGAGCAGCTTTCATGATCCCTGAGTGTATCTGGGAGCAAAGTTCACCAGAAACATCAGACAGAAAGTTGACTAACAAGCCTGTCTCTTCACCCTTGACATCAGATGTAGAGACGGCTCCAGATCCTGCCATTTTCCATGTATTTATTAATGATTTCAGTGTGAAGGGTTCAACTTTGTCTTCGACATGATAAACCTGCATAAGTTCATTATTGAGAAGCATAAGATAATGACGAACAAAATCTCCATTGCAGCAATCAACACCTCAAATTCTCCATAGCAAATGGCAAGTCCAGTAAGCTTCTTATTAATACGAGACTTTATAGAGAGAAGGATTTAAATCATTAGAAGTTAATAGTAAAAGTAGTCATGATGATTTGAGCAGATCATATACACAACCAAGTAGGGATCAACTAGAATGCTCAGTATTCGCCTTACCTTCAATGAATCACAAAGATATCCATAATGATACCAGGAGTAGAGTTCTATAAGAGAGTGTGGCCCATGTTTCCTGCCTTCCTCATCAGAAAACAGCCAACAAGATTCACCTGACTGTGTGATCAAGCAGATAGGAAGCAAAATTATAAATGTTAAGCATCATAACCAAATATACACTGGAACACCTATCTTATGACAATAGAACTAATAAGTAAGCATCCAATAGATTTACAACACATTTTAGGCAAAAATATACCAGCGGTATGGATGGAATAGTGGTCATGTCAACATTTTCAGAAGATGACACCTCACCGTTGAAGCCAGAACCACTGTACTTCATACAAGACTGCATTTTGCAATTAGAATAGGTAGATTTTGTACAAAACTCCTGTGTGTTAGCAACCAATTCCAAAGTAGAGCCCGTTGAAGAATCTATTTGCCCTTTACTGCCACAGGCAGCAGCAGCAGCTAAATAAGTAAAACCTGTAGCAACGTGTTCAGGAAATTGCCTGAAGTACTTCAGCGGCACAGGATTGATCAGGGCCCCATTTAGAATGGGATAAACATGTAGCTCCTCTGGCAAGAAACCAGTAGCCAAGCCTTCATACAGTTGCTCCTGAATATATGGACCACACATTTGACCATTTTGATTAACATACATCCATCCAGTCACATATGGTGGTTGTCTATATGTAGCAAAGACCTTATCATGATAGGAGGACCCTTTGGCATCACAAGGCTGGGTGATATCTGTACTATTGCCATTTGATTGGCAGTTAATCCCTGTCCCGGAGTGTGAACCAACTTGCTGATCGCAGTTGCGGCATGACAAAGAATCGTGAATGCTGTCCAGGCAACTGAGAGCAAGAAAGAAAAGAAGGGGTGGGGGGGTGGAGGGGGGGGAAACGAAAACACAAACACAAGAATGGGCAGAACTACAGCTTCAGTTTGATCTAATAGAAAAGAGAATGCCCGTGATAAATATGTACATATGCGGCTAGTGGACATTACCCAAGACTCAACTCCATGGAGGATTCATCGTCGCCATGGTGACCTTCTATAGGATCTGCAAAAGCTACCTTCATCCTTTTTCTAGAAAAGAAAAAAGGCTCGTATTCATAGAGCTTAGTGCCTGTGCAACACTGGGCTTGGGGACAAATTATTGAAGAAACCATGACTCGTGGAAGCTCCCAGCACAAAGAGTATCTAGGGCAAGCAAAGACCAAAAAGATTAAAAAAAAATAAAAAATTATGTCTGTGTGTGCACCCGCACAAACATTGATCCGTTTACTTCCTGATTTTCAATATCAAAAAGTTCCATAGGTACCTCGATGACTAGGCAGCTAGATTGAGTTTTTCCTTTTTTTTGCTCTTTTTCTTGTGGGATAATAAACAGCTTGAAGATAGAAGGAGGGCGTTTTCCAATTAGCCCGTGATAATAATCCAAAAGCTTGAGAAGCCTAAATTCTAGGCGCCGAATGCAATGGAATAAAATATTTAGCACCCGAAATTACCTTCCGAAGCCAACACTAAGAACCCTAAAAGGAGAATCAACTGGACCCAACTCCGCAGAACCTTGCCTTTGAGCAATTCATAAGCCACATACGCCTAAATAGCTATATATTTATATTATAATTCAGCAGGTGACAAAGCGAATTGCGGCCAGAAAGATTTTAAGGACTTGGTTTTGCTCGTAAGAAAACTGCTGACCCCCCGACCGAGCGGAGGAGCTGTAGTTGTGGCCGGTGGCGGAGCCGTCTAACTATTCCGGGGACAAGAAAGCGAGGACGTTGGATGGGATTGCCGGGAATCAAAGCATGAAGTTTTATCAGTCACGGCTACCTAGCCTGAGGCATCTAATGATTTAGGGCTCGTTTGTAAGTTCGGTGGAGAAAAGAAAATAAGACTATCCAGAGAAAGAAAATATAAAAAATAATAATTAATAATTTAATCAAGAAATAATTTCAAATTTTAATTAATTTACATCGTTGATGTTTTAATTTTATTTTTAATTGATTAAAATTTAACATATTTACTTTTGTTAACTTTTGTAGAAAATTTAATAATTAGATTATTAATTTGTGAAATTTATATATATATTATAAGTATACTTGAAAATTTAGTTGATTTCGTCCTTTAATTTTTATTTTTAACGATTTTTATTCATTTTCTTTTTTTTTTCAACTTGTTAGCTTCCTTAACTATTATTTTTGTACCGTTTTGATCTTTTTATTAGAGTTCCGTTAGTCAAATGACAGTATTACAGAATCCTAAAAAAATGACTAAAATCGTACAAAAATAATAGTTAAATGACCGAAAAAGTTAAAAATAAGAAGAGGGATCTAAACCTTTAAAATATAAAAGGTAAGGGACTAAATCAGCTAATTCTTCTAATAATAACAATAACAACAATAATAACATTAATAAGAAGGGCAAAATATCTAAGTAGCACTTGAATTATCTGAAATTTTAAATCTTGTACCTAAACTAAAAAATATTTATAAATAGTATTCATACTATTAAAATATTTTGATCTTACACTTCTGTCAAGTTTGAATGTTTAACTATCTTTTTCATCGATTACATGACCCGCACGTGAGAGCATTTTTGTCCTTACATATTACTCCATGAGAGCCAACTTTTTCCCTCTAATAGAATGATGGCACAATTTTCAAAACGCATCAACTATTTTCTTCTTTTTTCTTCCTCAACATACCTCTATTTTTCAACCTCCTCTAAAAAAAAGAATACGACACATGTAATTTGAAAATGTCCAGAACTCGAAGTCCTCCATTATCTACTTGCCATCGTGGGAGAGTAAACATCTTTAGAACCTCATGGACTAACAAAAATTGAAGATTCACAACTTGTAGCAATGAACAAGTAAATCTCAATATTTTTTCTACTGCTAACAAAATAAATATTTATTGATTTCATGTTTTATATTAAGGGTAAAAGTCCAAATTGTGAATTTTGGGTGTAGATTAATCCCAAAATATGCATTAGATCCATTGAAATCATTCTTTACTAGTTTTGCTGCCCGTGCGTTACACGGTTTCATTTGCTCGGGTAAGTAATTTTTATGATAATTTATTAATTTTATTAACTTTGTGTTCAGTTTAATTTTTCTATTTTATATTTAGGTTCTCAAGGTAGAAAATCAAAATCATTTGTTATTTTTTTATACTTTTAATTATATTATATATAATAATATATAATTTTAAAATTGATGTGATGGATCCCTTAAACCTGTAATGATTTATATTATGCTTTTAATTATACTTTTAATTATATTATGTTTGGGTATGTTACTTGGGAATGTGTTTTCCCTCTTGTTTTCAGAAAGACCTTTGGAGGTCAGGTGAGAGAATAGATTCAATACTTCAAGATCAAGCTTAACTTTGAAGCCAAGATTTTGGTGATGCAAGTTCTAACAGCACACTAATAATAGAAGCATTTAAAAGGAGAAAAATTCAATTGCAATAATTATTTTGTACTTATACAATCACAATAGTTTATTATGAATTGAATAAGAACTTGTGATCTCATAAAGAATGTTTAACTATTACTCTGTCACCTTTCATTTTCTGTACTTTGAAGGAAAGAATGTCTTGGAATTATTAAATATTGCCCTTGCTTCTTAGAACCCAGAAGATCTTGAAGTAGGAAAAATTGGCTAAACAGTAAAGGTAATGTAACTTGACAAAAGCTTGGTACCACAAAATCTTGGTAAATAAAGGGAATTCGAATATGAGAAAAGCGAAAGCTGTAGTATAATTAACTCCAACCGTAAAAACAAAAATAAGACGCAACATAAAATTGACCTATGCAAGACCAGGCACTAAAAGGGTTTATCATTTCAACTGAATTAGCTCCAGGCCCAAACTGATAGAGCCTCCTGAGACCCTACTTTGATTCAACTAGAGTTTTATGAGATTATGCAAGTTTTAATATTTCAAACCCAAAAAAAGAAATTAATAAGTAGTAAATGCAGCAACCAATAAATGCATCACAGAGACGGTAACCATTATCTTGCACAACACAAAACCCTCTTGGTAAGAAAAGTGGTAGTCCCATCCTGCTCAAAATACACTATAGCTATTCCGGTTGTGGCTTTTTCACAGGTGTGGGACCACCTTGTTCACATCCAAGGCTTCAAAGGTATAACTTCTCCTACGTGTGACGTTTTGATGATAATGAAATCAGTTCTAAGAACTTGCTATTGAGCTCGCCAAGCAGCAAGAGATTTAGGAATCAGTGAGGAACTGCTTAAAGTTGATTCTAACCTGCATGAAATAGCAATTGCTATGTTTAGAAGTTTGTAGGGCACTTTGAAAATCCAACCAAAAGGAATTCCAACCGTAGAAGAGTGAAAAAGAACTTTGTGATTTCTTCAATAGCCTTTTATCACTTCGGTAGAATTTGTTTCTAGCACTTGACCTCCAAAAATAATTTCATCTAAGATGGTTTGCATCTGCAAGGTACATCTGAAGCTTAGTTCACCGTAGAAAACAAAAACAACCCCAAATAGAAAGGTCACCAGCAAGCAGCAAGAAAAATATGTACATTAAAACAATGAAATTCCTAAGACAATTGATTAACACAGAAATTACCCTGATTTATCATTTCATTGCAACTTCCTGAAGTTAAAACAATTATTAAGGATGTATTTTCCTTTAGAAATTCTACATAAGATATCTTCAGCCATGATCACACATACAAATACACACGCAAACAGAAAAAGATGATGGAGAAGGTTTAAATACATTTAGCACTTGTTCACCATATCAAAAGAAACTTCAAGCCTAAATTTTAGAAACAATTTTTTTTTCCAATTTATGTGAGAAACTTCCATCAAAGCCAGTTTAACAGCAACCTTAACAAAGTAACATAAGAAGGTTCAAACACCATCCCAAGAAAATAAAGTCCAGCCAACCCTCGAAAGCAGAAAATTCAAGAAAAACAACAGCATAGCGTATTAGAACTGCAAATTAGAAACAAAATAGATCCCAAATAAAAGTAGAATCAAAATAGCTATTACCAAGCCTACCAGAAATAAACTACAGAGCTAAAGCATACCTTTTGTCTGACCACCCACAGTTTTCTTGTTAGCTACAGGACCAATTCGCATTGGCCTTGTTGAACAAAACATTCCATTCATCTCAGGCATAGCACGTAATTGTTCACTTTCATCTTTAAACTTAACAAATCCATAACCCTTTGTACATCTAGAAAGCCTATCCGTAACAACCTATGCACCATTGACTGAAGAATAGATGGCCCTAAATGTCTTTTGAAGCATATAGTCTGCAACATCACTTGCCAAATCCCCAACAAAGATTGTGTAATCAGGAGAGTCATCTGATCTCTTTTCACCCGCGCCCATGGATGCCCAGTTTAATCTAAAATTTTGTTCACGTTCTGCATCAATCTGCCGTTATAAGCCTGCAAGTTCCTTTCTGCAGCAGCATGCCTTACAAACTCAATGAAGTCATAACCTTTTGCTTGTTAAGAATAACTTTAGCAGAAACTGCCTGAAAATCAAAGAGTTGATGAAACTGAAACAAATGATTGCCCGCTAAAGACCTAAACTTTCAAGATTGAAGGGTGAGATGCACTGATGAAATGATAAACACAACAAATGCTTGCATTTAGAAAGAATTAAGATTTAAAACAAATACTGGCGTCAAAATCCAATGACAAATAAGCTAAAGCATTCAGAAGAACTACTCATATGTTGCAAGGACATTTACAGGCTGAACATAGAACCAACTCTTTGTGGAAGGTAAAATAACCAATTGCTATTAGAGAATATAAGCCAAACGTATAGAAACTAATTGAAAGGGAAGTACCACAGAACACAATAACTAAGACTGTAAACCAAAATCACATGATCTTTATCCAAACACCTAAAATGTGCTTCCTCTCCTAATTGGTGAAGTAATCTCATTTTTTGCAATTGGAAAAAGACGGCTTTATAGGAAGGGGAAAGGTTTGTAGCGAGGGATCAATAACAAATCTTAGGATAACTATCTCATAGGTAGTTTCCCCTGGAGGTCTAGTTTATAGAATAAACATTTAGTAGGAGAAATTTAAACTAAAAATGAACTAAAATTTGCACGTTTCGCTCTCCTTGATTCCTAGTCCAACGAAAATACAGATTAAACAAACCATGAGCTGCTCTACCCCAGAAGTGTTTCCCCAAACAATGAGGGATATGTTTTTCAAGTAAAATCCAAGCCTCCGCCGCCATCAATAATCAGGCAAAACTGACTGTTCAAACTTCGCATCCATGACCACCCCATCTATAATGTGCAAATGAAGCTTATTCTTCTGCAGATCTACTCTCTCTGATCGTACCTTGTTAATTATAAGCATTCCATCCACATCCATTGATATATGCAGAATGAATCCTGCCAAAAACAGATTAACATCAGATAAAAGAACACAACATACTTTCAGTGAATTGATAAACAGTGGAACGGAAAATGAGGGAAAACTATCCATATTCAATGCCCACTCAATTGTGCAATGGATAATGGTTCTTATCAATGGAAACTTAAACATCTCATGACCTAAAAGACCAAACCATTTTTGTTGGATACAAAACAACTACTGGAAACATTTAGCACATTCACATGTTTTGTTGCACAAATGCTTTCGATTAAGAAACACTACCCATAATTAGCTAAGTTTTGTTAAACAATTAGATCGAACCATATGTTTTAATTACTAAAATGAGCTTCCACTTGAAGGATAGCAATGTAACCATGTTATCAGTTTCAAGAGTTCCTATATGAAAATCTATCCCCATGCTGTAGCTGAAAACAATCTCTAAAAGAAGTGACGGATAAATATAAACGTTAATACTCTTATGATCCTAGAAAAGGCCTAATAAACCATATCAAACAAAAGGGTGAACTCCATGACAAACAAATACAGCAAATAAGAGTACAAAGTGTTCTAAGAGAACTATGGGAAAATATGAATCTAGAGGATGATTTCAAGTAATAATCCAAACATCAAATTTCAATCAATTTAAACCAAATTGCACCCCCCCCCTCCCATCAATTTATAACATTGATAGAAAAATCTCAATTTAAAGTACACACAGATGTGCAAAAACATTATTACCCAAAAAAAAAAGGGAAAGGAGAACCAACCTTAGAACCCCATTTTATAGAGTTGCCCAATTGAAAATTGACCACAATGAGCTCATGGAATATCCCACGGCTTGGGCTTAGGCACAGCAACAACCATCCCTTGGAGCTCTG
The DNA here is from genome assembly GCA_026120185.1 of Voacanga thouarsii. NCBI lineage: Eukaryota > Viridiplantae > Streptophyta > Magnoliopsida > Gentianales > Apocynaceae > Voacanga > Voacanga thouarsii. The sequence goes on from JANUWF010001752.1 coordinate 1,098,227, forward strand.
GAGTGAGAATCACTTGGCATCCAAGCCGAGAGTGCTTGTTCAAAACTCTAGCCCTAGAATTCCTCTTGAGGACATACTGCTCATCATGAGTAGGCGGGGGCAGCTTCTTAAGCCATTCTTGAGCGATATGGACCTCACACTCGGCTGAGCAGGCATCAATCTCCTATAACCGATGCGAAGTCGGGTCGATTAAGCCGTGATTAGCCAAAGCCTTGAGAAGAGTTTGACCGAAAAGTCCAACAACCTCCCTCTTTTGGCCATCGGGATCAATTGTAGAAAGCTTCACGATACTATCAGCGTTTATGATGCTCAAGTTACATCTGTTTTAATGACACAGCTTCTCGGAGATAGGGCACAGCTTTCAAGCTTTGTTTGATCTGCTATAATACACATCTCAACCTGTGGTTGATCAGCTTTCAAGCTGGGTCATTTAAACTTTCATTGGCACAGCTGAAAATCCAAGAATCCGAGTTAGTATAGCATAAGAATCATCATCCTTATCTCCAACCAAACTATCATGCAAATCCAACCGGTATCGCGATGGTTACGTCTCGGATGATCCCTCCCATGGCTCTTGCTCTGCTAATCGCAGAGGAGAAAGAAAGAAAGGTGAAGATTTTGAAGATGCGAGCATTGATGCGGCTCACGCCTCTAACGGAGGATGGTCCATCTTCCAATTCGAGATCTCCAATGCAATCTCGTGTGAAAGACCAACAAAACAAACAAAGCTCAGCGATGAATCCCAAAAAAATGCAAGGAATTCGAAGCATCTGCTATAAATATAGCACTAAATCTGAAGAAATCAAATCGAGGAACAATCCTATAAATATCCTACTTTATTCTCATAAAAAAAACTCTTCTAAGGATAATTACAATCAAACAAAATCTACGAAATAAACCCAAAATCCTGAGACCAATATCCATACCTAATTAATATACCTAAGAAAAAACATAAAGGAATACTACAAAATACTTAATAGATACTTTTCTGGTAAAGTCATCAAGAGGTCAACAAAAAAATAATCAATTAGCCTAAATTTGCTAAGGTGTCAAACCTATATGACTTTACCCATCAGTTTTACACATTATTAATTTGTTACGGTGAATTCGTCCGCTTTTTTCTTTCTTTTAATGGACAAAAATATTCTAAAAAAATGTCATGTGATCAACAAAAAAAATAGTTAAATGGTCAAACTTGACAGAAGTATAAGATTAATATTATGAGTGCTACTTTTGGACTTTTTTTTAGTGTAGGTACAAAATATAGAATTTTAGATAGTTCAAGTGCTACTTGAATTTTTTTTTCTAATAATAAAAAATAATAATAATAATGTTATAAATTTTGAGTAGTATTAGAATAAAATCTTCACACTACGCACTAATAAAATTCTAACTATTCTTTGCACAATAATTTATCTCTTTCTTTTCTCTCACAATTTTCTCTAATATTTCTTTCACTAATCTTTCATTCACAAAATGATGGTGTATTACAAGCTTAGAGAATAGCTCTATTTATAGAGCTCTAATTAGTGGAATACATCATGGCATACATCATCTTTCACTAATCTTAATTAGTGGTGTCTCCACTAAATGGTGGACATCCATAAAAATCTTCTCTAATAATTTATATAAATCCATAATTAGTGAAGCCTCCACTAATTAATGGAGTTTCCAATAATTTTAAGATATTCATAACACTCCCCCTTGGATGTCCATCCATTACATAAAGAATATGCCTCGTTAAAACCTTATTAGATAAAAACCCAGTGGAAAAAAAATTTAGTAAAGGAAAAAGAGTACACTATTCTATATGTCTGTTTATTACTCCACCTGATGAGCTGATTCCTTTAAATCTTTAAACCGACGCATACCGATTTTATATCTCAACTTCTCAAATGTTGCAGTCAGTAAAGTCTTCGTGAAAATATCTGCGAGGTTGTCACATGACCGAATTTGTAACACATCAATTTCACCTTTCTTCTGGAGTTCATGAGTAAAGAAGAATTTTGGTGAAATATGTTTTGTCCGATCTCCTTTAATATATCCTCCTCGTAATTGAGTTATGCAAGCTGCATTGTCTTCATAAAGAGGAGTTGGAATATCTTTGATCGATGATAATCCACAACTTTCTCGAATATAACGAATCATGGATCTTAGCCATACACATTCTCGACTTGCTTCATGAATGGCTATAATTTCAGCATGATTTGAAGAAGTAGTTGCTATAGATTGTTTTGTAGAACGCCATGATATAACAGTATTTCTACATGTAAATAGATAGCCCGTTTGAGAACGTGCTTTATGTGAATCAGATAAATAACCAGCATCTGCATAACCAATCAATGTTGGGTTGGTTTTATTTGAATAAAACAATCCGATATCAATTGTACCTTGGAGATATCGAATGACTTGTTTAATTCCATTCTAATGTCGTCGTGTTGGTGAATAACTAAATATTGCTAATAAATTGATAGCAAAAGCAATATCAAGTCGTGTATTATTAGCAAGATACATCAATGCACCAATTGCACTGAGATATGGTACTTGAAGACCAAGGAGTTCTTCATCATTTTCTTGAGGTCGGAAAGGATCTTTATCTACATTTAATGATCGGACGATCATTGAAATACTCAATGGATGTGCTTTGTCCATTTAAAATCTTTTTAGCACTTTTTCTGTATATGTTGAGTGATGAATAAATGTTTCACTTTCCAGATGTTCAATTTGTAAACCAAGGCAAATTTTGGTTTTACCAAAATCATTAATTTCAAATTCTCTTTTTAAATAATCAATTGTTTCTTAGAGCTCTTCAGGAGTTCCAATAAGATTAATATCATTAACATATATAGCTAATATCACAAATTTAGAACCAGATTTCTTAATAAAAACACATGGACATACCTAGTTATTTTTAAATCCCGCTTTCAATAAATATTCACTAAGACGTGTGAACCACATGCGCCCAGATTGCTTCAGGCCATATAATGATTTCTACAACTTGATGGAGTAATTTTCACAAGGATAATGTTTATATGCTTCAGGCATATGAAATCCTTCGGGGATTTTCATGTAAACATCATTTTCTAAATTTCCATATTAGTAAGTAGTGACAACATCTAATAGGCACATATCTATCTTTTCATGTACTGCCAAACTAATAAGATATCGAAATGTAATAGCATCAATAATAGGAGAATAAGTTTCATCATAATCAATACCCGTCTTTGTGAAAAATCTTATGCTACTAACCGTGCTTTATATCGTACGATTTCATTCTTTTCATTGCGCTTTCATACAAATATCCATTTGTAGCCAACAGATTTTACACCTTTTGGTGTTCGGACTGCAGGTCCGAAGACTTCACGTTTTGTCAGTGCATTTAACTCCGATTGAATCGCATATTTCCATTGCAGTCAATCTTTTCTATGCCGACATTCATCAACTGATATTGGTTCAGGATCATCATTGTCCTATGTAACATCAAGAGATATATTGTATGCAAATATATTATCAATAACAGTTTCTATCCGATTCCAACTTCTACCGGAAGTGGTATAATTGATAGAAATTTCATTGTTACTTTCATCAATTTCTGATTCTTTATCATCAGTTCTTTCTTGGTCTTTATCATTCTTTTCTTCAATATGATCTTCTGGATCATTTAATCATCTTTTCTTTCGAGGATTTTTATCTTTAGAACCAAGAGGTCGGCCACGCTTCTGGCGTGTTTTTGACTCAGCAGCTATATGTATAATATTTTGTTTTGCTGGAACTTCAATTCGAATAGGAGTATTTATAGCTGTAAATATGCGATTTTGTAACTCTTCTGTAACTCTTCTGGAGTCAACAAAAGCGTCTGGCATTTGATTTACAATGCTTTACAAACGAATTATCTTTTGAACTTCAAGTTCACATGCGCTTGTGCGCGGATCAAGATAATTTAATGATGTTGTCCAAGCAAGATCCTTTTTATGTGTTTTGGTTCTCCCCCTAATTTAGGGAATAATGATTCATCAAAATGACAACCAGCAAATCTTGTTGTGAATACATCTCCTATCAAGAGTTCAACATACCTGATAATAGAGGGAGAATCATATCCAACGTATATCCCATTTCTTCTTTGAGGACCCATCTTTGTACGTTGGTTTGGTGCAATTGGAACATATACAGCACACCCAAAAATTCTTAAATGAGCAATATTTGCTTCTGACCCAAAAACCAATTGCAAATGAGAGAATTTATGATAACTAGCTGGTCTTATGCGTACAAGTGTTGTAGCATATAAAATAGCATGTCTCCAGGCAGATGTTGGGAGATTTGTTTTCATTAATAATGGTATAGCAATTAATTGTAATCGTTTAATCAAAGATTCAGCAAGACCATTTTGTGTGTGAACATGAGTTATATGATGTTCAACATTAATCCCAATTGATATGTAATATGCATCAAAAGCATGCGATGAAAACTCACCAACATTATCTAAACAGATATTTTTAATGTGATGGTCCGGAAATTGTACTCGTAATTTAATTATTTGAGCAAGTAATCTCGCAAACGCCAGGTTGCGAGTAGATAATAAACATACATGTGACCATCGGGATGATGCATCAATTAAGACTATAAAATATTTGAACGGTCCACATGGTGGATCAATAGGTCCACAAATATCTCCGTGAATCCGTTCGAGAAATGTAGGACTTTCAGCTCCTACTTTTACTGGTGATGGTTTAACAATTAATTTTCCTAGGGAACATGCGGTACATGCGAATTTTTCTGATGTTAATATCCTTTTATTTTTTAAAGGATGACCATGTGTATTCTCAATGATTCTTCTCATCATGGTAGATCCCGGATGACCCAACCGGTCATGCCAAATGCTAAAAGTAATAGGATCAGTAAACTTCTGGTTTATTAGATGATGAATTTCAATTGTACGTATTTTTACAAAATATAGACCAGTAGAAAAAGACGGCAGTTTTTCTAATACCGATTTCTTACCCAAATGCATTTGAGTAATAAAAAGATACTCAATCTCATTTTCTTCATTTGTTTCAACATGATACCCATTTCTGCGGATATCTTTAAAACTTAATAAATTTCTTCTGGATTTTGAGGAAAATAGTGCATTATCAATAATAATTGTTGTTCCTTTAGGCAACAATATACTAGCTCTTCCGGAGCCCTCAATTACATTTGCACTACCGTTTATCGTATAAATATTTATTTCTCCCATTTTGAGATCAGAAAAATATTTCTCATTTTTTAGTATGGTGTGTGTAGTTCCACTATCAATAATGCATACATCATCATTAACAACAGCCATCTGAACACAAATATATATATGCAAACGTAAATATAATTAGAATAGAATGAAAATGAAAATACAAAAATATCAGGGTGAGGTTTTAGTTCTTCTGGACACTGCCATCACCAATTAAATGGTCTATCCTACCGTCTGGGTGTTCAAAAAATCCGATACAACCATATGAGTAATATTGATATTAAAATCTTCAGGATCAATATCATCATTCTCAGTATCATTTATTGGATGTTGAGAAAAATTTGCTTCCACATTTTTATTTTTCAATGAAGTTTAATACAATTCAACTAAATGCTTAGCCGTACGACAGTTTCGTGACCAATGACCTTTTTTTATGCCACATCTATAACGTATATCCTCATGCTTTTCTTCAATTTCTTTTTCTTTTCTCTTATGATCTTTTCTGTTCCATTTCAGGTGGTCAGTATTTCTCACAGTTTGATTATGATTGTGATAAGGAAAATATCGAGCGTGTTTACGACCATAACCACGACCACGACCACGACTATAATGATGGCTTCTGTTGGAGCCAACAACATTCACTTCGAGAGTGCTGTTGAGAGCCAATTGGTCTAGCTTCATGATTTCTCAATAATAACTCATTATTCTTCTCTGAAATGAGGAGGACAGTAATTAAATTTGTAAATTTTATATACCCTTTTCTCGAAATTGTTGCTGCAGAACAATATTCGAAGCATGAAAGGTGGAGAATATCTTCTCCAACATATATTCATCAGTTACTTTTTCTGCGCATAATTTTAACTGAGATATAATTTTATACATTGCGGAGCTATATTCATTCACGGTTTTAAAATCTTGCAACCTCAGGTTCAACCATTGATACCGTGCAGTGGGTAGTACGACCATCTTCAGGTGGTCAAATCTTTCTTTTAAATTTACCCACAGGACATATGAATCTTTTTCGGTAAGATATTCCATTTTCAAATTTTCATCGAGATGACGACGAATAAAAATCAAAGCTTTAGCCTTGTGTTGTGCACATGCATTATTATTTGCTTGAATAGTTTCACTAAAGCCTTCAGCATTTAGATGCATTTCTGCATCGAGAACCCATGACATATAATTTTTTCCATAAATATCAAGGGCTACATATTCGAGTTTAGCGAGGTTAGCCATAGAGATCAATAAATGCGTACCTGTCTTATGGCTTTGGTAACGGTAGAAACTCGTGCTGATAACGTGTTATAAAATTTGGGTAGTGTTAGAATAAAATCTTCACACTACACACTAATAAAATTCTAAATATTCTTTGCACAATAATTTCTCTATTTCTTTTCTCTCACAATTTTCTCTAATCTTTCTTTCACAAAATGACGGTGTATTACAAATTTAGAGAATAGCTCTATTTATAGAGGTCTAATTAGTGGAATACATCATGGTATACACCATCTTCTACTAATCTTAATTAGTGGTGTCTCCATTAAATGGTGGACATCCATAAAAATCTTCTCTAATAATTCATATAAATTCATAATTAATGGAGCCTCCACTAATTAATGGAGTTTCCAATAATTTTAAGATATTCATAACAAATAAAGTTATTTTGGATTAGGGGAAAGAGATGGAAAATATGGGAGAGGAAATTATTGTGTTTAAATAGTTGATAAGTATAAAAGGATAAATAAAGTCGTTATTTAAATATTTTTTTTATATTTTGTCATATTATAGTTAAATAAAGTTTTTTTTTAAAATTTATATGACTTATCTATAGTATACTTTTAGACACGAATCAAATTGAATATTTTAACTTGATTAATTCTTTATTCTCTCTTTCCCCTTATAAAAAGTAATCTCAAAGCCTAAAACTATCACAATGAAGGAAGGAGATGGGGGAAGGAAAGGAGGAAAAAAACTTTTACTTCTATTGGAAGTAAATATAATATAATTTATTCCTATTTTGTTTTGTAAGGATAAAAATAAAGTAAATGATGATTTATGTATCAATCTATTCAAATTTGGATGGACTCTTTTGCTGATGTAGAGTAAGATTTATTTATCCTTAATTTTTGCTTCTTAACCAAACAATATAAATCATCTATTTACGTCTAAATTTATATTCCTTTCATTTTTTCTCTTTATTTTTATCCCAACCAAACATACCGTAAATCTCTCTTCTTATTTTCTTTCTTTCCAAAATATTCAATTCAAATATTATATGATTTATTAATTTTCACTATGCATTAATTGTTATTGCATAATTGAAATCTAACGATTATATATATATATATATATATATATATATATATTAATTATGATATTGATCCCGGACTTAATCGATTCCTGTCCATTGCTTAATTAAAGCAAACGCCGTCACAGTGAGACTTTGGAGGCTTTTGTTCTAACATCTACAGTTCTACCCTTTTCTTTTTCGTTTTTTTTTTTGACTTTCTAAGCTTAAAATTTGTTTCCCCCTTCCAAAAGCAGGTTTAAGAACCTTGGAAAACAACAAAAGAAAAAACCTACAAAAATTTGAAAATTTATAAACCACATCAAACGCTGACAATTATTTTAAGATAAGAATACTATGAGGTATTAAAATAAATGAAAATTTAAGTGATAATTTATTTATACATTACGATGATCTTTGATTTATAAATATAAATACTCCGAAATTTGAGAGGTAATTTCATTTATCAGTTTGGACAATCTTCAAATTGCAAAGCTTATTTTTAATTATTTTTTTATGAACCAAAATTAGACTGAAATTAGTGATATACATTGAACAAAGTGAAACAGGACGAAAATAAAGAATAATGAAGAAACTGAGATTGTTTTGAACACTATAGTTTGGTTTGGTCCAAGTAAAGAGGAACAGAAAGGCATGAAACTATATAATTTTAGTCAAATAATTTTTAGTAACAAATTTATTATTGTTTTTAACTAATTAAAAAAAATAATCACTTATATCTATCTATAAAAATGTAAATATATTTCTATCTGGTTATAAGAGGAAAAAATGAAATATATAGACTTGATGACTATAGAATATTTTATCGTTCTTTTTTAAAATTTTCTCCTGTTCTATTGCTTAAATAAATACTACAGATGCTCAATTATTTCCATCGGCCAGTCTTCCCTACCCCTAGAGGGGGGGGGGTTGGGAATCACATTAAGTATCAATATCCCAACCAAACTCCCTTGTTGGCTAGAGGAGACCAATGAATAGAATGAAATGCGTCAGGTTTAAATTAAAAATAACTAGGACAAAAAACGAGATATTTATAATTAATACATTTATATGTGTGATTTTTTAAATATTATAAATTTATTTTAAAATCTTAACTAATTAAATTATTAATTAATTAAATTAATTAATAATATATATTTAATATTATATATATATAGTATTCAAAGAATCACACATTTTAATATATTAATATTAAATAAATATATATATATATATATATAGTATTAAAAAAATCACACATTTCAATATATTAATTTAAATAGTATTCAATGAATCATACATTTTAATATTAAATACATATATATTTTATTAATTAATTTAATTAATTATGAATATATATATAATTTTTATTTTCTTTTAAAAAAATTATTTAATCACGTGTCATCTTATGATGATTTCACGTGTCATAATGGTATGCTTCATCTTCGATTTATATATATATATATATATATATATATATATATATATAATTTTCAGAATTTGAACTATTATTACAGAATTTGAAAAGTCATATTTTGGTTTTATAACATTTGAAATTCTTCAAAATAGCCTTCAAAGTAATTACTAAATAATTTATCCTAACTTCTAAAATTTACAAAATGACCCAAAGAATATTCAACTTTTACATTTGCACCCTAAACTTCAAAATTAACGTTGCACTAAACTCCGAGAATTACCATGCTCCAAAATTTTTTAACATTCCATAATAGGCTCCAAATTTAATTCTATATTAGGCCATGCCGATGCCGCCGTCCGCGCGGGCCAACAACTGGCACTAATAACAAAAAATTAAAGTGCCAATAATTGGCTCACATTGCTCGCATTTTTAAATCGGGTTAAAATGTTTTAAGCAGCCTAATTAATCATAATTGCTCGATGCCACTAGAAGATTCTTAGTGAATCTATCTCATGAAGTGGCAAGTTTTCTTTTCTATACCATTGATATTGGGATATGAGTTATAAAGACTGTCTTTTACTTTGCTTTCTTCCCCCACTTATTTATGTTGTAATGTTGCCTCAGTTTTTTCTTTATTTTATTTGTCATTAAAAAAAACTCATAGACACGAAAAATATAATTGAGATAGGATTATATTTACATTAACTTTGTTACCGATTTTATAAACAATGCTCGAGATGTAAATTTTAAGAATAATTGAGTAGAGTTTAGATGGAAAGTAAAGGTAACGAAATTTTTAATTATTTTTTTTAAAGAAAGAAAAAGTATTTTGATAAGTTAAAAGAAAAAAATGCTAAAAACAAGGAATAAAAAAGAGATAACATAACAATATACCCAGTTCGTCGGGGACAAAATAATCCCCGATCTTGGTCCAACAAGGAAGAAGGGTCTGGATAGGCTCGGAAAATTTTTTAAATATTTTTTAGAAAATTTTTTTGACTTCCGATATATTTTTATTCAAAATTTTTTAATCATTTCAAAAAATTTTGTAGTGATTTCTAATAGTGTACATATTAATTATATCACTAAATTAGTAAGAGTAAAATTGATAATTGATAATTTTTTTAATTTTTTCCTCTTCCCTTCTATTTTATTTTATATACATATATAATCTAACTATATATTCATATATAATCATATATAATATAAATAATTTACCTATAATATATATAATATGTATACATATATATATATATAAAATTTACCTATATATACATATATAATATAATATAACATAACATATATAATACATATAATATATGTGGGACAGACTAAGTTGAGGGCAGAGATCATGCAATCTCTTTGATTGGTGGGTCGAAGAATAAAGCCTACTTTCGACTCTGTCCCTGTTTAAATTGAGAAATCTTCGATTCAACTGGGTCGGTCCCTAGTTTAAATAACAAAATTACTATTCTTAAATATAATGATCCTAAAAGAGAAACATTAAGAACACAGGGAAGGAGAGGGGAGGAGAGAGGAGGAAATAAAGTATCTCGAGCACTTTTCCACGATTAAGCAAGATAAAGTTGATTTAAATGATTAAAAGCGTACTTATTTATCAATATTGCTTTACATTATTTTTTATTAATTTTATTTATAAAATATTAATGATTTATTATTCACTAATCAATCGCAATACTAATATTTAAATTTATAATCTTTTTATAAAATTTAAAGTTATACTTATATATTTTTTTAAAAAAATTAATATAATTTTAATTTAAATACACTTAAACAACAGTTAGGGATGGCAATTTCTCCCTTTAAATCGGGGGCCTGGCCCGGTTGGACCGGAGATTCCTCGATTTAAGTAGGAGATGAGCCGAGGACGGGCTTTATTTCTCGGCCCGTTAATCGGAGATGGGAATTGCATGATTCTCGCCCCGCTCCGACCCGCTTTATATATATACATATATATATATATATATATATATACACATTATATAAATTATAAGTAGATTATTTATGTATGTAAAAGTAGATTATATATGTATATACAATAAAATAAAAAGAAGAGGAAAAATAAAAAAGAAAAAAATTATAAATTATAAATTATTAATTTTACTCTTACTAATCTAGTGATATGATAAATATGTGAATTATTGAAAATCACTACAAAAGTTTTCTATATGATTAAAAAATTTTGAATAAAAATATATTGGAGGTAAAAAAATTTTTTATAATTATTTTCGAATCCAAACGGGTCCCCGCTTCTCCAAGCCGGGACCGGAGATTATTTTTTCCCGACGAGCCGGGGGCAAGAATTCCCGCCTTTCTCTATAGCAGAGATGGATCGAAAATGAAAATACAAAAATATATGTAAAAACGAGACTGAGATTTCTAATCTCCGTTCCGACCCATTGCAATCCTTAACAACAGCTGACGGACGCATAGTTTAGTTTGTGAAAGGGAAAAGGGACAAATAGTAATTCACTTAGGGAAAATATTTATTTTTATATTTTGGTAAAATTGACTCCAGCCTTTTTGGGTTCCATGGACCCCACACACGTGCAGTCCTCACTATGTACATTTTTACGGAAAATAAATGCTGAATAGTGCACACAGGCGGACGGAGGAGTAAGATGTACTTAACTCCCACTAAACTAAGGCCAAACTTAAAAGAAGAAATTTTCTTAATCTAAATCAAAACTTTAATCTAAAATACTACTAATTTAAATAACCTTCTTTTTTTAAAAACTATCATATACTCATTGCACATCATATTTTTTCTTTCATTAATAATTAAGTTCCATATTTAATAATATTTTATTAAATTTTAACAAATTCATCTCAATATAATTCTTACCTATATAATTCTTACCTAGAGAAAAGCGAAAAAAGCATAAAAAATAAGCCCTTAAGGGAGAGGAATTTCCCAGCCTTAAACAAAAAGGTAATCAGGAATTCAGGATCACAGTCAGGTCTATCCCCCAACGTATAAGCGTTTCAGGTATACAGGAAGAGAGATCTCAAAACAAGCAGAGTACTTGTTAATCTTCTCTACGTGTCCATCCTAAACTCCCCTGTCCTTCCCTTTTCCCTCTCCGTTTGTTCTTAAAATAAAAAAATAAATAGAATGGTTGTGGTGGGCATATTTCACAGGAATATGAACTCTTGGAAGAATTAAACAGACGAAGTATGTATAGAGGCCACTAACTCAGCCAGCTGCTTTTGACCAAGCTTAGATACTAGCTCCATTGGGAGAAATTGCTTGGGTAGGTTTGCAACATCTTCATCTCTAAAATCATAAAGGAGCTGAACTTTTCTAGCTTCGGCAGCAGAGGCTTCAGCCTCTGCAAGTAAAACCTCAGCTTCCTCAAGGTCACCCAACTCTAATGCAGCAGATCTTTCTGCAGTAGCAGCATCAGCAAGTAGTCTTAACCTCTGAAATCTAGCCATTGCTAATTCTTTTTCCTTTGACAAAACCTTTGATTCAGTTTCCTGTAGTTCTTTGATAGTATTGCGAATCTGTTCCTCGAGCTTCTTAAGCTCTAACATAGCATTCTCAACATTCATCTCTAGTCCTTCCTTTTCAACAGACAGTGTCTTTGCCTCCATAGCTATGCGTGCTGCTTCTCTAAAATTTCTAGCAGTAGCAGCAACTTTCTTCTCTGCCTCCAGCTCCGGAACTCGTTTGTCTATGAAAAGAAGCCTTTGTTTGAAGGATTCAACTTTCTGTTGGATGCTCAACTTTGAAGAAGATAACTCCTATAAGTAGAAAAGCAAACACTAAGATATTTGTGCATAGAGAGAGAGAGAGAGCCAAATGATTACTTACTACCCTCTACAAGAGGTGGTGGGCAAATTTGTTTCCTTTCTTTTTTTAAAAAGAGGTTTGGAAATTTAAAAGGCGCTGAAAAGATAATGTTTTCAGGAAGTAGTTTGTCTTAATTTCCCCACTCCTTACCTTTTTCCCTCTAATGGGTCAGCATCCTTTCCAGCATGTCAGCACAACAATGCCAATGCATTTTTAGAGCTATTTTCCCTCCCCCTTGTTAACTAAAACTTGGCAGGGTAAAAATATGTAGCTGAAATGGGGAAGCAAAAGGAATGGTGCTTTGCAACCCCTCAATAAACTTATTAATCTGCAAAATATTTGGCTAGCATGCAAAATTTTTGGGGGTTGTATTTTAAATTTGTAATTGATATATGCATTCATTTTTGGGTCGTTTTTCTCTCTTAAAGCGAAGGAAGAAAAAAGAACAAAAAATACTGGTAGTTAAAAAACATAAGAAATGTGTCTACAAACAATTTTATGTGTTACATGTTGCATTCAAGAATTTTTGCATGAAAATTAATACCATAAAAAGAGTTATTTCTAACTTTGAGGGAGTTTAGTGTGACTTTTTGCTTAATTTAAGGTCAAGTGATTTATTAAAAAAAAAACTCTTGGTATGTAAAGTAATCATAATACTAAACTCGAAGGATATCTAATGCAATTCAACCTTTTCTTTAGTAGAAGGGTAGACCAATAAGCGAATGATGTCAGCCTGTTCCACTCCATATGTTAGCTTTCCAACATCTGAAGGTAAGTGAGTAAAGTGTTACCCCCAAAGTTTAGAGTTAGTAAATGACTAACACTTTTCACCTATGGGATATTTTTTTCTGTAAGGGTTTAATCCACCCATCTTTGTCACCTTAAGCTCTTGATCCACGTGGTAATTTAACATCATATCATAACATGAATCCTGGTCCCACCCATTATTGCCACTGGTAGTACAAGTCTATATGTATGTTTGCCGAGTGTTTAGTCCATAAACATGTGGCGAGTTAGAGTGTTTACATATTTAAACTACACTCCTTTATTGGCTTAAAAGTGTTTAAATCTCCTAATTAAACTGCTAATAACATATTAAGCTTTTAAAATAGGTGCAACTTAAGGCAAACATAGTGTAAAGCTAATACAAGTGATTTTAACATCCAAAATGGAGGTCAAACTGCTCAGCTAATTGTTGCCACTTTATACCAGTGCAGCAATTTTCATTCCTATTCTCATGGGTTGCATGGTAGCCGGTGGCGAACTCTACATGGCTACCACCAGCCAAGGCAATCTAGTCAGACATTTGTAGCCTAATTGGTGAAAAGACCAGCAACGTTGGGGCTGCAAGTAGTTTTAAATAAGAGCACAATCTCTTATCATCAGAAAGTGGAGAAGCCCTACAAAAATGACATTTTGTCAAGTTCTAAGGAAGCTCTAGAGGAATCCAATGATACAAGAGACTGTAACATGGAAGTCCACCCAATGGAAGAACCCATGCTAGTGGGACTTCAGATGTTCTCTTGAACACATATATATGGATGAGCACCAAGTCTGCTGCCACTAGACTCCTATGCCAGTACAACAGTGGCCACTTGCACCAAATAAGTAGCACCATGGACTTGTTAATTTATCACCTCATCTGAAAGCCTAGCTAAGGTTGTAATTCAACATGATATTAGAGAAGGAGTCCTAATTGATTTTAAATTTGTAATTACACTCCTAGGCTAATCAACAGAGTTAAAGAATATGTGATGCTATTAATATTACCAATGCTGCTAAGAAATTATGACTGATCCACCATCTATCACATTTGCATCCATAGTTGTGTATGCACTGGTTAGAGATGGTAAAGTTTCCACTCAACCATACTCCTAGACGCATTAGGACCAAACAAGTTTTGTAAATCCTTCATCAGGCAAAAAACATTCATGCCCAGTAACAATTATATACATACGGAGTCCTTGTTCAAGAAGCCATAATTCAGGTTCCAGTATTGCTGCTTGATGCTTATGACTCTGATATGTAGGAAGCGGAGGAAGGAAAAAAACCTTATGACAAGCAACAGTCAGACAACAAGCCAAAAAATCTGATGAATCCCCAATCCTTTTGTGGTGACGAATGACAGTTGCAACTAAGAAGACTCCTTAGACTATGTCGATTTGTGTTCTTTTGAAAGTCTAAATGTACTCCTTATAGTCTCTTCAGAAAACATAAAACCATCACATACTTTGAGTGTAGTATGCTATAATTGGCCATCTGGTGCTAAAATTTTGGTTTCATCTAAAATTTCAAAGGGATATTTCTTACTGTTTTCCATTGCTAAAATATGTTTGCCCTGTAATCTATATTTCAATTCTTAAAATTTTGGATTTCTTGAAACTAAAGGAGCAGGAAGATGTAATCTACAAGCCTGCAGATGTTGGAAGAAATTAAGAATAGAAGTTTAAATGCTAGAAAGAAAACAAAGGTTGTAAAGCAGAAGCAACCTGGAGAGACGCTCTAGCACCAGAAATCCCCTGCCTAAGTGTATGGACTTCCTCGGACAGATTTTCCTCAGTCTTGGTGAGTCTCAATTTATCTTCCATGGATTGCAATACAAACTGCAGCAGGCTCTTCCGAAGTGCAGCAACCTCATGTAACATATTTGCTTCATCTGTTGATATCCTTGAAATTGCTTTGATCTTTGAACACCTAGTTTCCTCCTGACAGTGAAGTTTCTCAGTTTCTTTCTTCCTCTCAGATAAAAGTTCACACTCTGACTCTACCCTATAAAGGGATGACTGCAGATCATTATACATTGTATCCAGGGTAGAATGTGCCTCTTGAAAGGAAGAGACTGCAGACGCAATCCTTTTCTCAACCCTTTCAATGCTGAAATCATTTTCAGATATTTCAGCTTCCTTTTCTTTCACCAAAAGAAGCAGTTTCCGCAGGTCTTCTCTCAATATTTCTCTTCTCTCATAAAGAAGATCCCTTTCTTTCTGATCATCTTGAACAGAATGTTCAATGGAGACGTTTAAAGCTAAACGTGCTTCATGTACCAAATGGGATTTAATTTCTAATTCCATTTTCTGGAGCTCAACCTCTTCTGTTGATAAAATCCACTTCTCCATTTCTTTTGATGACAATTTTTTTGCATTATCAAGGAGTAAATCTGCATTATGTGCAGTATCCTACCAAAAGACAAGATGTTTAAGTTGTTCAGCTTCTAACTAAATTACAATACTAGAAAAGGTACTTCAAAGTATATAAGTAAGAGGAAAGAGGTAGAAATAAACTATTACCCCCCCCCCCCCAAAAAAAAAAAAAAAAAATCTGTCACTAATTAAAATAGAAAATGAACACTGCATTTGTAGGTTTGGTGCAGGTCAGATATATTAAATTCAATAGCACTATGCTAATTGTTGGAGAATTGTCTGAACTTTGAAGACATATATATTCTATATGATCAAGACAACAAACCAAAAAGCCCCCTTATACATCTTATCTGTAATTCTCAGTTTCCATTGGTACCCTCAAGAACAAGCATTCAAATATATTAATAACTAAGGCATGGTTTGTAATATAATATTTCTTCTTTTTATAATATCGGGTTTTTTGTTTCTTAAAGTATCTTTTCTTATATTGTTTTCTCTTTTTATACTTTCTTTTAACTTTATTATAATAATAAGGACTATCACATCCTATCATTAAAGATAACTTTGGTTTATCACAACATAATGAAATCTTTTTCCTTAATCCTCTAGTCAATTTAGCTAAAATGGCATCTCCGCACCATTCACTTAATTTGTCCCTACAATGGACAATTCTTTTCCCTAATATCATTTTCACCAGGTTTATAAGTATCGATTAGTTTTTGCTCCCAAGGGTCAGGTATCTTAGTAAAAAACAAAGGTAAGTATGATAAAGTGTTTGGTACTTGATTATAAATATGATAATAATAAGCTTGGAAAACACACATATACCTATCAATTTCACACATATCACATAATTGTAATCTTAATAGGGCTATTAAATATTTTTGTGTAGTTGCTGGATCCTTGAAGAAGTTACCTTCGCCTAAAAATTCATTTATGCGCCCAAAGACCAACATTGTAATGCCATTGGACTAAGTAATAAAACTATCAATGTTTCACAAATAAATTTAGGGTTAATTTGGATTGGGATGAAATCACTTTCATTTAAAAAATTGTTATATACTCACAAGTCACAACACATCATATTCTCTCTCTTTAACCCACACTGGACACCACTTGACCTCACATATTTAATAATTTTTTATTATATTTCTACAAATTCATCTCAATCCAATTCTTATACACTTACAACCTTGTTTGCATTAGATCCAGGGTTTCTTGAAAAACAAGGCCTAAAACTTTTTTTTCTTTTTTTTTTTAATTGCCCAATCCTCTAAATATGCCCGGTCCAAATATACTCTAAATGAGAGAGAAAGAATGAGAGATAAAAATATTAAGTAAATTTTCTGTTTCTTCTTCCCTCCCCCTTATATCAAAGAAAAGGAAGTAAAAGAAATATTTTCTGAAAGTCCCTTCCGAGGACCAAACTATGCCCAATATTATATCATTCCAACAGTGAAACCCCTTGACCTTCTTTAACCTCTACAGAGTGTGCATACACATCAAGAATACTATGTATGTTTTCCCTTGTTAGATTACATCACAAACTAAGAATGTGAAAGAAACTTCAAACAATCACTGACTAAACAATCTAATGTTGAAGAATAATGCTTTACCTAAATTACTGTCAGGAAAAGAACGTTTAACTTCTTAAAGGAAGAAATAGAAAAAAAAAGAGATTAACCTATTCCACCTACACAAATCAATCGTAAACAGATGTGGAGGAGGAACACTTTCAAACCGGGCCAAAAGGAATAACTTAAGCTTTTATTTGAGAAAGCACGATTTAAGCAGCATACAACTACTAATCACTCCCTAACATATATAACTCATACTATGCAAAATAAAAAAAACTACAAAAAAGAAGTTGCAAACGTATTGACTCCCTAACATCACAAAGTAGGAAACCACAGATTGGAAAAACAAAAGAGTAATGTTTTACCTAAACTTGCACAAGTGGAATACAAACATTAAGGCAAGCTTTCTGGGAAATTCACTATACAAAACAGGAAGAACACCCCATTTATACAAGGGAAGAGCAGGAAGAGCAGTTCTGGTCCAGAAGAGATGCGATGTAACATTGGCACCCACTTACACAATATTATTAATGCTTTTACCCATAAAACTAAAAGTAAAAGAAAATAATGGTACAGCATGCACTTTCAGAGGACACCCAAGTTCATTTTTTAAAAAACTAAAAAAGCAAAGGAAAAATTAGTGAAAATATTTACCAAGGAGAGATTCCAAGGACACTACTTAAAGCACGACTGAGGTTTCTGCTATCTTCCGAGAAAAAAATTGATGTGAAGCCACAAGAAAATAGGCATAATATTGAGACAAAACTTTGAAATTTGAGTTACCAAAACAAGTACTATTGTGCTCTCTCTCTCTCTCTCTCTCGGAAGGGGCAGAGACAGTCAACTGCTTTAAATCTTGTTTGGCATGATGGCTGAGAATACAGCTCTCTCTCTCCCTCTCTCCATATTCCAATTTAGTCTTAAATGAATACAAGCACTGTTGGCATCTAAAGGAACTATAATCATGCTCTCATAAAAGTTTGTTGACAAAATCTGTTGACATCTAAATGAACTGAAAGAAGTAGCAATCTTAGAACTTGTCTGGTGGGTCCCGACATCTCCTATGTAGTAGCATGTTTCATTTTCAGTTAAGACTGCAGTCTTCTGGTAAGAAACTCCCATCAATAGATTATTTCAATATTCACACATATAACCTATCTACACTCACGAAACCTGAGTTCAAAAGGAATGTGAGAAAGAAGTTTCCTGCTATTCCAGATCAGCCAAAAAGGAGAAATATATAACTTTTCCCAATGCTTTAGGGACACAGACCTGCATCATATCTTAATTCTTAATTGGAGATTACTGGACAAAACTACCAAAGATGCAGTAATGTCCGAGCGATGAAACTAAATATTAAAGAAATAATAGGTGCCAAGTAGGGAGAAGTGGTAAGGAGGCCAATGATTGCTCATCCTCACAACCCCAAACCACAATCTCACTGGAAGTAGGGGCAAAGAAAAATGAAAAACTCACCACTGCAAAGCCCTGAAACGTTGAGGCACATTCCTCCTCAGCTTGAATCAGGTACTCCAGAGCCTCCTTCATCTTGGAGTCAAGAGTATCACAACATGCTTCTGCATCTTTATAGGCGGCAACCAAAAGCTCCCTGTCCCTCTCTGCCAAAGAGAGACTTTCACTTAGCCTTTCAGCTTTCTCAAAATCCTCGGTTTCACAAGCTTCCTCTAATTCCTTCTCAAGTTCCCGATGTTTTCCAGATACCTGACTCAACTTCTCAGCAGCTTTTCTTCTATTCCTTATGGAGTCCTTCCGAGCAGCAGAGACATTAGCTACAGCTTCCTCGGCATGCTTCAGCTTCTCAGAGATGTGCTTACGGATTTCTTCCAATCTCGAGTTAATCGTGCTGCTGCTGATGCTACTAAAAGTCGTGTTTACTTTGCCATCTCCTTCACCTACTTCTTCCCCATGAAGATTTCCATTTGAGCAGGGAGACGCAGCTCTATCTGCACCTTCCGTTGCCAAAGACGGGCCAACCTGATCATTAGCACAACAAGGCTCGCGATCTTTGTCCAGCACTGTGATCACACTGGATTGGTTATAATCATAAGCAAGATCTTGTTTCTCGTCTTGTTGGATAACAGAAATTGGGGAGTCTTTCAATTCATCAGGGTAGACGTTGGAATTAGGAACATCCTTGTCTCTACCATATCCGATCCTTAAACCAGCAGCTCTCTTTTTCTTTCGGATCGAAATTTGACGCTCAGTTGCGGCCGCCGATGAGGGTGAGAGCGGACGATCTTCAGACAGTTCTGGGGTTTCAGGGGCAGTAACGACAGTAAGATCGGAGAACAAATTCTCATCCAGCGGCACAGATGGTGATGATGATGATGATAGTGAACGAGTATAAGCATGACCAAATACACCTACATGGGATTCCGTGGTGGTACTGGATTGGTTCGGCTGCTTTGCTTCATCAGAATCGGGTACCATTTGAGAAGGACTAAAGAGGACCATGCCCTCAAACAGAGAGTCCATATCGTCGTTCTCCGGCTCGATCGCCGTCGAGGACAGGGATGATGCCATATAGTCTCTCTGGTTTCTCCGACTTTGACCAGCAGTCGACTAACTCCTCTTCGCGAACCACAGGCCGGCAATCAGCCGTTGAACTTGGATATGGCTTTGCCGGTTTACAATTTTTGGACCTAGGCTCTTTATTTTTTTTATTGAGTTAAAACTTATTTTCGCCTTGGAACTTTTATTTTTAACAATTAAGCCCATGAACTATATTCTTGACGAAATGCGTCATTGAATTTGTAAAATTAGATACAATGTTACCTTCCTTAACGACTGTAATTTTTCATGTTGTTAATAGAAGTTGATGTGACGACATGACATACGACGTGTCACTCCACGTCATCATCTTCATTGACCCATTTTTTTTTTCCCTCTTGTATCAAAATTATCTCAAGCCCTCCCAACTCATCTTGATGTGAGGCTCACCCCAAGCCATGGCAATCGTGAGATGGCCATTGTTAGAGTCTAGTCTGAAAATGAAAAGAGAACAACCAACTTGAAATAAAGACAACATCTTACATATGAAGTTTCCTTATGATTGATGGCATAGACGAAGAAGAAAGCGAAAAGAAGGATACTGTAGAAGCTGACACCTTTTGTGAAAAGGTAATAACTATTATGAATTATTGGAATCTTTATTAATTAGTGGAGGCTCCACTAATTATGGATTTATGTGAATTATTAGAAGATTTTTATGGATGTCCACCATTTAGTGGAGACACCATTAATTGAGATTAGTTGAAGATGATGTATGCCATGATGTATTTCACTAATTAGAGCTCTATAAATAGAGCTATTCTCTAAGCTTGTAATACACCATCATTTTGTGAAAGAAAGATTAGTGAAAGAAATATTAGAGAAAGAATTGTGAGAAAAAGAAAGAGAGAAGTTTGAAGAGAAATTATTGTGCAAAGAATAGTTAGAATTTTCTTAGTGTGTAGTGCGTAGATTTTATTCTAACACTACCCTAATTTTATAACATGTTATCAGCACGAGTCTCTACCGGTACAAAAGCCAGAAGACTAAGCACGAGTTTCTGCCGTTATCAAAGTCAGAAGACAGGTACGTATTTATTGATCTCTATGGCTAACATCGCTAAACTCAAATTTGTAGCCCTTGATATTTCTGGAAAAAATTATATGTCATGGGTTCTCGATGCAGAAATACATCTAAATGCTGAAGGCCTTAGAGAAACTATCCAAGCAAATAATAGTGCATCTGCACAACACAAGGCTAAAGCTTTGATTTTTATTCGTCGTCATCTCGATGAAAATTTGAAAATGGAATATCTTACCGAAAAAGATACATATGGCCTGTGGGTAAATTTAAAAGAAAGATTTGACCACCTGAAGATGGTCGTACTACCCACTGCACGGTATGAATGGTTGTACCTGAGGTTGCAAGATTTTAAAATCGTGAATGAATATAGCTCCGCAATGTATAAAATTACATCTCAATTAAAATTATGCGGAGAAAAAGTGACTGATGAAGATATGTTGGAGAAGACATTCTCCACCTTTCATGCCTCGAATATTGTCCTGCAGCAACAATATCGAGAAAAGGGGTATACAAAATTTACAGATTTAATTACTGCACTCCTAATTGCAGAGAAAAATAATGAGTTATTATTGAGAAATCATGAAGCCAGACCAACTGGCTCAACAGCACTCCCAGAAGTGAATGTTGTTGGCTCCAGCAGAAGCCATCGTTATAGTCGTGGTCGTGGTCGTGGTTATGGTCATAGACACGCTCGATATTTCCCTTATCACAATCATAATCAAATCGTGAGAAATACTGCACACCGAAGTGGAACAGAAAAGATCATAAGGGAAAAGAAAAAGAAATTGAAGAAAAGCATGAGGATATATGTTATAGATGTGGCATGAAAGGTCATTGGTCACTGAAAGCTGTCAGTACGGCTAAGCATTTAGTTGAATTGTATCAAGCTTTATTGAAAAATAAAAATGTGGAAGCAAATTTTTCTCAACATCCAATAAATGATGTTGATGATGATGATATTGATCCTGAAGATCTTAATATCAATATTACCTATATGGATGTATCGGATTTTTTTGAACACCCAGACGGTAGGATAGACCATTTAATTGGTGATGGCAGTGTCCAGAAGAACTAAAGCCTCACCCTGATATTTTTGTATTTTCATTTTCATTCTATTCTAATTATATTTACGTTTGCATATATATATATTTGTGTTCAGATGGCTGTTGTTAATGATGATGTATGCATTATTGATAGTGGAACTACACACACCATACTAAAAAATGAGAAATATTTTTCTGATCTCAAAATGGGAGAAATAAATATTTATACGATAAACGGTAGTGCAAATGTAATTGAGGGCTCCGGAAGAGCTAGTATATTGTTGCCTAAAGGAACAACAATTATTATTGATAATGCACTATTTTCCTCAAAATCCAGAAGAAATTTATTAAGTTTTAAAGATATCCGCAGAAATGGGTATCATGTTGAAACAAATGAAGAAAATGAGATTGAGCATCTTTTTATTACTCAAATGCATTTGGGTAAGAAATCGGTATTAGAAAAACTGCTGTCTTTTTCTACTTGGTCTATATTTTGTAAAAATACGTACAATTGAAATTCATCATCTAGTAAACCGAAGTTTACTGATCCTATTACTTTTAGCATTTGGCATGACCAGGTTGGGTCATCCGGGATCTACCATGATGAGAAGAATCATTGAGAATACACATGGTCATCCTTTAAAAAATAAAAGGATATTAACATCGAGAAAAATTCGCATGTACCGCATGTTCCCTAGGAAAATTAATTGTTAAACCATCACCGGTAAAAGTAGGAGCTGAAAGTCCTACATTTCTCGAAGCAGATTCACGGAGATATTGTGGACCTATTGATCTACCATGTGGACCGTTCAAATATTTTATAGTCTTAATTGATGCATCATCCCGATGGTCACATGTATGTTTATTATCTACTCGCAACCTGGCGTTTGCGAGATTACTTGCTCAAATAATTAAATTACGAGTACAATTTCCGGACCATCACATTAAAAATATCCGTTTGGATAATGCTGGTGAATTTTCATCACATGCTTTTGATGCATATTGCATGTCTATTGGGATTAATGTTGAACATCCTGTAGCTCATGTTCACACACAAAATGGTCTTGCTAAATCTTTGATTAAACGATTACAATTAATTGCTAGACCATTATTAATAAAAACAAATCTCCCAACATCTCGCTCGGGGACATGCTATTCTACATCGTCGCAACACTTATACGTATAAGACCAGCTAGTTATCATAAATTCTCTCCTTTGCAATTGACTTTTGGGTCAGAACCAAATATTGCTCATTTAAGAATTTTTGGGTGTGCTGTATATATTCCAATTGCACCAAACCAACGTACAAAGATGGGTCCTCAAAGAAGAAAGGGGATATACGTTGGATATGATTCTCCCTCTATTATCAGGTATGTTGAACTCTTGATAGGAGATGTATTCACAGCAAGATTTGCTGGTTGTCATTTTGATGAATCATTATTCCCTAAATTATGGGGAGAACCAAAACAGCATAAAAAGAATCTTGCTTGGACAACATCATTAAATTATTTTGATTTGCGCACAAGCGCATGTGAACTTGAAGTTCAAAAGATAATTCGTTTGTAAAGCATTGTAAATCAAATGCCAGACGCTTTTGTTGACTCCAGAAGAGTTACAGAAGAGTTACAAAATCGCATATTTACAGCTATAAATACTCCTATTCGAATTGAAGTTCCAGCAAAACAAAATATTATACATATAGCTGCTGAGACAAAAACACGCCAGAAGCGTAGCCGACCTCTTGGTTCTAAAGATAAAAATCCTCGAAAGAAAAGATGATTAAATGATCCAGAAGATCATATTAAAGAAAATAATGATAAAGACCAAGAAAGAACTGATGATAAAGAACCAGAAATTGATGAAAGTAACAATGAAATTTCTATCAATTATACCACTTCCGGTAGAAGTTGGAATCGGATAGAAACTGTTATTGATAATATATTTGCATACAATATATCTCTTGATGTTATATAGGACAATGATGATCCTGAACCAATATCAGTTGATGAATGTCGGCATAGAAAAGATTGGCTGCAATGGAAAGATGCGATTCAATCGGAGTTAAATGCACTGACAAAACGTGAAGTCTTCGGACCTGCAGTCCGAACACCAGAAGGTGTAAAACCTGTTGGCTACAAATGGATATTTGTGCGAAAGCGCAATGAAAAGAGTGAAATCGTTCGACATAAAGCGTGATTAGTAGCCCAAGGTTTTTCACAAAGACCATGTATTGATTATGATGAAACTTATTCTCCTTTTGCTGATGCTATTACACTCCGATATATTATCAGTTTGGCAGTACATGAAAAGATAAATATGCGCCTATTAGATGTTGTCACTGCTTACTTGTATGGAAATTTAGAAAATGATGTTTACATGAAAATCCCCGAAGGATTTCATATGCCGAAGCATATAAACATTATCCTCGTGAAAATTACTCCATCAAGTTGCAGAAATTATTATATGGCCTGAAGCAATCTGGGCGCATGTGGTTCACACGTCTTAGTGAATATTTATTGAAAGCGGAATTTAAAAATGACCAGGTATGTCCATGTATTTTTATTAAGAAATCTGGTTCTAAATTTGTGATATTAGCTATATATGTTGATGATATTAATCTTATTAGAACTCCTGAAGAGTTCCAAGAAACAATTGATTATTTAAAAAGAGAATTCGAAATCAAGGATTTTGGTAAAACCAAATTTTGCCTTGGTTTACAAATTGAACATCTAGAGAGTGGAACATTTATTCATCAATCAACATATACAACAAAAGTGCTAAAAATATTTTACATGGACAAAGCACATCCATTGAGTATTCCAATGATCGTCCGATCATTAAATGTGGATAAAGATCATTTTCGACCTCAAGAAAATGATGAAGAACTCATTGGTCCTGAAGTACCATATCTCAGTGCAATTGGTGCATTGATGTATCTTGCTAATAATACAAGACCTGATATTGCTTTTGCTGTCAATTTATTAGCAAGATTTAGTTCTTCACCAACACGACGATATTGGAATGGAATTAAACAAGTCCTTCGATATCTCCAAGGTACAATTGATCTCGGATTATTTTATTCAAATAAAACCAGTCCAACATTGATAGGTTATGCGAGATCTTTGGTTATTTATCTGATCCACATAAAGCACGTTCTCAAACGGGCTATCTATTTACATGTGGAAATATCTGCTATATCATGGCGTTCTACGAAACAATCTATAGCGACTACTTCTTCAAATCATGCTTGAAATTATAGCCATTCATGAAGCAAGTCGAGAATGTGTATGGCTAAGATCCATGATTCATTATATCCGAGAAAGTTATGGATTATCATCAATCAAAGGTATTCCAACTCTACTTTATGAAGACAGTGCAGCTTGCATAGCTCAATTACGATGAGGATATATTAAAGGAGATCGGACAAAATATATTTCACCAAAATTCTTCTTTACTCATGAACTCCAGAAGAAAGGTGAACTTGATGTGCTACAAATTCGGTTATGTGATAACCTCGCAGATATTTTCACGAAGACTTTACCGACTGCAACATTTGAGAAGTTGAGATATAAAATCGGTATGCGTCGGTTTAAAGATTTAAAGGAATCATCTCATCAGGGGGAGTAATAAATAGACATATAGAATAGTGTATTCTTTTTCCTTCACTAGATTTTTTTTTCCCACTGGGTTTTTATCTAGTAAGGTTTTAACGAGGCATATTCTTTATGTAATGGATGGACATCCAAGGGGGAGTATTATGAATTATTGGAATCTTTATTAATTAGTGGAGGCTCCACTAATTATGGATTTATGTGAATTATTAGAAGATTTTTATGGATGTCCACCATTTAGTGGAGACACCATTAATTGAGATTAGTTGAAGATGATGTATGCCATGATGTATTTCACTAATTAAAGCTCTATAAATAGAGCTATTCTCTAAGCTTGTAATACACCATCATTTTGTGAAAGAAAGATTAGTGAAAGAAAGATTAGAGAAAGAATTGTGAGAGAAAGAAAGAGAGAAGTTTGAAGAGAAATTCTTGTGCAAAGAATAGTTAGAATTTTCTTAGTGTGTAGTGTGTAGATTTTATTCTAACACTACCCTAATTTTATAACAATAACTTTATTTTAGGTTCAATTTCTTTGATTGTTGGGGTTGGTGGGTTTTTGATTTGTCTATTTTGTAAAATTCGTTTAAGGCTGGAAAATACGTTTATTGGGTTTAATGTTAATACCAACCAAGCCATACATTTATTTAACAGACTACTATTAGGGAGAATTTATTATTTTATTATTTTTTAGATCAAGAATCCTAGTCTACAACTAGGACGAATT
The DNA here is from genome assembly GCA_026120185.1 of Voacanga thouarsii. NCBI lineage: Eukaryota > Viridiplantae > Streptophyta > Magnoliopsida > Gentianales > Apocynaceae > Voacanga > Voacanga thouarsii. The sequence goes on from JANUWF010001752.1 coordinate 1,124,661, forward strand.
GCAAAATTTATGATTTGTTTTGGATCTATTGTACTTTGTCAAAAGAATAGATTAAAATTTATAGGAGTCTTTGTCTAGTATCAAGTGGCTCAAAAAAAAAAAATGAAAATTTTGTTCTTGTTCTTTTGATGAAATATTTTTGTATGGTATTCATGCAGTTTTTTAGATGTGTCTATTTGTTTGTGGAAAATAATACATTTTAATTGTGCTTGTAATGCCCCAATTAAAACCACCTTTATTATATGAGGAAAGTTATACATTGTATAATATTTTATATGACATTTGATAATTTGAACCATTTTCATGGGTATATGTGATATACGAGTTGATTAGTTCTTGAATTTATTTACTTTGATATAACTGTTGCAGGACTATTTAAACAATAGTGGAAGTTGAGGGAATTTGTTAAGTTCTTGGTAGACTTGAGCTTTTGTTTTATGAGTATTATTAGATGAGTATTATTAGAAGGGAAATGGAGTGAGTGAGTGAGAGTTAAGGGAATTTGTTAGTTTCTTGGTGGATTTGAACTTTTGTTTTATGAGTAAAATTTATTAGAAGGGAAATAGAGTAAATGAATGGGAGTTAAGGGAATTTGTTAGAAGAATATTTAAACAAGAGTTGTTGTGGTTTAGTGATTGAAACGAGAGTTATTGTGGTTGAGTGGAGTGGTTGAAGCTAGAGTTTTAGAGGTTGAAACTTGGTGTTTAATACTTGGTGACTTGAGTTTAAATCCCAACTCTTGCAAACCTTTCAATTCTTATTTTTCAAAGTTCTCCTAAATTAAACAAAAACCAGTCACACACACACTCACGAAAATTCCAGCCTCCCTTACTCTCAAATTTCCCTTGGTTTTAAAAAAAAATCACAACACAAGACCCCAAGTTTTCTTCCCTTATTTCTGCCCAAAGCTAAACAAAAAATCAATCTATATTTTTCTCCTTTTCCTCTTATTATCTAGGCCACTTTAGCACCCTAGAGCACAGCCATAAACTCCTTATATTCACTGCAGTTTCGGCCAAACCAAGATGAGCAATAGTTGCCATTTTTCCCTTGTTTGTTCAAGAGTCCAAAATAAGGTGTAGTCATTCCAAACATCAAAATACCTAAATCTAACCTATACTCTTCATCAAAACAGCCACCAATCAAATCCTAAATCTCTCTTCTACAAAAAAAATAGCCCATTTTTCTCTCCAAGATTTTGACCATCACAACTCCAATCACTATTAAAATTGAAACCTAAGGGCAAGAATTAAGGGACCCAGCCATCTCTTCTTCTCAAGTAAACTCAACCGATCACCAAGGAGCCACCTTTGCTTCATTGTCTTGTCTATCCAAGAGATATTTTGAGACTCAATCTCTATTGATTTGAATGAGCCTGATTTTATAGTGATGTTATTATGTATAAAGTATAGTATGAAAAACATGAATGGATGGGATGATTGAGTTTGATGGAGCAATAGTTGATCTAGGTGAATATAGGGTGAAATATTATGATATCATGTTATGTTGGACCTAGATCCATTTTATGGTTGGTTAAAGATGAGATCTTTTGATTCATATGGGGTTATTATATGAAGTTTATGTTAGATGAATATTAGAAGTCATTGTATTGATGATGAGATTCGATTATATACACGCCATGATGAGATGCATGATCGTGGGAAAACTATAGTGATGAGCTTCTACTTTGATGCCATGGATGAATTAGATGATTAATATGATCATAGAGATTCATGATACATGAAAAGATGAGTGGATTCATATATGATTTCTAATAATAGAAACAATGATTCTAGATAAGAAAGAAAGTGAAAAAGAGATCAAGCATTGCTTGGGTTGATTATTGAGAATATCCAAGCTACATAACTATTTTGCTAAATATTACATGTTTGCAAGTGTTTTGTACAATGATATTTGAAATGGTGTCATATGATGATTGACATGATGATTGGAATGTTGGTTGAATATGATGAATTGTACTATGGTATTTTGATACTTGATTTGAGAACGTGGTCATTTTATTCTCTAAACAATTTCCTTTCTTTATCACTAAACGTTTTGAAAAACTTATTATGAAAAGTCATGTTTTGCAAAGACAAGCTAATCAATGATTGTGAAAATAAGGAAAATGATTCTACCCCTAAATTGGGAGCATTGAGTACTCAGTGGAGGTAGGCTAGTGGTACTAGTCTTGAAGAGTTATAGTGAGTCTTTTGGTAGGAGGCCACCTCCCGAAGATGAACTCAACTTGGAAAGGCGACAGTATTACTTAGTCAGGCCAGTCAGAGCTAGCATATGGGTCCATGTGGACTTTATTTATCCGGGTTGGACAATTGGTGTGTTAGGTGTAAAGATGGAGGAGCATCTCACCCTAGTGGGAGGATCCCCCACTGCCCATTGTTGGAAGGTTACATTGGGACGTTATCATGGTGGTAACCATGATGTGGATTGTGATACTATTGTTTGAATCATTGCTAATCCCTACATAATGAACTTATGATTATGATGAGATGATGATTTATTGAGAGCTGTTTTGGATATGATGAGCAATGCTCATTTGAATAATTGTTTATTGATGAAAAGTCTTACAAACATGATTTTGTAGTTTTGATAAATCTGCATGCACAAAATGTTTATATATGACATTCGCACACACGAGACTTAATGAGATGCTAATCTCACACTATTTTACATCATGTTTTCAGGGGAGTGATTTTATTGAGAATGTTGAAGAGATAAGAGATGACCTTCAGTTTATTTATTTTTGCTTTGTATTTCTTTCGAGAGATGATTGTTAGTTTTAGATTCTCAGATTTGTATAAGTTTTAGCTTTGATTGTAATAAGATTATCGAGAATTTTATTTAGTCATTTTCATTCCTTTTGTACCTCGTTATAAAGACCCCTAATCCTTTGGATTGGGCAGCATCCCGCCTATTTGGGTACGTAGGTAGTGGGGTGTTACTGAAGGCATGGAAAGTGAGAAAACATAGGGCACGCAGCGGAAGCGAACATAAAAAACTGGAAAAATACAACAGGGAATTCCAGGACAGGACCGACGTCAGCTCCGGCTACCCTAGTCGACGCCGGTTGCATCCTGTCCAAATCCTGAGGTTTTTAAATTTTTACCTCTCCTTCTGGTTCTCAAAGGTGGCTGGACCGGAACTTGCGCAACCGAGGTAGGTGTGCTGGTAGAAGCCTCTGGTGCGATTCCTGCAAACCTCCTACTCCGCCTTTGCATGTATGTAAACGCCGAACTTTCGGTCTTCCAATATATAGCCTGCCTAACTATCATTTGGTGAACAACTAACAGGCTAGGGAGTTTTTCTGGAGAGAGAGAGAGACGCTTGGCCTTTCACAGAGAAGAAGCCGTCTCTTAGAGTGTGTGTTCTGTAACTACGACGTTGTTTTCAATTCATTCTATTTAACCTAAATAAAACCCTAAGTTAAATTGGATTGGGCCATTGAACTCTTAATTTAACATTTTAGGCTTAATTAATTATTCTAATTAGAACTAACATAATGGCCTAATTAATAATTAATTTTTCAGCCCAAATAAACTAGTTCAATTAATAAGCTTATATTAGTTTAGTCCAAAATTAATCTTTAATTATTCAAACAGGGCCAAAGCTATAAATAATTAATTAACCCACTAAACTAATTTAATTAATTCTCTTTCTCCATGGACCTTTATTTTATTCTAACCCAATAATTAAATCAGGCTACTTAAATAAAATAAATTCCATTTAATTTAATATCAATTCCTTAGCCCGTATTTAATTAAGATTCACAGTCTATACTGGAGACCAAAAGACACACCGCCTTGGCTACTAAAATGACCAAATACCTTTGCCATATAAATAGTTGTATTTTGCATTTTAAATATTTCCTAATATCACCATAAGAAAATATTGATCCCAAGGACAGTGCTGCGTTAGCAAAGTCTCCGACCTACAGGTGTAATGACTAAAATACCCCTCTATACATCGTCGTACATTCAGGGAGAAAGAAGTGTATTAACATATCTCTAAATGACATCTACCATCCTTAGGCCTATAGTCCAATGATCCACGACTTCCTGGATTGTTTCCGCTTTCCAAGGGAGTTACCCTAAAGCAAACATCCAAGTCATATTTCCCAGGACCTTGGATATTTAGATCATTTAGATAACCACAAATGGTGATATAGTATAGAAACTATCTTATACAAGTTTGTCTTAACTAATTAGTTACACATATCCAACATGCAAGTATATTGGCCCTACGATAAAACCTCAACTATAGCATATCAAAGCATATGCTTCCAGTTTCGTCAGACCACCAACTCATACTCAAGTCGTAAAGTACTAATCCACGCTGTAGCGGTAGTAGTCTAGGTTTCTACCATATAATACTTTTAGAAACCACTACTACAGGTCCTATTCTACGTATTCGAAATACGCTTATGTTATGAAGTGAGTGGACTACTCATTGGCTAAAGGTAAGCCATTCCCCATTTAGAATTCACAACATAATAATCTAGGCATGATGAGATTCCCATTCTCATCAATCGGTTAAGAACGAAAGTTTATGTGTTAAGTAACCCGTGATCTATACCTTACTGTGAATGACCTCCATTCACATGGACCACTTACTTAAACACAATGGGTATTTTTCAAACGTAATTTTACACAAATAAAATTATAAATTCACAAACAATTTCTGAAAATAAATTCTTTTATTAAAACATTCGATTTTTTACATCAGAAACCTAGTCTAAGAGGGCATACATCCCAACAGTTACAGTGCTCTTATTTAAATGTAGATGGGTTCTAATGAGTATTATATGGACTTATACCACGGAGGCAGATTTGTTAATAAACCTACTTTTAGGATAAATGTGGGACATTGCTTAGAGTGAGGGAGGATCCAGATACAATTTCATATTTTGAACTTCAAAGGATAGTAAAGAATGAGCTAAATATGAACATGGACTGTGTGTTTTTTGACAACCCTAACAACAGTTCATTTAGAAATGGGATGATATGTCAACTATTGAGATGCTTAAAGTGTGGTTTGAGTATAAAGAAGTAACATTGTATATAGAGGCAAATCTAGATATCTCTGAATTGAAACAAATAGATGACACCCAACTTGTCTTGGCTGAGAGGCCCATTTTGTTAGATTATCATAAATGTGTCCCAGTCAATAGTCCAAGTGAAGTAGATAGTGACGAACTAGCTGGACAGCTCAATGAAGGATTAGATAAATCAAAAGTTGTTAAGTATAATAATGAGGAAATATATACAGAATATGTGAATAACGAGAATAAGGTGGATGGCTTGGTTGGTGTTGACATTAAAGCTGAATATTTAGTGAGGGTGAGATATTTTCCTGAAGATGAACATGATGAGGAATTGCAGTCTGCCAAAGAAAAAGCTAGGTAGGAGGTTGATAAGATAAAAAAAAATTCAAAAAAGCTGCTCTTCCTTCTATCCCATTAGAAGAGCTAACAAACGAAGATGCAGATCCATTAGATGAAATTCTGCAGAGACAAGCTACAAAAACTGGAGGTAAAAGTGCAGACAATGAAGGGGATCTAAATGGTTCTTATGTAGAAAGTGACCTTGAAGACTCCTCTAATTTTGGTAGCTTGGTTGGATCAGATGAGGATAAAGACCATGATGATGCTCAAAGAAGAAAAAGTAGGTTTGTTCATTACAATCCTAATGAGAAATTTCCTAAGTTTCAAAAATGCATGATTTTCTTAGATAACCAACAGTTCAAAAAAGCCATCATAGATTACTCTATAACATTCAGAAGAGAGTTGCAGTTTGTTAAAAATGAACCAAAAAGGATTAGGGTTCGGTGTAAAGCAGCTACAAAGTACCCTTGGACAATTTATGCTAGTTTTGATAAAAGAGCTAGGGGTATCATGGTGAAGAGATTTATTGATAAACATTGTTGTTGTGGTAGTTTTAGGAACAAATTGGCTAGTACAAGGGTTATATCAGAAAGGTTACATGAATTTGTAAGAGATAACCCAAAGTTAAAACTAAAAGAGCTCCAAAAGATGGTTAGTAATGTGATGCATGTCAACGTTCCTATAAAAAAATGTGCTAGGGTAAAGCAAAAGTTATGGATGAAGTTGTTGGCAAACTAAAAGAAGAATTTAGACTTTTTTGGGACTATGGAAATAAGTTGTTAGAGAAGAACCCGAGTAGTACAATGAAAGTTGAAGTTAACAGAGTTACTTTAGATTCTCTTGCACATTTTCAAAGATTTTATGTTTGCTTCAGTGCAATGAAGAGAGGTTGGAAGAAAGGATGTAGGCCAATATTGGGAGTTGATGGTTGTTTCTTGAAGGGTCCTTTCAAAGGTGAACTTCTCACAACTATTAGAAATGATGCAAATGATCAAATGTATCATGTTGCATGGGTAGTGGTAGAGGGTGAAAATAGAGTGACATGGGAATGGTTCATACAACTATTGCAAGGTGATTCAGATCTTGGAGATGGTTCTAATTTCATTGTTATATTCGATTAGCAAAAGGTTATGTTTTTATTATTTTTTGCACTTATTTTTTATATTTTTTTATTAAGTATTGACTATTGCAACCGCATTTTTATGTAGGGGTTGAGATTGGCTATTCAAAATGTCATACCTAGAACCGAGCACGAAAACTATGCCAAACATGTTTTTGCCAATTGGTCAAGAAGAAAAAAGGCCAAGACTTATGAGTACTATTTTTTGCAAATTGTGAAAGTAACAATAGAAATGGATTGGAAGAATAAAGTCAGTTTATTGGCAAAGAAAGATAAAGAGAGTGCTGAAGAATTGATGAAGAAGGATAAGTAGCCCAAACAGTGGACAAGGGCATTTTTTAGTGAACATTGCATGTGTGATATGGTTGATAATAATGCATGTGAAAGCGCTAACTCAATAATTTTAGATGTAAGGAATAAATGCATCATAACTATGTTGGAGGATATTCGAGAGCAGACAATGGCGAGGATTCAAAAGAAAAGGTTGGCTGGAAGTAAATGGACCTAAAATTATGGTCCATTAGTAAAGGAAAAGTTTGATGCTAGCAAAGAAAAAGGCACGGGTTGGCAAATGGTGAACTATTGTGAGAATGGTTGTGAGATAAAGAAAAGGAGAATGAGGTTTGTAGTTGATTTGAAGAGAAGAACGTGCTCTTGTAAATATTGGTAGGTTTCTGGAATACCATGTTCCCATGCGTGTGCTACAATTTGGCATGATGGAGGAGATCCTGATAACTATATCCATACATGCTATAGTCAAGAAGCTTACATGAAGACATACAACTATGCTTTGCATCCGATCAATGGGCTTAGCATTGGCAAGTGGGTCGGGGCCGGCGTGTCGAGCCGGGCCCGGTCCATTTGACAAACCGATAACTGTTCACCGGCTTGGTCCTAGGGCCGGTCCGGGCCAGGGGATAAAATCCCTGGCCCGTCACGGCTGCCCACTGGGCCGCAGCCGTGAGCGAGCCGCTCTGAGAGCCGTTCTCTGCTTTTTTTTTTAATTTGATCCTTTAATTTTTTTTTTTGCAATTTAGCCCCTAAAACGGCTAAAGTAATTTTTTTTTGCAATTTGGTCCCTAACCCCCAAAACTCTATAAATACCCCCCAATTCAACCCAAAACTCATCAACACTCTCCAATTCTCTCAAACTCTCTCCAATTCTCTCTTATTTCCATTCATCTTTCTCTCATTATCCTCAAATTTATTCATTTTCTCTACAAAGAGTATTAGAATAGAATTTATTTTTGTGTTAATACTTTTTCAATTCATCAAGAAAGTCTTCATATTTTGGAAGATTGTTGAGTAGCGGAATAGTGGATACAAGAAGTAAAAAGCTCAAGTGCTCAACAAAGTATTGTTATTCTTGAATTTTGGTCATCAACAAGTTAGTATTTCTTAATCTTACATTCTTTTATTTTAGCTTTATTAGTTGTTTATTTGTTTTAGTTATTTGTTTAATTTTTAAATTAATTTGTTATTTATATTTTTCAATTCTCTTATTTCATTATTTGTTAATACTTTTTTTTGAACTTTTATTTAAATTTTGATTGCTTTTTTTTTTTTTAAGAAATAATGGATCCAAATCAATATCATCATTTTTCGTCATCCCAATCATCTGCACATTTTGATTTTAATATAGATCCAGCTTTGAATTTAATAAATAATGAAATAGGTAATGAAGATGAAGGTCCTAGTAAGCCTAGTGTTAGTGTTTTACAATCACAACCAACTCCAATAATTAATCCCGACGCATCTAATATAGGTGAGGATGATGTTGAAACAACGGATGTTACAACTAAAGCAAAAACATCTGTAGTTTGGAATCTTTTTGAAAAAGATAATGATAGTGATATGGCAACATATAAAATTTGTAGAGCGGTATATGCACATAAGAAGGGAGGAGTGACGGGAACATTAGTTAGACATATGAAAAGGTCACATAATGATTGGTTAGAAAACTTACTTAAACAACAACAAATACGTACTATCTGAGGTCAAATAGTTGGTAATTTTCAATATGATCATAGAAAAAATAGAAATGCATTTGCTAAAATGATTGTTCAAACTAAATTACCTTTTAATTTTGCAGAAAATCCACATTATGAATAATATATACAAAATAATTGTCAACCAGCATGGAAAAGAATTCCTAGAACAACATTAAAAAATGATATAATAAAGATATATAAAGAAATGAAAGAGAATCTAATTGCTATGTTTGATTCTTGTAATTGGAAATTTTCTCTTACTTGTGATGGTTGGACTGCAATTACTAATGAATCTTATTTATGCATTACATGCCATTGGATAGATCATGATTGGTTAGTACAAAAAAGAACTATTTTTTTTTTTAAATTATTTGAATATCCTCATGTAGGTAGTAGTTTAGCTAGAATGATTACTCAAACATGTCGTGAATATAGGATTTTAAATAAAATTATTTCTATTTCTTTAGATAATGCTTCAAATAATGATTATGCCATAACAATTTTAAAAAATACTATGAATCCTATGTTAGATGGTATTTTATTTCATACTAGGTGTGCTTGTCATATACTTAATTTATGTGTTAAAGAATGATATAAATATATTGATGATATTGTTAATATAATTAGAAATGTTGTTTTATTTATTAAAACATCCCCAACTAGGCAACAAAATTTTAAGGCATTATGCCGAGAACAAGGTGTATCTTTTAAAAAATTTAGATTAGATTGTAAAACTAGATGGAACTCAACTTTAAATATGTTTGAAAGTGTTATACCTTTCCAAAACCAACTTATTGAATTTTGTAACAGTAATAATTTTCAACCTCCACTAACTGAAGCTCATTTTGAAAACTGTACTGCACTTTCAACATTTTTATTTACTTTCAAAGAAACTACTGAACTTTTATCGGGATCTTATTATCCCACTACTCATCATATTCTTCCAACACTTGCTAAGGTAGCACATATTTTTGGTGAATATATGTATCATCCCCAATATGATTTTTTTATGAGAAGTATGTTTGAAAAATATAAAAAATATTATGAAGATATTCTTATTTTATATTGTATGGCATTGTGTATGGATCATAGAGTAAAGACGCCAGGTTTTCATAGTATTATTGAATATTTATATGAAATATTAGATTTTGATGAATCACAAGCACTTAAACAATGTATGATAAAAGACATAAAAGATAAAACAGCTAAAGCTTTATCTGGCATGTATCATTTGTATGAGTTTGAGTCTTCTTCTTCTAGTTCTCCTAGTTAAAGTAGGCAAGCTTCATCATCTAGTAGTCACTTTCAACCTCCGCGAAAATCTACCTCATCAATTTCATCAGTATTTAATCCATGGGATATTATGAAACGTCAAAAAAGATCGACTACTATCTACAACGAGATGGCAATTTACGAGATGCAGCCATTGGTAGAAAATGAAGATCAGCATTTTGATATTTGAGGTTGGTGGAAGGCTCATGTAAGTCAATACCCCATTTTATCAAAAATGGCACGTGATCTTTTGACACCACCAGTCTCTACAGTGTCATCGGAAAACGTCTTCAGTGAGAGCGCTCGAACAATCGATGAAAGAAGATCTCAATTGGCTCCTCAAACTTTGGAGATGTTAATGTGTTGTAGTAGTTGGTTTGCAGCCGAAGATAGGACGGCTAATTCGTGGATTATTGATGATGACTCAGATGATGAATGGGGTGAACCAAGTAGTTAGTTTAGTATTTTTGTAATTAAGAATTTAGGATAAGTTGTAATATTATGTATTTAATTTTATTTTTAGGATATTTATTATATTTTTAAATTTTAATCATTGTAATATTTTAAAGAGGTTTAGGCATCAAGTCCCCATCTTATATAATCTTTATTTTATTAATTAATAAAACAGGTAGGGGTCCAAGCCAAACCCCCCACCACTTCAAGGTGGCTTTTTTATAATTTAAAAAAATTATGTTAAGTAGAGGAAAAAAAATAAGAGGAATAAGCCGCGGGCCGGCCCGCGGGCCACACGGGCCTAGGTACCGGTCCCAGGGCACCGGCCTGAACCGGTCCCCCCTATCCGGGACCGTCCCTCCCCCAAGCGGGCCGGGCCCGACCCGAAACCATGCGGGCCGGCCCAGTTGCCATTGCTAAATGGGCTTCATGAATGGAAAAAGACTAACTATGTCACTATTTTACCACCATTAGCTCCAAAGAATCTTTGAGAAAGACCAAAAAAGAATAGAAGGAAGGGAAAGGATGAGCCCAAGAAATAATCTGCATCTAGCTTGGTTAGTAGAATTGGAACAATTATATGTTGTTCAAATTGCAGGGAAAAATGTCATAATAAAAAATGGCGTAAGAAGCCATTGAGTGGCAATGTTGAGGTATGTTACTTTTTCATTATATAAAGCATGTAATAATTGGGGTTTTAATGATTTTTGTACTTTTTTCAGACTACTACATCAACTAACAGAGTGACACTTGGGAAGCAACCAAAAGCAATAGGGTCACAATCTAAGGATATGTCAAATGTGAGTTAGTATGATTTATTTATATTAGTTTTCCATATGATTAATTCCAATATATAATTATTGGTAATATATGTATACTGGTTTTGTTAGGTTGGCAGAGGCACTCTTCAGTAATCTAAAAGTAATGACAAAGGCAAAAAGATAGTAAGTCATGCAGGGCAAAGACCAATTAAGGTAAAGAGGCCTTCTGTGAACGGATTTGGGTTATATACAAATATTAAAACTGGAGAACAAACCGCTTGTGTATGTGTCAAGATTTTAATACAAATATGTTTGATTAACATGGTGAAAGTGAAAATAGAAGAACAGTTGAGTGTTTCTTGTTTGCAGTTTGGGATTAGGGAGAAAAGGTGCAGAAGGAGATTCTCTTCATTCAGAAATTGCAGAAAATGAAGTTGGCAAACAAGAGTTTATCAAGAAAGCTAGATTGACGTAACAACTTTCAAATGAAGAATCCGATTTCCCTTGGACGTTTGAAATTTTGTGTGTAAGGTTGAATTATGTAAATTGATAGCTAGAATTTACAAGAATTTGTTATTGGCATTTTGGTAGATTTGTGTAGTTGGAATTGGGGCCTGATTCTAATCATGTTTTGAAATGTGGGATGTTCAAGTATGAACAATGAATCTAATATGTTAGGATATTGATTTATTTTATCCAGATTTATTTTAGGATATTGATTTGATGGCGTCTGAGTTTAGCTTTTTGCAGCTTGCCAATTTGTGTTTCAGGCATATGCATAAAATGCTTGATTTGAAGCCTGGGTTTATATTGCTATCTGTATCTGGCTGGAATATTAGTGATGTTGGCTGCTTGGGTTAAAACTGGTGATTTTATCCAGATTTGTTTTCAAATATTGATTTGATGGTGTCTGAGTTTAGCAGTCTGTAGCTTGCCAATTTGTGTTTCAAGCATATGCATAAAATGCTTGATTTAAAGCCTTGGTTTATATTGCTATCTCTATCAAGCCTATTTGCATCTGTACTTGGGTGGAATATTAGTGTCGTTAGCTGCTTAGGTTAAAACTGGTGGTTTTATATAGTTTATATACAAATATTAAAACTGGTGGGCTTTGTACAGGTGTTATCATTAGTTTTTGGAGCCAATGGAGTTTTTGTATAGATTTGTTCCACTAGTGTTATCATTGTTCCATTGTATCAAGCCTATATGCATTCAAAGTTCAGCATTTGGGGTAGAATTTCAGAAAGGGTAGAATACTAGTAGTTGCAGAATAAGTTAAAGTTTTTGCTGCATTAAGCAATAACACATACAACAGCTATGTTGGGTAGAAATCAAATATGAATATCCAAGAAAGAGAAGGAGGGAGAATGGAAACTGGACTATCATGCTATCCAATAACATATAGAGCAGCTAATTTGGGTAGAAATCAAATAAGAAAATACGAGTTTATATTAGGCAAAACAAATCAAGTTAGAAAGATAAGCCCATATCATGTACAAAACTTGCTCAGATTTTCACATGGAATAGTTTTTCGTATTTTTTTTTTTAAATGTTAAGAGAGTCATCTAACAAATAGCAACAATTCCATAATGCTACTAGCAATAAACTATAGCTCAAAAAGGACGACTACATATCCTACCAGTAAAACTAGATGGGAGTCACTATCATCAATGACAGTTTAAATATCAATAAATTCTTCCTGGTACATATCAAGAGGTATATGGTGAAGGGTCAAGGGGAACTGGGTGACACGCCGTACACAATAAGGGGAATGCAAAATACTCGTAAATCATTGTATTCAATCTTCCCATCTCTTTAATTAGTAGTCAGGAAGTGTTTTAGAAGAAACCCAATCAAGAAAGCAGCCTATCTATTAAGAACCCCCGATCCACATAACTAAATATGCTAAAATACATCACTCCGTCTCTTCGCGGTCCTGCACTCCTGCCAACAAACCATGACCATCAAAATAGTTAGAGCACTAGATTAGCATTCAATTCACTGTCCACTGCCTTCGCAACTACTAGTATTCTGCCCTTTTTGTTATTGCTTAATGCAGTAAAAACTTTAACTTGCATATTTAAATAGTAGGAAGGAACTTAATGGGGTTACCATCACAAAACTCCATCACAAAACCAATTGGCACCAAGTGGATTAGCCAATCCAAACAAAATAAAAAGTAAAGAAAACTGCAAGCAAATTAGCAATATGATCACAAAACAATGCAAAACTGACCATTGTTCTAGATTCTACATAGAACTATACCAAAAATTGCACAAAGGGGCAAATCCAAACAATCATGACCAATTCATGTAGACTTATTTTCCACGAGAAATTCAAACAGCCAGGGATAACTCTATGGTAACCAAAAAGCATATGAAAACTGCAAGCATATCAGCAATTTGATCACAAAGCTATGCAAAATTGACCATTGTTTTGAATTCTAAACAGAATTATACCAAAAATTGCACAAAGGGGCAAATCTAAACAATCATGACCAATTCATGTAGGCTCCTTTTCCACAAGAAATTCAAATAGCCAAGGGTATAACTCTATGGTAACCAAAAACCATGTGAAAACTGCAAGCACATCAGTAATTTTCTCACAAAACTACACAAAATTGGGGTAAATTTTGAATCCATATTTTGACAAAGATCAGAGGAATATCATTTAAATTACTGCAACTTCATTACACATGTGTTATTACACTTGATCTTATAATTAAAATACAACCATATCATTCCTACACTAAGCATAATTAACAACAACTTGTAGGTTCTATTTACTTTCTTTGATAACGATGCATGTTGCTTCATTTTCTTCCTTTTGTTCTCTAGCTGTTATACCTCAATTTTCAGCTTTCTTATCATTTGAACAAGCACAACATCTACAACATGATCTGTTGTTACTCCATTATCAACGACATTGCTCTTTGAGCTATCTACACCAAACCTTTGGTTTTTAGTACTTGAATTTAGCTCATCAAAACTAATCCCCAATGACAAAAGCTGGCTCTTTAAAAGTTCATTCTTTTTCTAGAGATTCAACCTATCTTGCAAGCTTTCTCTCATTATCTTGAACACATATCAACAATTCATTTACTCGTAGAGGAAATTGATCATCGTACCACTTGAAAAAACGACAACCCCTAGACTACAAATTCAAAAAAGGAACAAAATATTAAAAATTAAACATTTTCAACCATTAAACCCTAACTACAAAAATTAATTAGTAAAAACCATTAACATACCTTGAAGTTGCAGCACCCATAGAATCTTCTACCAGGATTTTCATTTGTCCATGAGGTCACCAATGGAGCTATTCACTTGCAGCTGCATGTGATTTGTTTCCCATGCTCAGCGTACTCCACTTGTGAGGAACTCATGAGTGACTTCCAAGTTTGATTTGCCATGGACAAAGCCGAAATCACGTCAAGGAAAAGAAATTTGAATGAGGTTAGCTGAAATCTAATCAAAGGGCTGATGTTTTTTTCTTCGATTAAGGTTTATTCTTCCCAAGTTGTCGTTCTCTTTTCTTTTCGGATTACCCCCTCTGATTCCCATGGCTCGGGGCTCGAGATAATTTTGATACGAAGAGGGGAAAAAAAAAAGGGTCAGTGAAGATGATGACGTGGAGTGACATGTCGTATGCCATGTCGTCCACATTAGCTTCTATTAACAACGTGAAAATTCCAGCTGTTAAGGAGGGTAACATTGTACCCAATTTTGCAAATTCAATGGTGCATTTGGTCGAGAATGTAGTTCAGGGGCTTAATTGTAAAAAATGCCTAAGTTTGAGGGTGAAAATGGGTTTTAGGTCTTTTATTTATTTATTTATTAAGTTCATTACAGTCAAATTAAGTTGGGTTACGACTGTTAATTTCGAACCCGAGTTTGGCCGTTCAAAGTCACAAATAGTTCGAACTCGACTTGAATACTAACGGTGTAAGGTGGTAAGAGTTGGTTTGAAATAAATTTTATAAAAAATTATTAAATATATCGAGTCAAATAAAATAAATAATATAATGTGTTGTGGGTAGATTTCGAGAAATGAAAATTTTATAAAATAATAATATATTTGAATTAAAATAAAAATTTAAATATAAAGTATTATATTAAAAAATAAATTCAATAAGTGTATATTTTGATAATTAAAAACTAATGCTATATTTGGATAGTAACTTTCAATTCTCATTCTAAACTAAACTTTCACTTTAATTCAAATATATTATTATTTTATGTAATTATCTACTCGCAACACATTATACCTTCTCTTTAAACCCCACCTTATCCCATATATTTAATATTTTTTTACAAAACTCAACCTAAACAAATTCTTATCCACTTACACCAAAGTGAATGTGATTGTTTAATTTAATATTGTAATTTTAAATTTTATTGAAATCTATAGAGATAAGAAATTATTTGGCAACAATTTCATAATAATTTGTAGAAGTAATCATGTATTTTAAATTCTAAATATTTTAATTTAAAAAAATTGTTTGACTATCATATTATCAACTTATCATTTCCATTAGAATAAAAATAGAAAAATAGAATATTAAGTACTATTTACTCATTGTAACTTTACAAAAAAAAAAAGTGATATAAATAATATAAATAAGTAATTATAAAAATTAAATATTCATTTATAAATATTGTTGCCTTACGAAGAGGGAAGCCGATGGAACTGTCGATCGGCTACTATTCCGATAAACATAAACAGTTCGATGGAAAGATGAATGGATGAGTTGGACCTTTTAAAAGATGTGAATTCCTTGAATTTACTATAGAAAGGGTCCAAGAAAGTAGAAATATTACATGCGAAAGCAAAGTAGGACTAAACATAGTATATTTCGATTGAAACGATGAACAAATACAAAAGTATTGGAATTTAAAATCAAAGCAACATAAAACGGAAAGTTGGTAATCAAAGAAGTAAGGAAAACTGTAAAGAAAATACAAACAAAGCTGTAAGGAAAGCTATAAAAAATGCAGAAAAGGGAATTGAAAACTGGAAGAAAATTTGGTAATTTGGTTTGAGATGATTGTTATTGGGTTCTTCACTCTGGGGCTCTTTGCTCATTTTATACTAGCTGCAGCATGGTTGTCGACTATCCGAACATGGAGAGAATCCCGCTTCGTGGTTCGTCCTTAGCAGTTAAGAACGGTAGTGTTTTACCGATCTTGCGGCGATATGAGGGTGACAGCTCATCGGCCCCTGGTTCCGATATTGACCGAATACATCAGTTGAAGATTTTCTTGACGTCATCATCCATTTGGTAGAATTCATATTGGCTTCGGCTCAAAGTTACCGTTGCAACGGATCGACTAAAGATGACGTCAACACATGCCCCCTCAAGTCCCGTTGCTTTGATGGCGCGAACATGTGAAGCGACGGGAATCATACCTCTTTAATTCGTAACCGTTCTTTTCTGATAAAGTCGGAACGTCCCGATCGTTGTAGAAGGGTGCCGACTTCTCGGCTTCGAAGCCCACGAACGGCTAATCTTTTAAATGTTTTCCTTAAATAGACGTGATCCCCATTGCTCCTCCTTCATCGATACGAAATCTTTCTTTTGTAACAACTTTATCTTGATCAGACTTCCATCTTTCTTGTGAAATCCACTAATATTCTGTGCACATTTTATTTGATTGGCGAACTCTGAATCTCTATGACCGCTCCAATTGATCATTCCCCCTAGCCTTGATCCAAGTTGAGGCTAATCTATATGCCTTGGGTCCTTGGCTATTGTTGACGGAAATTACCGCTGATCACTTACAGTTTGCCCATCCGGAGGGTTTTGTCCTTCCGTTGAATTGGGACAATTTCTCTACAGTTGGCCTATCATTTTCTTTTTGCCACTAGCCACGTCCCCTGAAAAATTACAAAGAATGGTATGATCGTTGCCAAGCTCCTTACGGTGCCTTTTGGGATCAATGGGGCATCCGAGATACTATCATGATATCCGATTTTGAAATGGCCTTCGACCGCAATCTTTTCGCCGTTGTTCTACCGTTTGGGTCTTCGGCGATTAATGGCTTCATTTTTCCACATGGTATGTTCTCACCGACCATATTGGACATTTGCACCATTTTGGGCTTCGTTGTGATAGGGATGAAATCCCTGCTTTTTATAATGACGAGAACCTGCTTGTCGTTAAAGTCCATCTGGACAAGTCTACTGCCTCCTATGACAGCTTTATGGCCACCTAAATGGGCGTAGGTAACGTTCCGTCAGAGCAAGAACAGTCTGCCTTTCTATGACTATGGCTCTACAAATACAGCATCTACTCTCATTCGACGGGAATAAGTAACGAGTACCGATACTACGTATCAGCTTTGTTGAGGAAGAAAAGACATTGCGACTTGGCCTCTCTGGTGTTGGCTTTGGTATATCAGTTAATGAACCAGTTGATCTCGGTCTTTTCGGCTGGGGTTGATCCGACTAATCTTGGCGACCCCCTCTGGGTCATGCAACTGTGGCTACCAATACATTACCTAGTTCGGCATCAACAATATCCCCGGGGACTTCGCGGATTCTGCCAATCGGGCCATAGGTTATCGATTGTTGAGGACTCCTGTAAATAGGTCTTCTGTCGGTACCTGTAATACCCCACTACCTAGGCCCAACAGGGCCGGGGATGTCACTCCGTCCAAAGGACAAAGGGTCTTTATAATTAGGTCACACAAACGAAAATAAAATAATACTTTAAAATTAAAACTTATTACAACCCGATAAGTAAAAAACAAATCCAAAGTAAATTGTACACTATCATCTCTCAAAGCAACATATAGAATAAATAACATAAAATCTTGAAGAAGGCAACTTTCTAGCTACTCAACTCCATAACAGGATCGACCTGAAATCATGACATAAAAGGGTGATGAGATAAAAATCTCAGTAAGTCCGTGTGTGCTTTGAGTGTTCAGGTAAAACAGTTCATGTATGCGAGTTGTAAAAATTTCATAAGAGAAAATGTTGGCAAGCAATAAATAAGGTTAAAATAAAGAGTGACGTTTTCCACTTTTCAAACCATACAAGTGCACAATAAATACAACCACTCAAATGGGCGGCCATAAGTTACCACATGTTGGTCCCCATAACCATATAACGGTCAGAATGCCACACTTTATGCAGACTGACAAAAGGTAGGTGTACGGCCTACCGGGTAAGATACTTCTCATTCTCTACACCCAAAAAAATCAATTGTCCATTCTGGAAACATATAGTCCATATGACTGAAACTTGCTAGCTCGGACTGGCATGACTAAGTAGTACTGTCGCTTTTCCAAGTTTAGTTCATCTTTTGGAGATGGCCTCCTACCAGAAGACTCGCTCTTACTCTTCGAAACTAGTACTACTAGCCTACCCTTATTGAGTACTCAATGTTTGATTGTCCCACTTGGGAGAAAATTGATAAAATATTACTTTATTTAGAAATAGCAATTAAGGGTTTCTAAAGGTCGTGTCAAAGTTGATTTTAGAAAGAGTTTGGTGTTTGAGTAAAATTGCTTATTGATTTTTAAATAATTTATTTGACTGAAACAAGAAAGGAAATAGTCCTTAATTGCCTTTACAAAAATGAATGTTCACACACTTCGCGTTTGGCTTGCCATAGTAACCTTTTTACAGCAAATAAGTTTTATGCAGGAGCTTACCTGATCCTTTGCTTGAGCTAATTCAAAGATCTTCCAAAGCTGACCTAACCCCGCCTAGGGTAAACACAAGCCATAATTAAATTCAATCCATATTCGCTTCCATAAATAATCCTAGTTCAACTTACTACAATCATGACCCTAATGTTCCAAACTTTAAGGCTAGATGATAAAAGGGTTTTATAAAATAAATCTAACTTGATAATAAAATAACTAGGAATCGCAAAATAATTACTAATAAGCTATAGGTTCAAATATAAATATTTTTTATTAATAAATAAACTAGGATTTATTTGATGAAAGGTCCTAAGTTTTAGATGATTTTATTAAAAATAATAAATTATTAGTAATCTCTTAATTAATAATTAATAGATAGAAAATAATTAATAAATAAAATTAATAGTAAATTTTATTAATTTTGATCATAAGGTAATAAATAAATTTTACTAGTATTTATGAATATATGACTTATAAGATTAATATTTTACCTATTATGATTATTTATATAAAAGGCTTTATTTTTAATAATATTATTATATATTATTTTTAATAAAGATATCAATCATTTGGCTAAAATATCACTATTTCGTTTAACAATCCAATTCCAAAGCTTCCTAGGGTTTTCGAAATTATTGAAAGAAAATATAGTATTAATTTTTTTAATTAATGTAATAAAATTGGCTAACTTAAATAGTTTAGGATCAACGAGATCATGATCATACTTTTCCTATGGCTAACAAGAATCATGAACATAAACTCTAATACCAATCAACAAACTATTCAATTCATGAATAAATGCTTAAATCTATATCTACCATCACATGATCCAAACTTCTCTAAGCATAATCATATTCATGGCTTCAACAATAATACAAGAATATAAAACCCTATTCACCAAAGGTGACATAATTTCTATCATACTTAATCATTTATACTAACTCACGACATGAAGAGCATGCAACAAACCACAAAGCATCATAAAACTCGACCATGACAAATCATCCTCATGCTCCAAGCTCAACTCCTTCATCTAAACACATACTCAATCTCCAATCATATTCCATCCTTTTATAACAACATCCAAGGGACATGATTTTAGAATTAAGGAGAGGGTTAAAGAGACATACTTAATTGATGACTACCTTGATGAAGTTTCAAGAGAATCCACACGCTTGGAAGGCTTGATCTGACCAAGAAGGAAGAAGAAAAAATGGCCATGGTTGAAACAACCATTTCGGCTGTGTGAGAGAAAGAGAGAGAGAGAGAGAGAGAGAGAGAGAGAGAGAGAGAGAGAGAGAGAGAGAGAGAGAGAGAGAGAGAGAGAGAGTATTAGTATATTATATTAAAAATTGAGAGGAAAGAAGATGAACATAATCGTTCATGGTTACCTTGAGAGAGTTCTTGAATCTTCAAGAGAAATTTTGATTTTTTATCCGATAACAGAATTTTGTTTTCAGTGTTTGATATTATAAAATACAGAAATAGATTCTAAAGGGTGAATGGAGTTTTTGGGAGAGATTGGAGGTGTTTAGGGTGGTCTTAGGCTTGGAGAATGGTGGTGTGTGTTCTTGGAGAAATAGAGAGAATGGAGAAAAAGCTGGACGAAATTTGCTGAATGGTGTTGGCCGAATGGTTAGAGAAATTCTGGTGATTGAATTTTCAAATTAGGGAGAAGAGGGAAAGCCAGTTGTTTGAAATTCAAAAGAAGTAATTTAGAGAGTGAATTAAGGTAGAAGATATGGTAAAAATGGTTTGGTTGATGGAGGTTCTTGGAGCTGCTATGGCTGACTGGAATTTGATGAAGTTTTGCTGAGATGAATGAGGTTTGAATGAGCTATATGGTGGACGAAATGTTGAGTGTTATGGTGAAGGAAATTTCTGGTTGGTTGAGGCTTGATCCATGGAAGTTTTCATGGAGTAATTTGCTGAAATTTTGAATTCCAATTGAAGGCTTGATTGTAGTGATTGAAGGAGTGATTGAAGGAGTGGCTATGGTGCTCTTTCATGCAAATCAATGGAGGAGGGTGATGAAGTTTAGTTCATGGCTGACTAAGGTTATTTTCACAGAAAGTTGAAGTGGTTTTTCGGACAAGGTTGAAGAGGAAGCAAGGCTAGAATTTCTGGTTGTTCATTCAAATGGTTTGCTGGAATTTTTGTGCAGATTTTTCTGCAATGTTCCAGCCGACTTGCAGAAGGTTTGAAGGAGTATTGGAGGGTCCTTTAAGGCTGGTTTCTAGCCTTCTTTATGGAGGAAAGATAGGGATGGATTACTGGTTTGAAGGCTAGAAGAAACAGCTTGGTTTTTGGAATGCTAATTTGCAAAATTGTCTAGGATTTTTTTTCTGGTTTGCACAGCTTTGTGCAGTCCGATTTTTGGCCAAAGGTTTCAGTCTTCAAGCTGAACAAATTGGCTATTTTTCTGGCAGTATTTGAGTGAGAAAAATGGCTGAAGTTTTCGAAGGTTGGACTGACCAAGAAGCTAGAAAATTTCCAGATTGCTACATGAAGAAGATGAATACTTATGGAGTGGAGTTTGAAGTTTCAACTATGGAGATTAATTCTCTTGGGAACCTTCCTTAACTCCTTCACCATTTTCAGTCAAAATTCTATCCTCAAAGAGGCATTTTTGAAACTCCAAGATTAAAGAACCTTGCTGATTCTGGAATTAAAATATGGATTTGGATAATTGAACAAGCTTAATTGGTGAAAAATTTAAGGTAAGTTAGGGAACAAAAAGGGCAGGAATCCCTTAACAATTTTTGTAGGGCACAAGGGTAGGATTAAGACATTTCCTTCATGTCTCCCCTATGATAACACTCCTACTTCTTCTTATGGCATGCAAGGCCGAAAATATTCCACCCTTCACAAAAATAAAATTAATCATACTAAAGCTTAAATGATGGGATTTGAACTCAAGACTTTAGAGATTAATTCCAAAGCTCTAACCACTAAACCACAACAACTCTTGTTCTTATTTTCTCTCCTAAATAGTCTTCCTATTTAATCCTCAAGTTCTCTCCCTATTTTCACTTCTAGCAAAATTACCATTTTGCCCTTCTTACTCAATAAGCACAATTAAGCCTTTTAGACTATAAATCACAATTCTAAAGCACATAAAATCATTCAAAAATATATTTATGCATGTAAGAAAATATGATATGCATCTCGACCCCCTTACTCTATGGTTGGTTTTAGTTAGGGTTTCACAGTACCATTATGGCCTACATTTATCAGAATCGTCTCTAAAATATGCCCCACTTTTTTCCCTACTCCGCCCGAGAAATCGGCCCTTCTGGTTGATAAAGCTTGCCGATGCACCGGAAGCCTCCCAAGAGATTATCTGGGCCAGAATGCTATGCTCCCGAGAACTCCTTCTAGGGGCAAAACCTGGTGCCCGAGTGCCAAGTCCTCATGTGAACAGTACAACCCACATTACTTTTCACGGCAATTTGGGCTAATTCAGGATATTCCTGCTAATTCTAGTCATACTTTTTCTTATACTGTCATACATGTCCTATCGGCTGAAGATGTGCATACTTTAGCCGATAGGTCTCTAACCATTCTTCGTTCCTTTGAGTACCACTATTTTTAGGTCGTCAGAGAGACCACACTCAACTTCAACCTATGGTGACGACTACTAAGCGAGATGCTCTTCTCTGCCTATATGGAGACATAGTTGCTCAAACTGGTAAGATCGGTATTGGCGGTGGTAAAGACGTCTGCGCTAAATAAAAGTAAGCCGAACAAGGCACTGCGCGCTGCGCCTTTGTTCTATATGCCAACAGTGAAGAGAAGCCCAATTCTTTCGCCTGTCGATGAGGAGGAAGAAGAAGAAGAAACCATCGTCCCCCTGCTATGGCGGTCAAAGAGGCAGCAGGCCACCGATACTCCGACATTTGCCATGGTTTGGATTGGTGCTACACACATTTTTTTTTCAATGCTCTTCAACCTTTTACTTAAAGCTAACTTCATATTGCCTTCTTTTACAGAAACAGAAGACCAGCTAGTTAGTTATCTCTAATTCTTCCTCTGAGTCATCGGCGGTCATGCCCCCTTGTCTCCTGCAAAAATGACAACGACAAAGGAAGGGACTTCGGCTATTTCGCCTTCACCGGTTGTTGCCTCTACGTCCAAAGTGCCCACCTTAGAGAGCATAGCGGTCAACAAGCTTGTGATGCCCCCAGTAGAAACAGCCCCTGAGCCTCCAACGAAACCTACTTTTTTTTTACCGGTAACGACTGAAACTGCTATGCTGGAGCTTCTGCAGAATCTGATGGGAACCAACTTGCCGACCAGCCAATCTTCCCAGGACACCATCAGCCAAACCCTCTAGCTACTTGCGCAATCAACTGATTCTAATGTCCTTATGGAATTGAAGTGCCTATTGGCTGACTATTTAGGGCATATGTGGTTCACCCAAAGTAGACGGGGCGAAGCTTCACGTTAGCTCCAAGCCTTGAAGGCGCTTTGAGAACAAGAAGCGTTTTTGCAAACGCATCGCCAAGAGGCCTCTGCTCTTCTGAGTGTCATTCGAGCTGAAATTTTCAACAAAGTTGAAAGAATTGAAGACATTGAGAAGCAACTGCGAGCACTCTAGGCAAAATTAGATTTTTGAAAGGTGGGCTTTGGATGAGAAGCTTAAGGCGGAGAGCACTTGTCAGCAAATAGCCTTTTCCGCATAAGAGTTAGCAGCCAAATTTCGAGACGAATGACTCATGTTGGAGGCAGAGGAAGAGCTGCTCCAAATGGAACTGCAACATTCGAACAAATTGCTTACCGGCATACAATCTTCGTGGGACAACTTCCAGTCTTACCTGGCCATTTTCTTTTGTAGTCCCGATGAAGCTAGTTTTTCAGGTACTCAAACCGGGGATGCCAAGACTCGTCCGCCTCTAATGGAAGAATCGGCTGCTGAACCAGAACTAGCCCTGGAAGAACCAACCACCCAAGCGGAAGAAGAAGAGGAAACACCAACGGTGACTGCTCTGCCTGAGGAAGGTTCCTTTTGCCCGGCTCACCATAGTTCCTTTTGCCCAGCCGATCGAGACGTCTCACACTCCTTCTGAGGAAAATTGACTTCTTTCTTTTATTTTTTTCAAATGTAGTTACCATCTGATTGGCTCTTATTTGTGATCAGCCATTTTGTATAAATATCAACATACTTATTTTTTCCTTCTGTTGTTTTTCTATATATATATTTTCTCTTTTTTTTCTTTTTTTTTTTTTTGCTCTTCTCCTACTAAGGTAAACTTTGCTATTTTCCCAGAATGTAAGATAAAACTTTTTCAAATACTTACCGTTCATGGCGTTATTTACTTCATTTTCGTTGGGTGTCATCAGCCGATATGCACCTCCATCGAAAACTTATGTAACAAGAAAATGCCCTTCCCATGAAGTGGACCACTTAACATAGCGTGGGTCTTTTGGTGCAACAAGTAGTATCATTTTCCAAACCGTATCTCCTATTTGAAAACTCCTTCCTCGCACTTTCCGATTGTAGGTTATTGCTATCATTTTTCTTATGCCTTTTGATATTTTCTAACACTATCCAACGGTCTTCTTCGGCATGGTCCAAACTCATGGGCAGTGCCAATTTGCAATCTTCAATCGAGAAGCAGTGTTAGTAAGCTACTCGGGTCAACCGCAGTGATAATTTAGCGGGTAGCATTGCATCCTGTCCGTAAGTTAGCCGAAATGGAGTTAACCCTGTAGCGGTCTTGTAAGCATTCCGATATGCCCACAGCATCTCTTTAAGGGTTTCGTGCCATATTTTGGGTTTATCTTCCAATGACTTACGGATTATACTAATCAAAGTCTTGTTTATTACTTCAACTTGACCATTGGCCTATGCATAATATAGAGATGAATGCAGTAATTTAACTTTGAATTGAGTTAGAAAATCACGTATCTTATCTCCTGTGAACATAGTTTCTTGATCAGTCGTTATGATTTCAAGTATACCGAATTGGAAAATGATGTTCTGCTGAAGGAAGATGATAATAGCAGACTGGGTTATTCTGGTCAGAGCCTGTACCTCTACCCATTTGGTAAAATAATCGGTCACCACTAAAATAAAGCCGTGCCCTTTGGTCGATGGTGGGTAAATCTTGCCGATGATGTCTAGAGCCCAACCCCTGAACGGCCATAGCTTAATGATAGGATGCAGGTCAGTAGTGGGTGTATGAAACAAAAGGCCATGCTTCTGACATGCCTCACATCCAGTTGCATAGGCTACGCAGTCCATGGTCATAGAGGGCCAGTAAAATCCATGTCATTGTAGTGTCCATTTCAACTTAGGACCAGCCTGATGAGCACTACATAGGCTTTCATGCATTTCGGCTAACGCTTGTGCTGCTTCTTGCTTTGACAAGCATTTCAACAAAACTCCTGTATGGCTTTTTCTGAATAGATCGTTCTCGATCAGTACAAAGTTTAATACCTTACGTTTTAGCTCTCGTAAAACCTAACCCGTAGGCTTCCGTAAGTATGAAACGACATCGGAACACTAGTCTTCTTCATGTTTATCTTCTTATATCTACTGACATATTACCACCCCGACTCTTTTCTTAAAACCTGAAGCCATTTAAGTTAAGTCGTTTGCCCTTTAGTTCTCTGTACTTCTTCATTTTTAGGATTGGGCACTTCTAAGCATGGATGCTCAACCAAGAAATTGGCTATGGCTTGACCTTTCATTGCTTTGAAAGGCAAGTGAATTAGGGAAAAAGCATGTAACTTTATAGTCTACTTCATCAACCGTTCTTGCAACAGTGGACTGTTTAGTAGATATTTGACGAGATCAATTTTGTACAGGACTTGTACTTCCCTAGGTTGTAGACAATGCTCTAGTTTCATACATGCATAATATAAAGACAAGTATAGTTTCTCAACAGGGGAATACCTTATCTTGGTGTTTGTCAGGTTTCGACTAATGTAATACATTGCCTTTTCAACCCTTTGTGTATTGTCCTGAGCTAGCAGGTAGCCGATGGACTCCGGAGCCGCCAAAATGTACAATTTCAACGGTACCTTATCTCGTGGCGGCACCAAGATTGGTGGTTGTGATAAAGCTGCCTTGATTTGATAAAAAGCTGCTTGATGTTCTGGTTGTCAGATGAATTCTAGAGACAACTTTAACAGGAACAAAGAAGAGAACACCTTCTGCTTACCTACGGCATTCACCAGAAAATGTCGCAAGAAATTAATATTTTCTAAGAAACTTTGAAGCTCCTTTTTTGTTTGCGGTGGCCTTACATATAAAATATCCCTTACTTTGTTTTGATCTATTTCAATCCCTCTTTGATGCACCAAGAACCCGAGAAAGTTTCCAGCTGAAACTCAGAGGGCGCATTTGGCAGGGTTAATTTTTAACCGGTGCTGGCGCATTTGAAGGAAGGCTTGCTCCAACCATTATAGGTGTTGTGGAAAAATGGGAGACTTAAATACCAAGTCATCAATGTAAACTTCCATGGTCTTACCGATGAGATCATGAAAAATGAGGTTCGTGGCTTTCTAGAAAGTAGCTCCAGCATTTTTCAATCTGAAATGTATAACTAACCATTTGAATAAATTGATAGATCCCGGGTAACGAAAAGCTATCTTCTTCGACTATGAATATCTGGTTGTACCCAAAGCATTCGTTCATGAAGCTTAGGAATTGGTTTCCTACAGCTGAGTCCACCAACATATCGGCCATCAGCATGGTGTATTCATTTTTTGGGGTGACTAAATTCAGATTTTTGAAGTTAACGCAAACCCGCAGCTGGCCATTCTTCTTAATGACGATACAATATTGGATACCCAGTTTGCATACCGACAGGTACAGAAGCAACCACACCAAAGTAACCTCTCAATTTCTTCTTTGATCCTGGGTAAAAGAGTGAGGTTAAAATGCCGAGCAGGCTTCTTATGAGGCTTGAAACCTTCCTTAATAGGCAATCAGTGCTCCACAATGCCTCTATCTAGCTCTAACATTTCATGATAATCTTATGCGAAATAGTCTTTGTACCTACGAATCAGGATCGTTAGAGCATTCCGTTGATCGAAAGTTAAGCACACGCTTACCTTTGTAGTTTGTTTTCCCCAGGTTCCCCGATATCCACTTTCGTTAATAGGTCCTAAGCGATGAAACCAAGTGCATGCTGAACGTCAGGGTCATTTGTTTTTGGACATTGATCTTCCAATTCTTTTGTTGTGATCTGATTATAAGCTATGGTGATCTTGGAGTAATGGCTCGGGTCAAAGGTAGAACGGTAGAACACTGTTTCATTTATATGTACTTCTACGGAGAATGGATTGGGGTCGGTTGGTATCCTTTCCACTCATTCTCCATCCCAAATCAGCATCATTTGGTAAAGTGTTGACAAAACACAATGGTTTGCATGAATCCAATCCCTACCTAGTAAGACAAAATACGCCGACCTTGTCGTGATTACAAAAAAACAGTCTTACTAACCTTATATCCGATGGCCACCTCAAAAGTGATTACTCATTCTGCTTTGACTGCCTCCCGGTAAAATTAAGCATTTAGATGTTTGTAAGAGATAGATCGCATTGATCCTTGCCCAAACGTCTTAAGGTTACTAACGGCATTACGTTCAGCATAACCCCTCCATCAATAAAAACCTGAGAGAAAGGCTTTTCGTAGATATATGCCTTGATGTACAATGGTTTGAAGTGATTGGTATGTTATACCGTGGGGATTGGAAAAAACATCCTTTCTGATGGCATTTTAAACTCGATGAGCTTAACGGCTGCTTCTTCTATTGCATAGTAATCTTCTTCTACCGTTTCTTGCTCAATCTTCGCTCGAAATTATGATGGGAGAATGTTGAGCATATTCTGACTTGTGGAAGTACATACCTATTTATTCGACCACTTTTCCAACGCTTATTTCTGCTAAGCCCGTCTCCTTTATTCCCATCGTTTCTGAGTTTTTGTAAGCTGGGAATCATGGCCCAATAAGAATGGCTCTTTCTGAGGCACATGCATTGTAAACTTTTCATCTTTCTCTGGAAATGAGCCGCGAAGGTCAGAACTGTAAGCCGAGTGAAAACTGACGGCCGATTGTCTAGCCTTTGAAACGTTGGTCTTTCCTCCTTCAAGATCGTGGACTACTTCTTGACTGAAGAATCTCTTAGTTCATGTTCCATGTCTTCTTTACATGTCTATACCATACTTGCATCCGCCGTTGGGAACGAGTCTGTATCGACTAAGGTTTCCTTGCGTTTATCAGCAAATCTTACCCTTCCTTCTTGTGAAACCATTTGTATTGTGTTTCTAAAAACAACACAACTATTGGTATTATGGAAAAATGAGTTATGCTACTTATAGTATTTCTTACCCTTCAACTCCTCTGGCCTTGGAACCTTGTAGCCGAAAAGTAGACCAATTTGTTTGTCTTTGACCATTTGATCAAAGATTTACTCAGCCCTTAATACACCGAATATGTATGTGGATAGCCCTACAAGAGAAACTTTCTCCTTCCCTTTGTCAGGTTTAAAAAAAGGACAAGTGTAAGATGTACCTTTTATTAATTTTGTTGCCATCACTTCCAGTAATTGTTTTTTCTCATTATCGGTATTGTCGTCTACCATTAATATCATGGTTTGCCCTTGAGAAAATTTAACTGACCGCATTTTCTCTTTTTTCTTGATCATTTCTTCTATTCTGACGGCCTAGGATAATAGACGAGATAGGTCAGAGAAGTCCTGGAGGATAAGGTGCTCTTTGAGCGGTGGATACATTCTACTGATGGCTATTCTGACACACTCCATTTCTGGTAATTGGGTGGTGCATTTGGCTTTAATTTGTCGAAAGCGCTCGATGAACTCTGCTACATCTTCAGATGATCTCTGCTTGACTGCCAAAAGGTCCGCTATGGAGACCCTAGGTGCTGGTTTAAATAAACGTTCATGAAAAATTCATTCCATATCTACCCATGAGTATACGAAACTGGGTGTCAGATTTGCATACCAAGTAAACGCCGCCCCTATCAAGGACAAAGAGAATAATTACAATTTATGCCAGTCACTATTTCCAAACTCTCCACATTGTGTCGTAAACCTCCCTATATGTTCCATAGTTCACTTTTTATCCTCTCCAAAGAATGTGAAAAACTCAGGCAATTTAAATCCTTGTGGTAGTACTGCCATAGAGTCCACCCATTTTGGGTACGGCTTATGATACACTGGTCGATGCCTGGCTTGTCGACACAATGCCGCCGTCATTGAGTTGACATCGACTGATGGTACTGGATGTTGATTCTGCATGGGGGAACCTATCACAGTCGGTCGAGAACCTTGTCTTGGGAATGAAGCCATCTCAGGGTACCCTGCTCTCGTGCATTGGATAAGTTGTCGCTGTGATTGGATACGTGGTAAGGACAACTGCAACACAGCTCTGGGGTTCTCCGTACGAGGAACAAACATTCCTATTTGGAGCTGCATTCTGGTCATAGAATACCTGTACTCCCATCGACACTTGGATCCCTGTGACCGGATATGGTGGAGTTCTTCCTAGGAAAGGTTCCACAGGAACCATGCCGGGTGCATTTAACCCCGATTCCCTTGGTGCCCCCTGGGCATTTACATAGGTTGTTCCTGGTGCAACAATTGTACTGACTCATAAGATAGTATAACAATGGATGAGGCGAAGGATACACACCTACCTGAGGTGTCTCGTGAGCATTTTGCCTTTGTTCAAAATTATGGAGCTCGTTTTGAAGTAGAGGTCGGAACACTATAACGAATTGAGGAATAAGATTCTGAATCAGTTCACCTATACATTGCTCCATGGCACATCGTATGGCAGTTAAAGAAGTGGTGTCAATTGAGACACTTGGGGAGGAAACGGAGAATGTGCCCCCTGTTGCTCAGGGACGGTGACTTGGGCGCTACCGGTCGTCATTATTGCAGAATCAAACGCTCCTCGTAAAGTCCGAACTATAGGCTGATTAGAGGAATCCGATGAAGGCCCTGAGGATTGCTATTGAGAATTAGTCATAATGCATCCTGAACGCAATTGCATGCAACAACTACCTTTGGTCCTACTGGGCGTGCCAATTTATGTTGTCTTATGAAAAGGAGAGCCGATGGAACTGTTGATCGGCTACTACTTTTCGATGAATATAAACAATCCGATGGAAAGATGAATGGATGAGTCGGACCTTTTAAAAGACGTGGGTTACTTGAACTTACTATATAAAGGGTATAAGAAAGCAGAAATATTGCATGCAAAAACAAAGTAGGATTGAACACAGTGTATTTCGATTGACAGGATGAACAAATACAAAAGTATTGAAATTTGAAATCAAAGCAACATAAAATGGAAAGTTGGTAATCAAAGAAGTAAGGAAAATTGTAAAGAAAATGCAAATAAAGCTGTAAGGAAAGCTGTAAAAAATACAAGAAAGGGAATTGAAATCTGGAAGAAAATTTGATAATTTGGTTTGAGACGATTGTTGTTGGGTTTTTCACTCTGGAGCTCCTTGCTCATTTTATGCTAGTTGCAGCATGGTTGCCGACAATCTGAACGTGGAGAAAATCCCGCTTCGTGGCCCGTCCTTGACAGTTGAGAATGGTAGTGTTTATCAATCGTGCCGCGATGTGGGGGTGACGGCTCATCAGCCCTTGGTTCCGATATTAACTGAGTACATCGGCTGAATATTTTTTTGACATCATCATCCGTTTGATGGAATTCGTATCGGTTTCGGTTCAAAATTACCGTTACAACGGATCAGCTAAAGACGACGTCAACAAATATATATCGGGCCAAACATATAGTGAAATAAGTTCAATCAAACCTGAACTCGAGCATAATAAAGTTTGTGCATAACTTTTAGGTTCGGCTTGAATTCATTTGAAGCTCGGAGGAATTAAATTGTGCTAAAGGAATTAAGTTTGGATCGGCTCAAATTTGTCGACAATCTTACATATTATCCTCTGAATTTATCTAACCTTGTAGCAAATAGATTAACTTTTAATTTTTTTCCCCAATAGCTTATTTAAGAGGTAAGATTTTAAATTTGTTGATGCATGACCACTGCATTTTAAATCCTTAATTTGTATGTCTAAAATCCTCCTTGTTATACAATGGTGAAATTATATTCCTTCATTTATTTGTAAATATACTCATTCAAAGAAAACAACTAGATAATGGGAGAAATACAAGCAAAGGGATGCAAATATTAAAACAAAAGGAATTTTGGTAATTATGTCTTTTTGTCTTCAAAATATTTTTGAAATACCATTTTGGTCCCCACACATTTTTCTTATTTATTTTCATTTTCAAATTATCTTTGAAGTATTCTTTAATGCATATTTTTAAATGAATTGAAATCTATTTAAATTTGAACTTTGAATATGTTAAATACTTACTTATTAATATTATTTTATTAATATTAATATTATTATTATTATTTTAACGAAAAGTATAAATTTTATCGATAAAGTGAAATGGAAAACATCCAAGATTAGAGAAGGAAAAAGAGAGCCTATCTAAAGTGTACAAGCCCCTTACTAGGTGAGGTAATGAATCAAAGGCGATGAAGATTGAAGACAGAAGGTAAAACAAGAGATTGGAAATGAGCAAAATTTGCTAAATAGTCTGCAACCTTGTTGTCTTCTCTATAGTCGTGAACAATACGGAAGTACATTGAACAATCATGCGTTTAATGTTTGATAGAGCCCGATGACAGAACCATGGAATATTACAAGAATAGCCATCCAAGATGCCAACTAGAACAATTGAATCTGCCAGGACCAGATGGCTAGGAATTTGACGCTGTAAGCAATACCACAATCCTATCTACAAGGCATTGTTTCAGCTACCATATTAGAAACTTACTGTAATCGAATTGAGAATGCAAAGACAAGACCACCTTTGGAGTTGCGAACTGTGCCCCCAGGACCTCCTGGACCTAGGTTTCTCTTTGCTGCTCCATCCACATTTAAAGTGAAAATATTACTATTTGGAGAAGGAGACCACCGCATTATAAGGGCTGGTGTTTGAATTTGAAGGAGACTATGTATTAATATTCATTTATATTTAATCTAAATTATAATAAAATAATAACACAAAGATGAATTATAATTAATTCAAACTTCAAATTCAGATATTATATTTTAGAATTCAATTTTCAAACTTTAATTTCTAGAATTCAATATTTAAATATACAAATTTTAAATTTATCCAACGAACTCTTAATTTTAAAATATTTTATTAATTTATTTTCATTATTCAATTATGTGCAATCGTCTACTGGTTATAGCACTACTCGATTCATTTATATTAGTAAAAATAGTAATATAATTGCTTTGAAACTATTTTGATGTTTTGTAAATAATTGAGGGACGAAATAAATGAAAAGATTTACACTATGTTTAGTTCATAAAGGAAGAAGGGAAGTGGGAGGAAAACTTTTGCGTCAATCAATGAGAGTATATATAATTTACTTATATTTTATTTAGTTAGAATGAAAGGGATAAATGTTAATTTACATTTCGATCAATTTAAATTTAGATAGGTTATTTTACTTATGCAGAGAGAAGTCCCCATAATTTATTTTTTATTTATCTTTTCTATTTAACTAAAGGATATAAATTACATATTTACGTTTGTATTTATGCCATCTTCACTTTTCATTTCTCTTTACACCGCAATATATATTGTTAGAAGATAAATTAATGAGTTTAGTCCCTAATTTTTTTTGTTTTAACATGATTAGGCCCTATTTTCTTTTTTTTAACTTTATGTGTCTTTTATCTTTTTTAATTTGATCTATTAAGTCATTCAAATTTAATTTCGATTGTCAACCCAAAACCGTCAATTCCATTTTTAACCTATTAAAAAGGGCAAAATTGGTATCTTACCGCATACCCAACTGAAAGGGCAAATCTTCCCTCCCTCCCTCCCTCCCTCCTTCTCTCTGCATTTCTCTCGGCCATGGCTCTGCACAAGTGCTTAGCTCAGTTTAATTCCCTAGGCTTCCCAAAATTCTCAAAAGCTTTCTAATGGAAAATTTCTCCTGTAATTCCTCCTACCTAAATTCAGTGAACTCTTCCCCAAGGTCTCGCGAGATTGACCTTGAAAATTCATCATGGGATGAGCCAATTTCTTCTACAAACTACAAGGTTAAAGTTCACGTGCAATTACAGTGGTAAAATCCATCCACATCCTCATGACAACTAGCTGACCTATGTTGGTGGAGACACCAAAATCTTCGTTGTGGATCGGAATACCAAGTTTTCGAGTTTCATTTCTAAACTTTCCTCCTTGTGTGATGCATTGGTTTGTTGATGGGTCGGACGACCCCAAGTTTTTTAGGCAGTGGTTTGTTGATGCATTGAACTCTGTGTAGTTAAATAAGAATTTAGAGGATTCTTTGACGCCCTTTGCCGCGGTTGAGCCGGAGGCAAAGAAAAATCTTGATTTTTTTGTTTGGTTTAGATAAGGGTCGTC
Organism: Voacanga thouarsii; assembly: GCA_026120185.1. Taxonomy (NCBI): domain Eukaryota; kingdom Viridiplantae; phylum Streptophyta; class Magnoliopsida; order Gentianales; family Apocynaceae; genus Voacanga; species Voacanga thouarsii. The sequence continues at coordinate 1,157,774 of JANUWF010001752.1, forward strand.
CACAGAGCGCCATATTAGATGATCCATTGTTTCCGGTTGCTCCAACTATTATGGTTGGAAAGGAGTTTTCTGCGGGACTTGAGAAGCGACCTATGATCGGAGAGCTTGTGGTATCGGTGACAGAGTTTCAATGGCAGATTCAAGAGTTCCAGAGGATGCAGATATCAAACCATGGGCAAAGTGTGTTCAACAAAAAATTTGACTATTATCAGGGGAAAGCTCTGCCACCGTCGCAGATTCTATTATTGGTTTTTGCAGATTCTAGGGTTCTAATTTGCTAATGCAGATATCAAACAATATAATGTTTCGGGGATTTTGCACAACATATTTAGTTATGCAATTCTTTCTTGGCTGAATTGAAGGTTGTCTTGTTGGAGCTTGTTCGCTGCTCGTCTCTGGGGTAGTTGATGTGGTTTGTCAGTTTGACTCGGACCTTCTCATTCGTAGCCTAAATCAAATATAGCCTTTTCCTGGGGTTTGGCATGTCTTCTTTATCATTTCTGTTCGTTCTCTGCAATCTTTCAATGGCTATTTTTTTTTTGTTTTTCCTTCAAGATTTTTGTACAGTAAGATGCCAATTGGGAATGAAAAAATTTTCTATTGAGTTTTTCATAAATATAGAAGGAGTACAGTCAAATACTAATTTTGTTTATTTAAATGGATCAAAATTAAAGTTAACGGTTAATTTAAGATTGATCTATTAAAATTAAAATTAAGTTTGAAGGACGTGTTAAAAAAATAAAAAATTTATAAAATTAAAAAAAAATTAATTATGTTAAAATAAAAAAATTCAAAGAATAAATTTACCGATTTATAAAAAGCCCAAAAACAAAAAAAACAAACAGTGTTTTCTAACAATGACCCGGTGCGGGCTGGGGCCTGGGAATAGTCAACGACGGATTAAAAATCAAAGGTCAAGCAGCAGGCAAGAAATTTCCCCAGCCTACCTGGTAAATACTTATCGCTGCAGTCCGGTATCATTTCAAGTGTTCTCTTTACCAGTATTGACAGCATTTCTGATTTTTCATATTCAACGCAAAATCAAAGTTTGGGCTGACTGATTGGTCCGGGATTCAATTGCTTCGATCTTTGTAATTTTGCTAGTATTCCAGTTTGCAAAATTTGTTATTCTAAGACATTTCTTTATTACCCCAATCACCCGAAGTTCATCGATTCACCGGTCATTCCACGACGCAAGCAGTTTCTCAGCGTTTAAGTTGTGCTAAATTTAATTATTTGGGTCAATCGGCAGAGGAAGACAGAAAAGGGCTCTTTGAGGAACGATGGTGAAGGAGACGGAGTATTATGATGTTTTAGGGGTAAGCCCCACAGCAACCGATGCTGAAATTAAGAAAGCTTATTACATCAAGGTATTACTCGCCGTTGTGCTTCTTCTTTTCTTTCTTACTTCGTTCAATCGCGTTGGTTATGTCTTTGCGTTCATAGCCGATGGACAAAGCAAGAATGTGTTTGACGTCCTGAAACTTAGGGGAGTTAAATTCGAATGATGCCATTAGGTGCCTTGTGATCCTTTGATCTCGTCTTTGAATCTCTCTAATACATCCGATTCAGGTCGAAACTTCTCGACTTTGACAATAGTTCTCCAGGCTCCAATTTTTCGTGCAGTGTACAGGGTTTGCAGACCAACCATGACAAATCTAATCTACCTATCTACATAGTTTATGGACAGCAGTTAACAATGAAGTGGAATAAAATTCATAACCATGTGTGGTGTTTTCTCTCCTTTTTGGCAGGGAAGAGGAACATGTATTTAGGTAGGTGTGGTGATAGTGCTATTGTCTTAATTCAGGCTTGAGTCTTCCCATCACAGTTTTTACCAGTGTATCAAATTTTAAGGCAATAGGCAGTGGGTGTAGTGAGGTCTGTGTGCCAAATTATTGCTTGCAAGTCAGGAATGTGTCTGATGAACTGGAACTTCATTTATCGTCAAAGTTTCTTTCACACATGTTGGCATTGTATAAATAATCTTTTCTAGAACTATAAGGGTAGGAATTACCACTTTCTTCAGTAATTTGTTCTACTGGTAGGTGAATAATACTCATGGGGAAGATTAGAAAGCGATTTCACTATTTTTCTTGGATTACCTATCTTCTGTGAGGCTATGCTATTTCCACCCATGGTTACAAATGTAAAATACGTGTCATTTTCCAAGTGTCAAAAACAAGAGCCCATTGATTTGTTACCATACTTGATTGTCCATGAAAACTAAAAGAACTTGACATATCCTTGGGGGACCTAGACATATCCATGGAAATGGTTTGTGTCTGTTTGAAATCTGATAGGCCAATGTTCTTTTTACATTATGTTTCTCCTCTTACCTCTTCTCCCACTAAAAATTATCTAATAGGCATGAAGATCATAAGACCTCTAAAACAAGAATATTAGCGGAAGTCCATAAACAAACTTATAAACCATAATTTCAAAACTTAAAAATAGTTTCTCAATAAGTGGTTGTGCTAGAGCTTTCAAAATCTTTGAGCCCTTAGTGGGCTTATTGTGGCAGCTTCTAGCCTACAATTGCGATCCCTCCCAAATTGGGGGGTTTGAGAGGTGAAGAGTCTAAATGATAGAAAAAACCTTATTTCTTTAATCTGAAGTTAGAACAAGGAGTAAAAAGGAAAAGCCTTTTCATTTTTTTTGCATCAAAATCTCTCCTCTCTCCTTTTTCACCTTTCTTTCCTTCATGCCAAGCAAAAAGGCTCTCCAACATCCCTTCATTTTTTGTTTCCTAGTGCTTCCATGAACCAACATTACCCTTATATTTATGAGACAGAAGGGGTACTTATCTTGTGGTGATGTTCGATGGTTTAATGTAGATTCTCAACTGGATTTATTCTAGCTTTGCTAAAGTATTTTTTCTTGTACATTATCTGCTGTTCTGATATGGAATTGTCGGTACAAATACATCTCAGAAAAGAGGATATCATGATCTTTGTTTGACTGTCCAATTAGTTCTATTGTCTTATTTATTCTGCTGTTGCATTTAGGCCCGGCAGGTTCATCCTGATAAAAACCCAAATGACCCGCAAGCAGCACAGAATTTCCAGGTACAACACTTTCTAGATGTTGTAGAAGTTCTAACCTTTTATTTGGTTATTATTTCCCTATAACTTGATTCGTGGGTGAAAACTTTATAACATCATTTGAGTTGCAAATGAAAAATATGCAAAGTTAACCAAGAAGAAAGGATACTAATAACATCAAAGTTTAATTAGTCATTGCTACATGTCCAGATGTTCTCCTCTAAGTTGCTGGTCAGAGAGGACAAAAAGCATACCATGAAAAGAAAATGAATTTTAGTCTTTTTATATGGACAGCATCAATGTAATTCAAGCTAAATAATAAGATTCTATATGGAAATTCAAGAGCAACAGACAAATCAGTAGTTGAGATAGTCCCTCTGCTGTATAATAGATGCTAAATGTAATTGTTCCAGGATATGTTCAGAGATTATTATTTTTTCTTTCATTTCAAATATTTTATCCGTTTTTATCTTAGGTTTTGGGAGAGGCTTATCAAGTATTGAGTGATCCTGCCCAACGTCAGGCTTATGATAGTTACGGGAAATCAGGAATTTCAACGTCAGTTTCTTGTTCTTTCTCGCAATTAATGAAATTATGGATCTCTGAAATCTCAGTCCTGTGATATGAACGATCGATCTAGAAGTATTCATTATATGAATTTTGGTTTTACCCAAACTTTTTGCTGTTTATATACAACAGGGAAGCTATAATTGATCCTGCAGCAATCTTTGCTATGCTCTTTGGAAGTGAGCTTTTTGAGGAATACATTGGCCAGCTTGCCATGGCATCAATGGCTTCACTTGATATTTGCACAGAAGGCGAAGATTTTGATCCTAAAAAGCTTCAGGAGAAAATGAGGGTATATCTATGCGTCAAACCTATCACTTTTAGCATGCTCATTCTTTATGGTTCTATTATTTTCCAATTACTTTAGAACTTTAGGTTGTAAGAAGGTAGGGAACAGATTTGCCCTGATAACTAAGGCTTCCAGTTTCTAAGTCTCTTCTACTTTGTGACTCAACTTTTCTAGTTGGCCTGCTCAATGGAAGTTCATTTAACAGCAACTTTGTGTAAGTTTTGGTTGTCTGCAATAAAAATCTGTCAGAGGAAATTTCAGACATCAATTATCATCGTAACACCCATTGTAAGACTAGTGTTTTAATGAGTCTGGGACAGTGTTAATGAGACTGGGCCCTATTATTGGGTTGAAACTAGCTCTACTATAATCTTGATGATTAGCTGAGTTATGTGATACTGGTAACTAAATATATACTATAAATGCTTATATTATTAGTATAAAGAATAGGAAGTTATTCTTTTCCTTTCTACAAATTTATATTTGATTTTATCTTTAAAAAAATTCTAGTTAGTCATTGGAAATGGATGAACCTTTTAAAATGTAACAGAAAAATGTATGCAAGAATAATGTAGAAGTTCTTCATAAAATTTAGGTGAAAATTTTGGATATGTGAAGCCGAACTCTATTATTAGTGTTATTTTTTGGGGTTGGGTTTCTTTGTATGAAAATGGCAAGCCTGTTCAACTGTTCATTCAACTGCTTTGTACGGCTGCATCTTGGGATGGAAGATTTTTTTTTTAATTCACTAGGAGGGCATATTACTCTTATCATTTGATGTGCCGTAACTGACGAGGAAGGATTTCACCCAAACAATTCATTCTTCTAACAGACTCATGGTCTTCAATATTCTACGGGGTGGATAACTGGCAAGAGTTAGTCAATTTCTCTTAGATTTTGGATATTTAGGAACCTTTAAGAGAATTTGTTGGAAATATTGATCAGTATGGGTGTTTTTATTTTATTGGGAGAGTTTTCTTCATACTGAACTGTTTTGACATTTTATAAGCATAAATCTGGAAGTTTCTGTTTTCTTCCATTTAATTTGTGGCATATTGGGCTATTTTGATGGGGAAGAATGGGAAGATTTCAGCTGACAAGTTTGGTCACCTGGGATAGTTTAATATAGACTTCTTCCTTTGGAAGCTATAACACTTGATGCCCTTTTATGGAAATCATTCACCATTATATGGAAAGATAGGTAAATAGTTCCTTTATAAATTTTAGGATTCCCATGCTTTATGTACTAATGTCTTCATGTCGAAGAATTTTGGGTTCCTAAATTAAAGGATAGAGGTCTGAAGAGTGAATTACCATACAGAAGTTACCATTACCATGAATCATGAAGATGCACCAGACGACTAGATTATATCTTGTAGAGGAGAAGGTCATAAAAAATTTATGGTGAAATTCAAGGATCAACCTCTTTTAGATTCTAAATGAATCACTTCCATGGAATACAAAAAATTCAATCAAGACATATGTACGAGATACATTGATGTTCACTTGAGGAAGTTGATAGCTGTCCAGCTGGTTAGAATTGACAGAGACACTGCACAACTCAAATTTTATAAGATAATACAGCCTTGATATTTTATGGGACGAAACCTAAAATGCATGGGGCAAAACAGATCAGCCCAAGCCCAATGCTTTCAAGACCCAAGCCTAAGATTATGGTCCATATAGTTACTTGAACTGTTTCGCCACTTCTACTTAGCAATTCTAGAAAACAGCTTGAATGCAGCTAGATGACAACTCATTATAGTTATAGCTAGCCAGGTCCAATGGAGTACCTCTCTATAATATGAGGATGATGTATACTCTATTACAGACTTTGGGCATCATAGCTGAATTCATTGTGATGATGGACCAATAAAAGCCTCAGGTTGCACTGTATTGGCGAGTTTGTCATATTCTCAAGCTGGTTTTCAAGACATTGAGTGCTCATATTGACCGTCTACTGTAATTGCCTTGTTGCTCTCAGGAAGGACCAGCTACAGCTCCAGCATGTAATTTCCAGTTACCTGTTCATGTAATAAAGTGCTGGGGAGGCACAAAACGAGTATATGTGAAGTGTGGACCATCCATAAGGTAGAACATATGATATTCCTTTGGCTGTCCATTAGACAGCGTAGCATAGAGGATGTCAGAATCCTTGCAAAGAAGCATAGTCATTCTTAAGTAAATGAAATTCAATTATGTGGACATGTATTTCAGTATATAGACATTAGACAGGTCTGGTCTGTTTAATGCATTTCCAGCTTTGTGAAGACAAGCACAATGTTTGAGATCAAACTGATAATCTTGTAGAATTTCCATCCTTTTTTCATGCCTAATCTTGATCTTCTTTTATGAGTTAAGATTCTAGAAAGTGTGATATCTGAATATTGAACAAACTCTTTGTGAATCAAGTATTACCTCCTGTTGAGGTGTAAATAAGCTGTAAAGTAATTAGGATGAGCTGTAAATAGATTAGGATAATCAGTTTCAAATCCCTTAAATGAAGGGATATAATTAGATTAATTTAATCCCTTAAATGTAGGGATTTGATTAGATAGCTATCCAGATTTAGGAGTAATAATTTTTCCTCTTGTAATCTACTATATAATACCATGTAAAGTTAATTCATAAATGAAGAAATTCAAAATCCTTTTCTCACATTGCTTTAGGCTTTTAGGGATTCTTCTTCTTCACTGTTGATTAGCCTTCATTGCTGCATTGTCTTCTCTTTGGAGCAGCCTCCATTGTTCCATTGTCCAACCTTCATTGCTGGTTTATATCACCAACAACCTTGTGATTTCAACCAGCCTACATTGCTGATTGTTTAGTGGCCGGCCTTAATTGTCCAAGATTGTTTCTTGAAGCAAAGTTGAACCAGCCTTCATTGCTGGTGGTTTAGTGACAGGCATTAATTGCCCAAAGATCGTGTCTTTAATTAGAGAAGATATTGAAAATTGAAAAGATAACTGCTATAGCACAATCAGTAGAGATGTTTCAAACTAAGCCATCGGGTAGTCTCAACCAAAAAGAAGTTGAGTGGCTAAGGTGCCTTATTGGCAACCTAGACAAGTCCTCAGGTACTTGTTCTTTGGCATATTCAGGTAAGTTTCCATTCTCTATTAGTTTAAATGTTTCCGGAACAACCTTTACTAACTCCTGGATTATGGATGTAGGAGCCACCGATCATATGATCCACTCATCAAACCTTTTTCTCACATGCCAACTATATCCAAGTAGTAGGAAAGTAGCTACTGTTGACAGCTCCTTAACCACTATAGCAGGTGTAGGGGATGTTAAAATCAGCCCATCTTTAACTTTAAAAAATGTTCTTCATACTTCTAAATTGTCCACAAACCTAATCTCTATCCAAAAACTCACCCAGGGTTTCTCTCACTCCTTTCTTTCAGAGTCTCTTTTATCTGATAAAGAAAAAATCTGGCTCTACCATCGCCAACTTGGACATCCATCCTTTAAAATTGTCAAAATTTTGTTTCCTTCTTTGTTTTAAGGGTCTAAATGTTGAAGAATTTCATTGTGATGTGTGTGAGTTGCCAAACACGAATGAGCATCTTTTCCAGTTAGTAATACCAGAAGTTCTGTTCCATTTTATCTTATTCATAGTGATATTTGGGGTCTTTCTACTATTCCTAATGTTACGGGAGCAAAATGGTTTGTTGCCTTTATCGATGATTGTACTCGTGTTACTTGGATATTCTTAAACATAAATCTGATGGTAGCATTGTCTTTCCAAATTTCTGTCCAGGATTAAAAACCAATTTGGGGTTAACATCAAAAGGCTTAGGTTGGACAATGCTTGGGACTATTTCAATCAAGTCCTAACTCCATACTTTTAGAAAGAAAGGATCATACACAAGTCATCGTGTTAATACTCCACCACAAAATGGAGTACCAGAAAGTAAAAAGGGTCACCTCCTTGAATCAATCTGAGCCTTTCTTTTTCAGAAAAATATGCCTAAACTCATATTATCAATCGTTTGCCTTCAAGAGTCTTGGGGTTCAAGAGTCTAGTGGAAATTTTAGCAACATTTTATCCAAATCTACAAATTGCAAATAATCTTGTCCCCAGGGTATTTAGATGTGTCTTTTGTTCATGTTCATTGTCAACATTGAGGTAAGTTGGACCCAAAAGCATAAAAATGTGTCTCTGTAGGTTACTCATCAACTCAAAAAGGGTACAAGTGTTACCATCCTCCATAAAAAAGGTTCTATGTCTCGACAAATGTTATATTCAATGAACATGATGCTTATTTCTCAACTTCTTATCTTCAGGAGGAGATTTCAACAATGGATAAAAAGGATAGAGGAGATTTCCAAGATTTCTTCTCACTTGACTTGCCATCTTCTAAACATGTCCCTAAGTCTAATTCTAATTCTATGCTCAAGTCTAACACTATGTTTACTTCCATGCCCGAGCCTAATCCTTTGTCTAGTTCTATGCTTGAGTCTAACCCTGTGTCTAATTCTATGCTTGAGCTTGAAAAGATAATTAATGTCTTTGAGAATGAGAGATTTGGCAACGTATATTTAAGGAAGAAGATGGCCATTCCTGAATCTACGCAAGTTCAAGCCTCTAATCTGGCTCCTATGAATGAGGTAACACTTTTTGAATCTTCATTGCATGATGAAATTGAATCTCATCAGGACTTTCTAATTGCCATAAGGAAAGGTGTAACACCCCACAACTTACGTACCCAAATAGGCGGGATGTCGCCCCGTCCAAAGGATCAGGGGTCTTTATAACGAGGTACAAAAGGAATGAAAATGACTAAATAAAATTCTCGATAATCTTATTACAGCCAAAATTAAAACTTATACAAGTCTGAGAATCTAAAACTAATAGTCATCTTTCGAAAGAAATACAAAGCAGAAATAAATAAACTGAATCTTATCTCTTCAACCTTCTCAATAAAAGCACTCCCCTGAAAACATGATGTAAAATAGTGTGAGATTGGCATCTCAATAAGTCCCATCTGTGCGAATGTCATATATAAACATTTCGTGCATGTAGGTTTATCAAAACCACAAAATCATGTTTGCAAGACTTTTCATCAATAAACAATTATTCAAAGGAGCACTGCTTATCATATCTGTTACAGATTGTATATAGGCTGATTTGTAGGGATTAGATTGTTAACAAATATAGGCTGATTTGTAGGCTAAATAATAGGAATTAGAGGGCTAATTTATTGTAATTAATATAGGATATTTTACTTCTTATTATAGGATCTCTATACTTGTATATATACCCTTATAATTGATGAATAAAAGATAAGAAGTTTCATTCTCTTGTTCTGAAACTTACATGGTATCAGAGCCAGGTTCTGTTCATAGATAATTTTTGTTTTGGGTTGTTGGGTGTGAGAGAGGCTGCTGCCATATTCAAGGTGCAGGCTTTGGAGGTTCCTCTATAGACACCGCCAACTCAGGGAGGTACGTCGTGCCGATTAGCTAGCACCTAGTGACTCCTTCTTGTGGGTAATCTGTTATCTTGTTGACTTTTCTTAGCAATTATGTCTGACAAAAAGACTGGAATTGTTTTTGATATGGTTCCGTTGGTTTCAAAAATCATGGACCATAAATTAAATGGAATTAATTTTCTTGATTGGAACCATATGATTGAATTATTTCTGCTCAGTATTTCTATGGATGGTCATCTGACTGATGATCCACCTACGGATGACTTTAGATTGTCGTGGATGAGAGACGATGCTCGTTTGTATATAAAAATTCGTAATTCTATTGATAGTGAGGTGGTTGGTCTGGTTACTCATTGTAAGACAGTGAAAAAATTAATGAACTATTTGCAGTTTTTATATTCTAGAAAAGGAAATTTCTCTTGTATCTATGATGTTTGCAAGGAGTTTTATAGGGCAGATAAAGGAGATAAGTTTCTCACCAGTTATTTTATGGACTTCAAGAAAACTTATGAAGAGCTTAATATGTTGCTTCCCTTCAGTACTGACGTGGAAGAACAACGGAATCAGCGAGAGAAGATGGCTGTTATGAGTTTTCTAGCCGGTCTTCCGTCTGAATTTGAGACTGCCAAATCTCAAATTCTTTCTAGTTCAGAAATTTCCTGTCTAGAAGATGCTTTTCGGAGAGTTCTCCGTACAAACAATACGTTACCTGTTCTATCTACTCAGCCTAACAGTGTTCTTCTTAGCCGTACTACCACATTTGACTCAGGAAGACAACACTACAATAGTGGTGGCAACCGTAAGAGCACAGGGTCAGGGTCCACCACCTCTGATAAGACTACTGGAACTCGTGGACAGGAGCAAGGAGAAATGGTATGTCACTATTATCACAAACCAGGTCATATCAAGCGGGACTGTCGGATGCTGCAGTATAAGAAAGCTCAGTCTGCCCATATTGCATCCAGTTCTGAGATCTTTGAAAAGTCTATTACAATATCTGCGGATGAGTATGCCAGATTGACTCAGCTTCAAGCAACAGTAAAACAGCCATCCGGTCATGTTCCTGCTCTTGTCGAGACAGGTACACCCAATACATATCTTGTTTTCTCTTCTTCAAAATAGGTCATTGATTCCGGTGCTACAGATCACATGACAGGTAATCCCAGTTTACTTTCTAACTTTCAGCCACATAAATCTATCACTCCTGTTACTTTAGCCAATGGTTCAACATCCAGTGTTATTGGGTCTGGAACCACTAATCCCACATCATCTCTCCATTTATCATCTTTTCTGAGTCTACTACAATTGTCTTTTAATTTGATTTCTGTCAGCAAACTTACTCGTGCCCTTAATTGTTGTGTCTCACTTTTTCCTAGTTATTGTTTATTTCAGGATCTCATGACGAAGAAGATTATTGGTAAGGGACATGAGTTTGACGGTCTCTACATTCTTAATACACTGAAACCAGGGTCTATAGCATGTGCCGGAACAGTCTCTCCTTTTGAAGTACATTGTCGATTGGGTCATCCTTCGCTTTCTATGTTAAAGAAACTTTGTCCTCAGTTTTCAAACATTCATTCATTAGATTTTGAGTCTTGTCAGTTTGCTAAACACCATCATCTTAGTTCTAGTCCTAGAGTCAATAAGCGAGCTACTGCTCCTTGTGAGTTAGTACATTCTGATGTTTGGGGTCCTTGTCCAGTTACCTCTAAAACTGGTTTTAGATATTTTGTTACTTTTGTTGATGATTATTCTAGAATGACATGGCTTTATTTGATGAAAAATCGCTCAGAATTATTTTGTCACTTTTCTTCCTTTTGTGCTGAAATTCGCACCCAATTTGGTAAACCGGTACAAATCTTAAGAAGTGATAATGCAAAAGAATATGTTTCCGGCAATTTTCAAAAATACATGCTTGAGCAGGGTATTCTCCATCAGACTTCTTGTGTTGACACCCCTTCTTACAATGGGATTGTTGAGAGAAAGAATAGACATCTTCTTGAAACTTCTAGAGCTTTGTTATTTCAAATGCAGGTTCCTAAATGCTTCTGGGCTGATGTTGTGTCTACTGCTTGTTTTCTAATCAATCGTATGCCTTCCTCTGTTTTGTCTGGTAATACTCCTTTCTCCACTCTATTTCCAAATAAACAATTGTTTCCTAGAGAACCAAAGATATTTGGTTGTACTTGTTTTGTTCGGGATGTTCGTCCTCACATTACAAAACTGGATCCTAAGTCCTTAAAGTGTATGTTTCTGGGTTATTCCTGTGTGCAAAAAGGGTATCGTTGTTATTGTCCTAGTCTCGATAAGTATCTTGTGTCTGCTAATGTTACTTTTTTGGAACAAACACCTTTATCTTCATCTTCAGGTTCTGTGAGTCAGGGGGAGGATGATGATTTGTTAATCTATAATGTCATACCAAATTTAGGTCCACCTCCCCCTACACCAGTTAAGCCTCCCATCAAATACACCTACTCGCGTCGCCCACATCCGCCAAGTTCTGACTTAGTTGTTGAGTCTCTAGAATCATGTCCTGATGACCCAGTATCTTCGTCATCAGATCCAACTACCAAAGATGATCTTGATCTTCCTATTTCTCAGAGAAAAGGTAAACGTAGATGTACTTTCCCAATCTCTTCAGTTGTTTCTTACAATCATTTGTCTTCCTCTTCTTGTGCTTTTCTTACATCCCTCGACACTGTTTTTGTACCTAAAACTGTTCGAGAGGCATTAGCTCATCCCGGATGGCGGAATGCTATGATTGAGGAAATGAATGCTCTAGATGTTAATGGTACATGGACTTTGGTTACCTTACCTGCAGGTAAACAAGCTATTGGATGTAAATGGGTGTTTATTGTCAAAATTAATCCTGATGGCTCCATTTCTCGATTGAAAGCTAGACTTGTTGCTAAAGGATATGCTCAGACTTATAGAGTGGACTATCATGATACTTTTTCTCTTGTTGCTAAACTTGCTTCTGTCAGGTTATTTATTTCCCTTGCAGCAACTTATGACTGGCCGCTGCATCAGTTAGACATAAAGAATGCCTTTCTCCATGGTGATCTTCAGGAGGAGGTCTATATGGAGCAACCACCTGGTTTTGTTGCTCAGGGGGAGAATGAGAAAGTCTGTCGTCTGCAAAAATCTCTCTATGGCTTGAAATAGAGTCCTCGGGCTTGGTTTGGAAAATTTAGCCAGGTTATTGAGACGTTTGGGATGCAAAAGAGCAAGTTAGATCATTCTGTTTTCTATAAACAATTTGATGGAGGTATTATTCTGTTAGTTGTATATGTGGATGATATTGTAATCACAGGTAGTGACTCAAGAGGAATTTCGTCTCTGAAGTCCTTTTTTCATACTCAGTTCCATACCAAAGATTTGGAGATGTTAAAGTATTTCTTGGGCGTTGAAGTTAGCAGGAGTAAGAAGGGAATCTTCCTATCTCAGAGGAAGTATGTGCTTGATTTACTGTCACAATCGGGAAAGTTGGGTGCTAAACCATGTAGTACTCCAATGGTTCCTAATTTACAATTAACCAAAGAAGGAGAATTATTTGCAAATCCTGAAAGGTACAGAAGATTTATTGGCAAGTTGAATTATCTTACTGTGTCACGTCCTGATATTGCTTATTCAGTGAGTGTGCTGAGCCAGTACATGTCATCACCAACTGTTGATCATTGGAAGGCAGTAGAACAAGTTCTGCACTATTTAAAAGGTGCTCCTGGACGTGGAATCCTATATGGCAATCATGTTCATACTAGGATCGAATGTTTTTCAGATTCTGATTGGGCAGGGTGTAAGGAAGATAGGATATCTACTTCAGGATATTGTGTTTTTGTTGGGGGAAATTTGGTTTCATGGAAGAGTAAGAAACAGAATGTAGTCTCACGATCAAGTGCGAATGCTGAATACAGAGCTATGGCCAAGTCTGTGTGTGAAGTCATATGGGTATATCAGCTTCTCAGTGAAGTAGGAATTAAGGTCTCAGTACCTGCAAAGCTATGGTGTGATAATCAAGTTGCATTTCACATTGCTTCCAATCCAGTTTTTCATGAATGAATGAAATATATTGAGATTGATTGTTATTTCATTCGTGAAAAGATCCAACAAGGTTTGATCACTACAGGTCATGTGAAGACTGGAGAACAGTTAGGTGATTTATTCACAAAGGCTCTTAACGGAGTTCGGATTGATTATCTATGTAACAAGTTGGGCATGATTAATATCTATGCTCCAGCTTGAGGGGGAGTGTTACAGATTGTATATAGGTTGATTTGTAGGGATTAGGTTGTTAACAAATATAGGCTGATTTGTAGGCTAAATAATAGGAATTAGAGGGCTGATTTATTGTAATTAATATAGGATATTTTACTTCCTATTATAGGATCTCTATACTTGTATATATACCCTTATAATTGATGAATAAAAGATAAGAAGTTTCATTCTCTTGTTCTGAAACTTACAATATCCAAAGCAGTTCTCAATAAATCATCATCTCATTATAATCATAAGTTCATTATGTAGGAATTAGCCATGATTCAAACAATAGTATAACAATCTATATCATGGTTACCACCATGATAGCGTCCGAATGTAACCTTTCAACGGTGGGCAGTGGGGGATCCTCCCACTAGGGTGAGATACTCTTCAATTTTTACACCCAACACACCGGTTGTTCAACCCGGATAAATAAAGCCCACATGGACCCATATGCTAGCTCGGACCGGCCTGATTAAGTAGTATTGTCGCTTTTTCAAGTTGAGTTTATCTTCTGGAGTCTCTTACCAGAAGACTTACTTTAGCTCTTCAAGACTAGTACCACTAGCCTACCCCCACTAAGTATTCAACGCTCCCCATTTAGGGGCAGAATCATTTATCTTGTTTTCACAATCGTTGATTATCTTGTCTTTGTAAAATGTGGCTTTTCACAATAAGTTTGCTAAAACGTTTAGTGATAAAGAAAAGAAATCGTTTTCAGTTTAAAAGTTGAGACTTGACAAACTCATTTAGAGAATAAAACGACCATGTTCTCAAACCAAATATCAAAATACCACAGTACAATTCATCATATTCAACCAACGTTTCAATCATCATGTCAATCATGATATTGACACTATTTCAAATATCATCATACAAAATTACTTGCAAACATGTAATATTTAGTAAAACAGTTGTGTAGGGACTTACTTGGATATTCTCAATAATCAACCAAAGCAATGCTTGATCTCTTTTTCACTTTCTTTCTTATCTAGAATCAATGTTTCTATGATTAGAATCCAGATATGAATCCACTCATCTTTTCATGCATCATGAATCTCTATAATCATATTAATCATCTAATTCATCCATGGCATCTAGGTAGAAGCTCATCGCTATAGTTTTCCCATGATCATGCATCTCATCATGGCATGCATATAATCGAATCTCATCATCAATACAAGGACCTCTAATATTCGTCTAACATAAATTTCATATAATAACCCCATATGAATCAAAAGATCTCATCTTTAACCAACCATAAGATGGATCTAGGTCCAACATAACATGATATCATAATATTTCACCCCATATTCACCTAGATCAACTATTGCTCCATCAAACTTAACCATCCCATCCCTTCATATTTTTCATACTATACTTTATACATAATAACATCACTATAAAATCAGGCTCATTCAAATCAATAGAGATTGAGTCTCAAAATACCTCTTGGATAGACAAGACAACGAAGCAAAGGTGGCTCCTTGGTGATCAGTTGAGTTCACTTGAGAAGAAGAGACGGTTGGGTCCCTTTATTCTTGCCCTTAGGTGTCGATTTTGGTGGTGATTGGAGTTGTGATGGTCGAAATCTTGGAGAGAAAAGGGGCTGTTTTTTTTTGTAGAAGAGAGGTTTAGGGTTTGATTGGTGGCTGTTTTGATGAAGAGTATAGGTTAGGTTTAGGTATTTTGATGGTTGGAAGGACTACACCTTGTTTTGGACTCTTGAACAAACAAGGGAAAAAATGACAGCTTTTGCTCTTCTTGGTTTGGCCGAAACTACAGTGAATAGAAGGAGTTTGTGGCTGTGCTCTAGGCTGCTAAAGTGGCCTAGATAATGAGAGGAAAATGAGAAAAGTATAGGCTGATTTTTGGTTCAGCTTTGGGCAGAAATAGGGGAAGAAAACTTGGGGTCTTGTGCTGTGATTTTTGCTTAAAACTAGAGGGGAATTTGAGAGTAAGGGAAGCTGGAATTTTTGTGAGAGTGTGTGTGACTGGTTTTTGTTTAGCTTAGGAGAACTTTGAGAAATAAGAATGGAAAGGTTTGCAGGAGTTGGGATTTAAACTCAAGTCTCCAATTATTAAACATTAAGCTTCAACCACTCCACTCAACCACAATAACTCTTGTTTCAACCACTAAACCACAACAATTCTTATTTTAATTACTAAACCACAACAACAACTCTTGTTTAAATATTTCTCTAACAAATTCCCTTAACTCCTACTTACTTATTCCATTTCCCTTTTAATAATACTCATAAAACAAAAGTTCAAATCCACCAAGAAACTAACAAATTCCCTTAACTCCCACTCACTTACTCCATTTCCCTTCTAATAATACTTATCTAATAATACTCATAAAACAAAAGCTCAAGTCCACCAAGAAACTAACAAATTCCCTTAACTCCCACTCACTTACTCCATTTCCCTTCTAATAATACTTATCTAATAATACTCATAAAATAAAAGCTCAAGTCTACCAAGAAACTAACAAATTCCCTCAACACCTACTCTCAACAATTATATCAAAGGAAATAAATTCATGAACTAACCAACTCATAGATCATATATACCCATGAAAATAGTTCAAGTTATCAAATGTCATATAAAATGTTATGCAATGCATGACTTTCTCTCATATAATAAAGGTGGTTTTAAACGGGGTATTACAAAAGGGACCAGGAAATGTACCAAACGACTGCTATACCCTGTTGCACAATTCCTTTCTTTCAATAAAATTTTCACAGTTTCACATAGCCTTTCTTGTTAGCCTAGATACTATTGCCATATCTAAAACCCTATCTGAGGCTTTGACCAATGAGAGTTGGAAACAAGCTATGAATGATGAAATGGTAGCATTGGGGGAAAAAAAATGTGGGAATTGGTGAAGTTGCCAGTAGGAAAGAAACTTGTGAGTTGTAAATAGGTTTATACTATGAAGTATAGGGCAGATGGGTTAATTGAAAGATATAATGGAAGGTTGGTTGCCAAAGGGTATACCTAGACTTATGGAATTGACTATCTTGAGACTTTTGCCCTAGTTGAGAAGATGAATACTGTTAGGGTTCTCTTATCTTTGACAACTAATTATGGTTGGGAATTGTAGCAATTTGATGTCAAGTATGTATTTCTACATGAGAACTTAAGGAAGAAATCTACATAGAAGTACCACTAGGTTATGGGAACAATTTGG
Organism: Voacanga thouarsii; assembly: GCA_026120185.1. Lineage (NCBI taxonomy): Eukaryota > Viridiplantae > Streptophyta > Magnoliopsida > Gentianales > Apocynaceae > Voacanga > Voacanga thouarsii. Next base: position 1,174,562 of record JANUWF010001752.1, read on the forward strand.
CTGCTCGAACTGTGTGTAAGTTGAAAAAGGCCTTATATGGCCTTAAACAATCTCTACGGGCATGGTTCGGAAGATTTGCTAGAGCCGTGATAGCCATAGGGTATAAACAAAGTCGAGATCATACCTTGTTCATCAAGCACTTAGTTTCAGGGGGAGTTACAATACTCTTAGTGTATGTTAATGACATAATAATTACTGGGAATGATGATAAAGAGAGAGAGAGTATCTAGGTTAGTGTTTGGCTAAGGAGTTTGAGATCAAGGTGTTAGGAAGGTTGAAATATTTTCTTGGGATCGAAGTAGCCCATTCTAGACAAGGTATATTCATCTTCCAACAGAAGCATGATATTGATCTCCTTAAAAAAATTGGCAAGACAACATGCAAACTGGTGAGTACTCCGATACACCCGAATCTTAAACTTAGAAAAGCAGAAGAGGATGTTGCAGTAGATAAGGAAATGTATCAATGCCTTGTAGGTAAACTTATTTATCTCTCTCACACACGACCAGATATAACATATGTTGCGAGTGTGATTAGTCAGTTCATGCATAATCCAAAGGAAATTCATTTACAAGCGGCTTATCGAGTATTACAATATCTCAAAGGGACACCAGGAAAAGGTATTTTGTCTAAATGAAATGGAGGTCTAGTACTTGAAGCATACACATATACTGATTATGCTGGATTGGTTGTTGATCGAAGATCAACTTCTAGCTATTGCACTTTTCTTGGTGGGAATCTTGAGACATGGAGGAGTAAAAAGTAAAATGTAGTAGCGCAATCTAGTGCAGAAGTAGAATTTTGGGCAATGGCTCAGGGCGTATGTGAACTATTGTGTTTGCAAATTATCTTAGAAGATTTGAAGATTAAGTGGAATGGCCCAATGAGACTTTATTGTGATAATAAGTCAACGATTAACATAGCTCATGATTTGATGCACCATGATCGTACAAAGCACATTGAAGTTGCTACACACTTCACCAAAGAGAAATTGGATAGTGGTTTGATTTGTATGCCTTATGTGCATACACAACATCAACTTGCGGATGTGCTTACAAAGGGATTGAGTAATTTAGTATTTGAGAGCATTATATTCAAGTTGGGAATGGATAACATCTATTCCTCAACTTGAGGGGGAGTGTTGATGTGTAAATGAGCTGTAAAGTAATTAGGATGAGTTGTAAATAGATTAGGATAATCAGTTTCAAATCTCTTAAATAAAGGGATATGATTAGATTAATTTAGTCCCTTAAATGGAGGGATTTGATTAGATAGCTATCGAGATTTAGGAGTAATCATTTTTCCTCTTGTAATCTACTATATAATACCGTGTAAAGTTAAATTGATAAATGAAGAAATACAGAATCCTTTTCTCACATTTCTTTACATCCAATGGCATTTAACTTGCATGAAAGCATTAACTTCTCTATAATATGTTGAAAGCTTTTGCTTTGCCGCAATTTGTTTTTTCACTATGATTTGCAATTGGCCGTCATTCTAGCATAAGCATACAATAATACCTACATTTGAGGCACTACGTTAAACTTCGAATAATGTAGAGAAATCCGGAAGTTGTAGTATTGGACCCTATGTCATCTTTTGATTAATAATTTGGATTGCTTTTTTGTCCACGTTTGTCCAAGTGAATTATCCTTTTTTCATTGAGTTCGTGATTGGGGTCACAATTGAGCTAAAGTCTTGATGAATCTTTGATAGAACGAAGCTAGGCCATTAGATTTTGTTTCACCTATATGTTTTTGGTTTGTGGCCAGTCCAACGTTACCTTGCTCTATGAATTGACTTTATATGGTATTATATAGTAGATTACAAGAAGAAAAAGATTATTCTTAAATTTAGATAGCTACCTAATCAAATCCATTCGTTTGAGAGACTAAACTAATCTAATCATATCCCTTCAATTAAGAGATTTGAAAATGATCTTCCTAATCTGTTTACAGCTCTTTATCTTAATCAATTTACAGCTTATTTACATCTTGACACTTCTTCTCAAGTTGAGGGATAGATGTCTTCCATTCCTAGCTTGAAAACAAGATCGTGGAAACTCAAACTGTTCAGCCTCTTTGTTAGAACATAAGTTAATTGGTGTTTTGATGGAACATAGGACATACATACTAACCCTTCCTCCAATTTTTCTTTAATGAAATTTTTGTTGCTTTGTCTATCATGTTGTGTAGGACTGTGAGCAATATTGATAGCTGACTTGTTGTCATAATAAAGCCTCATTAGCCCTTTCCATTTGACTCTCAAATCATCTAGAATAATCTTCAGCCAGAGTAGTTCACACAATCCTTGAGCAATAGCCTTGAATTCTGATTCTGTAGATGACCTTGCCACCATATTCTGTTTCTTGCTTCTTCATGTCACCAAATTACCTCTAAGAAAAGTACAATATCCCATGACTAATCTTCTATCTACTAGGAAACCTGCATAGTCAGCATTGGTGTAAACTTCTAGAGCAAGAGTATCATTCTTTTTGAACAAAATCTTTTTTCTTAGATTACCTTTCAAGTAATATAGCACCTTGTAAGATGCTTGAAAATGAGGTTCTCTTAGATCATGCATAAATTGATTGATTACGTTTACTGAGTATGCTATGTTTGGCCGAGTGTAAGTAAGGTATATGAGTCTACTAATCAACCTCTGATACATTCTTTTATCAACAGCTGGTTCTTCTTTTGCTTCTGATTTTTCCTTCATTAAATACACCCAACAAACCCTTGTATGATCTTTAATAAAGGTGATAAACCACTGGGTTCTAGTTAAACTCATTGTCCTTGAGGGACCCCAGATATCACTCTGGATCAATTGAAAAGGTTCTGTTGGTAAGTGTGGGTGAATTGGGTAAGGAACACGAGTTTGTTTAGCAAAGACAGTGCTCACAATAAACATAAGACTTTTCTTTATTAATAAAAAGATTTGGATACAAAACTTTCATATAATGGAAACTTGGGTGACCAAGACATACTCTGAAATGGCAGACAAAGACCTTTTTTCGGACTTTCTAGTTTTGGTGAGACAGTACAGACCATCCTTCTTCTCAGCAATGCCAATCGTCTTCCTCGAAGAATGGTCCTGAAATTCACAATGAGTAGGGAAAAAGGTTACCATATAGTTCATATTCTTTGTTAACTTACTGACAGACAACAAGTTATAAGCTAACTTAGTAACATATAGAATAGAATTCAAAACCATATTGGGCAGGCAAACCGCCCTTTCCCTATAGCAGTGACATCTTCCCATCAGCAACCCAAACTTTAATTTTATCGCCATTCTCACCATATTTGTCAAACACTTCTCTTGATCCAGTCATATGATTTGAGGCACCTGTATCAATAATCCAAGTTTCCTCCAGAGAGATTTTACTTGCTTGTGCCATTGCCGCCGTGGTGTGTTGATTTTTAGGTCCTTCAGACTTGGTCTGACTAAGGAGTTGTCACAACATTTCCAACTGGGAGGCTGGAAGGCTGAAACTCGAGGATTGTGAGGCCTGTCCGGGTGATGTCTCAGCAACATGTGCTGCGTGGTTCTGCTGTCCTCCACACTGCCCCTGCTGAGATTGCGGCTTCCAATCACCGGGTTTTCTGTGCAACTCCCAGCAGACGTCCCGTGTATGGTACGGCTTGTTGCAATGATCGCACCGAGCCTTACCCCTAGGGAAAGGGCGGTGGATTTTCTCTGGCAGGTCGGCTTCTGCCTCCCCTTTGCTTGTTCACCATCAGTGCCGAGCCTTGGGATTCCACAAATGTTGTTGTTCCTGAGGGTGCTGAGCCTAGCATGACTCGTTTCTTGCTTTCTTCCCTCCGGACTTCAGCAAACAAGTCTTGTAGTGTCGAAAAAGGTTTCATCCCTAGGAGCTGTAGTCGAACCTCATCCATCTCAGGATTTAGCCCTTGTAGAAAATCAAACGTTCGATTTGGTAGCGTCATTCGTACACTCCCATCCAAGTTCAAAAAAGGTCCATCTACTGCCACAATTCAACTAATGAATTATAATAGTCTGCAACAAAGAGATTTCCTTGCCTTCTATTTCGGATTTTCGACCTAATCTCAAAACACTGAGAAGTATTTTCTAGATCAGAATAAATGTCTTGTACTGTGTCCCTTATCTCTTTGGCTGTCTTGTAGAAGAGATATGTCCTTCTAATGCTTGGCTCCATGGAATTGATCAACCACGCCATAACAATGGAGGTCTCCGCTTCCCAAGTGCCATAAGTCGGTGACTTGTCTGGTGGTGCTGTAACTGTGCCAGTTAGATATCCTGCTTTGGCTCTACTGCAGATAACCAGCATCATGGATTGGAACCATTCCCTGAAATTTTGGCCATTCAGTTTGTGCTGAGTAATTTGTAGGGACTGGTTCTCCAAAGGTGCTGGGTTTGCCGCAGGGATGCTGGCCATTATTGACAAGGAGGTGAGGTGACCTGGTGCAGATGTAGCTTCCGAGGCAGGAGTCTGGGATTCTTTGGACATTATTTCAGCAAGAAAGTGGAAAAAGAAGAGTTTTAGGTTTACCAAGGCCGGAGTGGCTTTGATACCATGAAAAGAGAATCTACAATTGTAAAAGAATTCTCTGATAATGTTCTATTTATTTGGGTGTCAAATATATACACTTATGGAGCCATAAACTGGCAAGAATGGAAATGGAAACACTCCCTAAGAATTAGCCTAATTGATTTACAATAAATCAGGAAAGTCAAAGATCCTCAAGAAAAGGAAAACAATCATTTCCACAGTAACAGAATCCCTCATAATTAGCCAACTAATAATATGCTAGAATCTCCAACAAACCTTGATTTTCTTTCGTGCATTATGTAATACCTCAATCCCATATCGAAAACTAAAGAAAAGTATAAATAATATATAAGCATGGGGCAAGCATCTTCTAACAACTTAGAATATCTTTTTGGCAATGTGAGGATTGTTGCCAAGTAGTTGTCCCCTCGGGGGGCCTGGGGGGTGGGTGAGGGGCTTCAAAATCGTAGAAAATTTTGTTTTTGCCTTTGTAAAGTTGAAATTTTTTAAAAGTCATTTTGAATTTTACCTTTCACCCCCTCCTCCCCCCAAAAAATTTCAAGATTATAATATTATATTCTAATATATTCTTCCATGCAATTTGCCTTCCAACTCCAATTTTTTTGTTCTGCCCCTGAATTTCCCGTAGGTACTGTTAGGCCCATAAGTTGTGATAGTTGGTGTTAAAGCAGGTAACCTTGTTGTAAGTATCTTGCTTCACCCTTGGGAGCCACATTTAGAATCCTACTTGCCTGGTTGGTTCTGGGCTTTGTCTAACAAGTTTGGCCTAGCAAGGACGCTAGGGAATTAAGGGGGTTGAATGTGATACCCGAATCCTACATTAGAAAGTGAAAAGAAAATATGAATGATATATGAGCATGTGTCTAAGTTCTTATGGACAGCTTGAAATATCCATGTTGGCAAAGCAAGGACAGTTGCTAAGTAATTGCTTGTGGGTGTTGCTAGACCCATGAGTTGCATTCCGGGCTTGTGGGCACAGGCCATAGCACATTCTATAGTACGAGTCAAAATATTTTTGTATTGGTTCAAGCCAATCCAGAAATACCTGTGCATTTTAATTCTCAGCAAAATATAGAGCGTCTTAACCTTCTTTATGATATTTTAATGGAATCATGTTCAAACATGTTGTCAAGCACCACTAATTCGCCAACTGACTTTTAGTGTTTCAAAGTGCATGGTCAAGCCAATTTCAGTTTCACAGATTTAATGTGACGAGGTCATATTAGAGACAATTTTTTGCATCTTCTGATTAGCTGGGAGGAAAATTTGCAGTTTCAACCCCACAGTCCCCCCCCCAAACCCAAAAAAAAAGTGTAATTACAGATTTGACCCTTAATGCTCAAGGGCATTCGCATATGAGCCTTTGAATTAGGCCATATGGTTCTTCATAAGATTTTTATTTTTAATTGGCTATTCTTTTTCCAATTCCTTACTGGTTCTGGGTTAGATAAAAGTTTTATATACTATCAATTGTATATCCTATCAATATGGGTGATGCAACATGTCAGTTCACGTTCAGTCATTCTAATTGTTTCTGCATTATTTTTATCTGTAGCAGAATGACTTGTCCATCATGTCATTGGTGCCTTCCTGGACATTGCATCTTGAAACAGGAAATGAATGTCACATCCAAATGCTAAGGGGATAAAGGAAATGCATATACCTGATGTTCTAGTTTCAATGCATATCTGTACTTATTTTTTTGTTTCTCCCTATAAACAATACTTTACACCATCGCTTCAGGTTGTTCAGAAGGAAAGAGAAGAGAAGCTTGCTGAAATACTTAAAGATCGTCTAAATCTGTATGTACAAGGAAATAAAGAAGATTTTGTTCATCATTCTGAAGCTGAAGTATCAAGACTCTCTAATGCCGGTAATATGCACCTTTTTGTTAATTCATTTTTCTGTTGCATCACCCACCCCATCCCAGCTCCCCCCCCCCCAAAAAAAAAAAGGTTCATTCCTTGCTTAAAAGCAGAAGTGCATTTTATTCGATGGTCTTAGGTTTTGTGTGGTCTGATACCGGATTTGGAACATCCAATTGACAAGGTGGTCTGATCTAATGTCAGGGGACAAGGTGTCCTAGTCTCCCTTCAGTTGCTTTCATATCATAGCATTTTTTTATGCCTAACCTAGGACCTATTGCTTGATAAGGGCTCCTTCTAGGTGAGCTACCACCTTGTACCCTGACATTAGATCTTCCTGCAAGGGAGAAGCATAGCAGTGAAGGGTGCCTGTGAAGTCCCACATGAGGGCAAGAAGAAAAGTGGAACTTCTGTGTAAATTAGGCTATGGGCTTTGCCAACCACCACAAACCTAATCTTTGCTGGCCCCTAGAGGGCCGGGTTCTTTACAGTACCCATGCATTCTGCCTTTGTCTTGGAAACATGAAATAGTCTAGCATATTGCAAGAGGAAATGTCCGAGTGGAATACAACATATTTCCAGTATTTTCTCTTCTTCTTCATGGTCCATATTAGCATTAAATATCAGGATAATCCAAAATTAATAGTACATCCACGGGGTTTATTCATTGATTTGATGTTTTCGCCTCTGTGTCCACATTGCAAATGGCAAATGGAACCCTCCCCACTTTCTAGTCTCTAGCTTCAATCAAGAATCTCTGATTCTATAAGCTTTTAATCCTTTACATGTAATTTGCACCCTATGCAGTCATGGCAAGGACTATTGGGAAGTAAAGCAACAATTCATTTACAGAATAGCCTCAAGCATGAATCAATGATAACTGTCACCCTTTTTTCTCTGCATACTTTTTATTTTCTGGTTATTTGTATTATACTGCACACTAGTTGGCATATCTTTGAAATTAGGGGAAATTTTCCCCTTCCATCATTTGGTGTTTCTTATCCTTTTTGGCTACTCTATGTTTTGTCACAGCTTATGGTGTTGATATGTTGAATACGATTGGATACATATATGCAAGGCAGGCTGCTAAAGAGTTGGGAAAGAAGGCAATATACTTGGGTGTTCCATTTGTTGCTGAGTGGTTCCGAAACAAAGGCCATTTTATTAAATCCCAAGTAACTGCAGCAACAGGTTAGCCACTATCTGCATGTTCAATTAAAAAGCCATTACTTGTCCCTCTTATTTCTGTTTGATTCTGCAGTCACAATGCTTTGGTGTCCATCAATTTTCTGCTAAAAGAGTTTTTTGCAAGTTATTGAAACAAGTGAAATAAGGAACTCTGTGGGACCTGTGAGAAAGAAAGTAGTTGTTTCCCCTTGGACGACATCTTTTTGCTAAGCGTTGAGAGGTCGATAGAGAAGAGAATTTGTGAGAAGGAAATTGGATGGTTTTATGAGTGTTTTATTTTTGTTTGTTTTAAACTTTCAAGGTTCAGGTGATTAGTTTTCTCCTAACGGGGCAATGGGTTTGAATCTATTCATTTTTCTTCTCAGAAAAGGCTTCATTTTATTGTTCAAGATTCCAGGTATAAGTATAGAGCAGTATTGATGATGTCCCTTGAGGGAATGATGATTTGATCATCTTTATGCTGCATGGAAAGAATGCTCTCTATTTTGTAGGAATTTTTTTTTAGATCCTTAATTCGGTAATCATGCATGCCAATTGCACCAAGCTATCAGCTATCTTTTTTCGTATAGCTTTCATTGCTATTCCATTTCATAGAAAGATCGCATATATAGGCCTTGAATTGTTATTGCCTTTTATTACATATGTATGTATGTCAAATGTACGTGGTTATTACTTGCCAAACGAAAGTGGTTGGGTGGTGCTGCTTCATGGAAGGCTGCTACTACAGTGAAACCTGTAAAATGCATCCTGTCATATATTTTCCATTGCTAAAGTAACTTTGGTTTCTTTCCTTAGGTGCAATTGCTTTGATTCAGCTGCAAGAGGACATGAAACGGCATCTGAGTTCAGAAGGAAACTATACTGAGGAAGAGCTTGAAGAATACATGCAATCTCACAAGAAGGTGATGATTGATTCATTGTGGAAGCTTAATGTTGCAGATATTGAAGCCACCCTCTCCCGCGTTTGTCAGATGGTAGTGCTGGACTCTGATTTTCTATTTTTCCCCTTAACATTTGTTTATGTTGACCATTTGTCTTCCCGTTATTTATTTGTGACAATAAAACAATGATCTCTTTTAGGTTCTACAAGACAACAATGTGAAGAAAGAGGAGCTCCGTGCCCGGGCAAAGGGGTTGAAAACCCTTGGTAAAATTTTCCAGGTGCTGTATATTGTTCTACCCTGGATAAACTTCTGGTTTTATGATTTTGTTTTCCACACACCAAGCCTGATATTGCTTTGTAACTTTTTCCTGGGGAAAACTCATTTATTAGAGGGCCAAGTCGGCCACTGAGAATGAAGCTGAAACTGCAAACAGTCCACTGAACAAAATAAATGGGAGTGAACCAACGGGTGACACTTTTCCTTTGGATACATCATCAAAATCTTCAAACACTGAATATGCATCTCCTGCTTCTTATCTATCGCAGGTATTGCTTCTTCTTTTTCTGCTCTTTTTTAATTAAAAAACTCAAATTCCATAGTTTTCCTGTTGCAAATAGTTCATCTTGTTCATAAACCTTCAACCCTTCAATTATTTCTTTCCTGGGGAAGTACAAGTTTGTTAGCATGATCTCAAGGTCTTGTTCTGTTACTCTGTTACTCGAGTTGAATTAGGTACGGCTCTGCCTCCTCCTGTAGTTCTAGACATTTATAAAGAAAGGAATTTAGAGGAGTGTAAAGAAAAAGCAAGATAAACAAAGTTGTTGGCACTTACTGCATGCATTTCTACCTCTATCTCAACTCTGCTTTCCTCGTGGTTTATAGAAAAGACAATGCTGTATGCTACCTTTTGCATATCAGATTTTTCAACCATTGTAATTGGTGGATAACTTGATTTTTGGTAAAGATTGGTTGTAACACCCCATATGTAACCCATATAGGTCGGGATGTCGCCCCATCCTTAGATCCAGGGGTTTTTATCACACGGTACAGAAATAAATAGATAAATAAACTTTGAAATTCCAAACTTGTATTAAAATTTAGATAACATCTATTACAACCCAATAAGAATCTCAAATCTCAAAAACCAAATTCTAACATCCGAATGTAAAATAATACATAAGTATTTCAGGTCGAACATTCACTACAAAAAGCTAAGTCTAGAACTTCTTGGTCTTGACAGGCTTAATTTATCCTAAAAATATAGTTAGGCAAAAGTGTGTGAGATTAAAAATAATGTTAATAAGTCCTTTAGTGTGATTGTGGCACAGTTTATAAACATGACGTGATGCATGAGAGAGATCAAATTTGAATGATATAAATACATTGTATATGCTTCATGCATTTCCAAAATAAAATATCATTCATGGTGAAAAACTGGCAAGTAAAATTCATAAGTAATGCCAAAATTACTTTGGTCGGATAAACATATGAACAACACAAATCTGGAACATTTCATCATTTATAATAAGTCTTGAACCATTTTTTTCTCATACAGTGTATCTTTAAGATATTGTACCATGAAAATTATTTTCACGATGCGTCATATATGGGTTAAAGCACCAACAGTGCCAAATATTAGGTAGGTGTACATCCTACCGAGAGACTACCATACCATCTTCCATATTCCATCAGGCAGATGTCCCACGTCCGTCTTCTAGTTATCTCATATAACCAGATTGCTAATCTAACGTAAGTTAGTCCAAGAGCCTTGCCCATTAAGTATTCAATGTCTTAAGTCAATTCGGGTGGTTCAAGAAATTAATATTCCGATGTGGAATATATAATTTTCATTTTTCCCAAATATGGTTCCGGTCTTAAAATTTCAATTCCCAGTTTTCACCCTGACTAAGTTCCAAAATCACAAGTTTCCCCCAAAATACCAAGTCATGATCTATGTATCTGTTTCAATAATTTTATTCAAGGCATAATAAAGTTTTACTCATAAATTGCCTTGTAAGCGGAATAAAAATTGGAGCCATCGTGTTTAGAGTCCATACCATGATTTTTGCAGTTATATGCATGAGTGAAAATTCATAATTTAATAGTCATAATCATTTGTGAATGATTAATTCGCAGCTCCTATTTATATTCATAATATTCATGAAAAGATTCTCCAAAATAGATCATGCATAAACATTCCATGAATATCCAATGATTTAATTTGACACTTTTAAAAATATCATAACGTGATTCATTTCATAATATAAGCATCATGTGTCTCAAGAGAAATCAAGGATATAACATTTCCATGAATGAGTATGCACGATCTTACGATTTTGAAATTCATTGATACAAAAGAGACTTCATGAGATGCAAGGACTTATCTTGGTCCTTAACAAATTAAAGCGATAATTCAAGCTTAAGGTTTTGGTGCACAACCCTCGACTTCAACCAAATCTATCAAGTAAATTCAAGCTCTAAGTGGATTGGAATTTTCCAATCCCATTCTAAACCAGAATTTTATTTTAATTTAAATATACTATTATATATTTTTTATTTTCGGAGAACTATCATCTACTCACAACACATTATATTCTCTCTCTTTGGGTCTCACTAAACCTAACATATTTAATAATTTTTTATTAAAACTCATCTCAATCTAATTTTATGGATTCTTATCCACTTACACTCTAAATATATAGATCAATTCCTTGTACACATTTTTCCAAATAAAACTCCAACCACGATCCTAGTGTAACTAGGTCATTACTTAGGTTCTTAATACTTTCAACCATCTCGCAAAGGTACCTAGTCCTAAAGATTATAAATAACCTCACTTGAGGTTCAACAACACACAAAGATATAAACCAATTCCATTCAATATTGTAATCAACAAATTCCTTTATTGACACCATAATTCCAATGAAACCCTAATCATAATTTTTCTAAATGCAAAGCAACTTGTATACCATCATTCAAAGGTCACAAAATCATGTAACTATCACTAATTCATACTAAGTAAATCAAGTCACCAAGAGGTTTTCTCAAGAATTAAAGGGTCCTTCAATTAACCTTGTAACTATCAAATTCTCATAACTAAGTAATTTAATTCAAGCATCAGGGCACACATATGAACATTCCTAGACATCCCATAAATATTGTAGAATCGATGGACCGAGCAAACCAATTTATTTCTCTCAAAATTTCCAATTTGAAACCTCATTGTGTAAAGGTGAATTACCATACAAAATTATCCCCAAAATTCCCCAAAAAGTGGGTCAAATTGAATTTCCAAAATACCCTGATGCTACACTAACTTGACTGGGAAGATTTGCGTAATGATTTTAAAAAATTCATCGCAACTAAATTACATGGAATTTTTCGGTGATTCTTGTTTTGAAATGTTCCTTAAACATTGAAGTTTCATCTGTTCAAAAACCATAATCAGGTTCTACTGGGAAGATTTATTTTCAGGTAAGTTACGCCATTTTCATAGAACTTCCAGCAGTGTACCAGCCAACTTCCCATGAGTGTAAATCCATATTCTAGTCATCAAATAAATATAAAGCTAACACTAAGAGACTCCCTAACCATGTAGTATCATAGAAAAATAGTCCTTAACAGCAACCTAAATATTTTCATGTTCATACATAATACATTCTCAAGACAAAAATATTTTCAGCAGTTATGTTCTGTTTTTGCACAACATTCGTAGGCATGTTTCCAACATCAAAACTCACTACTTTCCACATATGGAATCACACACATATGGCAATACATGTCTCCACAAAAACCATAATATTTCCAAAACAAAATCACAAAGAAAACAGCATTTTTTGAGTGTCATGAAATCTGGCCAGAAAACCTATTCTTTTGGCTAGCATGTTTCACTAGTGAAAATGAGCTCATTTCACTCACCTCTTTGAAGACTTGATTAGAGCACTAAGAAGACAGCAAGGGGGCCCTTTTTCCTTCAAGTTTTCATCTAGGGTTCTTGAGTTTCTTGAAGAGAAAAAAACAAAAAGGGGAAATGAGAGGGAGTTTCAGTCATGAAGGAAGGGAGAAGAAGGTTGAAGCTTTGATGTTACCTCTTGAGGACTCTTGTTAAAGCTCTCAAAATCAGTGAGTAGAGGCTTCCTTTTACTCCAAATAAGCTGAAGTTCTTGAGCTTAAGAAGGAGAAATCAAGGGAAAGGGAAGAGGAAAGGCTCACGGTCACAAGAAGAGGATGAAGGGGAAATGTTTCCTCCTTCAATGGAGCTGCCGGCTGTTTAGTGAGAAGGGAGAGGAGACATGTTAGAGAGTAGGGGTATACTCGAATCGAATCAAGCCGAACTTTATTATTTTTTTACAGGGCTCGAACGAGCTCGAGTTCGATTCGAATGTCAAACCTTGGCTTGAGCTCGATTTGTTTGAAATACTTTAAAAGTTCAAATTCAATTATCACAAGCTCGAAAGTTCAAATTCGAGTTTAAGCTCAAACTTAAATTAAATAAATAATTTATAATATAATATATTATAAATTATATATTAATTAATTAATTAATCGAACATGTTCACGAGCCTAATACTTAGATATTCGAATTCGGCTCGTTTAAAATTCGAGTCTAAATATAAGGTTTATATTCGAGCTCGAGCTCGATATTTCGAATTCAAGCGAGCCCTTATCGAGCCAAGCCCAAACATGTTCGATAAAAGTTTGATTCGTTTACACTCCTATTAGAGAGAGAGAGAGAGGGGGGGGTGACCGAATGGTGAAGGGAACTGAGGGACAGGTTTTGTTTACAGCATCAATTGATCAAGGGTTGAGATTAGTTCATTTGAATATTGGAGAGAATGAAGGGCTTAGATTGAAGGGAGTTCTATGACCAAGATTAAAAACATCCAATGGCCAACAAGGCTCCTCGAGTGGTGGGACATAAGGAGTTAGGATAGTCATTTCACATGCTATAGGGTTCCTAGGTCAAGGTCAAAATCAATTAGTCTAAGTCAAAATTAATTTTGAAGTCTTGGGTGGTCTTGATCAAAATTATTTAAAAGGGTCAAGTCAACATGGTCTTTGGGTCAAGGTCAAAATTGATTGTAGTTTAGTCAAAATAATTGTGGACTAGTCAAAATTTGAGGCCTTGGGTTGATCAAGACTCCCATAGGTCAAAAGTCAAAATTGCTCAAAAGTAGACCTTAAAACAACAAAACAAAAACAATAACAAACTAAGCTTTAATCCTAAGTAACTTAGGGTCGGCTACATGAACCAACGTCAGACAACGTGTGGTCATCCACAAGAATCTTTTCTCGCCACTTCCTTTTATCGAACGTTATATTCTCATCCAAATCTAACAAAGACATATCTCTCCTAATCTCCTCTATCCATGTCGTTTTAGACCTACCTCTACCTTTGTCTAACCTATCCTGTCTCACTCTTTCCATTGTCCTAACAAGAGCATTCCTCGGTCTTCTCTGAACATGTCCAAACCAACGCAGACGACTTTCTCTCATCTTTTCCTCAATAGATGCCTCGCCCACCTTTTCCCTAATGGTCTCATTTCTATTTTTATCCTTTCTAGTATATCCACACATCCACCGTAACATACGCATCTCAACTATTTTCATTTTTTGAATATGGCACATTTTAGCTACTCAACATTCCGTACCATATAACAAAGCAGGTTTTACGGCTGTCCTGTAAAACTTTCCCTTTAGATTCAATGGTACATTACGATCACAGAGAATACCAGTCGTACTCTTCTATTTCAACCAACCCGCCTTAACTCGGTGTGCGACATCGCTATCGAGCTCTCCGTCTTTCTGAATAATAGATCCTAGATATCGGAAACAATTAGCTAACGGTATATCTTTACCTTCCAAAGTTATACTCTGGGCTATGTTTCTGCTACCACTAAACTTGCATTCCATATACTCTGTTTTACTCCCATTAATTCTGAAGCCCTTAGATTCCAATGTTTGCTACCACAATTCCAATTTAGCATTTACACCGACTCTAGTCTCATCAATCAACACAATATCATCCGCAAACAACATATACCATGGCACAACCTCCTGTATAGTGCAGGTCAACTCATTTATAACGGTTGCAAAGAGGAAAGGATTAAGCGCTGATTCGTGATGCACCCCAATAGTAATAAGGAACTCTGCAGTCACTCCGGCGCAAGTCCTTACACTTGTGCATGCTCCCTCATACATATCTTTAATGAGAATAATATACTTTATTGATACACCTTTCTTAGCTAGCACCTACTAAACTACTTCTCTAGGCACCTTGTCATAGGCTTTCTCCAGGTCAATAAATACCATATATAAATCTTTCTTTCTTTCCCTATAATATTCAATCATCTGTCGTAATAAATGAATTACCTCCGTAGTGGAACGCCCAGGCATAAAACCAAACGAATTATCTGAAATTTGTATAATGCTCCGTAACCTCCGTTCAATCACTCTCTCCCAAAACTTCATAGTAGACCTTAAAAAAAGTATAAAAATTATTTCCCTCAATAGCAACGTAATCATATTAATAAACACAATTTATTCACATTATTCCCCATGCATACTTAGAAATCATAAAAAACTAAATAAGCAAACCACATAATACACATGAACTGTTTTAAGTGAATGCCTGTATTCTAATTCTAAGGCAAATTTGGGTGGGGTATTAACCGTATTATAGTGGTGTTATCTGGCACAACTCTAGAGAAAAATTTCAACGTCCAAAAAGCAATTGAGTACATTCATTTTGAAATGTGCAAAGTGGTGCATTGTCTCAGCATTCCATCGTACTAGGTGACTATTCCTAACATTTTTCCTTATTATAAGCACAGTGAAAAATAACCCATTTCATAACTCAACCAACAACAAATAGTCTTCTGCTCAAACCTTTCTTCTTTTATTCCTCATCCCTGAATTCCATTTTCTCTATATCCCACTATGCTAAAGAAAATTTTATTTATGAACCACACCCATTTTGCCCCTAGACTATTGGCTATCTTGCCCGCCCACTTTCCCTGTTCCCAGATTCCGCTCCTCCTACTCAAACTTCATCTCAGATTTCACTGATCTCTCAAGATCTCAAATTTCTCCAGGACTTTCTATAAAGCACAATCTCTCTCACACCTCAATTATATCTTTCCCTCATGGCAAATCAGAAATAATAGTCATTCTTCTTTAGAAAAGATATTTTGTCTTTTATTTTCACTAAATACTTGAGAAGCTTTGATCTTTTTGACTGGCATTCTCTAAAGCTTGTAAAAAATGCTGGGGCTGCCATTGTGTTATGCTGATATATTATCGTGTGGAGCGATGACTTTTGATTGAAAGCGGAATGGATTTTACTACTTGCTCAATGTGCTTAAACACATTAACAAATCTCGAGCAGATTGAAAACTAGACCTATGGAGTTCAAACATAATTTTGAGCTGAAGTATTGTTAAAGCAAATTTGAGGTCTGCTTTGTATTATCTATAAGTCCAGTTTGTACATCTAGTACTCAGCTCGTTACAGCTCTAATGGCCATATGATCACCTACTAAAAAAGACTTTTGAAATAAATATTCCCTCATTTGGTTAATTTAAAAAAAAAGAAAAAGAAAAAAGGCACGGAGTAAGGTGCTTATAAATTGGAACTTGAACTTTCACCTTTACCATGCAAATGTCTACCTTGTGGCCTATCCTCCAGCCAAAGCCTAATATGATTCTTTGCATTTGAGTATCAATTCTGTTATTGACAGTGAGCTTGGAGTGTGTGCAATCTCTCAATCTCTCTCTCTCTCTCGCTCTCTCTCTCTCTGTGTTCGTGAAAAATTGTATTAGTTCATATTTGCTTAACATGTTAAGACTTGACACCATATATGCAACACAGCCCTATTATGATACACCTTATTCACCCAACCCAGCCATTTGTGCTCAGTGTGTAACTGGATAAGATATTAAAGGATGTTTTGCAACTATTGAAGTATTTCTTTTAAGCGATAATTTCATCATATTACTGCTTATATAGACTTGTGGAAAAGATCAGTTCCTACATTTTCCTAATTTGACCCTTTTTATTTTTTCATTGTTGGTTACTAATTCTTTGCATAATTGGATCTTCCAGAGCCCATATGTGGAGGCTCCTCAGTTCGGCAGTGGTCAATTCAACTATAGTTTTCCCATGCCAACAGCACCACCTGGTGCTCAGAGACACTAATGAGCTTTCAGGGTGGACAACCGCGTATTCTGTGAATCACAGTACTCCTGTATTTATTCGTGTTAATGTATTAGAAATGATGAGCATTTGTTTGGTGAGTCTGTATCAAACACAACAATGTAGAGTATATGTGGTTAAGGTTGAGCTGGTATTGTTTCATTGTTGTGGAAGAGTAACTCGATGTGCATAAAATAGACTGTGTGCGCGCGCGTGTGAAGGCAGGCTGCTTTGTAACTAACATCTCCCATCTGAATGGATCTTTACAGTTTCTTAATGGCTCTCATTGTTTTTTACAGACTATATTTTTACTCGGAAGAAATAAACTAACGATGGCGACATAAACATACATACATACATTTATATATATATGTCATGGTGATAGATGTGGAAGTTTAAGTTGGAAGAAGTATTTGCAAATAAAATTTTAAAAAGATGCCTGTCCAATTTGTATCATTGCAGTAATGATGTGCTCGTGTACCCGCATCATAATTACGAAAAAATAAATGTAACTAAATGAAAAGCAATGATAGCTTGCATTTAGAGGTTGATACCATGTGTGGCAAGTGGAAAACGCAATAGACTACTACTGACTGCATAAATGTTACAATTTTCGTTGTAGACAAGTTGGTTCATGGCGGCCTCAAGTGCCTCTAACAGCGAATTATTGGTGCCTTCATCTGATGCCGAATGGATCGGACTGACGCTGCTTGCTTCTGATGCAGGGAAAGGTAAACGAATATAGAGTAGCGTACCATTTTGGTCTAGTGACGGAAAGTTAGGGAGAGAAAATTTCCCAACCAATGCATGTCATGGTTGCTGTCTCAATCTACCAATCCTTCTACGAGAAAGCGCTCAACTGAATATTTTTAGTGTTGTGAGTTTACATAGCATTAATATTATTATCATCATTTTCCTGTACATCTTTTGCTTGACTACGACTTTGTTATCTGTTACAACTCCAAATACTTGCCATTTCGGATTTCTCGACTTGACATACATTGGAGTTTCCTCTGCGTTTCCTCGGTTCCTACATGTTTTGGAGTATATATTGTTGAATCTTGTGTGGAAGGTTGGATTTGTGGTGAATATTGCTTTCTTTATTGCTGAACTTCTTTCCTTTGCAGGGGTCGTTGGAATCTGTGGTGTTGGTTGATTGTTTCTGGGGTTTATTGAACTGGTTTCCTGAATCTATATGCCTACCGAGCTGAACTGCACTTGTTGTGAAAATGTGTTATCTTTGACTGATCCGGGGTGTTTGACTGTGTGATCTTCTTTCATCGTGAGTTCTATTTAACTTCTGGGCAGATTCACCGCCTTGTTCTTCGGATTCTTCATAAGCCTTTCGTAAAAACCACTTTTTGATCTTTCTTACGAGGTACTGTTCACGATTCCACTGTTTCCCACCCAAATTTTCAAAACCCACATTCATCCTTTCTCTGTCCTACTACCGACCCCCGATCACAGCTAATGGGAGGATGGCTTGAATGGAGAGGCTATCCGGAATTTCTGAAAAATGGGGTTGTTTCTTAATGGAATTACGAAGACAGTGGAGCGGCTCTATCAGAATTTCCGTTTTTAGGAAAACCATATAAATATAGGTTGCATTTGGATCCAGCGAAATTTAATTTTTTCCAACAAAATGGAAATGTTTGGAAACAATTAAAACCTTAAGCAATGCGACCTTGGGGTGGCATTACATTAATGCGACCTTGAACGACAATTATCCTAATTACTACATTTCGAACGGTCTTCTTGCTCGCATGTCTTTTCCTTTCCCGCTCCGCGGCGAGGCTTCTCTCTCTTGATTCCACCACCGACGGCCTCAATTCCCGTCAACCAAAGGAGTCCATCTTTGCTGCAGCTCTGTCTCTGTTCTGCTGGGCAAAGGAACTAATTTTTTAAGGTAAAATTTTCTAGAACAATGTATATAATTATATTTATTTAGACTCTAAAAGTTTGGTTCTGCACGTTGAGTTTATGCTATTTTCTTTCAACTTGAAGCTGCAATTACCCTGTTATTTTTAGGTAAACAATTTGGTACAATTTTGTAAATTTCACTAAACTTATAATAGATCATTCTTTAGTATGTTCTTGACGGAAGTCTAAATATGTTGTTCCATCCCCAATCTCCAAGTTTCACCAAACTCCGCCTGTGAGCTCCACGGGTTTTGTCTGCGGTGTTCATTATCGGTCTCTAGTCTGGATAAAGGAGGAGAGTTGCAGTAGGCTTGTGACGGCCAACGTAAAACATAGTCACATCTATGACATGAACCAATCGATTGACTTCGTGGGAGCGTTCCCTACTCAGCGACGCACTGCACTTCCTAGACCCAGGTGTAGTGATAAATATGCGAGGGTTGCTAGGTCGTTGCCCGAAAGCAACGCGCCGTGTTGGTCCCCAGATGCGGTGTCAAATATGTAAGGGTGTAGGGTAAAAAGACAGTTTATAGGGATAGGATTCGTCTAGCTACATGGAATATAGGATCTTTGACCGGTAGATTGGCAAAGCTAGTTGAGGTAATGCGGAGGAGAAAGATTAGCATTTTGTGTCTTCAGGAAACCAAGTGGGTAGGTGAGAAGGCGAGAGTAGTCGCTCCATGGGGTTATAAGCTTTGGTATTCAGGTAGAGTTAGAAATAGAAATGGAGTCGGGATTATTATTGATCGTAAATTTATTGATGATGTGGTTGAAGTACAGAGGAAGAGTGATAGGATTTTGAGCATCAAGATCATGATTGGCGGTGAGATTACTACTGTTATTAGTGTGTATGCGCCGCAAGTAGGACTCGATGATTCGGTTAGGCAACAGTTCTGGGATGATTTAGATGAGATTGTCCAGAGTGTACCGTGTGTAGAAAAGCTTTTCATTGGTGGTGATCTAAACGGACATGTAGGTACTGATAAGAGCGAGTTTGAGAGTGTTCATGGAGGTCAGGGTTTCGGAGCTAAAAACGAAGCAGGAACTGCTATTCTTGATTTTGCCTTGGCCTATGATTTGACCATAGCAAATACTTGGTTTAAGAAGAGAGATTCTCACTTAGTGACCTTTAGAAGCGGGTTAAATGCCAGTCAGATAGACTTCTTTATTATGAGGCGTAGGTTTCGTAGTGGGTGTACGGATTGTAAAGTTATTCCAGGTGAGAGTGTAGTTACGCAACACAGGCTGTTGGTCCTCGATTTTAATTTTAGGAAAAAGAGTAAGCAGCAGAATTTTCGAGTTGACCCTAGGATTAGGTGGTGGAGGCTTCAGGGGGATGAAAGAATAACCTTTGTCAATAAGGTAGTTGAGGAGGATAATTGGTCTTCTGATATGGATTCGGATTCAGATACTATGTGGAGAAAGATGGCTCAATGTATTAGGACAGTAGCTAAGGAAGTGCTTGGGGAATCTAAAGGAAAAATACCTCTTAACAAGGATGTGTCGTGGTGGAACAACGAAGTGAAAGAAGCCGTAAGGAGTAAAAGAGAGTGCTATAGAAACTTAGGAAGGTGTAGGAGTGATGAAAATTTTGAGAAATACAAGGTCACAAGAAGAAAAGCTAAAGAAGCTGTTAGAAACGCAAGAGCCATAGTTTACAAGGATTTATATGAAAAGTTAGATACCAAAGACGGGGAGAAGAATACATATAGACTGGTGCGTTACAAGGAGAAGAAGACGAGGGATATAGGTGTAGTGAAATGTGTAAAGGATGAAAACCACAATGTTTTAGTTAAGGATGAAGAAATAGAGAGATGGAGATCATATTTTGATAAGTTATTCAACAGGAATCAAGTCCAAGTTCCGAGTGTAGGTAGCCTGGCGCTTTCGAACGAAGAGGTTAACCGTGCATGGATTCGTCGTATTCAGAAACATGAAATCCGTGATGCGCTTAAAAGGATGAGTCCAAAAAAAGCTGTAGGACCGGATGGTATACCGATCGAGGTTTGGAAGTATTTAGGAGATATAGGTATTACGTGGAAGGACAAGTCTGTTCAATAAGATATATAAAGTTAATAGGATGCCTACAGAGTGGAGGAAGAGTACTCTGATTCCTCTGTACAAGAATAAAGGAGATGTCCAGGATTGTGCCAATTACTGTGGGATTAAACTCATGAGTCATACTATGAAGCTTTAGGAGAGAGTGATTGAACAGAGGTTATGGGGCATTATACAAATTTTAGATAATCAATTTGGTTTTATGCCTGGGCATTCCACTACGGTGGTAATTCATTTATTACGGCAGATGATTGAATATCATAGGGAAAGAAAGAAATATTTACATATGGTATTTATTGACCTGAAAAAAGCCTATGACAGGGTTCCTAGAGAAGTAGTTTGGTGGGTGCTGGCCAAGAAAGGTGTATCAATAAATTATATTACTCTCATTAAAGATATGTATGAGGGAGCATGTACAAGTGTAAGGACTAGCGCCGGAGTGACTGCAGAATTCCCTATTAATATCGGGGTGTATCAAGGATCAGCACTTAGCCCTTTCCTCTTTGCAGCCGTTATGGATGAGTTGACCTGCACTATACAGGAGGCTGTGCCATTGTGTATGTTGTTTGCGGATGATATTATATTAATTGATGAGACTAGAGCCGGTGTAAATGCTAAATTGGAGTTATGGCGGCAAACATTAGAATCCAAGGGTTTCAAAATTAGTAGGAGTAAAACAAAGTATATGAGATGCAAGTTTAGTGGTAGCAGAAACATAGCCTAGAGTGTAACTTTGGAAGGTAGAGATATACCGTTAGTTGATTGTTTTCGCTATCTAGGATCTATTATTCAGAAAGACGGAGAGCTCGATAGCGACGTTGCACATCGAGTTAAGGTGGGTTGGTTGAAATGGAGGAGTGCGACTGGTATTCTTTGTGATCGTAATGCACCGTTGAATTTAAAGGGAAAGTTTTACAAGGCAGTCGTACGACCTGCTTTGTTATATGATACGAAATGTTGGACAGCTAAAAGGTGTCATATTCAAAAAATGAAAGTAGCTGAGATGTGTATGGTACGGTGGATGTGTGGATATACTAGGAAGGATAGAGTTAGAAATGAGATCATTAGGGAAAAGGTGGGTGTGGCATCTATTGAGGAAAAGATGAGAGAAAGTCGTCTGCATTGGTTTAGACACGTTCAGAGAAGATCGAGGGATGCTCCTATTAGGGCGATGGAGAGAGTGAGGCAGGATTGGTTAGACAGAGGTAGAGGTAGGCCTAAAACGACATGGATAGAGGTAATTAAGAGAGATATGTCTTTGTTAGATTTGGATGAAAGTATGACGTTCGATAGAAGAAAGTGGCGAGAGAGGATTTATGTGGATGACCACACGTTGCCTGACGTTGGTTCATGTAGCCGACCCCAAGTTACTTGCGATTAAGGCTTAGTTTGTTGTTGTTATTGTTGTATGATGTCATCTATTGATTTAGTTATTCATAAGCATATGCATTTTGTTTGGAAATTCCGTGAAATGGTGGCGTTTTTTCACGAAATTCCGACAGAAGGGCAGCGGGATTCAGTTTTCCTATTGTAGTAAGGTCGCATTCCATGAATGCGACCTTAACCCGATTTCTTTTTTTTTTTATAATGGCTTAGTTTGAGGTCGCATTCATTGAATGCGACCTTCCTGTACAAGGTCACATTCCTTGAATGCGACCTGAACCTGCAATTTTCTAACCTGCAATCTTCTGCTACAAGTCCAACCTTATTCAGGTCGCATTCCTTGAATGCGACCTGAACCTGCAATTTTCTAACCTGCAATCTTCTGCTACAACTCTAACCTTATTCAAACAACCTGCAATGCAACCTCAACCTATTACAACCTCCACCTGCTACAATTACTTAATATAGTTTGAGTAAGGATTGATAGTAGATCACATGAATAAAATTCAATATAATAGTATATATGGATTGAAGCATTCAAAATAACAAGAACAATATCGCAAGTACATAGTGAAGCTGCATTGAAAATACAATTGAACAAAAAATGAACTAATAGTCCAATGTCAATGGCTAGTCTCTAGAAACAGTAAAATTATTATTATTACAATTCCTTCTAGTATGTCCACTCCTATGACAGTTGTTGCATCTTGGAGGAGAGTTGGGAGTCCGATAATCCATATCACAAGGTATCCTCAATGTTCGCGGACGGCCAAGAACTTCATTTCGCATCATTTCTTCCACTGGTGCAAGCGTAAAATTAGAAGGCCTCCAATACTGTTCATCCGCCACAGGGAAGAACTGACCCTCATATGTCAACTCATAACTCCTTCTAGTATAGAACTCCAAAACAAAGTCAATAGGGTTCCAACCTCTGTGACGACATGCTACAAACCCATGTGAACAAGGAATACCATATATACTCTATTTTTGGTACGTGCATGATCTCTCTGTTAAATTGACACTGTAAACATTTGGACTTCTACCCCCTTGTTGAATAGATGATTTAATCCCATATATATCGGCCTGTGTATTATATTCAGTTACAACATGCCCTCTAGACTTGTCCTCAAAATAAGAATACAACTTCCATATTTTAGATGGTAAAGGGTGTCTCAAATTAGATGCTTCATCTCTATGTTCATTAAAATATTTAACTGGAACGTCCCATTGAGCACCGTAGGGTGCAAGGGGTGGGAGATCATCGAGAGGCATACTTCTCTCTGGCCGTACAACCCTAACATGCTCTCATGCCCATATCTACAACATAGTCTCAAATGTGTTAGACTCGTACCACACATGTTTATAAAATGAACATAAAATATAAAAAACATTTGAATTCGTACCTGGAGTAAGACCATCGGTCCACAAATCTCCTGCGCAGACTCGAGAGAGGCTTGACACAGGTATCTATACAGGAAAGCTATAACAGCACTACCCCAACTGAGCGCCCCGCATGCCTCCAAATCCTCCAGGAGAGGTAGGTATCTCAAGTGGATCAGGTTCCCTGACTTATCAGAGAATAGTAGGCCCCCAATCAATAGGAAAATAAGGCAACGAGCACGCTGCAGGACGATGTCATCAGTAGCATTATCGGCCAAAGGAAAATCCAAAGCCTCCTCAATAGGACCCTTCTTAATCCTATTTCCCCATATGTCCTCGGCCCGTGGCCTAATGCCAAGAAGTCTATCACAAAAGTTAATCCAATCACCTTTGTTGTAGTGATAAGGAGGCCCTATCACCGCATCCCCATCTACTCTAAGGCCCCACAATATCGCAACATCCTCCAATGTCACTGTAGCCTCTCCTATGGGGAAATGAAATGTATGAGTCTCCTGACGCCATCGCTCTACTAACGCAATGATGAGAGCATGATCAACCTGGATGTGTCCAGCTCGTCTGACTCCACCAAAACCAGCCCTATCCACTAACTCCGCAACTCTACCGGAAAGGGGCGTATGCTCCCAAAATGCAGAATCGTATTGTTTGTACACCAATGGAATCTCACAAGTATGCTGATCACCGAACCATACCAAAGACGAACGATGGCTCGACTGAAGAGATAGTAAACCATCGACGAGAGGACCCGGATGAATATCTATGTTCATGTGATCCATTGTACCTATTTAAATTAGGATCACATAATTAAACTACGATTGTATCTATGTGCATTAAAGACACTCAAAAAATATGAAGTGTAATGAGTATATAACAACCAAAGCAATGGCTCGAACAGAGAACTATGTAGCTAAGGCTTAACTTCACCAGCTTTTAGCATGCAAAATTCAAAATACTCTTTTCGGGTTTTTTGTTTGGCCTTGGGTTGACTTTTTTTCCTTTTAATTTTACTGTTTTAGTTACTACTTGTTTTGACTAAAAAAAATAGACCTAAAGCAAATGAATTTTATTTGTGAAACTTTAACAGTTTTATTATTCTCTTACATTTTTATTATTTTAAGTTTTATTTATATTTATATTTATTTTATTTTTAATTATTATCTTTTACTTCACTTCGTTGTAGCAGACATGCACTGTATAGATAGCTCAGATATGTTTCATAGGTAAATGAATTACTATACTGACTTTGGGAGTTCATGTAAATCCTGCCAAAATAGCTCCCTAGTCTTCCTTATATTCAAATGCCTACCCAAAATCTATCAAATTCAGACACAAGCTGTGGACCGGCCGCTTATCAACTCCAATAAAATAAAGATTGAACAGTGAGAATGTAGAAGAACTAGCATCCAAGCAACTATATATTTTCTGCCTTACAAAATAAAATCTAGAAGATAAGGAAAAACAAGAACTATGGAGTAATATGTACAAGAAAAGATATATAAATATATAAATAAGACAAAAGAATATTATCAATTCTCAAACAAGACCAGATTTAAAGCTTTATTTCACAAAATAATGTTAATGTAATGTTCCTATTATCCTCAATAGAATATATTCAGACTTTGTGTTTCTTTTCTATTCTTCTTCCACTTCTACACTTGTAGAAAGTTATCATAATATCAGAGCCAATGTCGGTTTCTTTCGATCTCAGCCAAATTCCTCTCTGCTCCCACCTCTTCTTTTAAACCCTCATTTCCTCTTTCGAAAATTCCTCCAGTCCACCCACTTTTTATTTTTTAGATTCTATTGAGAGGTTGGTAGCAATTTCATTTCAGTTTGGTAAAGGTTCTGCTGTCTAGCTTGATAGAGTTAGTGAGCGGATGCTATTTGATTTTTTTTTTTTTTGTTCTTATTTAGTTTTTGCTAGGATTTCACTTGGGTTTCTGGTTTGTTCACCTTGCTGGTATATCTGAAATTGCATTTGGGTTCCCTTTAGATCTTCTATTTAGGCCTTGGGATGGTTGATTCTAAGTGATTGGTCCCAGCTGAATTCAAGACTCCCCATTATTGTGACATAGAGGAGTTTATCTCATGGCAAGGTTGGTTGCAATTTAAGTTGAGTGCTCTGCGGAGAAGAAAAAATGGAAGACAAGGGTGTTTTGTAGTTTCAAGGTTTAGTTTAGCTTCAAGATATCTCAAGGTACCTTCTGAATCTCTCTTTTGCCTGGATTATTTGGTGTTCTAGAGCTGAATCTTTTTGAGTCTATTGCTCTTGTGTGATTTCTTTGCTTTGAGTTGGGTTGGGAAAAAGGGTGCTAATCCTAACTTCTGAATCGAATCAAATTGTTCAAGTCAAGCTTAATGGAACAGACTACCCCTATTAGTCTTATCTTATGCAAATTCATATTACTAGTAAGGATCTCAAGGGTTATATTGATGGGACAATTATTGCTCCCATTAAAATGTTCAAAATTTTGCAAAAATACAGGAAGAATGGGAAACAAAAAATGCAAAAATTCAGGAAAAATTCATCAACTTTACATAATAGGAGGATAAAGTACTAGATAAACATAACATTCAGGAACTTGGAAAAGTGTCAATAGCTAGCTTACCTCCAACCGAGAGACAAATAGAGGTTGGGCTGTCGGCGGGGATGGCTCGAGTCGGCTGCTTTCCAGCGAAGAGGGGACGGGCGGGGTGACTGCACTGAAGTTTTGCACAGGAACAACGACGCGGGTAAGGGGGGTTTATATAATGCGACCTACAGGTCGCATTTCATACATGCGACCAGAATTGATGAGGTCGCATTCTCAAAATCGCATATTTAAAAAAAAAGAAAGAAATCGCGATGAGGTCACATTTCCTAAATGCGACCTCTTTTAATTAGGTCGCATTCCCAGAATGCGACCTCACTATAAATGGAATTCCTACCCCAGCCACCCCTCTGCCGGAATTTGGTGCAAAAACAACACCATTTTTCGAAATTTTCGCATTTTGTTAGATACTTGAATAAAGGATAGGAAGATAAAAATTCCATGGTCCATTTAATCTCCTAACTAGTTTGTTTAAGTTGTCAAGTTTACGTATGCTATTTTGATTGCTAATCATGATATCTTCCTTCTGATTGTTTCAATTGAAATCTTTTTACTCTACTGAAGAAAATGCTCAGAAACAATTAAAGCACTAATTTGTGAGGATTGTTAGTTGGAAGGTCAAAGAAGGGTACAAGTGCATATGCATATATCCAAATCATGTTTACGCATGTGTCTACACAGAAGAATTTTAATTCTATTATTCCAAGATCTGGTCGTATTCTGTGAATGCAACCTCCCTAAAAACGAAAATTCCGATGGAGCCGCCCCATTGTCGTAATTCCATTAGGAAACAACCCCATTTTCTAGAAATTCCGAATGTTATCTTATGCTTAGGTTCTGGTTGAGATCGATTCGTCAAAGCCATTGGTCAGGGAAGTCAAAATCAAAATGCCATCGGGATCTGTTAAATATCAAGCTGTGAAGTGTGATTTTGAACCAAATTTTTGCAACAGGTGTAACTGGTTTGGATATGCCAGGGAAGAATATGCTGGGAAAAAAGTTCAGTTCAGGCATGAGCTTGCAAGGAAAGCAGTTAAGACTGCAACTGATAGTAAGATAAAACTACAAAACAAACTAGCACCAAGGGACATCACCAGCCAGCACCCCCAAAAGTGGACAAGGGTAATGGGATTACTATAGACACAAATATCACTACAGATAGGGGAGGCCGTCCACTTGAGTGTATGCGAAGTGTTGGCACTTTTGGTACTAAGGTTGAACTGGAACTTGTATGGCGTGTGAAAGTGAGGAAAACTCCTAAACCTCTTAAATCTAGGAGCAAATCAGCTGACAATAGAAAAATTAAGGGAGTCATACAGAGCATGCCCAATTGGAACATGACCCTATTAGTGTAGGATCGAGGACCTGTCATGGGATATTTTTCCCAACACCAACTAACCGTAATTCTTGCAACTTGGCTAAGCCCAAGCCAATATCACACTAGCCTCTTTCGAACTTGTTCGGACACTTAAAAGTAAGCTTGAGTGGTTTCGCAACGATTCACAATAAAAACGATTAGAAACAACAATGAATGATATGAAAACAACATTTAGACGAAAGAACTCATTTCATTAATAAAAAGCATGTACAAATGAATTTACAACAAGTATTAGTGAGTGAGAACAAGAATGAATACTACTGACTTTCTTTACTTCTACCTGATTTGGTAGCGTCTTCGGTGCCACCTTCTTCTTGAAGCTGCTAGGGTTTTCTGCATTGTTGGGATGTTTCACCTAATGTTGTTGGCCTTGCCACCTTAGAGACGAGTGTCCATTCGGGTGACTAGGTCTAGTAGCAAAGCCAACGACCCTGGACTTGTCCTTTCTGCTTGAAGCTCGATGTATGCCGTTCTTATATTCTCCATCCAACATGTACATGGTTAACAGTTTGTACCCTCAGTTGGATTTTCTCTTGGAGTTCCCGATAGGAATAACATACGAATATTTTTCTATCATCACCGATGATTTCGTATACAGAATCACAGCAACGTTGAGGTCCTTTAAAAACTCCATGTCCAAGATGAACCAAAGTTATTTATCTTCACCACAGTGAATATAGTTCTGTCCTCTACCGGTACCAACTTTATCCTTGCTCTGCAAGCAAGACCCATGATTGGTTTGGCTACTAGTTCACAGCCTTAACTGAACATGTACCCTTTTTTAGTACTAGACCTAACCGCACAACTTCGGAACAGGCCAAATAATTATGGGATGCTCCTGTATCAATCGTCGCTTTTACAGACCTTCCGTTCACCTAGATGTCCATGAACATGAGTTCTTTTGGTACTCGAGCCTCTCCCTCTAGGATTGTCCACATTGTTGCAAGGGTTTGAGCAGCTTCCTTACCCTTCCCCCTCCCCTTCTTTCCATCTCAAGTGCACCCTCCACTAAGGTGTCGCATCTGCAAGAGATTTCCCTAAGAAAGCCGTCCTCTTCGGTGCTTTTAGTTCTACTAGGGCCTACCTCTCGGGTGTTAGCTTCTATAGCTTTCAACAATGTTGCCAAGATACCAAGTTCAATTAGCGCATTCATTAGTTGTTTCTTAATGCCTTTTTTGGGAAATCCCGAGTAAGGTGTGGTCCATTACACAAAAGTACCTATTTGCCTTTCACTATTGCCCACCATCCTCCTTTCGGTTCCTATTTCGTCCTTCTTGGGGTAGACAGCCAGTTTCTTCCACTTAAGCTTGGTTCAGGCTAACAAAATTTGCTTGAAAGGCCTTTCATTTCCACCATTCCCTTATTGGGTTTGGTTGAATTCCTACCTCGTACTTGCTCTTCTAAGGTTCTCCTTCTGCTCACTCACAGAGTTTGATTGGAAGTCCTCCAAACTCTCCCAACCATAATAGCCTGTGCTAAGTCTTGCATTAGTTATCTATTTAGCTCTTGTTTGGCCCATAGTTTTAATCCCTCTATGAAACTAAATAGTTTATCTATTTCTGACATGTTCTCAATCTAGAAGAGGTATGTGGTGAAGGAGTTTATGTACTCCCATACCGTTTCGATATGCCATAGCTCCCTGAGCTTCCATCTCACAACATACTCCATATTCAGAGGAAAGAACTGCTTCTTTATGGCAGCTTTCATCTCTTCTCAAGTTTCGATAGTTAGCCGTTATGTTTCCATCTTAGCAACCTGCACCCTCCACCATAACTTGACATCGTCTTCCAAATATATGGAAATGGTATCTACCTTCAAGCCCTCTTTGATTATTCCAATAGCTTTGAAGTATTGGCCGAGGTCGAAGAAAAATTTTTCCACCTCCTTGGCATCTCTTGCTCCTTGAAGTTTTTTTGCTCTCTAACCTTCGACTTCGGAGCTCGCATGGTACCTATTAATATCTGTCCCTCAACATTGACATGTCCTATGGCCAATTTAAGCATCCGCAGATCCGTCTGGATCTCTTCCAGCATATTTCATACCTCCTCTATGGCATGGGCATTGGTTGTTACCGATATGCATACCTCTTGTAGTGCAATATCATGTTGGTCGTGCATGACTTCATGAAACTGCATTATTGGGATCGTCTCTCTTAGTGCGTTGTCCACACCATCAGACTAGCTACTAAGAAACACGACGTTAGATTTCATGAAATCTATATACTTCACTAGCAATCTTGTATCCATCTCGATCTTTCTCAAGTAGATGGCACTGATCTTGTTAACGGTGGCCTCCAGCATCTCTAGTTAGTTTCTTATTGTACCTTCACCCAACAATGGTCTAACTATCACTATTGCGGGCTCGCTGGTTCTGGTCTCGACCACAAGCTCATTTGTACTTGTCTCATCTGCATAATCTATCCAACACGATCACAATCCGAATTCACCTCAGTAGTTAGTTTCTTGTTGTACCTTCACCCAACAATGGTATAACTATCACTATTGCGGGCTCGCTGGTTCTAGTCTCGACCACAAGCTCATTTGTACTTGTCTCGTCTACATAATCTATCCAACACGATCACAATCCGACCTCAGTGGTCATTACCACGTCCCAACCAAGGTCCTCCCACACTAGCCAAGCTAGCTAGGGTCTAAGCCTCTGCTATTCTCCTCTTTCTATGCTAGTTTATGGCTTGTTAATTCGTGGTGATTTGATTGCCTACAGAGCACTCATCTGGCTCTTACATGAAAACTGTTCACCGTTTTTTTGAAATCCAACAATTGGCCATCTAAAACCAAGTCCTAGTGGCTTGGAGAAATATTTACAATGCACTGTCATAAACTCCTGATAGTTGTGGCAGCATGTTCACCGGTCTCTAATACCGACTCTGGTTAGATGTTTTCATTTTAAGCTGAAGAACTTGTAAAAGCTCAACAAGATATTGGAATTGGAGAAACAATGTGGCAAGTAGCAATTCCGACTGTCAAAGCTATCAAACTGTGTAGGAAGTATGTACACAAACTATTGTTAAAGTTAACATTTGGAAATCACTTTTTCCTAGTTCATTTTGCAAGCTAAGTTGTTGGAATTTGGTTTATTGGCATGTTTATTTTCTGTGTACAGATGTAGAATTATTTAGTGCACTTGTAGGATCAAATGCATGAATATATTGAAGTGATATTAGCTCAATTGTGAACCTTTTCAGCTATATTTTTCATATTTATATATAATTAGTTTTTTTTTTGTTAAAAATGTTCAAAAATTTCTAAAATGTGATTTGGTAATGGTTTTGTCCTGCTGGAATCGAGACCTTGTTAGAGTATATACCTTATAGACTAGTTTATCTGATATAATTATCGAATTTATTAATAAAAAAAATTTCTCAAAATTTATTTGTGAATTTACATTTTATTTATGCACAATTTTCATTTGGAAAGGACCCATTGTGTTTAAGTAAGTAATCTATGTGAATGGAAGTCTTTCACAGTAAGGTATGAATCACAGGTTACTTAACACATAAATGTTTGTTCTTAACTGATTGATGAAAATGGAAATCTCATCATGTTTAGGTTATTGTGTTATGAATTCCAAATAGGGAATGGATTACCTTTAGCCAGTGAGTAATCCACTCACTTCATAGCATAAGCGTATTTTGAATACGTAAAACATGACTTGTAATAGTAGATTTTAAAAGTACTATTTAGAATAAATCCAAACTATTACTACAACAACGTGGACTAATACTCTACCGCTTGAGTATGAGTTGGTGGTCTGACGAAACTATAAGCATATACTTTGGCATACTGTAGTCGAGGTTCTTTCGTAAAGGCTAGAGCCAAAATACTTATATGTTAGGTATATGTGACCAATTAGTTAAAACAAACTTATACAAGATAGCTTCTGCGCTATATCGGCCCTTATGACTGTTCAAATGATCTAATTATTTAGAGTCTTGGGAAACATGACTTGAATGTTTACTTTAGGATAACTCTTTTGGAAAGTGAAAACATTCCAGGAGTCGTGGATCATTAGACTAGAAGTCTAAAGATGGTAGATATCTATTGGATATGTATTAGTACACTCCTCCTCTTTAAATGTACGGCGATGCGTAGAGGGATATTTTAGTCATTATACCTATAGGTCGAAGATTTTGCTAATACAATATTATCTTTTGGATCAATATTTCCTTATTGTGATATTAGAAAATATTTAAAATACAAAATATAGCTATTAATATAGTATGGGTATTTGGTCATTTTAGTAATTAATGCGATGTGTCTTTTGGTCCCCAGAATGACCGTTAAGTCTTGACAGATTTGGATTAAGAAATTGGTCTTGATAATTATGGGTTTTATTTTATTTTATTTAAGTAATCTAATTTATTATTCTATTAGAATAAAATGAAAGGCTCGAGAGATAGTATATATTTTATCTAGTTTAATTGGTTAATTAATTATTTAGGACCCAAGACCCAAATTGAATAATTAAAAAATTAATTTAGATATAAATTAGATAAAATGTATGAAATTTTATATTGGTCTATTTGGACTTGTTAATTATTTATTTGGCTGTTTAATGAAGCCCAAAAAATAAATAATTAAGATTTATTATTTATGGGTATTTAAACCCAAGAATAAATAATTTTATCTGACCCAATGAATAAGACCAATGGTAAAATTAAATTAAAAAAAATAAATAAATAACAACACGGGATAGATCTCATGTTGCTTTGCGTGAAGGATAACAGAAAGTATGACTGCTTTCTGTTTTCACGTAGTTGGTTTCTCTCTTGGGGTGGAAGGGAATTAATGAAAATGAAGTGAAATGCAATGAAAAGATGAGGCACTTTGTAGTTCATCATTCACAGCAAAACCCAATCACTCACAGAAGCCTTCAGAGGCTAAGCTAAACCCAATTTTTCAAGCTTTCACCGGCGGTGGACAGGGCACTATTTCGGAAGATCAAAAGCTTCGCGTGAATGAAACGCAGTCAACGTTTACAAAGAACTAATCCAATAACTTCAAGTATCCTTATACATACATCTTCTTCAGTATGAAAAAGATCATTCAATCACAAAGGTAAATTTTTCGTTTTGTAAGTATGCTTTCGATTTGATATTTTTGCCATTTTAAACCTTCATACCTGAATTTAGACACGAATCTCCGTCCCGATAGAGACCCAAACTAAGACTCAAATCTTCGTCCTAATTTGTCTTGTTAGAACTGAGATCCAAATTTAGACCTGAATCTCCATTTCAAGACAAGTCAGGATGGAGATTTTAGAGCCGCGGTTTGGGACCAATTCCAAAGATTTAAAAGAATCGAATATTTGAGACGATACTGAAAATACCAAAATTCTTGAACCGAATCGAACTGTGAGCAACCCTAATTGCACTCCCACCGAATGTGAAAATAAAGTCACTAGTGGATCTTGACTCATTCGTGTCTGAGATTCAATTTACATCACTATACCCTTCTAGTACAGTAGAATAACTTCTATATAAGATGCTATAATTTATGATTCCTTTCAAATACTTCATTAGGCTTACTAAAGCAAACCAATGCTCATGATTTAGATTATGAGTATATCTACTCAATCTACAGACAGTATATATAATGTCCGGTCTCGTGAAATTCATTAGATACATCAAACCTCTAATAATTTGAGTATATTTAGATTGTGTCACTAGATGACCACGATTTTTCTTCAACTGAGAGTTAGCATCATAAGGAGTGCTCATAGATATCACATCATAATTATCAAACTTCTTTATAAGTTTCTCAACATAATGTTCTTATGACAATATAATATCATCACCTCTCCTTATAACTCTAATACTTAGTACTATTTTTGCTTCACTCATATCTTTCATGTCAAAACTAGAAGTTAAAAATAATTTAGTACTATTCACAACTTTCAAACTAATACCAAAAATAAGCATCTCATCCACAGATAAATTTATAATAACACAATCATTATTTACAATTTTGGTATATACATATTTATCTACTCCAACAAACAAAAAACCATCATTTGACAACCCTTGGTTAAACTTCTCATGCCACTGCTTAGGAGCTTGTTTTAGTCTATAAAGAAATTTGAGTAATTTGCACACTTTCTTTTCTTGCCCGGGTTCAACACACCCTTCAAGTTGAGTCATGTAAATCTTTTCTTCTAAATCATCATTAAGAAAAGCAGTTTTGACATCCATTTGATGTACAAAGAGTTTATAAATTGAAGTTAAAGCAAATAAAATTCGAATTGAAGCAATTCTAGTTATTCAAACAAAAGTATCAAAATAGTCAATATTTTCTTTTTGAGTAAACCATTTAGCTACTAAACAAGTTTTATATTTATCAATTGAGCCATCAGGATTAAATTTATTTTTGAAAATCTATTTACAATCAATTGGTCTTACCCCAAGTGGTAAATCAACTAAAATCTAAGTTTTATTTTGTAAAATATAGTATAATTTAATTTTAATTGCTTTTTTTTTCATAAACTCGCATAAGATAAAGAGATTACTTCAGAAAATGTTAAAGAATTATTTTCCACCAAGAAAATATAAAAATCATTTCCAAAGGATTATTCTTTTCTTAGCCTTTTACTCATTCTCAACTCAGAGTCCTCAACGATTCTATTAGCAAGTTTCATGAGAATTTTTATTAGAGAGTGGAAATATATATTCAAAGAATTCAACATTCTTTGTCTCAATAATTGTAATAAAATCAAATACATCACTTTTCGAAATAAAAAAAACGATAAACCGCACTGTGTTCAATATATTCAATAAACATACAATCATATATTTTAGAACCTATCTTCTTTTTCTTACGTTTAGGCAATATAACTTTAGCTAGACACCTCCACACTTTTAAATATTTCAAATTAGGTGCGTAACCTTTCAATATTTCATAAGGTGTCTTGCTAATTTTTTTTATGTGGAATCTTATTTGGTAAGTGGCATGCATTGCAAGAGTCAGAGAGAGGGAAGAGAAACTGAGTTTTACAAAGAGAAATATGGCATATTTACAAAAATGTCTGAAATCCTAGATACATTTATTACTGAGAATTGAGAGAAGGAGATAAATATATGATGCAAGAAACCAAACCAGTAGCTTTAGCCCATCAATGGTGATAGATGCATTCCAAGCAGGAAAAAACGACTGTAGATGCTCGGCCTGCTGGACCATAAGTTAAGTTTGTTTTTAGAATTAGGATCCTTACTACTACTATTGCAACGATAGAATAGGTAGGGTAGGTGAAAACCAAGGACCGGCAAAAAGGGGTCGCCAGTTTCGTCGGTTGCTCGAAAAGTGCGGCTGGCTTCCTCAAGTTTGCAACTCAAGCTCGTTTCTACATTGTTTTACTATAAAGGTACATTTGGATTAAGGAAATATAAAAGGGAAGATAAGAATGCAGTTGCATAGAAAAAAGGAAGAAGAGAAGAGGAAAGTATTAATTATTTATTTATGGTGTTTAATAAGATACAAAAGGAAAAAAATAAACTGTTAAATATAAAATTTGAAGAAGAAAAATAAAAAAATGATATAATATAAATTTATATTTTCATTCACTAATTTAATATAATAATATTAAATTTTATATTTATTATAGTATTTTAAACAATTTAATAAAATTTTATTAAATGAAAATTTATTTTTCTTCCGTTATCATTCATAAGAAAATAACATTAAAATCTTTATGTTGAATTTAATCCCTTTATTTCTCTTACATTCATATTTTTTCCTTCTTAAAAAATCTAATTCAAACACATCGACCTTAGACCCTCCATTTTTTTTTTTCCTTTCTTCTTCCTTCGTTTCCCCAATCCAAATATGCCCTAAGAAGTTTGAGCCCAAGGAAGGATAGGCCACCTAAAATGGGAAACACAACATTTGTAAGTTGTATCCCAGGCTCCGAATAATTTCTTATCATAAATTTAGTCGATGAAGTTAATATAGTGTTCAATATATTAATTATAATTTTTTATAAGAATGAGATAAATTTACACTCTTAAGCTTTAATAGTTTAACAAAAATGTTCATCTTCTCCATTCCAAACCCTTGTATACTTAATGCTCTAAAAGTTGTACATGTACTCAATCTGTCAATTAAGGCTATAAGTGAGGTTACAAAAATTGTATTTTATCCAAACTTCCAATCTAATATTTAAAGCAATTACAAGTGGGGATAACTATATGATATAGTACAAAAGGAGTATTGATAGCTTAACAATTTATTCAAGAATTTTACCAAGTGATTTGAGTAATATACACATAAAGAGTTTAGTAATAAAATAATTGTGTGAATTATTTTTTGGTGAAAAAATAAAATAATCTTGATATTTAATTTTAATTAAACAAATAAATTTATTTTTCTCAAATTTTTAATGTCTACTATATATAAAAGTTATATTTCTTAGTGTACCATTGTATTAAATACACTTTTAACTAAGAAAAAATAAAATAAAACCAGCAAGCAATGGTAAAGAAATTGAATTGTTAAAAATAATTAGGTAAAGTTAAGGAAAAAAATCATATTTTAAGTATAGATGATATTTTTTTAAAAAATAAAAATTATTTAAATTGAACTTTTGTTAATTAAATTAAAATTTTCAACCGAATTATCCAATTCCACCCAAACTCTACAGTACAACTAGATGCGAGAGTCAGTGTAGTGTGGGGGTTGGAGAAATCGCACACGTAGAAGGAGAGCTGAGGCGTGAGAATGAGAAATAGCAGGCGTCTCTGTCCATTCTGCTTGTAGCAGTGGAAGGAACCTCTATCCCTGGCAGAGTCCAGATCTCGCTTCGCTTTCGTTTCTGCTGTCCTCTCTCGTCACGTTCACATACCCATTGCTTAAGGCAATACGCAACATTCTCGTCACATGATCCTCTACAGGACAAAGCACAAGCAAAGGTAAAGCGAGAGAGTGTTCTTTCTTGTTTTTGTTTAAAAGTAAGAAAGAAAACGTTCCTCCTCAATCTTTCATCATCACCATCGGCTGTCGGCGTCGTCTTCTCTCTCTCTCTCTTCCTCGCTATTACTAATTCTACTTAACCAAAAAAAGAAAAAAAGTTTTAAATATCCCCTTCCGTCCCGATTCTACCTTAAATTACTGCCAGCATTCTCCTTGGATCTACTTCTCTCTGTTCCTCTTCCCATCCCTCTCTGTGCGAGGGGTGTGGATCTCATAATTAAATACCTTTCTATACATTTTGCTACTGAGTACACTAATCCTAGTTAGTGATTCAATTCTAAGCCAAGTAAATCTATTTTTGGCGAGTTTGAGTGCGTGAAATGGAGGCCGAGAAGAAATCGTCCGCGGTGTCGGATGTGGGCGCATGGGCAATGAATGTTATTAGTTCCGTGGGGATCATTATGGCCAACAAGCAGCTCATGTCAAGCAATGGTTACGCTTTCAGTTTCGGTTAGTTTCTCGATCTATGTATACTTGAGTTAATCTTTTCATATTCTTTCCTTACCACAACAAAAATAATTTTTTGAAGAAGACGGGGGAAATAATTTTCAAAATTTTGCACCTTTAAACCCGAACTTTGTTGTCGGCCTGTTGTCTGGAGTTACTTGAAACTATGATTACTCATTCGAGGAACAGGAGTTGTTTTCCGTTTCCTCTTCTGACTCTCACTTCAACTTTTGGAAAGCATATCCAAAACAGCCGGCTCCTTCCTCAGTGCACGGTTTTCCATTAAATTCTTCCTTCTTAATGCTATCTACGTTACTCGACAGAAATGAAAATTTCTCCCCTTGCCAATCTAGGGTCTCATAGCATTTTCTTCACCAAATGCTTCTTCAACAGAAGAAATGCCATGCCTTGAGTTACTCAATGTTTCCTCTACTCTTTAGATGAGTAGATGAGTTTCTAGCATCCAAACTTATTGAAGTAAGTTGCAGAATTTTGTTTCTTGCCTTGTTTTACATAGGGATATAATTGTGAAAGAAATCACATTTCCTTGTACCAAGACTAAAAACTAAGTGTACATTACGGTATCATTTACATGGAAACATGAACTCATTGCCCGCACTGCTGAGATTTGTGCAACTTTATGATTACAGATTTGCCACTTCAATTCCAAATAAAAGCTTTGGGGTATGTTTGGGGGGGTGGGGAGCGGGGAATGGGAGAGAGGAGATTCAATTCTGTATGGGAGAGTGAAACGTTTGGATCTTGGTAGAAGCTATAAGGTGTGTTTGGATTGCAAATCCATCTCAATCTGAAATTCACTTTAATTAAAAATAATAATAATTTAAATAATTTATATTTTTCAAGAACTATCATATACCTACAATACATTATATTTTCCCGCTTTGGCCCCACCTTAGGCTCCACTAGACCTCACATATTTAATAATTTTTTATTATATTCAAACAAGCTCATCTTAATTCAATGTCCACCTACTTCCATCGCTAAGTCAAACATTTTAATAACGTGACTAAGGATTTTCTTTGGATGTTTAGGTTTTGACCCAATTTGTAAGTTTTTAACTGCACTAATAGTGTGTTCTAGAGTTACACCATTTATGGTAAAACCCGATGTCACAAAGCTATATGGTGGGGCAAATTTTATGTGTGTAAGTTATTCAAAAAGGGGTTCTTTTTAAGGAAAGTGTCAAATTATGTCCCAAGATACTATGTACGCATAAAATGGGACTAGAATGAAATAATGCTATAATCAATTTTTGAATGTTCTATTATGTTCATTGTTGTTATGGCTTTTTGTTTGCTCAGTTCTGCTTTAATTAGAATTCCGATCGGATGGTCTCAGCTCAATGCTCTGCAGAACTTCATATTCTGTTTTATGTCAATCAATTAAAGTTATACTTTTTATCTCTTCCAGCTACGACATTGACAGGGTTCCACTTTGCTGTAACTGCACTAGTTGGGATGGTTTCCAATGCTACAGGGCTTTCTGCATCAAAGCATGTTCCCTTGTGGGAACTTCTTTGGTTCTCAATTGTTGCAAATATGTCTATAACAGGAATGAACTTGAGCCTCATGCTGAACTCAGTTGGATTTTATCAAGTATGACATGCAAAAATGCTCTCCATTTGTCTTCTTCTGCTGATTTTCATATTCTACTTAAGTCAGCCCTATCTTGATTCTGACCCACTGCCTGTGACTGGAATACATTTGGTACTTTTCAATGGCTAATGAAGTTTTTCTCCGTATATTGATGCTTCAAGATGTAATGTTCTAACTCCTGTATTGAATGGATAAATAACCTCATTGTGCTGAAAGGGATTGTTCAACTAAGTTGGTTAATAAATTCAAAATAATCTAGCTCAGTACCTCTCTTGAGATATGTTGAGACTTATGACATGAATTTCCTGTAAATATTTCTTCTTTGTGGTCCATGATGTTACTAGAAGCTGCATCATTACCTTTCCTGAGATCTCATAGCATTGGTAGTCTCACTATGATACAAAGATGTACATATGTTTATTAAATTGCTGGAATTTGAACTTTAATAGATGGGAAAGGAAGGGGGGGGGGTTACAAAGCAAAAACCTTTGTGTGGGTTTATAATGTTTTTCGTCTTTGAAAATAATTATTTGAATACATGATACTTATTGTCTAATGGATTTATGCAAGATTGATTTCAAGTTTGGCAACTGGCAAAAGGCAAATGCCATTTCAATGTTTTTGTCACAATCATCTAGTGATTAATTTCAATTCTCTTCCTTATGAATTTAGGTGGAATTAATTTTTGGCTGGCCCAATTTATTGATAATAAAATTTGCTACTTATCAGCAGACTTGCTTATTTGAATGAAATTATGAAACCTCACTTGTGGCAATTAACAATTTCAATTTATTTGGCCATTATTGGTAACATATTTCTTTCTTCATTGGCTTTAACTCTTGTTCTTAATTTTTTGAGTTCTTTTTTTTTTCACCACTTCTTTTTTTCTTGTATTGGTGCAGATATCAAAACTGAGCATGATCCCAGTAGTTTGTGTTATGGAATGGATCCTTCACAATAAGCATTACACAAGGGAAGTTAAAATGTCTGTTGTGGTTGTTGTGATAGGTGTTGGTGTGTGCACTGTGACTGATGTCAAGGTCAATGCCAAAGGTTTTATCTGTGCTTGCATAGCAGTTCTGTCAACATCATTGCAACAAATTGTGAGTCATTTCATTTATTCTTCTTCTTCCTTTTTTTTTCCCCAATCTTTACTTGAAGTATAAAGTCAGTGAGGTCTAACAAGGATCATTTGTTTGGGTTAAATGTACTATGGTTTAGCTCCGCAATATAATATTATACATAGCTCTTTATGAAACATAATGATGTTGTTCTTAATACTTGGTATATTCTAGCTTTTGCATTTTATTGCATTCATTAGAATTCAGCACGAGGACTGCATCTCATGTTTCTCAATTATCAATCAGGAGGCTTTGGAAGTCCATAATTTTTATACTATATATGCTCTTACACAAATTGATTTGCAACCAATTTATTCACTTCCTTCTCCTCTAACTATTGCCATCATGTCAATTCATGCAACCTCCTTAAGATGTTAAAGATAAGTATTTATTCCTTTTTACCAAAACTCAAAGTAAGTTTCCGTGTACATTATGTTTGTTATTAGTTCTTTCTTGTAGGACCCGTCCGCCTTCCCCCCTTCTCCCTTCTCTTCTTCTGATTCCATGGCTATCTAGCCACCTACCACCACTAGCTGCCAGCCTCGCTTCCCCTTATCCTTCTTCTTCAAGTTCCGTTGGTGTTCCAGCCACGTACCACCACCCGCCGCCATCCTCTCTTATCCCTTTCTTTTTTTTTTCCTTGTTGCAACACTCTCTCTCTTTGTTTCCCCGGTTCCTGTGTAACACCCCGCTATCTACGTACCCAAATGGGGCAGAATGTCGCCCCGTCCAAAGGAACAAAAATGACTAAATAAAATAATGTGATAATCTTATTACAACCAAAGTTAAAACTTATACAAGCCTGAGAATCTAAAACTAACAATCGTCTCTCGAAAGAAATACAAAGCAGAAATAAATAAACCGAAGGTCATCTCTTACCTCTTCAACCTGCTCAATAAAAGCACTCCTGAAAATATGATGTAAAGTAAGTCCCGTGTGTGCGAATGTCATATATAAATATTTCGTACATGTAGGTTTAATAAAACCACAAAATCATGTTTGCAAGGCTTTTTCATCAATAAACAATTATTCAAAGGAGCATTGTTCATCATATCCAAAACAGTTCTCAAATCATATTTCATCATAACCATAAGTTCATTAAGGAGGAATTAGCAATGATTCAAACAATAGTATCACAATCCACAGCATGGTTACCATGATAGCGTCCCAATGTAACCTTTCAACAATGGACAGTGGGGATCCTCCCACTAGGGTGAGATACTCTTCCATCTCTACACCCAACACACCGGTTGTCCAACCCGGATAAATAAAGTCCACATGGACCAATATGCTAGCTCGGACCGGCCTAACTAAGTAGTACTATCGCCTCTCCAAGTTGAGTTCATCTTCTGCAGGCAGCCTCCTACCAGAAGACTCACTTTAGCTCCTCAAGACTAGCACCACTAGTCTACCCCCGCTGAGTACTCAACGCTCCCCAATTAGGGATAGAATCATTTCTCTTGTTTTCATAATCGTTGATTACCTTATCTTTGTAAAACGTGGCTTTCTACAATAAGTTTTCCAAAACGTTTAGTGATTAAGAAAAGAAATCATTTTCAGTTTAAAGTTGAGATTTGACAAAATCATTTGGAGAATAAAATGACCACGTTCTCAAACCAAGTATCAAAATATCATAGTACAATTCATCATATTCAACCAACGTTGTGATCATCATGTCAATCATCATAATGATACATTTTCAAATATCATTGTACAAAAATACTTGCAAACATGTAATATTTAGCAAAACGTAGAAACTTACTTGAATATTCTCAATAATCAACCAAAGTGATGCTTGATCTCGTTTTCACTTTTTTCCTTATCTAGAATCAATGATTCTATAATTAGAAACTAAATATGCATCCACTTATTTTTTCATGCATCATGAATCCCTATGATCATACTAATCATTTAATTCATCCATAACACTTAGGTAGATTAATTTATTAAATCACCTCCATGCTTTCTATAGTGATATCTCTCACCCATGCATGCTTACAATCGGCTCCATCAACTATATAATGACCTCCATAATCAACTACCATCAATTCCATACATTAACCCTAACTACAACAAAAGATCGCATCTTTATTCAACATACAATAGTTCTAGGTCATCATAGCAATGTTTAACCATGCTTTACTCCCTATACACCTAGTTCACAATATTACACCATCAAACCTCATCAATTCTATCTATCCATGCTTTTCATGCAAGACTTCATGCATATTAGCATCACTATAAGGTCAACCTTATTTAAATCAGTAAAGTTAAGCCTTAAATACCTCTTTGACGACACAACAAGAGCAAAGGTGGCGCCTTTGGTGCTTGATGGAGTTTGCTTTGGAAAGAAGGGTCGAGTGGTGGCTCCTGGTTTCCTTGATTCGAAGATCACGAGATGATAGGGGTAAATCAGTCCCCTTTGGTTCGAAATTTAGGAGAAAAGAAGAAGAAGAATTGAATAAAAGTTGAAGGGGTTTGAAGAGTTGCTTACCTTGCTCTTAGGTTTCAATTTTGGTGGAGATTGGTGCTGTTTTGGCCGAGTTCTTGGAGGGGGTTGGTGGCTGGAATTTCTGGCAGCTTTTGGTCTCTCTCTTGGAATGGCCGAACTTGATCAGGTTTTGGAGGGTTCTTGGGCTGTT
The DNA here is from genome assembly GCA_026120185.1 of Voacanga thouarsii. Lineage (NCBI taxonomy): Eukaryota > Viridiplantae > Streptophyta > Magnoliopsida > Gentianales > Apocynaceae > Voacanga > Voacanga thouarsii. Next base: position 1,216,779 of record JANUWF010001752.1, read on the forward strand.
AGGGTGGCTGAAAATAAGAGAGTGAAAAGAGATGAAAGAAGCTGGTTTTGTGTGTAGTTTTTGCCTAAGACAAGAGGGAAGTTGAGAGTAATGCAAAGCTGGAATTTTTGTGAGTGTGTGTGTAGGGTGGCCGAAACTAGGGTGAGTAGAAGGGGAAATTTCTGGTTTTTGATTAGCTTAAAAGAACCTTGATTGATTAGGATTGATTAGGAAAGTTTCCCCTTTTATTTAGGGTACTTGAAAGGAAATCAAAACTCCTCAAGGTGGCGGCTAGGGTTGGTTTTATTCCAGAAAATTCAGTTAATAAAAATAGGATATCAGTCTAAGGAATAATTTAGTTAATGTCCTAATTTATTTTAGGTAAAAATAATTGATTGGGGAATAATTATTTTTGGTGGAAAAATCTAGTTTCCAAAATCAAAGTTCTATCCTTTTCTTTTCATGATAAATCCTTTGAATAAGATCCTTGTAGGAAACTCTAGATGTTAGAATATTTAAACTTGGTTAGAATAAAACATTAATTAGAGAATAATAAGAATTTAATCTACTTTAATTCCTTTTTAGCAAAACAAATAATCAAAAACCCATATTTTAGGAAATTAGAAAATAAGAAGACAGCAGCCCCTAGGATTTTCGGCCAAGGGAAGGGAAAATAAGGGGAAAAGGGTTTAATCAAAAGTGAGGATTTTCGGCCAAGGGAAGGGAAAATAAGGGAAAAAGGGTTTAATCAAAAGTGAAAAGGAAAGGGTTTGCAAGAGTTGGGATTCGAACTCAAGTCACCAAAGAATACATACCAAGCTCTAACCACTATTCCACAATAATTCTTGTTTAAATATTCCTCCCAACAAATTCCTTTAACTCCCACTCACTTACTCCATTTTCCCTTCTAATAGATTCTAGTCAATAAAACAAATGCTCAACTAACTCAACCAACACAATTATATCAAAGTAAATAAATTCATGAAACAACCAACTCATATATCACATATACCCATGAAAATGGTTCAAATTATCAAATGTCATATAAAATGTTATGCCATGCATAACTTTCCCCATATAATAAAGGTGGTTTTAGATGGGGTATTACATCCTGTCCCCAAATCTTTCTGCTTCAAGCTGATCTCTCCTCCTTCCCCTCTTCCTCGCCTCCTCCTTTCTGGATCTGCTTGCTTCCAAAAATATGTGTCGTACGTGCACTAGTGGTGGCGGCTGTGAGGTAAAGCAAATTCAGGGTTCCCAGGCCAGGGTGGCATGTGGAAGTTTTGAGAATAAGAAAGGCATATTTATAATTTAATTGGCAACAATAGGGATGTATTTGTCATTTGAAGCTTTTGCAGAAATTAAATCCAAATAAGTTCTCTCTTTTTCTTTTTGGACTTGATGACCTAATCCAAATGGATTTCTGACTTCTTAAACACTTTTCAAAAGTTCAATCATATGGTTCTTGAAAACTAAAAATTGAGGGCCAATCCATATGGGCCCATTGCCTCTTTCTCATAGTCCAAATATCTATAGAAAGAATAGATTGGTTCTGGGATCTTGATGACATGTCTTGAGGCAACAGAACTTATCTTTCTTCTTCCTTCCTTGTGGCTTTATTTAGGAGTGAATGGGTCCCTACCAAATCGTAACTTTAGAGCTGGTGTTACTGCTATTTCATTCTGAACATTTTAATTTTCTCCATCAACCTCTTCTTCTGAAGCATCCCACATGCTGGCTTTCCTAAAAATAAACAAGAAGGGATTTATACATATGATATTTTGCTCCTTTTCCAACTACCTCCCGTGGAATCTCCATTCTTCATTCACCATCACTTAGCATGGTTCAAATTTGACATTCAAGGAGTAATGAAGCTCTCGTTTATAGTTTTCTACTCGGAAAACTCAAAATTTTCGAAATTGTCCTTGAATTATAAGATGCTTGCCTTATTGTTTTTTCCAAGTGATTAATATCGATAATTCAAACATATCAAATATAATTCTTCACACAATTATGTTTTCTTAGAGAGGACCTGGTATGAGATGTCTTACTGTAAGATATCTTGGTTATTTTCTGAGCTGGTAAGCATACCTTTCAAAGCAGATGTCCTGCTGGGGGAGGACAAGCTGATTTGAGGATCCATTGGTCGAAGGAAAGGGAATAAAATCTGGAACTTCCCTTGGAGAGCTTTTTTGTCCTTGGGAAAACCCAAGGGAGAAAGATATGCACTGCTGATTCCTATACTTGATGTACTGTCTTTTTCTTTCCTATTTGTTAGTTACATCAACATTTCTTTTTCTTTTTCTCTTCCCCAACTTTCAACAAGAAACTGCTAAAAAGGGATTGCAAATTATAGTGAGGTCTGTTTCACAGTGAATCGAGTCTTTACTTACTGGATTATTCAGTCTCCTGTTTGGTTGGAAGTCGTTATCTACTCCTGGGTTTTTTCCTTTTGTCTTTTTTCTATTGGGGGGAGAGGGTGGCTAAGAGACAGTGTGTATGATGTTTGAGAGCTCCATAAGAATAATTGATAAACTATGCTTGCTTAGCTGGATAGGCATAGGGAGTGGAGCTTACTTCAAGGTAGTAACTGTATTTTGACTGCATTCTAGAATACCCAAATATGCATTCGCAGTTACAGAAACAGTGAAACAATAATAATTCCCTATGATTCTAATGAACTCATTGAGGAAAGGAATTTACTTCTGCAGTTTCAGAAAAGAGTTGGAAACTGTGCCCAGACGGAGGTTCTTGAACATGTTGGAGGAAATGAGGTGATTATATCTTTAAAGATGGGAAGAAGATGGTGCTGATTCAGTGCTTTGGAACACTGGTAATGCTTGTCTATGTATGGGAGATTCTAGTATGGCTGGCCTGGTGTTACAAGGAGGGAAAGAAAAAAGGGATAAATCTATGAGGAAGAGCTCAACTCAGCATTATTATTATTGGAAGAAGAAAAGAAGGTGATTGGCAGAACGGGAAGAAAATGATACTCACTAGCCTAGGTTGCCTGTGAAGTATGTCCAATGCTCCTCTAGTTATGTGTTATAGGACTTGTACTCTTATTTACTGGGTTATCTTCTGATTTCCATGACATTTGGTTGTCTTTGGGAGGATCTAGATCAAGTGTCTTCACCGTCTCTCCTTCCCCTTCAGCCTTTTCTGGAGTAGCTTGTCTAAAAATGCAGGTAGGATAGGATTGGTATTTCTTTTGCTGAGTTAGCTTGCATCAGATAATGTGTAGTAGTAGAGCTCCAGTTTCCTTTCTTCAATCCTCCCCCTTCCCCCCTTTCTTTCCGTTCTGTAGGCAATGCCATTTTCATTTGGATTCATTCCCATAATATCAAAAGCAGCTGATTCTTTTTCTGGCCAAATTATGAAAAACAATACAATTTTGGGGAATGCAAAAATAAAAACATGGCAACCTTACCTTCTGAAGTATATTATTTTTTAATATATTTAAACCACTTGATCTTTCATGAGAAGTCCTCTTCCATGTTTCTTACATCCACTTGTCCAGAACTTCTAGTTTTATGTAAATAGAAGTATCAGGTATGCTGTAAGTTGGATGAAATTTGATTCAATTGAGGGCTATTCAAAATGGCAAACTGCGTCTTCGTATTTGAACAACACCTAACATTACAGCCTGATGAGTGTGCAAAGATACTGATTATATTATAATCATGCTGGTGATGTAGCCATTTTCTCGAAATTTTTCTTATTGCCTGGTGCTTATGAGTGCTGGCAATTTGCTTGTGTATTGCAGTCTATCGGCTCTCTTCAAAAGAAATACTCCATTGGATCGTTTGAATTGTTGAGTAAAACGGCACCAATTCAAGCAGCATCTCTCCTTGTGCTGGGCCCTTTTGTGGACTATTTTCTTTCAGAGAAACTAATACTAGAGTACAAGTATTCTTTGGGTGCCATTGTAAGCATTTCTCTTACTATGTGGTACACTTCGCTGATAACTTTAGAACGTTATTAGATCAGTACCATCTAATTTGTGGTTTCAATGTTTGCAGTTATTCATTCTTCTGTCGTGCTCTCTAGCGGTTTTCTGCAATGTAAGTCAGTACCTCTGTATAGGACGCTTCTCAGCTGTTTCCTTCCAGGTTCTAGGTCACATGAAAACTGTTTGTGTCCTAACTCTGGGGTGGCTGTTATTTGATTCTGAGCTGACATTTAAGAATATCATGGGTATGATCGTTGCAATCATTGGCATGGTGGTGTATAGTTGGGCTGTAGAGGTTGAGAAACAGTCCAATGCTAAGATCACTCCCCAAGCCAAAAACAGCTTGACAGAAGAGGAAATAAGATTACTGAAGGAAGGAGTGGAAAACACTCCTCTTAAGGATATTGAACTCGGTGAGCCAAAGCAGTGAGTTGACATGTAGCTGGAGTCAACAAATTGATTTTGTTATTACATTCTCGTGTATTTTACAGTTTTCCTGCATCTAATTTATTCCAGCAAGGCATGATTTGCGTTGCTAATCTTTTTTTTTTTTTTTTTCTCAACAACCAATCGACATATGTTTGTGATTTTAATTTCCAGCCTGTTATGATCCCCGAAACATTGTTAGTAAAAATGTTGTCTTCCAAGTGCAAAGTAAATGATGTCGGATGTAAAATCAGTATGTTCCATTTGTTCATTGTTGGTACAGGCAAATTAATTGTCATTATTTTTCTCCCTAGACTATGATAAATATCTGCAATATCTACATATTTCTATGCATCTTTTAACAACCCCCTCCCCTCCCCCCCACCCCCCAAATCAAAATGTAAATGTATTGGTAAAAAGAAAAGAGTAGCCCAAAGGCAAACATATGTAAAACATTTACAATCCATGCAACAACCAACGCTTGTTGCGAAGAAAAAGCATTTAGACATACCAAACTTGGTTGGTGTAGCTTCTGTTGAAGCTGGAAATTCAGATGCAGATGTAGAAGACACCTCAGCCTCCAACTCAGCTGCCACCTCAACCTCCAACTTAGTTGCCACCTCAACTAATTCTACCAACATGTCTTCCAGGTCATTCAATAAGCAGAAGAAGCAGAAGACATCAGTTTCTATTTTTCCAGCTTCCTTTGATCCCGGATGATGCCGCCAAATTCAGCTGATGTTGCCAATTGTTATTTATAACCTCTTTGTACTTCATCTTCTCATTTTTTTCTGTAATTAATTTTTCTTTTGAATTCCGAATGTATATAAAAGCCAATTGAGTGATCAATGAAATGTATGAAACAGTTTTTCTTCTTAAGCAAGTGACTTCCTTAGCTCATCTTGTGATTGTTCTTCATGCTTTGTATTTTGCTTAATTTTCAACATGGTATCAGAGCGGATGATCAATCAATGTGAAGAGGTTAGATTCTGATTTACTTAAGCTCGTAGAGGTAATCATCAAACTCAATTTCTTTATCACAGAATTGCTGATAGCATGAACTCGTTGAGTTGTGAGTTAGTTAAATCTCTTGGTTGAATTGAATTAGTTGATTGGATCTGCTGTTGGAATTGATGGTTATTGAAGTAGTGAAATCTGAAGTCATAGATTTGTGAATGATTTAATGATATGATCATGGCTAATCAAGAGATAGCAGCCTCTAATCCTTTTTATCTGCACTCGAGTGAAAATCCATCACTCATTCTGGTCCAGCTTTCTTTGAATGAAAGAAATTATCACCAATAGTGTAGGGCAATGAGAATGGCCTTAATCTCTAAAAACAAATTAGGTTTTGTTACTGGAATAGTTAAGGCACCAGATCAAACTCACACTTCTTATCCTGCTTGGGAACAATGCAATAACATGGTTTTATCTTGGATCTTAAATTCTATCTCACCTTCTATAGCACAAAGTGTGATTTGGATAGACACAGCATATGATGTATGGAAGGATCTCTGTGAACGTTTTTCACAAGGAGATTCTTTCAGAATCTCTGATTTGCAGGAAGACATTTATAATTTGAAGCAAGGCTCTTCATCTGTGAATGAGTATTACACTAGTTTAAAGACCTTGTGGGAAGAACTGTTGAATTTAAGGCCATTGCCTATTTGTCATTGTAATATAAGATGTGAATGTCCGACTTTAAATGAGGTGAAGGTTAACAATGATGCAGATTTTGTCATACGTTTTATCAAAGGTTTAAAGGAGGAGTTCAATGGAATTAAATCTCAAGTTTTATCGACTAAACCCTTTCCTTCAGTAAACCAAGCCTTCTCTATGGTTTCAAATCATGAAAGGTCACTCAATTACAACTCAACACACTCAGATTTTCATACTTCTGCTAATCCACAAGTGTTTGCTACAAGAAATGCTGTAGTTGAATCTCATGAGCAGAATACTAATACAGCAAGAAATGAACAAAAATTGAATGTGGTTGGAAATGTGGATAGAAGAAATCGCACGATCGATGGGAAATTTTGCCTACGAAAGGGAAATGGCATGAACAGGAGAATGCAGTGTACTTTTTGTGGTTTGCAAGGTCATACAATTGAAAGATGTTATAGGAAACATGGATTTCCAGCTGGATATAGAAACAAGAACAAAAACTCAGGAAGTCAAGGATTTGTGCCAGGAAATCAGAGTTACATGCCACAGATAAATTCTGTTGAAGGCAATGGTATAAAATCAGTTTCTGATGCTGCAAACCAAATTTCTGCTAGTTCACATATTTCAGGGGATTTTCAGACCTCAAAATTTGTAACTCAAGAACAATATCAGCAATTGTTGAACATGATTCAGGCTCATCATCTTGTTCCCAAAACAAAGAACCTTGCTGATCCAGAACATATTCATTCCATCAACCAAGCTAGCCTCACACCAACCTTTTCACATTTATCTCAAGATGCTCAAAATACAGGTATCAATTCTTCAATTTGGATCTTAGATTCAGGAGCCACAGACCATATTTGTTCATGTCTAGAGTATTTCACTGAATTTCATTCCACCAAAGATACTTCTATTAAACTGCCTAATGGAGATATAGTTGAAGTTTCACATATAGGCAGTGTTCAGTTAACTCCTCATCTCACTTTGCATCAAGTTTTATTCATTCCACAATTTTCTATTAATCTGATTTCCATCAGTAAACTTTATCATCAAATAAACTGCATTGTAATCTTCAAAAATGGTTGTTGTTTTGTCCAGGATCCTCATCTTGGTCAGATGATTGGATCAGCTAGGTTATGTGGAGGACTTTATCATTTTGATCTCCATCAGACCACTCCTTCTGCCAATACAGCTTCTGCTTTTACTCATAATGAGTTTTACAATAAATCTTTACTTTGGCATTTAAGACTTGGTCATATGTCTTTTAAGCAGTTAGCAGAAGTACATAAAAATGATTCTTCTGTTGTTTTACCTGCTGAAAATGTATTTTGTTCAGTTTGTCCTTTAGCTAAGCAGCATAAACTGCCTTTTCCTTTACATCAAGGAACTGCCAATGCTATTTTTGATCTAATTCACATGGATATTTGGGGACCTTTCAATACTGCTACTGTTCATGGACACAAATATTTTCTTACTATAGTTGATGATTTTAGCAGGTTTTGTTGGATTTTTCTTATGAAACAAAAATCAGAAGTAAAGCTTTTGATACAACACTTTGTTGCTTATGTTGAAACACAATTTGATAAGAAAATTAAAATTCTAAGATCAGACAATGGTCTTGAGTTTCAGCTTGTTGATTTCGATCATGCAAAAGGTATTATTCATCAAACTTCTTGTCCATATACCCCTGAACAGAATGGCATTGTGGAAAGAAAACATCAACATATTCTCAATGTAGCTCGAGCTCTTAAGTTTCAGTCTCAATTACCATTAGCCTATTGGGGATATTGTGTTCAGCATGCAGTTTATCTCATAAACATCACTCCTACTCCTGTTCTGAATCAACAAACTCCCTATGCAAAGTTGTACAATAAGCAACCAAACTACAATGTTCTAAAGGTCTTTGGCAGTCTAGCATATGCTTGCATTCAGCAGCCTAACAAGCATAAATTTTCCCCTAGAAGCAGACCCTGTGCATTTCTTGGTTATTCACAATCTACAAAAGGGTTCATTCTTCTAGACTATTTTTCCAGAGAAATTTTCATGTCTAGGAATGTTTCTTTCATTGAAAGCATTTTTCCCTTCATTCACAAGCTACCTTCTCTTACTTTTGATTTGAACTTACCTGTGCTAGCAATGCCTTATACTTCACCTTACAATTTATGTCATTCTTCTTCTGATCAATTACCTATATCTGATTCTCAGCAATCTTCATATTCTCACTCAAATCAGCCACATTCATCTTCCTTATCTTTGCACGCGGAAGATCTACTAGGCATATTATTCCTCCATCTTATCTTTCTGACTATATCTGCTCCAAGATTAATAGCATATCCACACCTCATTCTTTACCAACTACTACCACTAGTTCACTTCTTTCATGTAATGTTAATTCACATTCAGAACCTAAACACTATTTTGAGGCCATGCAATCCCAGGAATGGTGTGCAGCTATGCAGGATGAAATTTCAGCTTTAGAAGCTAATCATACTTGGCATTTAGTTCATTTACCTGTTGGAAAAAGGACAATTGGCTGCAAATGGGTTTATCGTATCAAATACAGATCTGATGGTACTATAGACAGATATAAGGCTAGACTTGTAGCAAAGGGGTACACACAGCAGGAAGGCATAGATTTCCTGGACACATTTGCTCATGTAGTTAAAATTGCTACCATCAGGGTAATGCTAGCATTGGCAGCAAAATCAAATTGGTACATTCACCAATTGGACATCAACAATGCCTTTTTACATGGAGAATTATCTGAAGAAGTTTACATGGATTTACCACCTGGTTTTGATACTGTAGATAAAACTTTAGTATGCAAATTGGATAAGTCTTTATATGGCCTTAAGCAGGCTAGTAGGCAGTGGAATGCCAAACTCACTAGTTACTTAGTTTCTCTTGGTTTTCAGCAATCCAAATGTGATTACAGCTTATTCTTCAGAAGAACTGATGATGAATTTGTTGCCTTGCTTGTTTATGTGGATGATATACTGGTTTTGAGTAATCAATTGCCTGCCATTGTTAATATCAAAAGTCAGTTGCATTCTCAGTTCAAGATTAAAGATTTGGGGGATTTGCATTATTTTCTTGGATTTGAGGTTTGCAGAAATTCATCAGGTATTATTCTATCTCAGAAGAAATATGTGCTTGACTTGCTTCAAACTTATGGCTACATTGGATGCAAATCAGTATCAACACCTCTTGACAGTAAAACTAAGCTTGCTACTGGAGATTCAGATTTGTTTTATGATAGTTCTCTTTATAGAAGGCTTGTTGGGAAATTGTTATATTTGACTCATAGCAGGCCAGATATTACATTTGCTGTGCAGCAGCTTAGTCAGTTTCTAACTGCACCTACTGCTTCTCAAATGCAAGCAGTGTATCGAATTCTTAGATACCTTAAAGGTTCTATAAATTTTGGTATTAGTTTTCCAGCTGAGTCCAATTTTAATCTTCAAGTATTTTCAGATTCTGATTGGGCAGGGTGTGTTGATTCTAGGAAGTCTACTACTGGTTTTTGCATTTATTTTGGTTCTGCACTTGTATCATGGAAATCCAAGAAGCAATCTGTTGTTGCTCGAAGCTCTGCTGAGGCAGAATATAGAGCCATGGCACAGTCTGCTTGTGAACTCCAGTGGATTCTTCATTTGTTTAAGGAGCTTCAATTTCCTTATCATTGTCCAGTTCCTGTTTTTTGTGATAACAGGAGTGCTGTCTATCTCACTGAGAATCCAGTCTTCCATGAGAGAACTAAACATATAGAACTTGATTGTCACTTCATTCGTGATCTATATCAAGCTGGAATCATCAAGCCTCTTCCTATTTCTTCTACTCATCAACTTGCAGACATTTTTTCCAAAGCCCTTCCACCAACTTCCTTCCATCTTTTGTTATCTCATCTTGGAGTTTTGACTGATTCCAGCTTGCGGGGGGCTGTTGAAGCTGGAAATTCAGATGCAGATGTAGAAGACACCTCAGCCTTCAACTCAACTGCCACCTCAACCTCCAACTCAGTTGCCACCTCAACTAATTCTACCAGCATGTCTTCTAGGTCATTCAATAAGCAGAAGAAGCAGAAGACATCAGTTTCTATTTTTCCAGCTTCCTTTGATCCCGGATGATGCCGCCAAATTCAGCTGCTGTTGCCAGTTGTTATTTATAACCTCTTTGTACTTCATCTTCTCATTTTTTTCTGTAATTAATTTTTCTTTTGAATTCCGGATGTATATAAAAGACAATTGAGTGATCAATGAAATATATGAAACAGTTTTTCTTCTTAAGCAAGTGACTTCCTTAGCTCATCTTGTGATTGTTCTTCATGCTTAGTATTTTGCTTAATTTTCAACAGCTTCAAAGTCAACAAAGCCCAGTCCAGCAATCTTCAGGATTTTTCCCCAACGATGGGCCCGAGAAAATCAGTCCAGGAGCTCACGGAAACGGGATTCAGCGTGGTCAAATTCATGAAGAGTGGCCCAGGAGGATAAGTCAACGAGGTAGCAACAATCAACAAGGAAGCCGCCAAGCTGGTAAGCGTGTGGACCCAAGAGCCTTTTACCCCCATTTTTCTTCCCTGCGCTGGTTGCCTTGTTCAAAGAACGGTGTGGTGTTTGGACGGGCGAAGTAAACCGTTTTGCTTCTAGGAGGACAAAAGACCTTGAACTTGAACAATTGATGATATGTCCCGGTGAGCTAAGAGGCCATTTTCTTTCTGGGTATTCCCTCTCTCGGGAATGTTAAAGCAGCGAATTGTTTATGTGAAGTGTTTTACCAAGTAATAATACCACTAGTGTTTAAGAAATATCTCATTATTTTATATTATTTGATTTTTTGTCCGTTGATGTCTCTTGTACTGTACGAGTTATTATATTTTTAAAATTTAATATATTAATTAATTAAGATTTTAAAATAAATTTAGATAGTATTTAAAAAATTACACATTTTAATGTATTAAGATTAAATATATATATATATATATAAATAGTATTCAAAGAATTACATATTTCAATGTATTAATTTAGATAGCATTCAAAGAATTACAAATTTTAATATATTAATATTAAATATATATATTTTATTAATTAATTTAATTAATTAGGATTTTAAATGAATTCAAATATAATTTTATTTTTTTAAAAAATTTTATTTAACCACATGTCACCTTATGATGCTTTCACGTGTCGTAATGATATGCTTCATCTTTAACTTATATATATATACTAGTAAGCTGCCCGAGCTTTGCTCGGGATGAATAAATTTTTTTGATATTTTAATTTTTATTATTTTTTAATTTAAATTTTTATAAATAAATTTAATGTAGAATTAAAATTTTAGATAAATACATTTATATTATATTTAAATATTTAACAAATATTTCTTGGGGTCTTTTTTTAAATAATTTGTCCAACAGAATATTATGTGCATTGTTTGGTGAGCAAATGATTCCTTTTCCTTAGTCAATGTAATTCATTTTTTTTTTTTTTTTTGTCATTGTTATTGCTATTCAATGGATTTTTTTTCTTGAAACATTTTCTTTATTTGTTGTTTACTAAATTTGTTTTTATTCTCAAACTAATTTAGAAGGTGAACTGTATATATGAGTATACCAGAGATTTTTTCATTACATCATCAACAATTACATGAATCTAAGCAGTTACAAATGTTTTTAGTGCAACACCAGAATAATTGACTTCAGTCATCTTGTCACTTTGCATACCTCTTGGTATTGCTTCTCTAATGTTATGAATACTTTCCAATGCATAATCTGCATCTTTCATCCTCTAAGAAGTGCCAACTTTCATCAAAATACCATGTAAATTTCAGAAGAGTAAGGATATTATATCCTTACTCTTTTGATGGGAGAGAGTAAGAAACAAAAGAACAAAGCAAAAAGGAAGTAATAAAACTACACCCCATTATACTAACCTTGAATGGTTTGAATCCCAAATTGAATTCTCTTTCCACAATCTCTAAAAAGTCCCTTTGGACGACTGAAAACAACAATAGTAAGATCTATTAATGCATATACAACACTTTTTGGTAGCCACTCCCCATCAATAGGAGGTGGCGCCAACTCAAGCTTTTCCCCACATGCTCGTTTCGCATTTCCAAAATATGCTAGTTCTAAAGATTCTTTCCCACTTGAGCCCAGTCCAGAAAAATTATTAAGCTGTTCTTCAAGCTGAACTTGTTTCTCAAAGAGTGCAGACCAGTCCCTGTAATTTAAGCCAGGCCGAGAAAGACTTATATATAATGCCTCAAGTTCTTTCCTAAGTTCCTGGATACGACCAGCCCGCTCTAGGTCAGACTTCATAGGAGATTCCAATCTATCAACATGTTGAGCAGCAATCTCGTAGTCGCATATCTGTAGTAGATAGAACATGTGCAACAGTTCATTATAAAAGAGCAAACCTGGGCACTGCTGTCTCTTTTGAATCCAACCAGACAAATAAGATCAAGATATCAAATTGACATCAAATGAAGGATGCTCAACAGAAATATAATTCAACAACTTATCATATAACATAAGCAAGCAAATAACCAGAAGTTGAAGAGGAAAAAAATAGTAGAGATTGATGCATATCAGGATATCTAGGAAGTTTGAGCTGGAAATCATATGAAAATGCAGGTAACACAGAGCAAAGTAACTATGAACTGGAATGGATCTGGTATTAGGAACCTAAATTAGGAAAGAATAAGCAAAGAAAGATATGATCTTACCTTCTCAGGTTCAATGGATTCCCACAGTATATTCCTTTTTGCTTTGTTCTATTGTTTTAATACCATGTAATCATACGTATAGCAATTCCCAATCATCTTATCCTATACTTTTACACGTTGTCAAATTTATTTGAGAATGACTAGAGATGCCATCAGAGATGAAAACTTCATATTGTTGGCCGCTAAAGTCATAGAGCAAGTATTTCTGAAGGAATGTGGAGTGAAGGGAGAGCAGATAACTTCACAATTCGTTTGTTCTACAGAAGAATGCTTTAAGAAACAGATAAGATAGACTTAGTTCCCTATGCATTTTTCCAAGATAATGTAAGCAAGCTTATGGCAGAATGCAAAAATTATCAGGGAATAATATCCAAGAAGTAGGATCATTATCCAAGTTAACAAACAGAGAAATGTAACACTCCCTCCGTGCAAATTTGAATGTCCTATTTTGGAGGGGTTTGGCATTGCTGGTAGTATTCTTTCACGCTCAATCAAGTTGGTAGTACAATGAAGAAGCGGGAGTGGGGGGAAGAATTGCATTTACCCGGTAAAAATCAATTTGACAACCAAAAGTCAATAATATTTGATCATCAAGAATGATTTAAAAAAAATGGTTCTCTTTCATGCTCATGTTTCAGTTACAGGAGGGAAGGATGGGATAACTATGGATGGTGAATGCAATGCGAACAATCAAAACTAACCTTCATAGTTTACACCAGTTGGAGAAAGTGTAGCAGAAGAACCATTCATCAATATGAGCAATAGGAATACCATTTCCTGAAACAAAGACCACCATTTTTCCATACTTGAACTCACTTCTCTTCAACACCTTTGCCTTATGTGCTAAAGCACCAGTTGCTAAAGGGAAAAATCACAGACATTCGCAATGGAAACAGCCATTTCCACATGTATTCAGTCCTTGCTTGAACATTGCCTTCTCTAAAATACTTCCACCGGAAAAGCAGCATCCAGAATCAGAACCCAGTAAAGCAAAATCCACTGCTTACCATAAAAATAATTGCACTTTATAGCTCCAATCTCCAAAACAACCTAAAAACTGCCCTTTAAAGAATTCAAGACAACTTCACAAATTGAACAACCCAAATGATAAAGTTGACACATTGTGCAATTTCACACAGTCTTGCATCAAAATTGAGCTAAATGGCCACCATCTGTTTTAGCATAGCAAGCTTCTAGATTTAATCATGCTTGAACATCTTTATGAGTTACACTGCCTCCTGCAGGTGGTGGTGGAAGCCATTAATACTTATCCGAGGAACATCCTCAAAATCTATAGCTTCTTTTGGATTTCCCTGTCAGGTCCTCTCTCCACCATAAGGCAAACAATAGTATTAAATGATTCGAAAGGCTAATTGTATAAATGGGGATAGTCTTTCATCTCACTAATTGTAGTCTCAAAATGTTACAACACAACAACACAGTTCTCTCTGCACCATACAAATAGCTCATGAAATGGAAATTATGCTTTCATGTATCTAGAATTAGAAGGAAGAAAACATGTGCCTTCAATTATTGAATGTGAAAAAAGTGGACATAGTTTGATTGAACTCAATGCTTCTTCCTTGTTTGCCAGCTCACTGAGACAGACAAAATAGACTCTTTTGTTTTGTAAAGGGCTGCCACACATTTTGGTGATCTAACAAAAGTGATGTCACACAGTCTTTTATATTGATCAACGGAAAAAATTCTCAAATTCAACGGAAAAGCCATAAACACACACCGGTATAATACCAAAGAAATTCAACGGAAAAGCCATAAACAGAAAAAAGTTGAAATTTTTTTTGGTCAATTTTACACAGTCGGCAATGAATTTTCTGTTTATGGTGGGAAAAAAATTTCTTAAAAGGGACAAAAATTTTTGGGGCTCCCCTAAGCAACACACACCGGGATCAATACAACATCCTCCTAATATTCCTAACTTCTCTCTTGTTCATTGACTGCTGATTGATAAATTAAGGGCAAGACAAAAGAAGTCATCAGAAAGGTTTTTTTTTTTTAAATAAAAAAAATACAAAATAGAGAATGGAGATGTGGTTGAACTTACACTAACTTTAGAATAGTGGTCAGCTTCGCTAACTTGCTTAAGCTTGGCAGAAGTCTCCTTCACCAATTGACCAATTTGTCGCCTTGTGTGATTCCTGCGGGCAATGCCATGTAAGATTTTTGTCGAAATGAAGAACGAAGATATATATTATATAACAGGCAATTCCTCTACTTATTCAGTAGTGAAAGAGAAGGAAGAAAAAATGAGAGAAAAACTGGTTATGTGTGCATTTTTTTTCTCTGGGGTGCAATTCGGTAGTCATTACAGAGAAAAAAAAAATCCAAAGCAGATCATCTTCAAACTTGTAAAGCCTTATCCATGGCTCTGGAAGCTAATTTCCAAATCCTAAATGATTTCATTTTCCCAGCCAGAGAAATGACAATGAAGCCGATAATTAGGTCGATTGAATTTTATTAACGCAAAATACCATTCGTGGCTATACGGGTTACATACTTTAAAAAGAAACAAAGGCCTTCATCAGCTACAAATAGCAGAAACCTCAAGAACAGAACAAAGTAAAAACTAAACCAGCAGATAAAAGGCGAGAAAATCAAGAGAAAATAAAACCTAAAAAAAAAAAAGGGGTTGCAAATGATTTCCAAGCCCTCTGCCTTCTCTTTCTCTTTCGCTATCTCTGTTCGCTTAACCTACGATTTTACCCCTCTTACGCACACCGCGCCGTGTCGACGCCATCCGCGATGAGGTGCTTCAATTCTAACTGCAAAGAAGCACTGGAAAGGCCGACAAAAGGTTAGCGTCACCGCTGCTTGAAGCTCAGAGAGCTGCTCAGGCCTTTAATGGAGTATGGAGGATGAAGATTTCGAACTCTGCTTGAAGATGCGGCTCACGCCTTTAATGGAAGATGGTCCATCTTCCACTTTGAGATCTCCAATACAATCTCGTGTAAAAATCAAACCGAGGAACAATCCTATAAATATCCCATTTCATTCTTATAAAAAAACTCGAACAATAACAATCAAATGAAACCTACGAAGTAAACCCAAAATTCTAAGACTAATATTCATACCTAATTAATATACTAATAAAAAACCTAAAGGAATATTACAAAATATTTCACAAATACTTTTCTGGTCAGGCCATCAATAGGTTAAAAAAAAAATCAATAAATATAAATTTGCTGATGTGTCAAACTCACATGACTTTACCCCTCAACTTTACACATTATTAATTTCACAATATTTAATTCTTTATATATTTTTATACATCAATAATTAATATTTTTTATTATCATCTTTAAATTTAGTCAAACTAAATAACTTTTTATGTTTTTCTCTCTCTCTCTCTCTCTCTCTCTAATGCTTCTCTACAATTAATGGAAAGATAAAAGGTTTCGTAAATGATTAATCACCCATGTATTTATTAGGTAAAAATTTAGAAATATAAAGTATTTATTAATTTTAATATTTTTAATTTGTGTGTAGATAGTTTAAAGGCCATATAATATGAAATGGATACAGTACTATATTTTCTCTTCGAAAATTATATCTTTGTGTAGGATTGAATGTTTTATTCTATATTAAAAATATTATTTTTGTTTTAAATTGAATGTCTAAGTGCAATTATTGAAAATTATAATTTGGCAAATCTGTAATTTTAATATTGTTTGGTATGCTAAAATCTACCTCACAATTCATATGGAGATTAAACAAACCCATAAAAAGGCATTGTAGAGAACAACTTTGGAGTGCAAAATAGGAGATACATAAGCATGCAGCAAGCCTTGCAAATTGCAAACTCATAATTGCTCCAAAAAGTTTGGGTGCACAGCCAGATGCATGACTGTGTATCAAGTCGTGCCTTTGTACATGGCCAGCTGCATGACCATGCAACTGCCTGTGTACAGGCTATTTTTGAGGCCCTGACTGTGGAACGGCGGCTAAAATATCAGTGACTTCTATAAGATCAACTGCTCCTAATGAAAGATTTACCTATTCTATCTAATTCACTACCAATAAAACATGCAAAAAAGATGGTATTCAGATTCAAATTCAATTGTGACAACAACACATTCTAATTTTTAAAGGCTTGAAAACTTGTATTAAGGGTATTTAATTTTTATGTTTTGCTAGTCAATTAGTTAGTGCAGCTTGGAACCTATAAATATTCCATCATAACACTTTTTATAATAGTTTTCAAATGTTATCAAGATTGAATAGAGTGTGAACTCTTGGAGAAGATAAATAAATAATATAATTGCAAAAATAATAAATATACTTTTTTATGCTAGTCTTTAATTTTTTTTTATTCCAAGAAAATGATGCTTCGTGGAACCAGCTGTCAAACATCGGTCCAAAAGTAGCTCTTTAATGATGATTGATAATCTTGCCTTTAAAATGCTATGGTTTTTAAAATTTTGTCCTTCCTTTTATGAAATTTTAATTGTATCCTTCAAATACTGTGATTTTTTTTTTTTTTTTGCAATTGTGTTCTTTCTTTTGTAAAATTATCAACTTTTACCCTTCTAAAGGTCGAAAGAGTTTAATTGTTACCCTCTTCTTATTACTTATTAATTTTAATAATACTATTTGAAAGGATAAATTTTATAATTTTCTAAGTTACTTTTAATACTCTCTTGGAGAGAAGGTGACGTTCAAGATATATTGTGAGAATACAATAGGAAGATAAAAGTAACAATTGCAATAAAATTGACTATAGAATTGTAGTTATGGACAAGTAACGATAATAACAGTTATGCTGTGAATTATTAGTGAATTAGTGGAAGTTCCACTAACTTCATTAGTGAATATGGATGTCCACCATTAAAAGTTAGTGGAGACATCACTAATGCATATTAGTGGAAGATGATGAATTTCAAACTCTTCCCAAGTTTGAAAGATATACCATTTTGTGAGAGAATTATTAGAGAAAATTGTGAGAGAAAAGAAAGAGAGAAATTTGAAAAAATTATTATGCAAATAATAATTAGAGATTGCTTTATTATATAGATTTTATTCTAACACTACAAAAATTTTATAACACGTTATCAGTACGAGTCTCTGCCGTTATAAAGCTAGAAGACTAAAGCATGAGTTTCTACCGTTATAAAAGCTAGAAGATAGATACGCACTTATTGATCTCTATGACTAATCTTGCTGAAGGCCTTAGTGAAACTATTCAAAAAAATAATAGTGCATCTGCACAACAAAAAACAAAAGTTTTGATTTTTATCTATCGTCATCTTGATAAAATTTTAAAAATAGAATATTTTACCGAAAAATATTCATATGTCATGTGGGTAAATTTAAAAGAAATATTTGACTACCTGAAAATAGTCGTACTACCAACTGCACTGTATGAATGGTTGCACCTGAGGTTGCAAAATTTTAAAATCATGAATGAATATAACTCCGTGATGTATAAAATTACATCTCAGTTAAAATTATGCAGAGAAAAAGTTACTAATAAAAATATGCTAGATAAGATATTCTCCACCTTTCAGTCCTCAAATATTGTCCTGTAGCAACAATATCGAGAAAAAAGGTATACAAAATTTACAGATTTAATTACTGTCCTTCTCGTTGTAGAGAAAAATAATGTGTTATTATTAAGAAATCATGAAGCCAGACCAATTTGGCTCAATAGCACTTGCAGAAGTGAATGCTATTGGCTCTAGTAGAAGCTATCGTTATAGTCGTAGTAATAGCCGTGGCCGTAACCGTGGTTGCAGTTATGATCGTAGACACGCTCGATATTTCCCTTATCATAGTAATAATCAAGTTGTGAGAAATACTAGCCACCTGAAGTGGAACATAAAAGATAATAATGGAAAAAAATTGGAAGAAAATTATGAGGATAAGTGTTATAGATATGGCATGAAAGGTCATTGGTCACGTAACTGTCGCACGACAAAGCATTTAGTGGAATTATATCAAACTTTATTGAAAAAGAAAAATAAAAATGTTGAAGCAAAATTTTCTCAATATCCAGTGAATGATGTTGAGGATGATGATATTGATCTGGAATATCTTAATATCAATATTACCCATATGGATGTATTTGATTTTTTCAAACACCCAAACGGTAGGATATATCATTTAATTGATGATAGTAGTGTCCAAAAGAACTAATGTCTCACCCTGATATTTTTGAATTTTCATTATATTCTAATAATATTTACGTTTGCATACACATATTTTTGTTCAAATGGTTGTTGTTAATGATGATGTATGTATTATTGATGGTAGAACTACACACACCATATTAAAAAATGAGAAATATTCTTCTTATCTCAAAATGGGAGAAATAAATATTTATACTATAAACGATAGTACAAATGTGATTGAAGGTCCGGAAGAGCTAGTATATTGTTGCCTGAAGGAACAACAATTACTATTAATAAGGCACTATTTTCCTCAAAATTTAGAATAAATTTATTAAGTTTTAAAGATATTCGCATAAATGGGTATCATGTTGAAACAAATAAGGAAAATGGTATTAAACATCTTTATATTACTCAAATTAATTTGGATAAGAAACCTGTATTAGAAAAACTACCATTTTTTTCTACTGGCCTATATTTTGCAAAAATATGTACAAGTGAAATTCATCATCTAGTAAATTTGAAGTTTATTGATCTTACTACTTTTAGCATTTGGCATGACCGATTGGGTCATCCGAGATCTACCATGATGAGAAGAATAATTGAAAATATATGTGGTCATTCATTAAAAAATAAAAAGATATTGACATAAAAAAATTCTCATGTGTTGCATGTTTCCTAGGAAAATTAATTATTATACCATCACCAATAAAAGTAGGAGTTGAAAGTCCTACATTTGTTGAACAGATTCATAGAGACATTTGTAGACATATTCATCCACCATGTGGATCGTTCAAATATTTTATGGTCTTAATTGATGTATCATCCCGATGGTCACATGTGCGTTTATTATCTACTTGCAACTTGACGTTTGTGAGATTACTTGCTCAAATAATTACATTACGAGCACAATTTCTTGACCATCAAATTAAAAATATTCGTTTGGATAATGTTGGTGAATTTTCATTGCATGCTTTTGATACATATGCATGTCAATTGGGATTAATGTTGAACATCCTGTAATTCATGTTCATACACAAAATGGTATTGCTGAATCTTTTATTAAAAGATTACAATTAATTATTAGACCATTATTAATGAAAACAAATCTTCCAACATCTGTCTGGGGACATGCTATTTTAAATGCTACAACACTTATATGTATAAGGCCAACTAGTTATCATAAATTCTCTCATTTGCAATTAGCTTTTGATTCAGAACCAAACATTACTCATTTAAGAATTTCTGGATGTGCTGTATATGTTCCAATTACACCAAACCAATGTACACATATGAGCCCTCAAAGAAGAAATGGGATATACGTTAGATATGATTCTCCCTCTATTATCAGGTGTGTTAAACCCCTGACAGGAGATGTATTCACAACTAGATTTGCTGATTGTCATTTTAATGAATTATTATTCCATAAATTAGGGGGGAAACATAAATAGCATAAGAAAGATCTTACTTGGACAACATCATTAAATTATCTTGATTCGCGCACAAGCGAGTGTGAACTTGAAGTTGAAAAGATAATTCATTTGCAAAATATTTCAAATCAAATGTCAGACGTTTTTGCTGACTCCAAAAGAGTAACAAAGTTGCATATTCCAGCTATGAATGCTCATATTCGAATTGAAGTTCCAGCAAAACAAAAAATTATACATATAGCTGTTGAGTCAAAAGCACGCCAGAAGCATAACCGACCTCTTGGTTCTAAAGATAAAAATGGATCAAAACTGGTGTTGATTGAGGATGAACTAAGCAGAGAAAGACAATGTCTTGAATCGCAAAAAATTGCAAAGATGAAGGCATCAAAGGACATAGCAACAATTAGATTTGAAGTTGATAAGCTTGCAAAACAGGTGACAATTTTTCCCCCTCTTTTTAAAACCATATGTTCTTCCTATAGATTGTTGCCACACATGTACAAAATTTGTTCTTATCTGGGCATGTTGCAGCTGTTGAATTAGATATTCATGGTGGCAAGAAAGTAATGGAGACAACTCTCTTGAACTTAGTTGAACTATTGATGACATAATTAATTCAATTGGATGGCATTTCTGCAGAAGAATGTGTCAAATTACAGATAAGGATGCAGGTATATCTATGACCATTTCTTTAATATATTTTCTACATTGGTTATCCCTTCCCTTCCAAATCCTCAAAAAAAGAAAGATTATGTGACTCAATAGGGTTTTTCTCTCTCTATATTATCACAACAATTCTAACCATGTTCTTGATTTGTGCATTTGAAAGGTGAAAATGGTGTAAAAGTTCATTAAAAATTTGGTATGTTGAAGCTAAAAAACTCTGCTCTTGGCAACAATAGTCCTAAAGTGCCATTATTATAGCAGTATAGAGTCTTTACTGGAGAAATGCAAAAGCTAATTTAGAACTAGAAAGAGTAGCGGATTTTACTAAGGCCAGTTGTGGTAACAACAAAATGGGAAACCTTTTAATAATGCCATAAAAATGTTGCTGCTACAACCACATCAAATTTATGAGAACATGACTAATACAAAATCAATTGAAGTTCTCAATAAATAGTAGTAAAATGGTATGCACATAATATTTTTTGACAAAGAAAAAGAGCTAAAGAGGAGTTTTTGGTGAATTGTAACTAATTTTTTATTAGTCCATTGAAATGTAAAAAGAGAAATATTGCTTTTTATCCTTATTGAAATTTGTTAACATGTATCTATAGTCTAATTTTAGGAAATTATTGAATGTTAAGAAGTGTCATAAGATTTGAGAAACCTAACAAGTAAAATTAGCATTTGATTCTTTTCTTTTCTTTCCTTTTCTTTTTATTTTTGGAGCGGGGAGGACTTCCTCAATGTTTTTTATTAACTTATTTGCCTCCTAAGTCATTGCTAATGGTATCATTAAATAAAGAGGAATGTTGTAAATAATTTCTTAGTACTTGTGCTAGATATGATGTTCCTATTTTTTCTATCATATATGCAAACAAAATATTCAACTTATCCTATAACGTTAATTAGGCTTCCAAATCTTTAGTTTCAACATCTTCACACCATTTTCTCTTCCTCACTATCTTGTCCGACTTCCACTACATGAAGATTTAGGGAGAAGAAGAGAATAGAAAAAAGATGGTAAAAGCTTTGTTGGAAAAAAATAGCAGCTCAACTTAGTAGAAGATTATTTCAGTCAAATTGCTCTTCCTTCTAAGGTGTTGCACCAATTTGTTATGTGTTTATACACGTCTACATTTTTTTATTTTACTGAATTTTGTGAATATTTTACTTTTTATTTCCATAGGTAGGGCTTGTAATTGGTAAACTGAGTAATAGTTTAAATAGAGGTTTCGTATTCAATTTAATCATAATAATATTACTAAGCTTAATAGTAATCGAAATGGTCTACAGCTAATTCCAATAGCTTCTTACCTAATTTTCTCACATTTATATGATCTTGCATAAAGACAGTGTTGTCTAATGTGAAGTTTGTTTGTGCCTCTATAGGAAAGAAAACCCTGACTGTAATAACCAGTCTGACCTCTCATTCTAGAGTTTGACATCGTTAGACCTTCAAATAAATGTATTCACAATCTCAATAATAACATTTGGACCTATTTGTTTTTCCTTTCCTTCTACAATATGGTTCCATTTAACTGCATTTTCAAGTAATAGTAAAAAACAAGACATTTATTATTTCCCTAGCAATTTCTTTATCAATCTATTTATGACATTTTTTGTTCAGGCATTTTCACCTGCTGAATTGCCATGCCTGTCACATTTGAATATTCATGGAAGCCCACCAGATGAATATTCGGTTCATGAACTATTGGAGCTTCTTAGAGGATTTATCAGCTTGCAAGCTTTAGAGGTACATGAATTGAAACAGATAGATATTCCAAGCCCTTTTGGAGATAGAGTTGTTGAAATTTCTTGAGTTTTTTCCAAAACTTGCTCTCCTGAGTGGAATCAAAGTATCCAAAATTTTGGAGTCTAAGTAGTCTGTGATTGATTCAATGTTGCAACCAAAGCTTCTTGAATGGACAGTTGGAGAACCTCTCATTGATTGTGTTATCAACGTATCAATGCAATGTGGCTCTACTTGATGATGTATAGACTTGCAAATGAAGAAAAGTTTGATGAAACATCTTTGTGGTAAGTGTTTAATATTCATACTCAATTCTTTTCTTTTTTTATTCTTTCACTTTTATTTCTAGATTTATTGAAAGCAGGAACCATTATTGAATTGTTGAGCTCTTGGGCCATTCTTGGAGTGAGTTTTTGGTTTAGACCAGTTTCAGCTTTATCTATTATCATGTTAAGAGCCACACACTGTGTAGTTTTGTTTGACTTGGTCTTTAATATTTTACAACAAATTTCAAGTATTTTGAGTGAAAAAAATTACTTTTCTGTTGATGCCTTAATTTTTAATTATTCAAAGTTTTTTGCTAATTTAGTAGAACATTCAGAATTAGGGGGTTCTAATACTCATTTAAAAAAATAGTGATATATAATATTATTTTGATTTCTTTTCTCTCTTAAATGACTATATAAGTATACCTCATTACCCCTAGACCATACATCTAAATAATTATATTTATCTATATATATATATATATATATAAAATATTATACTTATCACCAAGAAAAATAATAGTTGTATTTGAATGGGATCGAACTCATTCAATTCATTAGTTAGGGGAGCTTAGGACGGATGAGTTAAATGGGAAATTGAAGGTGTGGTGGAATTGTAAGCTAGAGAAAAGAGGACGAAAATTAGGCTGAAATAGAGTAGGGAACCTGGAATGCTTGCCCTTGGGGCCGCTGAGTTCACGCTTCAGCCAGTAATATTTTTGTTGGTTTGTTATGGGAGGCCACGAACTCCAAGCATTCAGAATACTTTGAATGTCAAATCCATGTGTGGGCAGCTTTTACCTCATCATGCACGACTTTGCATGTTTGGTTGTGCCTCGTTATTTGTTTATTTATTTACCATTATAATTTAATTATTTATTCTTTTCGTCATATTAAAATGAATAATAATTAATTTAATACAAAATTTTATATAAAAATAAATATAAAATATAAAAATAATAATATAATATTATAAAAAAATATTTATAATATTTTATATCAAATCTAAATATATATAAAAATAATATATATAAGATATATTGATTATTTTATAATAAATTATATAGTAATTTAAAAAAAAAATATCAAAATTTTTGAGACCGTCTAAAATGATAAGTAGATCAATTTTGTTGGGACGAAGAGAATATATTACTGTGTAGAAGATAAAATGAGCATATTTTTATATTGGCCATTTGCATCTCTACTAATTTAGATTAAGAATGCTCTATTTAATAGTAGCATTTGATGATGAAAATAAGAGGTTAAATTTTCAGTGATGTAACCGAATATTGAGTGAACTTTTTTTAAATAATGATTAAAAAAGATTCGATTGAGACATTTAAAGGTATAAATTAAAAATAATCATAATTTTTTGACAAGGACTATTAGAATAATATACCGTAATTAAAGGTACTATTGAGCCAATAGTTTAAATAACACGTAGAAATTTCCAACCTTTGAACTCCTTCACCGGGGTTGAAAAGTCCTTGTCTTCATTTTTTCCAATTCATCGTGCAACAAACTCAAAAGCAGAATAGGCATATCTCAAAAATTGAGTAATGGAAATAAAAACAACTGGCGTATGAGGCTCGAGGAGCCATCAAGACTATGACTACCACAATCAAACACCCCATGTGCCGCCAAAACGACTTGGCTTTTTAATTTACTCGTGGTCACATAGTTACTAATTGTATACTACTATAAAGAATTTACAACAATAATTATATTAAAATTAAATATTCATTTCTTAAAATTTTAATATATTTTATTTTAATAATACAACCAACGATTTACTAGGAGGGAATAGCTAACTAAAGGAAATTTGATTTGCCAAAAATAAAGAGGCATTAATTAACTCCAAAAGTACAGATTTGGCAAAGTTGCCTATTCTAGTTATGATTAACCTTTCAAGAATTTTGCATTATTTAGGTTTATGTTTGTCTCCATAATTTATTCTTGAGAAAACATTGTGCCAATGTGTAGTTCAAAACGATCAAAATTATCCAAACCTTCGGGCCTCAATTTGGCGAGAAAGTTACTGCAAAATTCTTTATAGCTCATTTTCCCACCCATATAAAGTAACCATTGTCCATTGCTTCACATTTAAAACCGGCCGGAATTCAATGCAAGAGCAAAAAGTCATGCTTTCACTAAAAAACCCTTCATCGCTGGATCATTGACTACCATGGAAGATTAAATTATAGTGCCAAAGCGACCCTGCATAAGGTAATGAAGCAAATAGAGACAAGGTGGGTGGTGGCAAAAGTAGCAGTACAGATAGAGGGTGACCGTGGGTGAAACAAGGAAGGAGGAAGTTGGTGCTGGCGTGGCTTGTATAGAACAAAGGGGAAGGGTTGGAACAAAAAAAAGGGAAAAGAATAGGACACTTATCATTGCAAATTGAGTTACATGAGGAGCTTGTTTTTTTGCTCCGTCAAAGATCCGTATTGAGTTAGTCATGCGGACTTCATAAGTTACATAAAAAATATTTAAAACGTCAAAATTTAAAAATAAATATTAAAAATTAAATTATTTATTAAAAAAATAATAAAAATGCAACTCGTTAATTTGTCAAAAAATTACTAGAATTCCTTTGCCTAATTTTATGGATGCTATTCCTTTTTCTATAATTGTTAATTATGCAATAAGAGCTTATCTTGAAGCTATTCGACTGCTAAGGAAATTCTGAGCTATGGAAATCTTGATACGGATGTGAGAGTGAAATAAAAGTCAATCTACTTGATGAACTATCCACTCCAACGTTGTGAACCAGTCTGGATCTTAAGTCAATGATTTAATCTTTTTCTTTAATTCCCTTCTAGCAAAATGAAAAAATAAAATTTTATAGTAGTAATAATAAGTAGAAAAGATCGTGTAATATTGATATGCATAACTTTCAAAAATTTTTTTGGTGAAAGATTTTGATTAAACAACTGGAGATATATCTTTTGATTAAACAACGGTAGATATATCTTTTTACAATACCCTTTTTCCATCTTCACTAGGTTAATGTCCTGTGCATTGCACGAGTTGTTATGTTATTAATATTCAATATATTAATATTAAATATATATTATTAATTAATTAAATTAATTATTTAATTAATTAAGATTTCAAAATAAATTTAGATAATATTTAAAGAATCATACATTTTAATGTATTAATATTAAATACATATATATTTTATTAATTAATTTAAATAATTAAAATTTTAAATGAATTTAAATATAATTTATATTTTTATTTTAAAAAAAATTTATTTAATCACATGTTACTTTATGATACTTTTACATGTCGTAATGATATAATTTTTCTTTGACTTTTATATATATATAGATTTATATAAAATTTTTCGAAACTCCGATTGTATTTTCAAGTATTTACTTTTTACTCATATTTTCATTTATTTTTCAAACTTTTATGCTAATTTCGAGTAATTAATTGTGTGAATAATATTTAGGGTTTAGGATTCCCGTATATACTCCTTTCGGGCTAAACCTATTTCCTTGTGTTTTTTTTATAAGAATGAAATTTGCTTCTAACCCTTTGGCGCCCATTCTCAGTTCGATTACCGGCATATTCCGTCTAAATTTTTCACGAAGCCCAAAAATATTATTATTTTAACTTTTTAAAGTCTCTTCTTAATAGCTCAAAAAGAACCACTTCCTTGAACGAGTGTTAGGCGAAAATCTTGACAGATATCAGTGCCCGGTCCCAACATCAAATGTCGATTGGGAGCTCACTGCTGTACTGCTTCTATTAAATCCAAAAAGATCGAACGAAAGGGAAATCCCAAGAATATGAACAAATCGTAGGGTACTTTATTGGTTTATATAAAAGTTTGCTTGGTTAAATTGTTGTTTTGATGTTTAGGATGTGGATTTTTTGCTTTGAATGTCAGGTATGAATAATGATACTGAAAGTGAAGAGTAATAAAAGTGTTTGCAGTACTACTTCGATACTCAGGCAAAACTTGGTAACTGTGGAGCTCAGGTGAGTTTAATTTGCATGCTTTCGTACTTAGTCGACCAGTTGTAGAGCTAATTCTTTGTATATGGAGGTCGACTGATTTTGTGTTTTGTTATGCAATAATTGGTTATTTTTTCTTTTCCTCTTCTTTTTCGATGATCAAATGGGCATTTTTTTTAAGCATGAAATTTCTGGAGGAATATGACACTAAAAGTTTTTTCTTTGTGAAATATCTTGAGAATTTGAACGGTAAAACTAGAAATTTAAGTGTTTAAGAATTCTATCTGCCTTTTTTGGTAAAGTTGGTGACCGTTCCTAGTGAGGAAATATTATTGGTAATAAAAATAAGGAAGGACTTCCAGAGCTTTTTAGATTATCATTATGATGTAAAAGAAATTCCTCTATTGTGTTTCGAAGATTTTGTTATTTGCAGCTGCTTATACACCTATTGACTCTGTTCTTGGAGAGGACAGGAAGAGCAACCAAATAAAAATCACAACTTGAGCCTATCTGAGTAAACTATAGCACTCATGCTGTACATGGATGAAATACAACCATATCCTTGGAAAAGCTCAAGCACTATTATGTACCTTTTCACAGCCTTTGATATTGGAAAAACAACACGAGCTGATGGTGAATATTGATTAGCTCATGCCCATATTTGTAATGTGTCTTTGCACCAAATACTATGGCAGTTGTGTTGCAGTAAAAAGGTTCCTGCAGTTGAACATGACACGTGTAAAAAAAGAGATTATTCTATTAAGAAATTGAATGCAAAATGTGGGATGTCTCTGTAACTCTGTGATAATTTTCTTTAAATCTTGATAGCACAGTTCTCATCAGTTACCATTTGAACACATTGCGTTCACTCTGTGTGTGTAGCTGATAGGAAATGTTTTAAAGAAAGCGGATGTTTTCATTATCTTGTTTTGGACTGGAGGCTCTTTGTTAAAATGTTGTCTCATTTACCACAAATAAGTGCCACTAGTTCAATCTTCATGAAATTTTTGCAATGTAGTGCAAGAGCTTATTCACTTTCTAATTTATACCATTACAGATCGAAAGACCCTTTACAAAGACATGGTTGTAGGCTTGAATTTATGAAACAAACTGTGGTTTTTGTTATGGAGCAAAAACGGTATGCTTCTCATTGAAGTTTCATAATAGGATTGGCTTTGTTTGCTTTATTTTATGATAATTAGAGTGTTTTATCCATGAGTGGACAAAATAAATTAAAAAATCAACGTTTCGTTTGCCTTTTGTGCTTCTTT